>OU015742.1:114961800-115070058 GCA_907169655.1 Acomys percivali | reverse complement strand
AGACAGACAGACAGACAGACAGACAGACAGACAGACAGACAGAAAGACAGAGACAGAGAACAGAGAGTCTGGCATGCTTATATTTAGCTTTTGTTTTCTCTTTTTTCTATTTTGTTCAACCCAGGATCTCAGCTCATGAGATGGTGAGTCTTCCCATTTAGTTAATCTTCCCTGGCATTCCCCCCAGTGTGTGTGCATGCACACACACACACACACACACACACACACACACACACTCACACGCACATGGGTGTGCCTCACTAGTGCCCTACATGTTTCTTAATCTAATCAAGTCCACAGTCAAAATTAGCCATCTCACTGGCTGAGTGTATTTGGTTAATAAAATGAATATTTGGATGGTTATGTCATGTCTCTGCACTATTTCATTCCAAGTATGTCCTAACATGCGCTGTGTTGGGGGGGGCATTTTTCAGAGTTACTAGATAATTAAACCAGCTTTTCATCATTTAAATCTAAGTAGAAAAAATCTTTCTATTTGTAGCAAGAAGTTCTAGGGAGACATGAGTGACATGGACCAAATGAAAGACAATTATATCTTACAATCTACATCTCCAGTTTTCTAGTCTTTAGTTTTCCACTATGACATGTCTAAAAATAACTGTTGCTTGTATACTTCCCATGCCTAGTATAAAACTAAATCTTAGTGATAGTAGAAATATATTCACTTTCCATGTCCACTCTTCTTCCTGTGTTGCCTACCTCATACTCTACAGATGTAGATTCTGTCTGCTGCTCAAACTATGCTTATGCCTGTCCCTTACATTTATTTGGGTCTTCAGCTTTATTTCAAAACCAATCCAATGAGATGTGATCAGCTTTGTGTGAGAGAAAGGGTATCTTCGGTTATAGCAATTTCCAGAAGGCTCACTATCAAAAAATATTTGCATTAGATTTTCTTGATTTCTAGTTAGAGTCCTTTTATTCTGTTTTTGCTACATCAACTACCTGACAGTGTAATATAAAGGAGTAATGCAGGACACTAAGCAACATCCTTTTCCTCTTTCAAATATCTTGTCCAGTTAAGACAATTTTTACAGGGAAACTTGTCAGAGTGGGAATCACAAAGAAAGAGGAGCTAATTTTTATTTTAACTCTTAAATATTAATAACATTTAGACATGTTGAAACCAAAATCTTGGGGCAAAAGGTAAGAAGAAGACTTAGAATATTTGGTCTTCTCCAACTGACCCCAGAAACAAAAACAAGAAAGTAATGCTAGAAATCTTGAGATTAGCTATTCCTCTATGACAGAGCCCTGACTATCCATCCTAAGTCAGATCTTTGGGAGAAGAGACACTAGATCCCCCCAACTTAGCTTGAAACTTACATATTTTCTTCTTCTCATAGCACCTAAAGCACAGCTGAGAAGGAGATGAGACTTGGAATCAGAGACAAAACAGGAATAAACCCAAAACATTTGAATTTCCCAGATAAACACAAAGATTCATATTTTTCTAAGTAAGGGAAAATGAGAAGACAGAAACTTCAAAATTACTTTAGCTGATAGAATGTAACTTGGTATATTGAATAACAAAACATTTAACTATATTACTCATGCTTTTGTATGTGAGTCAAAGCTTTGTTATGATACAGTATGCTGGGTGATTTCAGTCACTCCTTTCTCTTCGTTCAAACCTCCCAATCACGTGGAAGCGAGTCTGGCTTTCCTTACTTTACCCCTTTCTTCACTCTGTCCTATTTAGTTCATTGCCCAATTCTGGTATATCCATGCACATGGTATGTTGTCTACAATCCGCCCCCCCCCTTGCTCTGTTCTTGATGTCATTCACTTGGGTCAATATATCATCATTTAGTATTAAAATATGTAATGGCCTCTTTGTATCTATCATCCTCTAATTCTGCAATTACTTACAGAATAACCTGGCAAATGAATGATTTGGTTTCAGGCCTCTGTTTAACACTCCACAGTGTCTACAAAGTTTAATTAAAATTCCTCATTTTGTCATTGAGGTCACCCAAACTGATGCAGAGTATGAAGGGAGGAAGAGAGGCTACCAAAGTCTCAAGTATTCAAAGTACATGCTTTGGAGCTACAGACCTCTGGGATGTGAGTTTATATATACTAACTAACTTCTAAATCTCACGATTCATCTGTAAGTGGGAAAAACTGGTAATTTGTAATATGACTGATGGTAATTGTGGAAATGCTCTATTCTGAGGAAATTCTTGGTAGATACTCACATACAGCAATAGTTACCTAGAGTCAAGCCACTGATGCAGTTCCCCTGTTGGCTATTGCTATTGTTATGACGTGAGGCAATAAAAAAGGCGTGAGCACTCAGGGACTTCATTATGACTCCATAGCATGACTCCAGAGACTTTCTTGTAATGATCACCTTCTGTTTCTTTGTTTTTTTGTTTTTGACTTTGCCAAGACTGTCCAGTAACAAAGAATACAATTATACTCTTGATTTTGACACTGATGACTCTTTATAACCTGATTTTTCTTTAACAATTTCATATGTGTGTTGATTATTCTTCCTCTTACCCTATCTTAACCCTTTTTCATCCCTGTCAACATTACCTCCTCCCAAGGGGTGCTGCAGAGACTGCTGCACCAACCAAGGATGATGCATGATGAAGACCTAGACCCTCTGATGAGATGTAATATAGAGACAACACAGTCTCCTTGTGGGTCCCATAATATGGGGAGTAGGGACTACTTCTGACATGGACTCTGGTCCCCAAATGTTGATCAATTCCCCATCATGGGGCAGCCTTGCCAGGCCACAGAGGAAGATGATATAGGCAGTCCAGATGAGACTTGATAAGCTGAGATCAGATGTTACAAGAGAAGGGCTTTCCATTCTGAGGACTAGGTGAGGGAGGGAGTGGCTATGAGGAAGGGAGGGTGGGACAGGAGGAGATGAGGGAGGGGACTACAATCAGGATGTAGAGTGAACAAATTTAAAAAGTTTTTAAAATTAACCATTGCCTCCTCCCTATAAATTCTTTCCTCATTCATCCTGTTTCATTGACTATTGAGTTTAGCCAGGCCATCTGCATAACTGCAAGTTTGGAGTCATCCTGTTTCCTGATGGACTCACCTTTCAGTACACACCTGAATACAATGATCCTCATTCTCCCAGTATCTTTTGGGAAAATTATTTTACTCAGAAATTTGTCAATCCTTGAATATTCATCAAATAAGTGTCTATTTCAATGGATTCTATAAAGCTAAATAATTCTTGATTCATACAACTAAGCACATTCCACTTTATATGTTCAAGTTATTTTCAACTGATCACTTAGTTATCTTTAAATAACAGAAATGAGAAGTCTACCATTTCTATTTCCTTTAATAACAAACAATTATTATAATTGTAGAAATCACAGATGTTTTCTGTGGCCAGTTTTCCAATGTTGAAACTCTATTTTAAATTTTGTCAAGCATTTAATGAGTTTTACCAACTCTAGGCCTTTAGCATTTAGCAATTCTAATTTTTGTCATTACTTGTACTGCCGATAATTTTAAGCATCAGAGAAAATATAAGATTATTTGTAGCTAGTGAACAAAAATAAATAAATGAAACAATTTTTGAAGGTGGGTAAAGACTGAAGAAAAGAGAGAAAAATGAGAAAGAACCAAAGGGGTAAAGGACAAGAAAGAAGAAAGAAAGATATTTCTATACTCACAAAAATGCCCCAACAGGACCTAACAGGGTTTTTATGTAGGATCTCCAGATACAGCTGCTTAAATAAAAGATGCACATGGAAATCTGCTTTTGGAGAAACCTTGAATGTTTTGCTTGGTAATATCGTGTATTAGACTTATTTTAATCTAAACTTAAATTAGTTGGCACTGTCCAATACAAGCCCTAAGGAGATGGATTGTACAGAAAGACTCCACAGCTGCTCTCAAATTTGTTGGACTTCACTCTTACATGCATTTGAGGGTTTAAAGCAATTTAGATACCAAACACTAGGATCAAAATGGCTGGTAGAAGCCCCTGTTTCATACTTCACTTTTGACTTCAGCTTTTCAGACACACTGTGATCACTGAACCAAGTCACAACCACTGATGGATTCCCCTTGATTCTAATAACAATGAATGACATTTGGACAATTTGGGAAAATATGCATAGTATTATAGGAAGAGATAAAATACTAGTGCATATTTAATTGATTTTTTTCTAGATTTAATTCTCATTTTTTTCATTTTGCATTTTTCCAAACCAGAAACTTTGATTAGCCTTCTAAATCATACTTTTAATATTTGGGTTTTTTTTTCTCTTTTTTTTTTTTAGATGACACTTTTTCTTTTTTTTTTTTTTATTAATTTATTCTTGTTACATCTCAATGGTTATCCCATCCCTTGTATCCTCCCATTCTTCCCTCCCTCCCATTTTCCCCTTATTCCCCTCCCCTATGACTGTTCCTGAGGGGGATTTCCTCCCCCTGTATATGCTCATAGGGCACTCAGAGGAAGGATAGCAGGATAGCAAGAAGAGACTTAATAGTTGCTTTTTTCCATGAGATTTTGTCATGCTAGAGTATACATTGGAAACATGAAATTTAATAAAATCAGGTTTTTATCATATGAATAAAGTATAACTTGTTAATAATTATTTTATTTAATTTTTGAAATTCCCTTGATATACTCATATTACCTAGAGCCACTGGTCAAAGAGCAAGATGATCAAGAACATGACCTGGGTGGCTCTGAAGAGAGAACAAGGATTGAGGGGGAAGTTTGAGACAAGTAGATTTGAACCCATCATGAGAAAAAACATCCTGGAATCAATCACTAAAAGTGATACCTCTAAATGGGAGCACCCTCTGACTTGTTAAAGGCATTTATGGGGACAAAAGTCAGAGCCTGAAGTCTTAAAGGAAGGGTTCTGGAGACAGAGGTCTGGGATGTAACCCCAGCTGTGCTTTTTGGCTGTTTTATCCGACACAAATTTGAGAACCTCTCTGTGCTTTAGTATCTTCTATGAAGTAGAATGTATTTTTAATAGTAGTAAATTAACAAGCCTATCCAACAGTGCAACTGAACTCAGCATCCATTAAACAGAAAGTGTTGGTACTGTGAACAAGGTTGATTAGGTTGCACAGTTGCTTAACCACTACCACATTTGTGGCTTAAGCTTGCCTACATATGTCAGTGTACTATCACAGTGACATCATTTCAAAGAACCCCACTGGCACTCTTCAGGGTACACTCTGGTCTGTTTGTTTCCAGATTTGTGTCTCATTATTTACCTTTTTAAGAACAAAGCCAACTTTAGTGCTCTGTCACTTTGCAAGCCATGGTGGGGGCCAACTGTAGCTTTGTAGCTTATCCATCCTGGAATCGGATAGCCACCTTGTAAAAAGGAGTGTTGCAATCCTGAAATGCCTGTAAATAAGAATTTGAACATTTATCTCGCATCATGTGATGTGGTAAGGGTAAACAGAGAGTCTGTCAGTGGAAGAGTGGAAGTGATGACTGAGGGAAATAAAATACACAGGGGGGTTAGATCGAGAATGTGTGAATCACTGGAGCAAAGACGGGTGGGTAAAAGAAGTCACAGTTCTGCATGGCAGGCAAAGCCACTTCACATGGGCAGGAGCTGTTAGATGCTCGCATCTAAATGTCAGTACCTCACAGGTACGGAATGCTCCTTCCACATACGTGTTACACTATACAATCTCATCTCTGCTCCCCAACACCCTTCTCATGAACACTTAAAATGATATATTACACAAGGAGCTGTCTTGTGTTTGTAAAACCTGGGCTTAATAAGAAACAAGATTGAAGTATTAGAGGAAATCCATGGATTTCCGGTAATCCAAGGGACTATCAGTTAAGGAGCCATATTCAAGTTTTAGACAAGGACAGGAAGCAAGTGAGAATGGATTCTCATAGAAAGACCAAGGACCAAAGACTGTGATTGGGTGATATTGATAAAGTTGATGGGTTCAGTGGATTTGATGAGCTTTTTTCTTAATTAGCTAAAACCGTAATATAGAAGCAGAAAGTTTGGTGAACTATTTATGAATTATCGTGAGAAGATAAAGGAAAAAATCTATGTAGGAGTATATATTTATTATTACTATTGCTTCTATTCACCTCAGATTTCACTGCTTGAGCCCAGCTTGTCTAAACTGTACTGACAACCACAAATATCCTCTGCACTTGTTGAAGCAAACCATGATGGATTCTACTCAATTTATCTCCAAGCCTCAAGAAAGGACTAGGGAGACATTTAATAGGTACTTTTAATTTTTCAAGAAATACATCATGGATAAGAGCATGATCAATAGTGCAAAAGTCTGATTTTAGTTGAATGGGCCCTCTCTCTTGCCTTCCTCAGACTGTTCTAGCTTTCATTTGACCTTGATATGAAAAATAAAAGCTGTGATCCTTCCTTCAGTACACTTATCCTTTAAATCTCCTGTGATTGCTTTTCTGTCTAGGTAATCACAATGTGAAAAAAATTCCAAGTAGGATGGAAAGACCATGGGCCCAGGAATGAATTCAGATGCTACTGATCAGTATTACTTGAGCAAACTACTCCATTCTGTGGGAGGGATTCATTTGAACAAGGTGAGTGATAGCCACTTTGTTACAATTGCGGAAGCTAACTGTAGTGCATAGTAAGATTTTTAGCAACTCACCTTGCTTGGAACAGGTAGCTATTACCGGAGTTACCAGTTCCCCTGTGGATAGCTAGCTTATCAGACACTGTCTCTCATTGTTGGTATTGAAGTTCCTATCATTTCTATTGTTTTTGCCACAAACTGAAGATTTGCCAGATCTTGGAATAGTTCAGTCAACATTTTGAGCTTCTACTTTTTGTTAAGACTACTTGAAATTTTGGATGTTCTGATTCTATAACACAAATACATAAAATGTGTTGCCAGAAAGCTTTCTCTAAATCAGTCAGGGGTTAGACAACATTGGAGAAGACTCAAGGTGATAATTTGTTTGGAAAAGGTAGGGCTTTTAGGAATAGTGCTACCTCAAGATCCAGATATACCATTTCTAGTCATATACCTAAATGACGCTCCACCATACAACAAGGACATTTAATTGCTCAACTGTGTTCATAGCAGTTCTATTTTAAATGGTCAGAATATGGAAAAATCCTAGATGTCCCTCAACTAAAGAATGAATGAAGAAACTGTGGTACATTTACACAATTAAATACTACTCAGTTATTAAAAACAAGGAAATCTTGAACTTCTCAGACAGACAGATAGAACTAGAAATGATCACTTGAGTGAAGTAACTCAGACTCAGAAAAACACACATAGTATATACTCACTTATAAGTGAATATTACAGTGATATGCTCTGAGAGACTCCACCCAGCAAGGTGTTGGGACAGATGATGGGACTCACTGCTGGACTCTAGGTGGAGCAGTGAAAGTAGTATTGAAAAATGGAGGAATGGAAGGACCCAGAGGGGTCAGGAGCCCCACAAGGAGACCAGCAAGGCAGGCAAATCTGGACCCAGGAGGGCCTGCACAAACTGTTACACCAACCAAGGACAATGCATGCAGTAAACCTAGACCCCCTTTTCAGATCTAGCCCATGGACAGCTCATTCTTCATGGTTGTGGGACGAGTGGAGTCGGCCTCTGTCATGACCTCTGTTACCCATGATTTGATCACTTCCCCTTGGTGGGGAGGCAGGAGGCACATAGAGGAAGGGGAAGGAGACCTGATAGGCTGTGATCATATGGTCTGAGGGAAA
This sequence comes from Acomys percivali, assembly GCA_907169655.1. NCBI lineage: Eukaryota > Metazoa > Chordata > Mammalia > Rodentia > Muridae > Acomys > Acomys percivali. The sequence goes on along the minus strand of OU015742.1, from coordinate 115,062,333 downwards.
AGGCCCCCTTCTGTCAGAGGTCTAGGGGAGGGGAATAGGGCAGAAGAGGTAAGAAGGGTGGGAAGGAGAAGATACAAGCAAGGGGATAACAATTAGAATGTAATCTAAATAAATTATAATAAATTAAACTTTAAAAAGAAACTGATCAACAAGTAAAAAAAAAAAAAAAGAAAATAATAAATAAAAAGCCATTTTATTAAGTTGCATTGTGCATTCCAGAAGATGGCAAAAGGTTGTGTGGTGCTGGAACCTAGGACATTTACAGAAGTTATTTTCTGGAAACCATAAAAAGAATCAGTGAAGATATATTGATGAAGTCTTGAATGTCAAAAGAATGAGATGGAGTTTTATAAGCACTGGTGAGTTGGCCAATGGTTTTTTAATGTTTTGAGCTTACACTTAAAGGGGACACAGCTTTAATGGCAAGACAGAGAATACTGGGGAGGAAGGGAAAACTTTGCTGTGGCAGTATGATTGTAGCTATTTAAAATGAGTTTTATTTCTGTTCTATACTTTGTTCTACTCTTCAATCACTGTATATTGAATGCTAGATGGGAACAAGAGACTGAGCACTTTGTGAGCTAAATTCTCACTTTTCATACCTGACTCCTGGAGAAAAATAAATGATGTAATTGGCTGAGGCTTGGAATATGTTGTCTCCTTATTGGAAATAAAATGAACATTAAAGTTCAATGAGGGTGAATAGGAGTTGAAGAAGGTTCAAGACAGAGAATCACTACATGTTTCAAATTGATGGCTTGGTGAAGCCTGGAGGAAGACAGCTATCAAAAGCCAATGTGATCAGAATGCAGTATTTGTAGGTGGGTGGAAAAGGAAGAAGTGAACTGGGGAAATCTTGGTAAGGCAGATGGGTTATGTCAATGTCAATACCCTGGCTCTACTATTATGTTATGGTTTTTGAGAATGCTTTGGAGGGAAATGTGATAAAGATTATATTATTGGTTGCCCACTATTAAGTAAAATATTTTATGTAATCAACTTACAAAAGAAAAAAATTACTTGAGTTCATTTTTCCATTCTATTGCAATCTACTCATCTTGATTTGGGCCTCTGGAAGGGCAATGTGGTGTGGCTTACAGTACATTTTATAGTACAATTCTTACTCTATAGTCTTGAAGGAAAAACAAAAAGCAAAGGGAAGAGTCTTGGGTCACACAAGCTTCATTGTGGGCCAGTCTTCAATGACATAAAGGTTTACCACAAGGTCTCTTTTCAGCAAGTTTCCACCTCCCAAGAGCATCAATCTGGTGATCAAATATTTAACACATGAACCTTTGGGGGAACACCCCAAATCAAAATTATAACAGAATGTATGAGATTTACATAGTATCTTTTATAGTTGCTTATATGTGACTCTATAATTACCCCAAAATAACTTCAGGTTTAAAAATGGTTCATGGTTGACAAATAATAGGAAGCCAGCTTTTAAATATATTTTCTTATCTGGTGGAACTTGGAATATTAAAGTCCTATTGTTTTGAAGCTAGGGTTTTAGCTGTGATTTATTTATTTATTTTTCTTCGTTTATTCTGCCCACTTATAATTATTTTTTATTATTATTTTATTTTTACATATACACTTATATTATTACACACATATACAATAAACTACCTATAACAAGAAGAACCATAGAACAATCAGGAATTATATAAATATTACATTCATAGTGATTTGGCTATTTGTATTTGGCAGCCTTGACGAAAACATCTTTTCTGTTTTGATGAATCTAAAATTCTGAATGTAAATCAATATCTATCACATCTTTTCATTATCAATTTGAAACATCTATTTAGACCTAGAAACATCTTAATCCCTAAACAACTAAGTTTAATTGTAAAACTATCTGGTCTTCAACCCCATCCGAGACTTGAGAAGGAATAAAATTAATTACCTGAGTATACAGGGAATGCAGGTTATCAGTTTCCCAAATGAGAAGATGACAGAGACAGTTTGTGGCCTGACCAGTCACCCAAAACTCTCTATAATGTTGGAGCATCGTCTTCAGCCTTCTGGCCCAATATATCTGACAGACATATTTGTGAAACAGGAACTATTGAGGACTTGCTTACCCTGTTTTGGCAGAGATTGGCTGTAGACTGCCTGCATCCAAGCTTGCCCATTTTTAGGCAGACTTCTGTCTGTGGTAGAAACAAGGACATTTTGCCCAGTGGCTGATATGCCACATTTGAACCCATCTCCATAAGGAGGTTCCTTGAAGCTCATCATCTTCTTTGAGGTGGGTGTTGCCAGGAGTTAACCTGTCTCATTGTCAATGAATCTTTAAAATAATAAAAACATCTTTAAATACCTTATTCTGTATGTTTCTGAGAATTTTGAAGACCATAGCTAACTATGTTTTACCTGTGATTTAAATTTATAAGTAACTCTAGGAGACTGAGCAAGTAAAATGGAGAAGCATCATCACATGGGCACCAGGTCATGCGCTCATACCCCCAGCTCCCTCCCTGTTCTAAGCTTACCTCTCAGGGTCAAGTTGCTTCCCTTTTGGGTTTCCAGTTCCAGCCTATGGATATCAATTTTCATTCAATGTACATATAGCATGGTGTATCTCTTGTTAAAGAATTCTAAAGGAAAGTTTCTGTATCCCTAGAGCCTTGTTCCTGAAGGACTTTGCCAGGTCTCCACTTTCATGCCATGGGAGCTGTAACAGCTCCTAATAAGCCCATTGGTTATATTTGCCCATGATGTCATTCATGAATGCTTGGCAAAGGCCTTTCAGGGAATCTTGCTAAGCACATTCTTCCCCACATTGTATTGGTTTTGCTTAGAGATGTTGTAGTGAATGCTCGTTTGTTTGTTTTAATATGCAACTAGCCCTGATAAATTGTGATGTCATTTGTTCTACAACTGGATTCCCTCTCTAGAGGAAGGCCATGGGCTAACTGTCCTGTATTTGGACAGGCTTCATGACAAAAACAGAATAATCAGTAGTCCCTCAGGTAGTTGGACCCTTCTCATGATATTCTGAAAAAAGAATGGGAAAACAGGAAGAAATAATTAGGTCCTAGTCAGGGAGAATTTGACCTTTTCACTGGTACAGAGATGAGGGCATTGCTGATAACACAATTTGGAAGTCTCAGGGAGACTTTAAGAAAACCCATGCAGTATTTCAGATCCCTAATGCATGTAAATTCCTTGGTATTTCAATGGAGACTCACTCTTCATGAAAATCTTGGTAAGATTGTATTGTAAATGCCATACAAAATTAAAAGCAGGTGAGAGAGTTTTAAGTTCCTATCTCCCCTGCCACATACCATGATATTCCTTCTCCATGCCTCAGAATCTCTAGAAACTCCCTTCACAATAAATAGGACTAAATGGCCATATCCTTGGAGCCAAAGAGAATGGGCCAACTGGAAATTGACCCATGTGAGCAGGCGCCTCCATGCTGGGTGCAACTAGACTTTGCAGCTCGTTCTCCTTTTAGAAGGGCAGGATATAGAAGCTGTGCCTTGGGATAGGGCTGCTCTCTGTGGCCTGAGCCACTCCATGTCTCCCTCCTTTTCCCTTTCTCCCCACCCACCTTTCATCGTCCTCAGAAGCCCATGTGTGTGAAGAACAACAGAGGAATGTGGGTGGGTTGACTTGTATAATTAAATCCATGTTGCATCGTGTTCTTTAGAATTAATAAGGAATCCATCCCATTGAAACTCACCATGACATCTTCCCTCTGACTCAGATTTCTTTTTGCTTTTCTCTTCTTTCCTTGGCTAAAAGCATTAGACATGGGGCTATGGTTCAAATTAGCATCCTACATTTCTCCCCTCTCTCTCTCTCTTTCTTTCTTTAATTGAACTTTTCTGTTCAGTGAAAAAGTATAGTTTATTTATATTTCATTTTCTTCTAGTGCACTTATCCACCATTGTCTTTTTTGTTCTCTCTTTCCTTCTCCCAGATTTGAGAGGAGAAAACAAGGAAGCTCTTCATCTTGTTTCTGACTAACAAATTGAGGAACATGTTCTACTGGCCAAAAATTGGCATATAGCCATTATCTTTCAGGAAAGTTCATTTCCTAGAACATTATCTCTGGATGACATGAAAACTATTCCTATGGATGCCCATCTCTGTAGGTATAGATAGATAGATAGATAGATAGATAGATAGATAGATAGATGGCTTTGAAACAGAAAGGAGAAAGACAATGAGCAAATGGGCAAATGGCGCTTCTAGATTTTGGTTCATATTGTAAAAACACCTTTGTATTGAGAGTAATAATTTGACTTCGTTCCTTAATAAAAGTAGATTTGTGTGATAGACACCTGATAAGCATTTTTCTGCCACTGTTCCTTTGGGACAGTGGTTGTATTACTAGGGTTAGATTGAACTGTGAGTAACATTAGGCTGAAATAAGAGCAGTTTAAAACTGATACACGAGTTTGCTCATTTATGAAGAATCCTTCGCTATGAAGTCATTGTGGGATCCAAGGGCTTTTACAGCTTAAGGTGTGGCTCTTAAGTTCATGGTCCAAGCCAGTGTCACCTTCAAAGTAGTCTCATAAATTGTTCAAAAGGATTCTTCTGATTCCTTCATGAGCTCCTGACTTTTGGCCGTAGACCTTAAGCACTTTAGTGAAGGGTCACCAAAGAAGTGGGGCTGTGAACTGAGCGGTTTCAAGGACCTGTGGATATCAATGTGATGTCTTTAACTTGTGCATTTATAGTTTGTAAATCTGAATTTATGACAGTGCCTCAGAGCAGAATAATGATAAAAGACAATATCTTATGTAAATGAATTGGCCTGCTGATTAGCATCACACCACATACTATTTTCAGAGCTTTCAATTTCCTACTGAGTGGCTTTTTTTCTTCAAAGAAAATAAAACTATATTTAGAAGCTAGAGAGTTATCTCCTAGTGTCATGTCCTCAATAATGCTATGTGCTTCTCCTAAAGTGTCCCAGTTAGAAAGAAAATGGTGTAAAACAGCTCCCCATTGGCTGTTCCAAATCTGGTGAAGTGGGTTTTATTTCAGAGATACAGTTTTTATCTATAGAGGATATGGAGGGTGCTGGTCAATATTCACTTATTTTTCCTATTGGAGGACTTTTGGTTTTTATAGTAAATGTGATCAGAAGGTTGTAGAACCATTTTAGTAGGTCCAAAACAGTATTTTTAATGAACAAATAAAATTAAAAATAGAATGTGTTAGAAATAAATTAGTATGAATTACAGACAATCAATAATATTTTTCATAAAACATGTAACACACAAACATATGTGTAAATTATAAAGTGAATGTATCTTGGGTCTTTGAGGGCAACATAGTAACATCGTTACATGGTAGCTTATGTCTGTGACCTTAGCTTCCACATGCATGTGTACATACATATATGCCCATCTCTAGACACATACACCTAAAACACATAAGTACAGATACACAAAAGCACTTGGAGAAAGACTCACCTCTGAAAACAAATTATGAATTTTGCAAAAGAATAATAAAGTAGGAAGAAGAATTTTATTTGATAACAAGGCTTACTAGTTAGCTACAGTCTTTAATGTGAAGTAATATTTGTAGAATGAGCACAAAAATAGGATACAGAACCCATAAGTAAACACTCAGAAATACTGCCCCTAATTTTGGACAAGAGTAGAAAAGCAAGAGAAAAAAGCCAATTGACCTTTACAAATCAAATTATGCTTTTAAAAAAATAGTTCTACTGAGTATGGTAGGACATAGCTTAAATCTCAGCATCAAGGAGGCAGAGGCAGATGAAGCTCTATGAGTTCAGGCCAGCATAGTCTACACAGAGAATTCCCAGCCATCTAAAGCTACAGACGGAGACTGTATGAACAAACCAACAAGAAACCAAAATAGTCTGAGTGAGTAAGCATGCTGTCTTCTTTCTAAATGTTAGTAAGGAGTCAGGAGAAAACCCATTCTTGCCATCTATTCCTTAGGAAGTCTACCCAGTAATAGCCATGGGATTGACACCCTAGTCTCATTGGTTGGAATTTAGTTATATTGCTATGCCAGCTTTAAGTTAAATTGAAATGTGTCACTTATTATGAGCAGCCACATGACCATTAATGTTTTTCTTATTCCACATAAGAAATGGTTTAAATATACCCAGTGATACTGTGCAGCTGCAGCATTCCATCTCTCCCAGACATCAGAGTCATCCTTTGACCTCACATACTCTATCCCCTGATAAGCATCATCATGTCTCCTGGTACATATAGAGTAAAACCTAAAATCTTTTGTAACATAGTTAGGCTCTTGGACTTGGCCTCAAACCCAGATTTCTGTCACCTGTTTATGTTCTCTTCCATATAGTGAGATTCTCTGCCTCTAAAGTGTTCTTTCCCAAGCTTTTTAGTTCCCTGGAAGGCACATGGCTCCCTACCCACTTCAGGTCTGACAAAGTGCATTTCATCCTGGCAGACTATAAGAGCTCTCATCTTCTCTTCCCCACCCCTCCACCATCCCCAGTGGCCTGTTTTGTTTACTCTGTTTAAGACAGAGTCTCAATGTAGTTCAGGTTTACTTCAAGTCCAGTGCAATCCCCCTACTTCTGCCTCTTGAGTGCAGAGCTTATATGAATAAGCCACTATGCTCTGGCCCTTGGATACCTTTTCTGACCCTTTGAAGAAGCATCAGAAATCACTCCCTTCCCTAGGCTCCCTAGTCAACGTGTGCACAATGACACTTTCTTCTGTTACTGTTTTTCTCTGTAGATGTTTTTTACTTGCTTTTACTGCAGACTAGCATTCTTCTAAACTAAAACACAATTTCTTAATTCTACTTGCATAGGTCATGGGATCCTCCCACAGTCTTAAACTTGTTCCTTGAATTATTGGGGGCTTTCTCAAAAGTCAGAGTAGAAAGGAGTATCTATTTACAACAGCTGTGCGTTGAATAGATAAAGATGTTATTTCACAGGTTTGCTGATGAAATAAGAGTTTGTGTTTTGAAGAACTTCAAATACTAAGGTTAAAAGTGACATTTTTTAAATTTTATTTTATTAATTTATTCATATTACATCTCAATGATTATCCCCTCCCTTGTATCCTCCCATTCCATCCTCCCTCCCATTTTCCCCTTACTTCCTTCTCCTATGACTGTGACTGAGGGGGACTTTCTCCCCCTGTATATGCTCATAGGGTATCAAGTTCTCTTCTTGGTAGCCTGCTATCCTTCCTCTGAGTGCCACCAGGTCTCCCCATCCTGGGGACATGGTCAAATATGAGGCACCAGAGTATGTGTGAAAGTCAGACCCCACTCTCCACTCAACTGTGGAGAATGTCCTGTCCATTGGCTAGATCTGGGTAGGGGTTTGAAGTTTACGGCTTGTATTGTCCTTGGCTGGTGCCTTAGTTTGAACGGGTTACTTTTTATTGACATTGTGAAGTATTTATTTCATTGTAACAAGCCAGTTGGACTCTAGAAAGAGCACAGGAAATCAGGTCTAGAGGAATTATCTCGGTATCTTGGCAATATCTTCCAAGCTTGATGAAGAAAGATGTCTTCTGATTTCAGTATGCCGAGACACTGGCAAGGACAGTTTCATAGATATAAATTCTTAGTAATATATTTGGGGAAAATTATCTGTACTCTAAGAAAACAAATGAGTTTTGTTTGTGAAAACTCTGGTTTATTTTTAGAGAAATACTGGGCCCTACTCTTCATTCTGGATAGCCATTGTCAAGTGTAATCCTAGCCTCACTCTTAACCAACCTTCATAAAACTTGGTTTCCTAAGCTGTAAGCCCAGGTTCCCAGGTTTAAACAGTTCCATTCACCAGATAACTCTACACTATTTTGTGTTTCATAGTTTTCCAGTTGGATGTGGATGAAGTGATTGGCTTCAACCAATGAACTAAGCAAAGAATCAAGATAAAATAAAATCGCTCCTACCTTTCTCGCCTTATAAAGGATGTGTGAGCTAGATGGCGTTACAATATGGGAAAGTGCTGGCAAACTGATGCATTGGCACTTAAAAGTACTTGTTACTCTTGCAGAGAACCACACATACATAAAGTAAACTCAACAAAGAAAGAAGAATTAAACTCTATTGTGCTAAGCCAGAGAGTCTGTAGGCTTATAGGTTTGTATGACTAATGCACTGACCACATAAAATGCTCCAAAGGTTAAAATAGGCTACATGCATCTAAATACAAGTACAGAGTCAGAGAAATGGAAGTGAGCCACATGATGAAGAGGGGTTTCCATTGCTGTGTAAATTAAAACAGTTAGCCGTAAAATGTAGATGATAGTAAAAGTTGGTTCTGATGTTACACAATTTAGACCTAGGATGAGAACTTACTTAACCCTAGGCAGTATTTTCCAATGTGATCAAGTTACAAACAGCAAATTCTTTGTAGAAAACGCATATTTTTTTCGGAACCAGCCCCTAGCATAACAAATCAAAATCTCCAGGGAAGAAATTTGGATCTCAATTATCTTGTAACTTTTTATATGGAAAGAAAGTGAGACCCGGGAGGCTGGTGGCTTTTCTTTAGCTGCTGGGTGGATTACTTAGCATGCTGGGACTAGAACCCAGCTTCCACAAAGCTGCATGATTTGTTGTGGGCTCAGATAATAGTGTTCTAATGGAGTGGGACCAAGACTGGGCCTTTGTCTTCCTTTCTCTGATAAATCATGTCAAGACCTGCAAATGATTTTACTCCCTAACAATGAAAAGAAGATGTAATTTTAAAATTACCTTGGATGTACAGTAAAAGCAGCATTCCCATAATCAATCATCCAAAATCATGGGGTTATTTGGAGCGATTTGAAGGAGAGAAAATTGAAAACATGTTGTTAAACAATGCACCAAATAGTTATCAAATCATAAACATCTCGATTACTTTAACATGTCGATTATTTCACATTTAGGGTCTCTTTACAAAATAACTCTGACCATGAAGAGACCTGGAAAATTCAATGAATCTCTTCCTAAGTTGTTAAGTGTACTGGGTTCAATCACTTGGCTATGTGGGAACACATGTTACAAGTAAATGCGCATCTATATATGTATATATACATATATATAAAATATGGAGCTATTATTCACACTTTTCACTAAGGAGAATACATGGAGGTTGTACTATTAGGACACATCTCTGAGGATATGGAAATAACTTAGGGGGTGCAGTGGTATAACTCTGAACACATTAAAACCTATCTGGAGCTTTGGCAATCAAATATACAGACATTCCATAATGACCCTTGGGCTTTATGATAATTCCCAAACCTGAAAATTCATAACTAAATAATGGCAGCACATTTATGACATAAGATGCCTTAAACCATTTGTTTATTATTATATGTGGATTTTAAGTTATATGTTTAAGAAAATTGAAAGCCTAGCCTTTCTTTCTCCCTGTGAGGAGTAATACACCAATTACCTTTGAGAGCTTTTATTTCTTCCACCACATGAGAGGTAAGCCAGGGCTGAGGTTTATGTGAAGGCACCGATTTGGTTATCAAAATCTGTGATCATACACTCTTGTTCAACTAAACCAAATTAAATTAATCTTTGTTGAAAAATAAATGATGTAATTCCTGGAGGACTCCATTTTACTCGCAGAATGGTGGACTGTTTCTTCCAAGTGGTTTGCAAGGTAGCAATGCCTGAAGTGGTTATTTGAAATAGAAATAGCAATTTGCCTTTAGTGTGGCAGGTGCCTAGAAGAAGCCACAACCTGTGAGTGATTTGTGATCAGAGGGATCATCATTATAAAGCTAAATTATATGTGCAATCTTCCCAAGACCACATTCAAAGACGGAGTTTAAAATTGTACTAATATCTTATTCCTTCAAGGAGTTCTCAAATGAGTCTAGGCATTGTTAGCAGCCGTTCATCTGGCTGAAAAATCACTGTGCATCCTCTGACTTTCCTTGGAATGGAATCCTTATGTAGACACAATTTGAGTTGAATTACATCTGGATAATGTTTTGGGAGAATTCTGTTAAAATGCAAACTTGAGCCTGCGTGCTGTGAGCTAACTTATCAGTGCCTGCCCATGTGAAAAACAGAAAGTAATGTGGAGTGGGACAAGCAGGAGGTCACTCTCCAGTTCTCCATGCAAGGACAGTGAAGGGGACATGGCCCAGAGACCACAACAGGTAAATAGAGTTCACTTCCTGAGAGACAAACCATCTCTTGCACTTGTATGAAAAGACAAAGGAAAGAAAGCATAGCAACAGAGGAGTAGAAAGAAAGACGAATGGTCTTGCCTTTGGCTACCATGCATAAGACGCAAGAGTTTCTCAGTAAATTTCATAACTCCCTGGAGCCCCAGTTTTCATACTGTTTAGAAAATTATAATATCACTCATCTCTTTGAGTGTCAGATATAGCAACCTTTATGCATGGGACCAGGCATCTAGTAGTTCCCAAGAACATGATCAAGCTTCAAGAATCTCATCAGCATCAAGCATGTACTGGGCATCTGTCATGTGTCAACACTTCAGCCTTATGCCTGGCACTCAGTTGGCACTTGTCATTAAGTGGACACTCAATATATAAGTCATGGACTGCCACGAGGACAGCTGAATCTCTTTTTATTCTAAGTGCCTTTGGCCATGCAAAGAGAGGCAGAGAAGACTCACGAGGCAATGCCCACATACGCTGCCATGGATAGCTCAGGCACTCAGGGAGCTGGTTTCCAGAGGGTAGAGCCTCTCATCACCTTGGTTTCTTGGTCTAGGGTGGATTGTGGTACCCCCACGGCTAGATTTCTCGGCCTCATTTAGTATTTTGTGGTCTTCTCTCTTTTGAGTCCAGAGTAAAAACTGAAACACAACTGAAATGTCAGGTTCTATTTTGCTTCAAGTGCTCCCAAGGGCCGGGCAGAGGTTTTTCAGTTTCACCACAAGCATTTACAAGGGCCGCACACTTTGGCAGGACACGGTCTCCTGATAGGTCAGCCTCTGCAGATCCAGAATGTAGCTGAATTCCAGGGGTCAAGAAAAGGTGAGTTTCTGGGGGGTCCTGGAAAACACTAACTCAACCTTGGTTCATCGTTGTGCTATGTTCAAACCCCAGTATAGCCAGGGGTTGCTGGGTTTCTGGTTTCAAAATGAAATTTTCACACGGCCCAAATCCCAACCCACCCTAATTTAAAGAAATAGCCACTTGGCATATGAGGCGGATAGATCAGCAGTGGCTCACAGGCAGCTGTGCACATCTGGCACACAGGTATGTGATTTTGCATGAAGATAAATTGTGTGGGGACCAAATGCACAGTTGTTAAACTAAAAATGAATCGCTTCTTGGAAGCAATCTTCCTGCACAGTGGGGTGTCTGCCTGAGCTTGATCCTTTTCATAAGGCTTTTCTCAGAAAACACAGCCTTCTCCAGAAGGCCTATGGCAGAGGCGGGGATGCCCACACCTGCAGCTGGCTTTCTGCTTCTCTCTTCCAGTCACACATGAACACCACTGAAACCAAGGACTTGGTTTTCTTCCCCAAAGGGTTACTCAGAGCCAAAGTTTAAAAAAAAAAGTGAGGCTTTCCTCTGCATCACATCACTTTCCAGCAAAACTATTCTTTATACAGAAGCATCTTTATTCTTTAGGGAGACATCTTTGGTGGACAATTGCTGAAGGATTAGGGCCTATTACTAAACGTGCTAGACCAAGAAGTTTATCTCCCCAGGAGCTAGTGGAGTCAATAGTGGCCACTTCTGTGTCAGTATCTTTCCAATCATTCAGCACGCATGACTCATGGGAGAAGAATGTGCTGCCACATTATTCAAATCAAATGCCTCAACTTCAGTGTATGTCACTAAATGAGAGAGAACAGGACTGATCTTGAGTGAGGTTGTGTTTCGGATCCTATAAAGCAGTACACTGGCTCAGGGCTATGTATGATTGCTTACCACAGAGGAAATAATTAGGCGTTTGTACAAATGGATCAATAATGGAAAGAGATTCTTCCCATCTTTCTATATGCAAGCAAGACTATTAAACAAATCTTTATCCCACGATCTATCCCCTTCTCTTCTCTTTCCTTCCCTCCCTTTCTTCATAATCCATAGTAATATAACACACATTGCAGTCAACTGTGGTCCATATATGTATGTGTGGATATATGTATACACACACACATACATGTAAGATTAGAGTCGAGTAAAAATTCATATCATAGTGAAAATGAAAATATATTACCAAGATTTTTGTGATGATTCTGTCACAAAAAAACAAACAAATAAACCCTAGCAGTGCTAATCACTGAAGAGTGGTGTATGTAATTATGTACAGTACACAGTATTGATAGTGAGAATAAATGACTATAATAGTGATGTATGTTTTGCTATCCAATCCTGTTACTACTTTAAAGCATACTTTTTCTCACTAATTAAAAAAAGCAGTTCACCACAAATTGGTATGCTATGTTATACTACCATCAGTCTCATTCATTTTGTATTTTCTGTACTTCTTATTCCATCAAGTCCACTTAAAGTGATTGCTCTATACCAGGTATGTCTGTGTAAAATACTCACATAGGAATTAAATCACCTAACACCCCATTTCTCAGAATATGATCCCATTACTATGTGACTCATATCTATTTCAAGACAAATAACAAACTAAGTAAGTGAGAGAAATTTTAGGGTAAATTTTATATGTTGTGTATTTTCTGCCTCTGGAGTTGGGTTATTGGGCTGATCATAATATACGCTACATATGCTGAGCTCTTTTTCTATATGTTTCTATCCCTTTCCTGGCTTGCTAAACACTGGGTGATTTATATCCAGCTCTTATCTCATTGATAAAGCTCCATGTAGGCAAATTCTTTGTTAGGAGAGCTCTTGTCCCCCATGTCCGTTCTGCTTGACCACTATATTGTAGATCTCTTCAAAGTGCAATTATCTTTTTTATTTTTTAATTTCTGATACATGGATCTCCACAGTTCAATTAAAAAAATCTGGCAAAGGAATATCACACCTCTTCTTACTTTACTTGAATAATTTTGCTATGACTCCAGGTATTCCAGCTTTATGAAGTCCATGACAGCCCTACCTAAAAATAAAAAGGGTCTTCCTGGACCTGACCCAGAACTCAAACACAAAGCAGGTGCATTTTGCGGTAGCTTGCAACTGCCAGAATTGTGTGGGACCTGCCTCAGGGGGTCCTGGCAAGTCATAAAATAAGGAGAATGTGAATGAAAGCAGGACAGATGATCTTTGTTCTCACAGAAGAAATGCCTTTAAAATGCAAGTAATTTCAGGGCTCGATGCTGGGACCAGAGTGTAAGTATAGAGGGTAAGTCCCTGTGGGAGCTGCTGGGGTACTTGGGAACAGTGACTATTATTAGAGGATTCTCAATCCAGGAATCATGAACACATAGCCTCCCAAGTGAGGGGCCCATTAACATCCTTTATTTGCCCTTTGTCTACTTTTGCTTTGTATTACTGCTTTATAACTGTTGAGTCTGGTAAAGAAGAAAAGCCTTAGGGAGGTCTGTCTTTTACAGAATGTAACATAAATTATACATTCCTACTCTCAAAACAAAAAGCTGAACAGCTTAAATATATAATATAACGTGCATATGAGTGTGTGTAAGAGAGGGGGCAGAGAGAAGCTGTTGCTAGTGTACATACATGGATATATGCATTATATAGGTAAGTATCTATACAAAGAGCTTGTTATATTTGTTCTGTTTTACAAATAATACTCAAAATACTGACCAAAATGAACGATTTATAGAATAGCCTATCCTTTTTTCTTCACAGCAGAACCTTCTCTTAGCATCCCCAAATACAATAAAATATTATTCCTGAGAGATCTCTGAACACAAAAGAGTGTCTACAAAGAGTCTCCCCACAGTTTCTCATCCTAGTAAATGCTCTAACTTGCTCTCTCATCCCTGTCCTTCAGCTTAGGGCTCTTGTTCTCTCCTGCCAAGTGCCTACCACAGGAGCACATTGTCTGTACACCACCGTGGATACCAGCACTGAGAAAGGACTGTATTTCCCTTTAAAATGTGTGGGTAAAGATAAAGCATCTCAAAACTATGGATGGGAGAGAGGAATGCCGAAGCCTCAGCTATATTGTGGTAATGGAAATACGCATACTGTAAACTGAGATGTCTAGGTGGGCCCAGAATATTTCAGTCATACTTAAACTCTTCTACATACTATCATAGTGAGCTATCCAGTTAAAACTGCCCATGTTCCCAACTGAGAGTTCACAAAGGTCAGTAGGTCATGTGCAACTAAATAATAGCTTCCTTTTTGTTTTATGATGGCTTCTTCAAAGGGTAATTTTTCACAGAGAACTAACAATCAGTGAGGGTAACTTTGGAAGGCAAAAGGAAGAAAAGGAGTGAAAATGGGGAGAGGAGCCAATCATAGACTCAGAACTTAAAAGTTGGTATCACATTCAGTTCCTTACACTACAACTTGTCTTCTCTGAACTTAAGCCTCCTCTCTAGTCATGGATAAGGAAATTTTTTTCCTTATAATTCTGACTTTATAAAAACAATTCTCACCTTAGGTGATATTTATAACCCTTATTTTTGAAGAATCTATAATTTGTGATTCTGTTGCCAGCGATATGGCTAATTTTCTCTAATTGCCTCTCAGAATTTTGTTGAGGAATATGTTATTGTGTGTGTGTCATCTTCCAGGTCAGTTGTTGGTTCTGTTTTCTAGAAGCCATCCAGAGTCTGGAGGGGCCTTGTCTCATAGCAAAGTATGTTTGCATGTTCAGTTTTCTTATCCCTTAAGAATAGGTGCTAATCAGATACTGACTAACCAAAATAATCAGCCATCTTACAGAGCCAACACTGAGTAGTGTTCTTTCTAGATTTAATCAGTGTTGTCAAAATCTCAAGATCCTGTGGTTGAAAGAACTGGCGCACTGAGACCTGTTTTAGGAATTATTTTCCAAAGACCTCCTGTAAGATACGAAAAACAAACAATCAACCCAACATTGCTGGGCCAAGGGACTTTCAGGGCATCTATAAAATAGCATCTTCCAGATTTGACATTTTATGACATTCCTCAAGTACATCTTATTGTCCTGACCACATCATTCCAAACCTCCAAAATGAGTCTTTTTCTCAGGGAATTTAGTAGATATTGTATTCTGTTTCTTTCTCTTTCAAGAAATGCCTAAGTCTACTACATGTGGGGAACACTTGAAATCCAGGTAGAGTCAGCACTTACCCTAAATGAGGGCAGAGTCAGAATTGGCTGTTCCTAATATATTTGATTGGGTTCTGAAACAGTAAACCATACTACTAGAAACATTGGCTATGTTAAGCACTATGATCCTAGGACTCAAGTCCATTTCCAATCGTATCTTTCTCTGGGTGACGTATCACTCCCGAAAGCCAACTCCCAACACATTTATGAGTACAATCCTGTAAGTTCAAGTTGCTCATTTGCAGAATTTTTGTCTTCTGTTGTCTTGCCTGACCTTGAGGGTAATTATTTTCTCTGTCTTCAGTAATCAGCATACCTATGATTATGACACAGAGAGCACACCCAGAGTTACTTTCTGGGAAACAACTACCTAAAAACTTACTTATGATGAAGAATTGATGATGGTAGGGATGCTAAGATAAGATGCAGTTATTTGTTCCTCCATAGTTGTTGGGAAGAATCTTTGAACGGAAAGGTCACAGTTGGTGACTTTCAACTACAGGAAAGCACATAGAAGTTGGAATTCATCATTATTAGGCAAGGGTGGAAAGCCCCATCTTTTGAGTCAACTGAGCACAGGTGAGGAGGTTTTATACATCTGAGCTACTCAATCCTATTAATAGCCCTAAACAAATTCTGAATGTTTTTCCCTAGAGCACTCTTATCATTGCAACAGGTAGAGTCTCAGCTGTCTCTGCAGGTCTGCTACTGTTGCTTGCAGAAGGGAGCATCCATTTTGCAACCAACCCCACAGTCCTCCAGAGGAGATGTGGTTATATGCCTCTTAAAATGGCCAGGACTATTTATCTATACTTTTAAACACATAAACTGAAAGATACCGTCTGATCTCTGCAGACTACATGGCCTATAGATAACTAAACAAGCATACTGAAATGAGATGTCTTTAAGAATTTAGCTTCTATATGGAGGCAATCCATCATCCCCTAAAGCAGAATTGAGATTGTAATGTGTGGTTTTGTTCTCTCAGGCTTTTCTTGGCCTATAATTTTTATTATTTTATTTTATTTTATTAATTTATTCATATTACATCTCAATTGTTAACCCATCCCTTGTATCCTCCCATTCCTCTCTCCCTCCCGCTTCCCCCCTATTCCCCTCCCCTATGTCTGTGACTGAGGGGGACCTCCTCCTCCTGTATGTGCTCATAGGGTATCGAGTCTCTCCTCGGTGACCTGTTATCCTTTCTCTGAGTGACACCAGACCTCCCCATCTAGGGGACGTGGTCAGAAATAGGCACCAGTGTTTGTATGAAAGTCAGACCTCACTCTCCACTCAATGATGGAGAATGTCCTGTCCATTGGCTAGGTCTGGGTAGGGGTTCCAAGTTAACTGCCTATATTTTCCTTGGCTGGTGCCATAATTTGAGCAGGACCCCAGGACCCAGATCTGCCTATCACAATGTTCTTCTTGTAGGTTTCCAGGACCCTCTGGATCCTTCTATTTCTCCATTCTCCCATGCTTCTCTCACCTAAAGTCCCAGTAGGATGTCCTTCCCTCTGACCCACTTTCCTGGTAAGTAAAGTATTTTATGGGACATACCCCTTGGGCTAGTGTCTCGATATAAGTGAGTATATACCATTTGTCTCTTTTTGCTTCTGGGTGAACTCATTCATTATGATAATTTCTAGTTCAATCCATTTGTCCGCAAATTTCAGGAATTCCTTGTTTTTAATAGCTGAATAGTATTCCATAATGTAAATGTACTACAGTTTCTTTATCCATTCTTCTACTGAGGGACACTTAGGCTGTTTCTATGTTTTGGCTATTATGAATAAGGCAGCTATGAACATGGTTGAGTGTATGTCCCTGTTGTGTGGTAGAGCATTTTCTGGGTATATTCCAAGGAGTGGAAAAGCTGGGTCTTGAGGAAGGCCTATTCCCATTTTTCTGAGAAAGCACCAGATAGATTTCCAAAGTGGTTGTACTAGTTTGCATTCCACCAGCAATGAAGAAGTGTTCCTCTCTCCTCCACATCCTTGTCTTGGCCTAGAATTTAATTAAAGACTTTGGAGAAAGTGATGTGGAACAACTGGTATACCCCAACATAGATGTCTCAAATGCTCATAACTCTACAATCCTCACTTTTGTTTTTATTTATGAAAAAATCCAGTGAGAATAAACAATACAGAGAACATAATAAATAGTGTTTTCATTTTTAGATGAACCAGGAATGTTGCCCTGGCCATTTTCTTCATCTGGGACCTGGGATGAAACAGCCTGTTTGTCATGTAGTTGGCTGAGTAAGATCCAGTCAACGCCAAGACCGCCTTCCTTCTGGAATGTGTGGTTGTGCCAACTGCCGTTAGCCTTGATGATTGAACTCAAACTCTTGCCCCACCTGCACACAGATGGCACTAACATCATGGAAAGTGGTCATTTCCATACCCTATGATGCTCAGAATCTGAATCCCATGTACTTCTTAGAGGCAGACCCTCAGAAGGACACACAGAAAAACTGTAGATCCAGAATGTAGAATAGTGGCTTCACCTGAGAAATACTATCATATTACTTTGAACTGAGAAGTACCTGCGACGGTTTCATTCAGAGTTAATCAATTGCACATACTTCCTTTCTTCATTTTCTAGCCAGGCAAATGCAATCAGCATGGTTCCATAGATCATGTCCTTGTGTGAGGACTCCTTTGTCTCATCAAACTACATTAAACTTTGAGTCCAGTCCTGGCTAACTTTTAGTGTATTGTTTCAAAGAGATGATTTATAATATAGTATTTTTTATTCCTTTGAGAATTTTATTCATGCATATAATTTATTTTGATCATTTTACCCTCTCCACCATTATCTCCACTTTCTCTATGACTCACCCTCCATCTTCTAACTTTGTCATATTACTTTATTATTATTATTATTATTATTATTAGTAGTAGTAGTAGTAGTAGTAGTAGTAGTAGTAGTAGTAGCAGCAGCAGCAGCAGTAGTAGTGCACACTGAGCCCAATTTATGCTACCAAAATACTCATGAGATATGAAGCCATCCACCAGAGGATGCATGACCAACCTACTAGAGAACATTCCCTTAAAGACAACTACCTCTTCATTCCCCAGAAGCCATCAACTATCAAAATCATCTCAGCTAAGGGCGGGGCCTCATGAGCCCCTGCTATGTGCATGCTGGATTGTTGACTGATTGATCTTAGGCAGGCCATCACAGCTACTATAAGCATGTGGCTTCCCTATCATGTTTACCCCAAAATGACCATTTCTATGTAAATTAGCAGGTTGTTTCATCTTAATTACATAATTACCTTAAAGTACTTAAGTGCATGGAAAACACAGTCCACTTAGCCTGAAAACAATATTTGGGTTGACTAAGAATGTGTAGATCATTTGTGTTAATTTTCCAGTTCCCTGAAAAATCCTACTGTTAAGAAGGGCATAGTGAATTAAGAAGAGATAATGTCATTCTGAGATTAAAATAAACACCAATGAGTTTCTCGTGAAATATTGTGGTGACTAGAGAATGCCTTCTGATGACATGCTATGTAAGAATTTCATGGAACAATCATTTTCAACACTGATGATAACAATTTGAATATACAGGAGAGGCTCTTTAATGGATAGCTCTAGGCTCCTTTGCTACGTCTTCTTCCCTAATTGCCTTGATCTGCCACAAATTCCACATGACCTAGAATGTTTTATTCTTGCATCTTGGTATCAGGTCCTTCATGTCAGATGGAACAAGTGGGAAGTGAAATAGAACAACACTCAGGAATCTTCTTTTAATTTATACTTACTTTATCGGCATTTTAATTAATGCTATGGTTCATTACTCTGTAAAATAAATACACAAAAGTTGACATCTACTCCAGAGAACATATGGACCTTCCAAAATAATGGTGAGACCCCTTTTAGGCAATGACCTCAGAAGCCTTCCTTCATGAATATCATTAAGAGTATGGCTCTGGAGAGTCACAGTTACATGGCCATGGAGCTGTTAGGATTTCACTTCTATTTCAAGCACCTCTTTTGTAGAGACGCAATGGGAGCTTGTTCCAGGGAGGCATCTGGAACGCATGTAGTGTGACCTCCAGCTGTGCTCAGTTTCAGCCTGTTCCAGCGGGTGACCCTGCAGTGATCTCTTTCCATCCAGACCCAGACATGCTCTGTCTCCCTGGCTGCCCTGTATCTTCCCTGGCCTGGTAGGAATGACTGGGCTAAAGGCAAGATGACTCCACCCTGGAGAGGGGCCTTACATTGCCTCATATTAGGACAGCCACTTCAGCCGACCCTAAGCAACCCATTTACTCCTCATCCCTCATCACTTCATTTGATTCTATTCCCAAGTCTTCTTTTTCCTGGAAAGGATACTTCTTACAGGAACCACCAGATTGTGTCTACCGTTTAAGAATACATACACTAAGAAGAAGAAAGGAGAATCTATTTGTGATAGTATCTTTCAGCTTCTATGACCAACATTATGAAAGTAGGAAATGTAGAGAGGATGATGTCATTTAACATGCAAAATGGCTCTGTAGTTTGTAGCAATGCTCTTGCTCTAGAACTTGAATGCCACTTCTTGAAACATTTTGGTTATTTCAGTATCTGCATCTGCAGTATGCACTGTGATAGACATCATTCAAAAACTGTATGTAACTTAATTGTTATAGTAAATTTAACTTCACAGTTGCACTAGTAGCATAATTTTAATTTTCGTCACATGTATTTATACATATATGCATGTACGTGTCTTTATGCGTACATGTTACTGGAGGTTGAAGCCAAAGAACAACTCTAGTTGGTTCTCTCCTTCTCCATATGTGTCCCTGGTATAAAACTCAGGTCCTCCGTGTTGACAGCAAATGCCTGTGTCTGCTGAGCCATCTCTCTGGCTTGACTGGTCAGAATGCAGATGATCAAAAATGTCACTGAGCCTAAAGGGCTTTAGATTTGACAGCATAAATATAGAACATTCATAACATCACAGGAATTTCCATTGTCCGTAACCCTAAATGCTTTCAGTAGGGCACTGTCTGTAAACATATGGCTAACTTTTGAAATTATAGAAATAAATCAGCCAAGATGTGCATCAAGGAGCCCATAGTTTGCAGAGGAAGGGGGCCTGGAGTTCGTGTATCACAATATTCAGAGTTTCTGAAGTGAAGACAGGTAGGAAGTAGACCAATATGTGAGGCATGGGACAGTAGCACATATAAAAGTATCAAGATATTAAAATGCTACACCTTCATAGAATGGGGACATTTCATGTCCTCTAGTTGTACAGTACATTAATCTAGTCAGTTTAACTGATAAGTGACAGGTTAATCAATAGCAAGAAAGAAAATATCTGCCTTTCATGGGGTCTTCAGTTGTTTTTGCAGAGATTTCATTGTAAATTGATCATTAGCTGATTTTCTCCCTTTTGGTCTCTTGAAATTCAATACTATTTTGGTTTCTCTCCCCATCAGCCTCTTCTTCTAGCATCTCGGTGTTTATTTTAGAACTTCTGTCCAGTCTGTGATGTACCTATCCTTCTTCCTGGAATATCCCCTGGGCTAACATCTCCTACCAACACAGTGGACCAACTGCGGGATGTAATGTATGTCTCAAATTTGTAACATTTTACTTTATGGGGATGGCAGGGAGTCTTATGCTACAATTTATATGTGGCAGTCAGAGGACAACGTATTGGAGTCCATTCTCTCTTTCTGTTATGTGAGTAATAGAAATCAAGTCATTTCTTTTGTTGTCTTCTGCGTGTGTGTTTTGTGTTTGTGTTCAAATAAAAATCATGAAGTGTTTTCCATGATGTTTGCATTTAGTGCAAACTCACGAAGCTCCGGGAAGTTCCTGCAGTTTACAGTGAGGATGGCAGTCACGCCACTAAACAAAGCAGCACCAAAGGTAGGCTGTAGGTCATCTTAATAATGGTTCAGAAAAGCCAGTAGAAGGAAATATGGGAAAAGATACTTGGAGAATGCTCCATAGAAGCTACTCTAGCATCTCACCATTTTAAAGACTGGGCACCTTCCTCCAAGCTACATGAATCCTCCAAAGTTGAGTTGAAATTAGTTTCATCTTTTTTTTTTTTTTTTTTTTTGAGACAGGCTTTCTCTGTGTAGCCCTGACCGCCCTGGCCTCATTCTGTAGACCAGGCTGGCCTCTTACAGAGATTTGTCTTCCTCTGACTCCTGAGTGCTGGGATTAAAGGCATGTGCCATCCCACCTGCATATCCGTCTTAAATGATAACCAATAAAGGTTTACACAGTGAAACAAATAAAAGCATTCTGGGCATCTAAGATTTTTGGCTCTTTTTATAAGGGTAAGCCATAGTGACCAACAATTAAACAAAAAAAAGACATTTCTTTTTCATGATCCTTATTAGGGAAAATCATTACAAATTTCTAAACTTACCCATTCCTGTCTTCTATAGCTTCAAAACATCCCTGGTAAGCATAAGAGCCAGGTTTGATCTAAGAATTTATTAACAGATGGCAAAATTAAGATCCCAGATGTTGCATCTAATTAGGGAGTCTGGGCCAGGCATCTTCGATCTATGTTTAGGCTTTGAAAGGTACTCATCAAATTACGTAATTATAGAACATCTTTCTAAAATAAAATATTCTCAGTATACAGCAATAAAACATAATTTAAGGCAAAAAGGAGAATGCCATGGATCTTTGATGCCTGCAAGTGGCTTAAAAAAGACATGATATTCTCAGCAGTTCAAAGCCTATAACACTCTGCTAAATGACAAACAGAAGCTGAGGCTTCATAAGAAAGCCACCAAGATTAAAATGGTCAGATGGCCATAGTTATTGGGGGCCTTCCTGTTACACTTAGTGAAGGGAAGTGTTTGATGAATCTAAATGTTTCTTCTTTTTAAATAATAGAAGCCAAAGTACATTTATATATTTTCCTCGCTAATTTAGTGCATCAGAGGAGTTTATGACAAAAATCACAACGGCCAACACTGAGTTGGTGCTGCAGGGCAAACACTGCATAACAAAGTCTGCTTCAAATCCCACATTGAATAATTGCACATAAACGCTAGCCCATGTTTCTTTAATTAATAGAAAAATAATAAGATAAGAGTTAGAGCCATGAGGATTAAAAACAGCCATGCAGCTCAGAATACATTTATTTTCAATTATCAATAAGCTATATTCCGCTGAATGCAGCCTAACTAATAATTGTTTTTTTAAAGTTACTAACAATCACTGGGATGGACATTTTGGAAAACTGTGCCTCTGATGAGCACATGTCCTTCTTCACATGTCAAGGACAGAGAAGTCATTCTGCGCACTAACGACTCAAGGGTCCATCTTAGGATTTGGACTTCTGGCCAAAGCCCACACATGAAGAACTCACTGTTGTTTGACATGGGAGGCTACATGGCCATTTGATTGTGGTTTTGATGCTTTTTCCCAGGAATGCTTCTCAGAGGCAGTTTTGTTATTAGAGTAGCCATTTGTCATTTTTTTACTAAAAGATGAAGCCTTTGACAAAGCTGACAGCAAGATGCGAGGGGCCTTGTTTACCCATCTCAGCTTCAGGGGCCTTCCTTTATTTAGACTTCTTGCTGATCTCCTCTAATGTCTGGGATACACATCTGAGTGTGATGAGTGGGGTGGTTGTTGATTAGGACTGACTGCACAGTTCCAGTCTAGGGACCTGTGCCTGGGTGTACATGCAGCTTTTAAAGTGCTTTGAGTGTTCTGATCAGGGAAAAACATAGATATAACACCTTCCCCTCTTCTCTTCTCCCAGTACTCTTATATGCTGTGTCTATTAATTTCCCTTCCACTCCACTTGCTCTATGGATTAAGCCTATGGGCTTTCACAAACTAAGTAAGTGCTCTCTCTTCCATCGAGCTATGTCGTAGCCTAGCCTCTTTACTACGAGTTTAGATTTTTAAAACAAGATTTTCCTAAATAACCCAGACTGGAACTTACTCCAGTATACAGGAAAGCTTTAGAGCTTGGAATCTTCGTATCTTAGCCTCCTGAATATATGGAATTAAAGGCCTTCCCTAGCCATTTTCTCAAATTATAAGCTGGTAATCATAAAGGTACCTATCATCTCTAAAATCACAATTCAGCTATGCCCAAGAAAGTCTTTTCATGACTGACACGATCTAACAATTCACTTTTCTTTATACTCAATATCATCAAGAGATTTGTCACTAAAGTTATTCAAGAGAATATACCCACAAATCCTACAGGACAGAGCCATAAATCACAGAGTTTGAAAAGATAGTTGCCCTTTCGCTTCTATTTCAAGCTTACAGAATTTTGTGGTAGCCCCAGCTAACTGTAATTCACTTCTTCCTTTTGCATTCTGTCTCATTACACTGTTCAAACTTCAAAAACCAGGACAAAAATTGGAGTAGCAACACGGGACATCACAGCAGTAGGATTAAACGGACAGCCACTATGGCAGGCAAGGTTGTGGGAGGACAGCACATGTGCCTGACCTGCAACTATGTGCTCACTCCCTCTTTGCTCCTTAAGCAATATCAGCATTTGCTCAGAACACAGCAATTCACTTGATATCCTCCAGGTTTGCCTTGACTACGGAGAATTTCATATAGCTGGAATTTGAACCAGACTCCACCTGTTCTATAGATTTTAATTTGAACAAGAATTTTTTTTCATCCTAAGCAAACTTTTCTGTCTATGCTTTACCAGTTCCCAACATTTGGAGTTCCACTTTAATCTGAGAGCTAACACTATTAGCTTTCTGTTGAAAAAAAAATTTTTTAATTCACCTCACCATTTCTCTTTTGGGCTAGAAGCTATTCACTAGCTGGATATGCTGTTCAGCATCTCAAAGGACAATATGTACACCCTCTGAGTTGGTCTCCTAGCTTGACTATGGGCCTTTGCTGCTCTTACCTGCTTCTCCATAGCAATTAGATACTTAAAACTGAAAGACTAAAGCCTTTCTTTCCTCTTGTCCTTAGATGGGAGATGCTATGAAGTATAAGACAGACATTCATACTTTCTTGCGATGTATATTTCTAACAAATAGAAACTCAGTTCTTCAAAGTCACAGTGTAATGCCACTAGAGTCAGCTAAGATAGAGCTAATAACTTCTCCTCTAATAGCACCTAATGGTAGCCATAGCATGGACCACTTCTGTCAGCTAAAAACAAGCCAGAGCTCATGTATGCTTGTTCATATAATGGAGTATGGGTCAGCTGGTGTCAAGGTATGCATGTGAAGCTTAGAGGCCAATTTCATGTGTTGGTCCTTATATTCAACCTTACCAAAGATAGAGCCTATTTGCTGTTTCATACTGTGCATGCCAGACTATCCAGCCCACAAACTTCTGGGGATCCTCCTGTCTCTACTTTGTACATCTCTGTAGGAGGGCTGGACTGTATACCCAGCTTTATGTGGAGTCTGAGGATTTGAACTAATGTCTTCATATTTGCTTGCAAATGCTTTACTCATGAAGCCATGTCTCCAGGCCTTTTAGAGCATTTTCTTAACCCATGAGACATGTTGTTTTTTTTTCTGCCTAATACATACTGCTATCTTTCCCTGCCTGCCACTAAAACCATGACCTTTATTGATGCTTCAGATTTCTACATCCTTTCTTCAGGGATTATATTACACAGGAAAGGTTGAAGGGCACTTGCTGACTCTGATACTCATTATAATTTTCAGGCTATTCTCAAACACAAATGTATCTTCCTGAAAGTCAAGGATGCAATTCTATATTCAATGTTGTGTAACATGGTGTTTCCTACATAGGCAGAAGCTATAAACTGCCATTGGAATTCAATTGAACCAAAGTGGAGAAATCACAGAGTATACAACTTGAAGCAGAGCTTTGAGGTTATGCAGACTAAACTCTTTTTGTTGTTGCTCTTGGCTGGAGGCTACTGGCATCTCTTCATGTTTGTATGTCCCATCTGCTATCAAACATTTTTATGACATTTATTTCCTCATTACAGTCCTCATTGTGCCTTATTTATCTATGTGTGAGGCACAGGAGAGTTAGAAATCCTCATTTCCCTCACAATGTTCCTTCTCTAAGCCCCAGCCAGCTCAGACTCCTATGCCCAAGTCAACTCTCCAGGGTTCCCATGAGAGAGCATGATTCCCTTGTTCCCTCAATGTAGCTCTGCCTTCTTCATCCCTCAGCCATCAATTTCAGACTTCCTGGCCTGACACTCAAGGCCTCCTTATACTTTGAGTCTGTCTTTATCACATCCCTTATTTTTCCCTGTCTCACTCCCTAGCTCCCATTCCACATTCTGGGCATTCCTCCAAATTTCTCCATATTCCTGGAACCATCATTCTGCCTTCCCTTCCCCCACCTCTCCCACCATCTATCAAGCTGCCTCTCGTTTCTCTTGTGTTCCCTGTCTCTAAAAAAAAAACTCGAAGAGTCCTTCCTTTGGCAGAATAAGCAGATGTATATTTAATTTGTTATCACTAAACATTGGCTCATGATTCTATGATCAATGAAGAGTATTCAGAAAAGACAACTGATGTCTTAAGTGGCTTCCTGAGTTGGTCGTGAGAAGCAGGGCGGAAGCCTACCACAAGGGTAGAATTAAGTTGTCTTGACTTATCCATGTGACCAATTTAAATCAAGAAGGATAAGAGCTATTTGGGTTCTGATCCACCACTCTATTAGGCCACCCATCATTTGAGGAAAGGGAAAGAGAAGGCTGAATGAAGTTCGGCTATCATGGTTACCAGCTGATGTGGTTTGGATATGTTACATCGACTCAGACATTTGATTTCCTTCTTTCAGGGTGGAGATTATCTTAATGATAGTACCTGATGATATCAACTGAATAAGTTAACACTCAAAATAAACAGAATCTTTCAAAATGCATGAAAATGACACAAGCTCTCATAGCAACATGTGTGGCTGTAGCTTGTGTCAGATTATCGGCTCTGATTGACTGTAAACAGCTACTAGATTCCCTAGAAATGTCAACTGCATTGTCAAAGGATTTTGTCTTATTTATCCCAACCACCTGTCTTAACCATGTTATGAAAACATGGGCATCTTAACTGAGAAATGTGTGAAGATATTATGATCTTCATCTAAGTTGGTAACATTCTTGTCACATTTCTTCTCTGGGTTCTCTACCCAGAGTTTTCTCCTAATTTCTCTACCTCTTTATTCCTGTCTCCCTTAAATTTAGCATCTCATCTTGGACCATCTTCTGTTGGTTCACATTTCTGGAGGTCTAGATATCTAAGATCCAGTAGGCACATGAGCCATGGTGTTCTGGTGTGTTATGACATGGACCATGGCATGAGATGGGAAGAACACATGGAAAAGAGCACTGAGGGTAGTCCTGTGTTACTGCAGATCTCTCTTGAACTAAGTAAACAATCCAAACAACAGGAAATCATCCTGAGGGGGTAAAGGCCTCTAACTTGGCCTCTAGGTCCCAGCACTGATAGAGTGAAGTCTTATGATTCAACCTGAATGTTAGAGAAGACAAAGTGTCAGGCTAGCCATCTACCATATTCCATTTACTTTCTGGACCATTGAGTTAACATTGAATATCTTGGCCTCAAATTGACAAAAAAATAGTATAAGATATTTATTTTGGGGGCACTTAGACCTTGCCTTTGTCTATTAGAAGCTTCATTTGGAAAATTACTGAGCAAAATCATTAATGACTATACTCTATAAGGTTCTCAAAGGTTCACTTTTGTGGATGGCTTCTACCACCCTTTGCTCTTGCTAAACACTGGCCATAAGTTTGGCTAGCCTGGCACGAGATTATATTTTGATTCTCAACACAACAAATATAACAATTATAGCATTTCCCCCTGAAGTTCCTTGATATAATTAACATTTTTTACATAAGATTTTGTAGGTTTTTGGTAGATGAATAGAAATAAAAGCCTTCAGTTAAAATCTCTAATGTACTAAATTTCACCATTGGTTTTGACATTTTAGAACATTTTCCCACTGAGATAACTACTAAATTCTATACACTGTTTGCATTGATTGATTTATTGATTCTTTGGGACACTCTTACTCTGTAGCTCATGCTGGCCTTGATTTACTACACAACGCTTTATAGGTAGCTGTGGTTACCCTTGAATATATTGTACACCTAGTGCTTCTTGCCTGAGCCTCTTGGGATTGCAGGTGTGACTCACCACAACTTGACTTGAAAGGATTTATCATTGATTTTAAGGCCAGGTGCTCTTTTGGGGTTTCAAAAGTACAGAGAAATTTGATATGGACTAAAACAACTGGTTTCAGTTTATTAACTCTTTGATCACAGTCCTCTGTTAGTTGTCTTTAATATTTAAAATTCCAAATTATCAAAATAAAAATATAACTAATATTTTAAGTTTTTAATCTCTCACTGACCAGATTTAACTCATTTCTGAATGCAGTTGTTC
Organism: Acomys percivali; assembly: GCA_907169655.1. Taxonomy (NCBI): domain Eukaryota; kingdom Metazoa; phylum Chordata; class Mammalia; order Rodentia; family Muridae; genus Acomys; species Acomys percivali. Next base: position 115,034,817 of record OU015742.1, on the reverse strand, counting down.
TTCCCCTTGCTGGGAAGGCCTGGTGGCACACAGAGAAAGAATGAGCAGGCTACCAAGATGAGACTTGATAGTCTATGACCATATAGTGGGAGAGGACGTCCCCCTGAGTTATAGACCTAGGAAGGGAATAGGGTAAAAGCGGGAGGGAAGGAGGAATGGGAGGGTACAGCGAAGGGATAACAATTGAGATGTAATCTGAATAAATTAATAAAAAGAAAAAAAAGAAAAAACAAAAGCAGTAATTGTTTTATAAATCACATACTCAGACTTTCATCTATTTTCACTTTATTTTATTCTATTATTTATTATCTAATTTTGCTTTAGGCTAGTTTTTATATATAACTTTGAAAACTGATCTTACTCTTTTAATTTTACTTTGCAAATGGTATTTAGATTTGTGATTGGGTTTGACCATTTTTAACCCATACTCCTGTGTGGCTGAGTGACTTTAGTTCATTATGGTGCTGGTGATTGAATAGGGGGAATCCCATGTCAGATTCTTGCAGTTATTTTTACATAAAGATATATTTTGATTATGAACTATAAGAATTTAAAAGGCTAATTGTTGGTTACCTCTAACCTCAATGCTTAGGAGTTCTTTGGTTTGAGATGCCATTAACTCAAAGATCCCAGAGCTTGCCTTTCTGTAGACATAAAATACAGAGTCAGGAAAAGATGTATTAAAGAAGAAAAATTATCTTGGGTTATTAGTTGTCTATTGTTGAGCAAGAAAATGCCATAAATTTACCATCTTAAAATAACAACTGCATCATCTTGCAATTCCTGTGGTGGTCAGAGGTCCAGGCACATGGTAATCGGGTTCTCCTCTTTGGATCCCAAGGGAAAAGGGAACATGTTGGCCAGGAAGGGCTGTCATCTGGAGGCCTTGGGGAAGAAACTGCTTCCAAGATCATTTGGATTGTTGGCCAAATTTATCTCCTTCCCATTTCTGGTTGGAATAAGGTCCTTGTTTCTCTGTTGGATATTGGCCAGAGGCTACTTGATGCTCTTCTATGTGGTTCCTGGTGCCACTTGTATTTCCTAGAGGCCCCTCTGTTTCCACATTAGCATTAGTACGTCTTGCCTGGCACATCAAAACTCCCTGACTTTTTCTCAGAAGCTAGAGAAAATGTTCTATCTTTAAAGGCTCATGACTGGGTCTGGACCACCTAGCTGATCTCCTTATCAAATCTAGTAGGATGATGAAATTCACATTGCAAGTAGACTGGAAAACAGAGCGCCCAAGTTAAGTGTTATTTCTGGGCGTGACTATTGGAGTCTTTTCAGATGCTCTTAGCGCTGGACATGGGGGACTCACTCGGAAGTTATGTTCACTTGAAGACACATGAACTTCACCAAGTTCCTAGAGAACCTACATACAGCAAACAGGTAGAGAGGGGGAGAAATCATTTTCCAAATCTTCCCATAAACTAGGCCATCACTCTTTTCTTGTCTCCCACCAGAAATTATGCTATTGATCCATCGGTTATCAAAATAACACCCCTGTGTCCTGTGTCTCTAGTTTTCAGACAGTATATCATAAGACATAAGATTTTCTAGTCTCCATAATCAAGCAAGTCTACACTCTTAATCTCAGTATCCATCTTTATATCTGCATCTTCCATTTCTTCTCCTTTTTCTTCTCCTGTGAATTGCTTCTGCCTCTTTGGACAATGTACATTAATTTCGTGCCACATAGCATGGCACAAAATATCATTATATTCACAAATTTGAGTAATTTGGTCTTTACCATGTCAAAAAAGGAAACCATTCATTTTCAGAGGTCTGCCTATCACATTGGAAATACACTGTTCCTGTTTATGGGGGAAAGTTTCAAAATCTCAGAGCCAGCACACAGAAGGTGACTCTTCCTGGGAATAAGAAGACTTGGAGTAAGAAGGAAGTTTCCAGTAAACAAATGGAAAAAAATCTTAAGCTGCATTGATAAATTTTATGTAATTGCTGCTGGAATGAAATGATGGGAAAACTCAGACGATCTAACTAGGAGAGAAAGAAGGGAGGAAAAAGTAAACAGTTTGTTAGAAACGATCCAGAAGTACCAGAACTGAGCTTAAATATACTGACACAAACAACGTGAACAAAATGAAAGTGAGGCACCATAAAGGGAAAAGAGCCACACAAGAGAATAATCAGTGAGGAGGCCAAGAGCCCAGAAAGGAGAGAGACATGAACACAGAACAGAGAGTCCTGAGTGAGAATTCCCAGAAGACTGAAACTCTGCATAAACAAGTACCCAGCTCAGAAGCCCGTTCGTGACTGAGGAGTTGCAGGATTTAGGGAACAGGGGTGGTAGTAGGAAGATGTAGCCAGCACATTTCATGGTGGATCAGATTTGTGGATTGCAAGAAGGTCAAAGATTAACTGGGAGTGATAGAACAAAACCCTCATCCTAAAAGAAAACACAGGCAGCAGGTAGAAATCTTGACCTCCAGAGAATTCACTGCTATTGTTATAATTCTTTGCATTCATCTTCTGCCTAGTTTCAGAAAAGTGAGTTTTAAAATCCTGAAGCTGATAATATATCTTAGAGATAATGTGGTCTGGCCCTTATTATAAATTGGTAGACAATGAGTGAGAGGAGAGAAAATAAAAGAAAACAAAACAAAGCATGACTGGGTCAAAGAGGAACTGTAGGATGGTGATGTCTAGACATGCATGCCTCCATATCTCCATAGATTTCTTCTATGTAGATAAACTAGATAGTGAAGATAAGTCATCAAGATAGAATAATAGCAATTAATGAGTTAAGTTTGACCTAGATACTCTTTGAAGAGTCAGTGTGGATTTTTTTTTTTTGGACGATTCTAGAAAATCTCATATGGTTCTGCTCCTAATGACCTTTACTCCCTTTAAGACAACTGGCTAGACTACCACGCACGGAATTTGGAGGAGAATATTATCAATACTATTTAGATTGTAAAGATTTCAGGGTTTACTGAGATTAAAGAGTATAAATGTATCAGGCAGAAAAGGAATTTTAAAACTTCATATGCTGTTTATCTCTGAAAAAAGACAGTTATAAAATGTGAATGTTAATAAGAAAATATACATCCTACATGTATGGGAGTTAATGCTCTGACTCAGTAATGTATGAAAATGCATGAGAACCTCTGTTGGTGAGGCTTATTTCCTACTGGAGAGGTGGAAATTGAAGTATAATGTTTATATTCTTCTTCTAGGGTAAATATGCATTTAAGGATGTATGCCTCACGGATGGTGTGAGACTGTGTACTGCAGAAGCCTAAAGAATGCCATTCTCCTTACAGGAAAGCTATGGTGTTATATACTGTGTTTTCAGGAAAAACACATCTCAGGGGAGACCATTATAATATATGAGTGATAGTATTAAGACATCAAGACCAATAAAGCATCTGTCATATTTGGCTGCAAGTTTTCAGAAGTCCTCCATATTGGCTGAGAAGGCCAGAGGATACTCTTTTGTCCTGGCTGAGAAAATTCCTTTCTGCTATTGAGATACCATCTTAATTTAGTACACACTCTTGCTCCAAAGCTTTCCAGCTTGTACTCAGGCGCATGGGAACCAGCCCAGGAACAGTTGGAGAAAGAAGAGCATAGTAATGGGCTGAGACATCTAAACAAGAGAGAAAGGGGAGGCTGCAAGGGAACTGCAAATGGGTGATGAATCTCAAGGCTCACAAGGAGGCATGTGGTGACAAAAGCCAAGAATCAAACATCAACATTAATCCAGCTAATGTTATTCAGACAATGTTCTATCTCAATACATTGAGCTAAAGCAGTGGTTCTCAACCTGTGTGTCAAGACCCCTTTGGGATCGAATAATCTTTTTCAGGTGTTGCCTATTAGATATCCTGCATATCACATATTTACATTATGATTTATAACAGTAGTAAATTACAATTATGAAGTAGCAATGAAATTCTTTTATGGTTGGGGTCACCACAACCTGAGGAACTATATTAAAGGGTGTCAGCATTAGGAAGGTAGAGAACCACTGAGCTAGAGGGAATTTGTCACAAGGCAAGAGCTTAGGTGTTGATTCTTCTAAGTGTTAGCTGCTTTTAATTATAATCTATGTAAAAGTGCTCCTCAGATTCTGAGCACACCTAGGGCAATCTACAATACTGTCATGTATGTCTGAACCTTTATTCTAGGACAGACAGGTACACTAGAAGTATGATTTCTGACTCAGAAATGAAAATCAGAGAGAAAAATGGAACTGGAATACTAGAATAACATCAAGGTATTTGGTATATCTGATTTGAATGTTTGATTGCCTCAGCTTTAAGAAGAGCTAACCATTGATAGCCAATAGACATCACATTCTCCAATGTTTTCCTGGGAGTGAGGACTGTCTCTGACATGAACCTGGTTCCTCCAATTTAATCACTTCCCCTTGCTGGGGAGACACACAGAGGAAGGGGATTCAGGCTATCTGGATGAGACCTGATAGGCTGTGGTCATATGGTGGGGGAGGAGGGCCCCTTCTGTCAGAGGTCTCTGTGAAGGGAATAGGGTGAAAGAGGGAGGGAGGGTGCAAATGGGAAGATACAAGTGAGTGGATAACAATTGGGATGTACTTGGAATAAATTATATAAATTTTAAAAATCAGGGCTGAAATTAGAGAACTTGAAATAAATATAACAATACAACAAATAAATATAGGACAATATGAATAACATCTGAATTGTGATATTAAAGTGGAACAACTCTTTTAAAATCAAACTCATTATGTCGCAGTAAAAGATTTGGCTATACTAACTATTTACATTTTAGTTTGTGTTTAATAATATATTTATCACTGATAATATTTGTTATTTAGTGTATATATTTACAAAATAAAAATTACAATTAAACTAAATATTACTATTTAGAAAAACATAAGATACAAAAGAAAAAGAAGAAGAAGAAGAAGAAGAAGAAGAAGAAGAAGAAGAAGAAGAAGAAGAAGAAGAGCTAACCACATGGGAAAGGCTGATCAGTTTTATTTATAATGCCTAATTCAACATAAATACTGTATTTAGCAATAATGAGGAGGGGAAAATGTGTATGTTTACTTCCATTGTAGTCTCTTTTCCTTTCCACTCCTCCCCCAGCTCCTTGCTTTTCCCTTCCTACCTCTAACTCTTCACATCATGTAATCCCCCTTTCCCTTTTCATGTTTCATTGGCTCTCTTCCACTTTTGACCCATCCATCCCTCAATAATGTGAAACTAAGGAAATGAGACTCAGCTTGACCTAAACACCAGAATAATAAATATGCTTCATTTCATGGAGCTCCATAAAGATTAAACTCCTCCTTGGATAATGCCTACCCAGAGCCACTGTGAAACACATGCCATTGCCTTCCCTAAAGTTACTGATCACACAGACAAACATGCTTTTGATGTCTGAGATTAAAAGAGAAACATAGTGAAGTATCTACTCATAATAAAGGTCTTCCTGGGGCTTGGGGTAAGCATCCTTTGTATAGCTCTTTGATTAAAATAAAGTAGCAGATGCTATGCAGAACTCATACCCTCTCCTGTGATGTCTCAGCATCACGCTACAAAGAAAAGGACTCATTATTACTTGTTACCTAGTTTTCAAAATGTATTTAACAAGACATACATATAATGTGAATTTGTTTCTGGGAATGGACAAAACATTTTATAACAGAATCACTCTGCTTATAGAACTATAGAAGCATTGCATGGTCTTTAATGATTTTTCAAACACTTAGATGCATGAGAAAAAAATGCTAGCTCTTTGCTGCTATGGATCCCTCCTACTGGAACCAGGATGATGTTTTTGAATGTTCTTCCCAGAGCTGACATGCAGCTACAGCAGGATTAAGGATATGAGGCAGCAGCTGTAGCACACATAGCAGGGCAGCCTCCTTTATCAGTGTGCCTGTGCACCCTTGCATCACAAGTACCCTAATGCAAACCTGCTCCTTGTGGCCTCACATATTTTCCATTACCTAATGCCTTTCATTTACATCACATACCCTTTATTCCATGAACCATATATGCACATGAAGATGCTATGCCCTGGGTTTAGTGCACATACACAAAACATTGTAAAAACAGATCTTATTCCAGCAAGCTACTCTTTTTCTGCATTAGCCAACAGTATCTGAATCTGGAGATTTATAAGGCTTGATGTCCAGATGCAGAGACTAGAGAAACAGCATTAAACCCAGAGCCAAAAGTCAACCTTTGTCTATTGCTGGTTTCCCAGACAGTTAATTCCCCTGAGCCTCTCAGGCCAGGTCTTCCACTATCTCACCTACCTGGTTAAAATTGTTTGTATTTAGGGGTCTATTTACTCAGCCATCTACTTCCTGGCTCTCTGATTCTGTTTGTTAGATCCTGTCGTCACCACCAGGCTAGAGGCCAATGTTTGTACTTGGTGGGAGTAAAGGGAGGCATAAACAGAATCAACTCTCTTGTGTTTTAAAAAATCAGGCTAGAATTATATACATATTTCATGTCAGAAAAAATAAAATGTGTCTTGGCGGCAGCTGGGAAGCTGGAGCGCTTGGAGGGGGAGTGGAGAATTGGCAGAACTGCTCCCCATATCCTTGGCCTCCCGCCTAACAATCATTCAACCTTTTACTCTTGGAGGCAGTTCTTTTCCCCACTTCGGAGGCCTTCCAATTGCTACAACATCCTTGCCGTCATCTTTAACATGTTGTCAGGACTCAGAATGTCTTGAACTGGAAGAGTCCTTTTACAAAATGGCGTACATTTTCTAAATTTATGTGGGTTTGCTGTTCACATTACTGTTGAGAAGCCCGGATTTTTCTTAAGGGTAAAGCAGGGTTCAGAAGTCAAGACCAATTCATGCAAGGATTAAGGTGACAGATATGAGAGTGTGTTTATCAAAACAAAAGGGAATCTCTTTGCTTAGGTTCATAGAAGACTCTATTATATGCTGAAAGTTTCTCTAAACTGCTTCTTGTCCTTAGTTCTGCAGCTTCTTTCCATATTGAGGGCCATGGATCTTATTCCTCGTCTTTCTGAATATCTCTCAGGGTTGGAGTCTCTTCTGAATTCTCTCTCTCTCTCTCTCTCTCTCTCTCTCTCTCTCTCTCTCTCTCTCTCTCTCTCTCTCTCTCTCTCTCCTCCATTTCTCCCTTTTCTCTGCCACCCCATGTCCCTCAAGTTTTGGGCATTTGTGTTGGTTTGAATGAGAATGGTCCTTATAGCTTCATACATTTGAATGCTTGGTTTCCAGTTGGTAGAATTGTTTGGGGAAAATGGAGAGGCGTGGACTTATTGAAGGAGGACTGACCTTGTTGGAGAAGTTGTGGCCTTGTGGAAGAAGGGGGTGGGGTAGGTTTTGAGGTTTCAAACCCCATGCTTTTCCCAGTTAGCCCATTGTCTCCCACTTGGAGTTAAAGATTTAAGCTTCCAGTGCTACACCAGCGCCATGTCTGCCCGCTTGCTCCCACCATTATAATCATGGACTCTCACCCTCTGGAATTGTGAGTCCCAATACATTTCTTCTATAAGTTGCTTTAGTCATGGTATCTCATCACAACAATAGAAAAGTAACTGAGACTGGATTCAACCTAGGGTATTATTCATATGAGGCTAATGCTCTACCACTGAACTGCATCTTCAGCCCCTCTTCTAAATTGCTTCTTGACCTTAAGCCTCAAGTTTTCACTCCTAGCCCCCAATGCTTCTCTTGCAGCTCTAGGAAGGATCACTCTACGGTCACATTTGCTCCTTCTGAATCCTCAAACTCCAACCAAAGGTGGACTCTTAGCGTTTGTAATCTCTAAAACCCAAAAGATGCTTGGTGAGGGCACTGCTTAGCTCTGATGACCTGAACATATTCAAGAATTTAAAGCTATTTTTTAGAAGTAGATCCTAACAGTTAGAGGATAAATTTTTTAGACCTATGTGAAAGTGATGGCTTTCCCATCCTCCTTCAAGCCTTTACTATCTGCTCTCCTTGTGTATATCTGTCACACATCAAATATATGAAGATTACTTCCTACTATTAGTGTATGAAGTTCTAGTCCCTCCTTTTAACCCTAAAATAGCTTTGGCTATCCCTGTCACTCACAACCCTGAAACTATGCTCATTCAAGTAGCTTCTCTCCTCCTAACTAATTTACTACAAGCAACATACCAGAATGAAGAATTCTTCATCCCTTACAGTATCCCACAATGCCACCAAAATAGCACTTTGGAAGCTCGACCCTGCCAGCTGTGTTTGAAGAATGAAACCACATAGTTTAGTTTTAAAAAATGGGATCTTCCAAATTCAAATGGTATGTGCAGTTTTCTTCTGCTGTTATCAAAATGGAAAAAAACATTGTTGCTCATTCCAAACAAATGTTCTGTTTAGAAAGATGAAGAGTGGTGAGAACAACAGAGGAAAAATATTAATATTAGTGGCCTTTCCTTCTATATGAACTGTCTACACCTCTATTTTGGGAATAAAAATCTGATGCTTAGAAGCAAGTAGAATAGATGTACCACATTTGTTTTTTAAGAGAAAGACAGTATTTCTTAGACTTCTATAGAGTTAGAAGAAAGTCTAAAACTAGAATCTCCATATACCTTGATTGTCTGTATTGTTTGTGGTGATAAATTCATGGTGGTCTAGTCTATATAAGATGGTTGACCACCGATGACAAGCTTAAATTTTGAAGTATTCCACTGAGTGAAAAATATTTGTACACCAATTTGTGTTCTTTCTTTTTGACATGACTTAAACGGGAGACTAGAAAAGTCCCAGATCTTGCCATTGTTCAAAGCAACCTAAAAATTCAAATTATACTAATGAATTTTCTTCTTTTTGCCAAAAACAACTTTTAATTAGGTCTTCTGCAGTTTCTCTGTAGGTCATTCATTGTACCTCAGATATAAAGATTGATGAACTAACATCAAGCAATGTTTGAGAATTTGAAAGCTAATGGTATATTCTCAAGTATTCTGAGCTTTTCTTACTTTTAGTCAAAGGGCTATGTATCTCCCCAGCTCTGTCTTGTTGGCATACTTGCAGACTCAAAATGTATGTATGTGTGTATGTATGTGTGTATGTATGTATGTATGTATGTATGTAAGTATGTATATGTGTGTGTATGTTTGTGTATATGTGTATTATATAGATTATGAACAAAGAGTACCTCAAGTCTAATTCCCATTGGGCCCCACTCAATCTCACACCATACAATTAGAGACACTCCTCCATCCTTTGTTTTTCTACTGGTCCATTATCTACTCTGTGCACTGTGGATTTTAGAAAAAAAAATCATCAGAATTCATAAGGTTTTATTTTTTTTAATTTTATTAATTTATTCTTGTTACATCTCTATGGTTATCCCATCTCTTGTATCCTCCCATTCTCCCCTCCCTCCCATTTTCCCCTTATTCCCCTCCCCTATGACTGTTCCTGAGAGGGATTACCTCCCCATGTATATGCTCATAGGGTATCAAGTCTCTTCTCAGTGACCTGCTGTCCTTCCTCTGAGTGCCACTAGGTCTCCCCCTCCAGGGGACATAGTCAAATGTGAGGCACCAGAGTACATGAGAAAGTCATATCCCACTCTCCACTCAAGTGTGGAGACTGTCTTGTCCATGGGCTAGATCTGGGTAGGGGTTTAAATTTTACCGCCTGTATTGTCCTTGGCTGGTGCCTTAGTTTGAGCGGGACCCCTTGGCCCAAATCTGACTATCATAATGTTCTACTGTGAGAATAGCAATGTAGAAGGATCCAGTGGGTCCTAGGAACCTACAAGTAGAACATAATAAGGTTTTAAAATATTTGTTAAATAGCCAAATAGGTTATTACCTATATGGCCTAATTTGTCTTTAATTTAAATATGTTAATGATAAACATGCCCCTATGTTTTGCTCTTGTGTAATGCTCTTTGCATTCACAAACTCTAAGTCTGTAAATTCAACCAATCACAGATCAAAACTCTATCCAAAAAAGCTTTTGAATATAGAGGAGCTATTTCTTCTTCATTATCTACTAAACAATATAGCATGACACCTGCTTACATAGTATACATTGTAGTAGACATGCCAAGTGTTCTAAAGATAATGCACTGTATAGGTTATGGTGCTTTCTTGTTAGATATGAATATATAGTCATTTTCTATAAAGTAATTGCCCATCAGCAAAGGGATCTAGGGCAAGTCTCCTGTGGATGCCATAGATATCACAATGGATCCTCATTGTCTATTCATCCTCTCTTTGCTCAATCAATAGGCATTCAGAAAAATTTCTTAACATGGCTTCTTGACAAGTTAACAGAGTTTATGTGTCCATTTAGGCAACAGCCAGACAATCATGCTATCATAAATGCTGATCAAAATGACCCTTGATTTTGTCAACCCCAACTATCTTGATTATCTTTTTTTTATCCAAAGTAAAGTACAACAAATTTAATGTGATTATAAAAACTATAACTGGCACTTTAAAGGCACATTTAAAAACTGATCAGCAAGATATTTTAAAAGCAGGAAAATGTGTAGCATGTAATAGCTAACTATATAACTGATACACTCGATACAAACAGAATGTTATCTTCAATATTCCAATATCAATCATATACATGCCCAGAAATTATGTCTAGGATAAAAATTAGTAGTATTAGTTAATAATGAAAGCAGTCTCTATTCTTTGTGTCTTCCCTGAGCATCCTTGGACCCTATATGTTAATGTTTGTCTCCATTGTCCCAACTCCCTGAATGTTTTGTGAAGCAGCAACTTCCACCCCTTTAAAGCACATACATGTATACACACCTGTACACTTACCAAAGCAAGAAATTAAATTCTGTTAATGACTCTACTGAATGTTCCGAATAAATGACTTGTGATTAAACAGCTATACTTTTAACTAATATAGTTATTTCAGATAAAGAAGTTGGCAGAAAACTGAATGCAATGGAAATGAAAGGCATAGAGGTTAATAAGAAGGGCCACGAGGTAAGCACCATGCTTGTATGGACTTGCTCTCCAAATACACTTTGTTCTTTTGGGGGAATAAGGTTTGATAATATATATTCTGACCTCAGTTTCCTCTCCCCTAACTTCTCCTAGATCCTTCCCACCTCCCCACTTACCCAATTCCACAGTCTTCCTTTCTCATTTAGAACTTAGGGGAGGGGAAGGAGGGTGAAAGAGGGAGGGAGGGGGAATGGGAAGATGCAAGTCAGGGGATAACAATTGAGATGTAATCTGAATAAATTTTTAAATTGTTTAAAAAAGAAAAGAAAACAAACAAGATAAACAAAAATCAAAAAAATAAGAAAGGACTCAAGAAACACATATAGACACAAAAACCATAAAAACACAAAATTGAAAACCACAGTACATAAGCAAATTACCAATAAGACAAAAATGCCCAAACAAAGCAATATGAGATAAAATATCCAGAAAAAAATGTCTTTGAATTTGCTGTATGTTGGCTGTCTATTTTTAAGCATGGGGCCTGCCTTAAATGTGGTCAATATGCCCAGTGAGCCTCCATCAGAGAAAACTAATTTTTCTTCTGCTAGTGGATGTCAGTTGCAGTTAGTGTCTTCATTAGGGTTGATAGCCCATGCCCACTTCCCTGCCTGGGATCTGGTCTGGCTTGAACCTGGACAGGCCATTTGTATGCTACTACAGTATCTGTGCTTCTGTCCTGTTATGTCTGGAAAGCATTGTTTCCTTGGAGTCATCCACCTCTTCTGGAGCTTACAATCTTTCTACCTCCTTTCCTGAACTGCTCCCTGATCCCTGAGATCCCTGAGAAGGTGTTTCGTGACATACACCATTATGACTGAGTCTTACAAAATGCTGCATCCTCTAAACATTTTAGCATTGTAAGTCTACTGATCATCTACTGATGAAGGCTCGGCAAGCCACCGGTCCTCATTTTTTATATAATTAGTCAGGTTTTTGAGAATTTTACATACTGTTTTCAAATTGGTTGTAACAATTTGCAATCTCATTAATATTGAACTATTATTCCCCTTTCCTCCTATTCTTTTCAGTATTTGTTGTCAGTTGTTTTCCTGATCTTAGCCATTGTGATTAGGATAAAATGAAATAGAAAAGTAGTTTTAATTTACATTTTCCTAATTGCTAAGGATGTTGGAAACTTTTGAGATATTTGTTAGTCATGTGAATTTCTTCTTTTAAGAGCTTTCTCCTCAGATCCATAAGCCATTTTTTAATTGGGTTGCTTGTTTTCTTGGCTCTGTTTTTCAGTTCATTACTTATTTTGGTTATTAATCCTCTATCAGATGTATAGTTTCCAAGAATTCCTTTCTATTCTGTAGAATTACTCATCACTTGATTGTTACTTTGCTGTAAAGAAGCTTTTAGTTTTAGGAAGTCCCATTTATAAATTGTTGGGCTTAAATTCTGAGTGAATGAAATTTTATTCAGAAAGGCATTTTCTATACCTATTTCTTAATCAGGAATTGGAAATCAAAGACAGCCTGTGTGCTCTTTGAAAGGGAATTTGTAAGTTGTCTACATTAGGTAAGTGCCACAGTCATATCAAGGATAAAAGATGAGCCTAATCACTCAAGGCGCTTATGGACAGTCACTAGAAAGATTAGCTTCTTTCTCAGTCTGTAGCAGAAATAGACATTTCCCAAGGCCCCTCTTATATTAAAAGAAGCTTTCAAGTAATCTTAAACTTCATTAAAACCTATTGTGTTTCTGGTTTTGATTTAGTTTTAGTTTTCCTTGTTAATCCACTAAGATTTGTAATAGATTGCCATTTATTTATTTATTTATTTATTTATTTATTTATTTATTTATTTTTACTTCCGACTGAAAGAACTCTCAGGCTCACCTGCCTGAACAAAAGACAAGTGGGGAGTGCTAATGTACCAATAATTCTCCACATGGCAAATGAATGTCTAGTCCCATCCACCAAAATGAAATGTATGCATTCAAACATAGGGAAAAGGAACCCTTGTTTTTGTTATTCTGAAGGTGGCCAGTCAGATAAGCAGATTCCCTGCTGATGTCATTACTTCAAAAGTCTGTTTCCAGGCTACTTTTTATAGTTGAGACCTATTTTCCATGGACTTGTACCACCAACCTAGTACTTTTTAATGACATCTTTATCTCACTATGTTTCAGATACAATCTGGGTTGGAATGTTGATGAATAAAAACAACTTGGAAAAGAAATATGTATGTCCATCAAAACTATAAAAGAATTAGGCTGTATTCTCATAGATAAAGTGACATTTTAAAAAGATGGATGAAATTATGGTAATATTAGGTATAATTCATCTAGGAATAAAGGATCAGAAATCTTGATTCCTGTTCTAATCTCACAGCTTTTCGCTGTAAAGTCCTCAAAGAGTCTATAAAAACAAGCACTGGAGAAAACAAGAAATTGAAGTTCTCTTTATTATCAGCTTGGCCAATGCCCAGTAAACACAGTCAGAACTCTCTGGTACTGCGTCTAGGGCACATGGCATCTTCTCAGATCCTGATCCAGACCCCTGACTCTAAGTGGAATATCTTATCATGCCATCTTAGCATCTTTTGGGCTGCTCACATGGGACAGGAGAAAGAGGTAATAAATAAGAAAAGTACTACATGGAAAAAGAAATAAAATTAACCTGGAGACGTTTCAGAAACAGGGTCTTTAAACAAGACAACAAACAAATAAAAACCCAGTTCTTCCATAAAAAGTTATCTTTCATCACCAGGCAAATAGATCCTTGACCTGTTTCCTAAGTGACAGAAACAAAGGAATTGTGAGTCCCAATATGAAACAAAACACGGTGTGCATACATCTGATCAAGTGATTGAGTAGAACAAAACTTTGATATACAATGATTTGCTCTATCATTTGTTAAATGAGACTTCATCACACAAAGAATTTGGAATAGTTTAGAAACCTATTTCCTTAGTAAAAGAGTAAAGATCACCCAGTGCCAAATGGCTAGCCCTGAAAATACACACTAAAGTAATATTATATGTATTGATAGTTATATTTGTGAATACAGCAATTAATAAAAACATAAATTTAGAGTTCGAGTAGTATATGGTAGGGTTTAAAAGAAGGATAAGGAACAGATAAATGTTGTAATTAAATTAGAATATCAAAAATAAAATAAATAAAAAGAGGAGTAAATATCAGGATGGGAGAATGAAGGGTCTGTTTTTCCAGTTTCTGTAAACATCACAATTCCATTAAGAATTCTAAGTCATATGGGTCTTGGCTCATACCTCACAGAGTTAAAGATTGTTAGTAATAACTTCAGCCTTATAAATCTTTACCTGCAAAGTGGCACCAGAGAACCAGAGTAACGTCTGTGGAGAGTGGAAAATGAGCCCTAGGAAGCCGTGTGTGTGTGTGTGTGTGTGTGTGTGTGTGTGTGTGTGTGTGTGTGTGTGTGTGAAAATCTAATGGCTAGTGAATGCATTTGAAGGCATTGCTGCATCTCTAAATTTGGTTATTGTTATTTAAAAATATCTAAGGTTATTATGCTAGAACTTTACTATTAATTAGAACAATTTAAGCAGACAATTTGATATTTATTATTAATCTTTACAATGTATCCTAGAAGGAAATAACATTTTTCATAACATCTGCAACATTCTCTAAATAGGTTTCTTAATTTCAAATATTTTGACCAACAAATCATAATAGGATGTACTAATGGAACAGAGTATGAGATTTTTACTTATGTGTAAAATAAGAAATGAGTAAATCAGGCTAATTAACATTATCTGTGACTTAACCTACCTATTTCTTTTGCAGTGGCCCATTTAAAACATACCTATTTAAGAGATGGGTGTCTATAGTATAAAGTACTATGATACTTTGAAAGAAGAATTGTCACATTGAGAAGTTATTCTACCATCTCGCAGAGACTTTATTTTTTTTAGGAGATATAATAAGTGTTACCTAGGACTTTGAAACTGTACTGTGATATTACAATGGTGGGGTCCATATTGTTTGAATCAATTACTCATCTATTTTCTCAGTTAGTTTACAGAGTAATGAATGAATGAATATCTATATCATCAAAGGAGTAAAAGGTAAATTTGCTGATATATAATATTGTCAAGAATTATCCCATACATTTGACCAGAGGCTATGCCTCAATGATAAAATGAGTTTTATTAGCATTGTTCAAGTACTTATGGTCAATGGCAGAGCTGGCTTCTTTAGCCTGTTCAAGAGAGTGGTTCCTCCAAAAGGCCTACATAGATCTCTATACATCATTAACAATCTCTGTGGAGAACATTTCATAATGGGCCAACTGCTGAGGATAGTCTTTGCACTCATTAACCCCTTCCGTTGTACTTTTATGAGATTGAAATAGATTATAAGAGTGAACCTCAAAATAGGAAGTTTAGAGTATATGATGTTAACAGCCACTTTTATTTGGGATAGACTTTTGAATTTTACAAAGCTCCCAAAAATAAAACCTAAGAAAACCCATTACCATTATAGCAAACACTCTGATGTATGAAAATCATAACCTCTTCATGAATTTCATGAGAAAATGAAGAAGGGCAATAGGAATAAGTCTATGCATATTCACATCTTTATACTCCCTGAAATAAAGCCCCAGGGAGGGGCTTTCCCTTCTCTATATTCCCTGGGTACCACTATTATGACACATCACTTATGCTACTCTGCAGTTTTAAAGTGATTCTTTCATCCACTTGAAAAGCATTATCCATCTCACTCCCTACTGTGAGGGCCCAGATACCTGTCACTTTGCACATCAGTCTTCCAATTTTCTTTCTGGAAGTAATATCGCTCCTGATCACTCCTAAGGAGTTGGTTTATTTCTTCCTGATTTTTCTTCTCCTTAAAACTTCACTTCTACAAGATCAGGAAAAGTATCTGCTCTTTTCATTATAATCAGTACCCAGATATGAATTAAGGAATAACAGAATTCATTGAGCCTTAATGTAGTTACTCATATTAATTTGTGTTTCGTTATATTTAGTGAGTAGGTAGTCCTCTCAAGCCAGATGTCTTCTCACTTATGAACAAGTAAACAAGGGTCTTCCATCAGGAGACACCACCTCACATTGGTCACTTTGAAATATGACTGATAGGCTTGTGTTTTCATGTAGAAACAGATATGTTACTTAGGTCCCGTGGTGCTCCACTAAATGGAGTTTAGGTTTGTGTGTCTGATTTTGTGAGTTGAATTGCTGATGCCCTCGGGTCTTTAGGAAGCCTCTAGAATTCCATCCAGTTGTCAGTAGAACTGAAAGAACCAATGAGAGGGTCATTTCATTCCTCCTCTGATCCTATCATAGAAAGGACATTCCAGGCTGACCTTGAGTTGATGCCATGATCCCATCAAAACAAGGCTCTTTATAAGAGTCATCACAGGAAAGACACTAAGGATATAACAGACAAACAGAAGGCCCACGCAAAACAAGATAACTTGACGGTCTTAGAAAAGAGAGAAGGCTAAAAAATTCTAAGAGATGTTAATATGGAGAGGAAATCATTCCAATGCTAAGGTCCATGCCTTAGTCAAGTGAGTGCTTTAGAGACATTACCTTTCTGTAACCATAGTTTTAGAAGACTGATGCCTCAGAAGTTACAAGCACAACTGCTTGAAACTAACTAAGCTTCAGGGTTAAGAAATAGCAACTACTGGACTTTGGGTGAGGCATAAATATTTATCCCTTCCTTTTTGAAGCACAATTTGAAAATACATGGCACATGATTTTCTTATATAATATATGATTTCCTCAGTCAAGAAAATTTACTTTGTTTCCTGATGAACAATTTGTTCAAATGCTATAGTGTTCTCCAATCTGAAGCCTTCTGAGGCTCTTTGTTATCTATCAATTTTGCTTTTGAATAAAATCAAATGCCATGCATAGCTTGACAGAGACAGAGCCTAGCTGGGACAGTCATCTTTTACTGGTCAGAACCATCTAAAAGCCCATTTCTTTTGGCTGATACATGCAGAGATGCCCTCTATCTTACATTCTCTCTCATCAGCTTCATTGTTTCGAAGCTCAGTCTATCATCTGGTTCTGCATTCGTTTTCTGGAAATTCACCACAAACTGGGCAGCTTAGACAACAGATGTTTACTGTCTCAAGGATCTGGAGCTACAGATCCAAGATCAAGGTGCTGGCAGTGCTGTTGCTGTCTTGTGAGGGCAGGGAGGGGGTCTGTTCTGTGTCTCTTGCTTTGTGTCTGGTAATTGCTGGCAACTGTCGACATTCCTCAGCTTATAGACACATCACTAAGATTTCTGTCACATGAATTTCTTCATGTGTGTGTTCACGTGCCCAAAGTTCCTCTTAAGAAAAACAGTTATACTGGATTAAGGCTCACTCTAATGAGTTCATACTAACTTGATACAGGGAAAATCCCCATTTCCAAACTAAGTCACATTCAAAGACCAGAGTGAAGGGGGAGAAAGAATTCATCTTATAGGTGGTTAGATAGAGAAACTGGCTCTCAAAGTCCTGCTCCCCTTTTGTACATTTATATTATTACACATATATAAAATTTAACCACCCTTATGATCTCCAAGTTCATTTCTCAGACTGATTTCTTTAGTTGGTAATATCACATGTTTTATTTTCTTCTACACTAATAGAAAGAGGTTTTAAAACTTGGCTGATCAACAGGGGGTAGACATGGAACAGAAAGAGGAGAAGGGCTTAGAACAGTGGTTCTCAACATGTGGTTCTCAAGATTTCCTATATATCTGATGTTTACCTTATGATTCATAACAGTAGCAAAAGTATAGTTATCAAATAGCCACAAAATAATTTTATGGTTGGATGTCATCTCAACATAAGGAACTGTATTTAAGGGTCACAGCATTAGGAAGGTTGAGAACAAATGACTGACTTAGAGGAACCAAAGAACCTGCAGAGACCATCACCTATTCCTCCAGCTAGCTCTCGTCTTTAAGGTTCCTCAACCTTCCAATAGTGACAATTTCTGGGAACCAGGTGCTCAGTACATGACCCAGCTGGGAAGGGGCATTTCATAATCAAACCACAGCACACCTCTTATTTCTTAAAACCCATCTTCCCCTCCTTTAAAACCACAAATTAAAATTTTGTTTTTAAAACCACCAGATAATAATATTTTTATATTTCTTATGTAAAAGAAATGAGTTATCACTTTCCTGTGGAGGGTATCACCAACTGAAAAATTGGATAAATTTCCATCTTCCAAAATTCTTCAAGGGAGGTTATTTGACGGCACAAGTAAGAGAAAGAGAGATGTCATTACCTTGTTTTCCATGATGTACACCTAGGAAGAACAAAAATCTCTGAATGCTCATTCACCAAAGAATTTGGGGGTAAAATCATGAAAGGCAATGAGAAATGTCCCCAAAATATTGGGTCTTTGTTTTGTATACTTGAGGGTCTGAACTATAATTCAGAAGTCTGTAGTCCAGCAATGTCAATTACACAAGCACTTAACTCTGTGCTTTCACTCCTTTGACCATGTCACGCTATGAATTGCCACATGACGAAAATATAGCAAGCCCCAGCTGAAGTGCAGACTGAGTCTTAATGGGCTATTGGAGCCAGTGATGCCCATTCTCTGCACATTGGCTAACCCAGATGGCTGGTGCAGGGCCCTATGTTGCCATCCATATTCCTGTGTGCATGGCTGGTACCTTTCATCTCTAACACTGATGTACTCAATCAGCAACTTCTACCAGTAAGGCTTTACTAAACTTCACATTCCAAATGCAGCATCTGAGACTCCATAAACAGGAGTGAACTAGTAGCAGTTTGAAGTTGTCATCATTGACAGCTTATGATTTATCTTAACTCTCCCTCGCCATTTGGCCATGACTTTAAGTAAACACTCTCCGTCTTCCCCACGTTCTCGTTACTGCCACCTCCCACTAATAAGAGAGACTGCCAAGAAAAGCATCCAGACAGTTCATTTACCTCCCAAACTTGCCTGAGAGTAGCTGCCCCAGTTTAGACAAGGGGCAAACCGACTACTGCACATTTTCAGCAGATGGAACAATGCTTCCCAAAGTGTTTACGTTAACATTATTTGCTTTCAGAATGTGTGCGTAACGAATGGGTAGTTGAATGAAATATTGTGACGCAAACTGAAGACACTAGAAGTTCAGGCGGGCCATTTATGGTGATAGATGGAGATGCGCCACTTTGCTTTCTAAGAAGCAGGAAAACCCAGGCAGCCTTTCTCTGTGAAGTCTTTGGCGCCCACTTATTCTCTCATCTGACTGAATGTGTATTCAAATGCACCTGAAGTGTTCTTATGCACAGCATGGTGGTCAGGAGCCCCTAAAACTGAGCTCACTAATCAAATATGGATGAGGTTGGTCAAGAACACTGCTTCCTATACAGTGCAGCAGCTGGTTATGAAAGCCACCCCTGCATTTTCTGTGACTTATCACAAAGCCGCCCTTAGTCAAAAACAAGGAATTTCCGAAATTTGTGGACAAATGGATTGAACTAGAAATTATCATAATGAGTGAGTTCACACAGAAGCAAAAAGAGCTAAATGGTATATACTCACTTATATCGAGACACTAATCCAAGGTGTACGTCCCCATGAAAAATCGTACCTACCAGGAAAGTGGGTCAGAGGGGAGGACATCCTATTGAGACTCTAGGTGTGAGAAGCCTGGGAGAATGAGGAAATAGAAGGATCCAGTGGGTCCGGGAAAACTACAGGCGGGTCTGGGACCTGGGGTCCTCCTCAAACTATGGCACCAGCCAAGGAAAATATAGGCAGTAAACTTCGAACCCCTACCCAGTCTAGCCAATGGACAGGACATTCTCCACCATTGAGTGGAGAAGGAGATCTGACTTTCACACAAACTCTGGTGCCCCATATTTGACCATGACCCATGGATGGAGACGCCTGGTGGCACTCAGAAGAAGGATAATAGGTCACCAAGGAGAGACTTGATACTCTATGAGCATATGCAGGTGGAGGAGGTCCCCCTCAGTCACAGACATAGGAGAAGGGAATAGGGGGGGAAGCAGGAGGAAGGGAGGAATGGGAGGATACAAGGGATGGGCTAACAACTGAGATGTAATATGAATAAATTAATAAAAAAAGAAAGATCTTCCCCCGCAAAATGATGTGGATATCATATGTCAGTCATCCTGAAATTTTTCATGTCTTGCCTATATCACACCAAAGTTATGAGTACCACAGTGTACTCTGGGAAAGTCATCATAGAGATGCTCATACTCTACACAAAACTAATTGGCAATGCTCTGGAATGACTAGCTAATGCAGAAAAGGAGCAAGAAAATCCCTTCTGTTCTCATAGGGTATCAAGTCTCTTCTTGGTAGCCTGCTATCCTTCTCCCCCAAACAGAGACCCTAAGGTTTATAGCAGGTGTATCCATAATGGATGGGAAAACATCAATGAAGCGTTTTAATGCTTTATTTAAGAGTTGTCAAACTAAAATGACAAATTCCTGTGTATTATATTTTAAGTAATTTTTATTTAATACATACTTATGACTTTTAACATGCAAGGCTTTGTGGGTTTGTCCTTAGAAATGTTTTGAATGCCTTCCTCAAAGCTCTGTCAGCCACAGAGGCAGAACACCAACATATATGGAGGACTTTCTCACATCCTCTTGAAGTCACTACTAAAGTCAATTTAGACGTTTACATGTTCTGTCATTCATCAGAGGGCAGAAAGGCGCAGAAAAGGTGGGGCCGAGGTGGTCACATTAGTGTTTCTCTCATGACTAGTCTGAGCATTATACAGACAGATGAGACACCACAGGCTGTACAGGCCAAGTTTGCTGAGTAGCCCTGCAGAGAAACTTGGAATGTAAGTAGAGGCCCTACATTGTCTACTGATGCGTCAGCAGAGTACTCTAGCTAGCAATCTAGCAATCTGGACTGATGCATTCTCTGTGTCTCTGCCACTCCACCTCTTTGCCTAGCTCCATTCTTCTCATTCTTTCTTATTTCTCACATCTCTATCCCTTCAGTGAGTTGCTAGAAATTTTTTTTTCTATTAACTGCTTAGGAACATCTCAGACCCCAACCTTCAAACCCTGATTTCTTCATTCACATTTCAGTTGCTTCTTCCTTCACTGTATCCTTTTTAGAGCAGGGGCAGAAGGGGTATTGTACCATTTCTAATGGTCTTTCTCCTATTCTATGGCACCCTGAATTTTCATCATTGTGTCAGACACCAACAAGCCCACTTCATGATTGGAGGAGGCAAGGAGTGGGTCACAAAGACCAGAGGCCAGGGTTCCATAACTTGACATATTATACTGTCCTAAATGTTTTTCTCAGAGTAGAACACAAGCAAATGGTATTTTGTACTATCAATGTGACATCTTCTAAAAATATTTTGAATATTGATATGATAAATGGAAGACACAACGTTTCTGTGGTTTTTTCCTTCTTTTTTATTTTACTAATTTATTCATATTACATCTCAATGGTTATCACATCCCTTCTATCCTCCCATTCCTCTCTCCCTCCCATTTTCCCTGTACTCCCCTCTCCTATGACTGTGACTGAGGGGGACTTCCTCCCCCTGTATATGCTCATAGGGTATCAAGTCTCTTCTTGGTAGCCTGCTATCCTTCCTCTGAGTGCCACTAGGTCTCCCCCTCCAGGGGACGTGGTCAAAGATGAGGCACCAGAGTATGTGTGAAAGTCAGACCCCACTCTCCACTCAACTGCTAGATCTGGGTAGGGGTTTGAAGTTTACTGCACATATTGTCCTTGGCTGGTGCCATAATTTGAGCAGGACCCCTGCGCCCAAATCTGCCTATTGTAATGTTCTTCTTGTAGGTTTCCAGGACCCTGCAAACTAGTACAACCACTTTGGAAGTCTATCTGGTGCTATCTCAGAAAACTGGGAATAGGGCTTCCTCAAGACCCAGCTATTCCACTCCTTGGAATATACCCAGAAGATGCTTTGGCACACAACAAGGACATTTACTCAACCATGTTCATAGAAGCCTTATTCATAATAGCCAGAACATGGAAACAGCCTAAGTGTCCCTCAGTAGAAGAATGGATAAAGAAACTGTGGTACATATACACTATGGAATACTACTCAGCTATTAAAAACAAGGAATTCCTGAAATTTGTGGACAAATGGATTGAACTAAAAATGATCATAATGAGTGAGTTAACCCAGAAGAAGAAAGAATCAAATGGTATATACTCACTTATATCTGGACACTAGCCCAAGGGGCATGTCCCATGAAAGCCTTCCCTTACCAGGAAACTGGGACAGAGGATAGGACATGCTATTGGGACTCTAGATAGAGAAGCATGGGAGAATGGCAAAGTAGAAGTTTCTGTTTTTAAACAGTGGTAATATTTGAAGAAGGGAGGTACATCTTACTCACATATCATCCTCCCAGACCTAGCTCAGCTAAACCTAGCCTGCTGTTCCTGGTCACCAGACCAGCAAGACCTTGTTAACCACCATGACCACTATGGATACAAGTCCTACATGAATACTCGTGGGAAGCAAATGTATGTCCATAGGAAATTTCTACAGCAGCTGATAGCACTACCTTCGTTTAAAGATCTATTATTTTTACTTACGTAAATTCCCAAACACAGGCTTGCATGTGACGGTCATTTTTAAAAAGCCATTCATAATTAGTGTTCTCTAATCAAACTCTGCAAGAAAAGCAACTATGATTTTCTTTTGCAGGGAAATGTGCCCAAACACACAGGCCAACAACACTGTCAAGATTCACACAGATATGCATACAGATATTTAGAGCAACATCAAAGGAAGCACGAGCACACACACACAGACACACACGCACACACACATGCACACACACATATGCACACTTACAAGTGATAGGTTCACGAGTGGACATAGTGACCAGAGATACAGCCCTCTAGGTTCTTGGCACAAACTATGTCCCACTCTTGCTGACATTACTGCCTTTCCTTAGAGCTCCTAGCTTTGCATATTGGGTTCAGTTCCACTGGGCTAGAACCAAGTGGGGCCTGTCCTGTCATGTCGAAGTTGAGCTGTCCTGGACAGAACAGGGTAGGACAGGGCCAGCTAGGGCAAAGCCACAGATGGGCTCAGGTGTCAGGTTCCACCCAAGTGGGAGCTCCCCTTGAGGAAGGTGACTCAGACTCTGCTGTACTCAAGTTACTTCAGTTTAACCACCCTGAAATGGCCTTGCTCCCCTGGCTGCTGACCACAGCAGCTCTCCCAATCTCCCCAGTGCCAGATGTGTGGTATACATTTCAGCCTCAGCCCAAACACCAAGGCCTGCTCTCCAAAATGGAGCAAGAATCAGTGCTTCCCCAAGACCTCAGAGAAGAGGAAGTTAGTATCTCAGCTTTGTCCAGAGGCAACCAGAGGCATCCTTAGAGAAGATGACTCTGGGTTCCTTCAATCTGCTCTCTTCTATTTAACTTCCAGAGCTCAGGATTTTTTCTCACAGAGTGACCATTGTAACGATACCTTCAGGCATCACATATATAGCAGATAGAATATTCACCCAGGGCGTGAGGTACACTCACCGGTTCATGTCACAGGCACTTAGAGGCCACTTGCCATGTGGCTGGCTCTGCATAAAGGTGCTGACGGCAAGAAAAGAGCCAGACCACAGCTCCTTCCTGAGAACTTAAGTTCTGTGTGGGGAATCGGGATGGTGAAAAGAGCAGACATGACAGATGCCTAGATTTCAAACTCCTGTCTTCATCTCCAACTACATGTGTGACCTTGGAGAGTTACCCTAAGTCTAGAAAACCTCCTGTTTTCCCATTAACTCTAAAATGGGAGAATTTGTTTAATTCTGCTTAAGAATCATGTAAGATTCTGTGATAATAGTGGTTATAGCAAAAAGGGCAGTGACATACAGGTTTTGAAAATCTAGTTTTACAACTATCTTCAGAGGTCTTATTTTTATATTTTGTAATATAATATGGTATATAAAGAAAGAACATATAACATACATACATACATATATATATATATATATATATATATATATATATATATACTGTAAGAGCCTTAGATATGAACTTTTCAGCTACTTCAATGACTGATATCTCAGTTATAAGATTTTTATAAACATGGCAGACAGCAAGTCTGGGAACCGTTAGAGTAAGGTCTTGCTAGTCCCTAATAATTATTCCACAATGACAAGTTCTTATCCTTATTTGGCCAAGCTCTGAAGTACTGGCTTTCCATCACCAACACCAAAAATTCTACCATTAATACCTCTAACTTCACTGTTATCAGCCACTGCCTTCTCTACTTCCAAAATTTTCCACTATAATCACTATCAGTTCCACCTTCATGAATACTGCCACCTCTACCTTCAAAATCACCAGCAACACTTCTAACACCACTACTCTTACAACTAACACTAGTGTCTTCCTCTCTATATCCATAATTTCAACCATTTACCATTATTATCTTAAAAACTACCTATGCAACCTTCAAGACTTGCACCATCAACAACACTACCAATACAACCACATTTTCTACTATCAACATTCTTTCTCTTGGCCATTTTATCACCTCTATGTTGATAGGATATGCTTTTTTTTTTCTAGAAGAAAGAATTGGACGGATTCATTTTCATTGATCTTTGTTGACTACAGATAGGGTAGCAGAATTTCGTCTGGGTGGCTTTGCTTCAGTTACTGAAGTAACAGGAAAGTAAAGTTACCACAAAAAGGCAAGAAAGACAAAGCTTGAATGGGGCCTCATAAATGTGGAAAGGTCACATGTAAATATATCACAATCAAGATCTCCAATTATGGCTCTGAAAAGCATCAGACATTCGAGGTAAGGGACAACAAAAAGATCCTAGCCATCTTCCCTCAATATATATATGGTTGCTTGTTGGAAGTGTGGGGTTAGCATTCATTACAGGAAGACTGATAGACACTTTGAAGCCTAGACAATAGTCCTAAGAAATGGCTTGGGAGAATCTTACACTTCTATAATGACATGGAGAGGTTGCATATATTTTACTTTTGAAAGATTTTTATTTGCAACCTTACAGTCTTTCTGCCATAATTTGGACTGAAATTAATATTAAATTTCAAAACCAATGCAATGTATACCTATTTCATACACACACATACACATACACACACACACATGCAATGTATGCCTATTTCATACAGAGAGAGAGACAGAGAGAGAGAGAGACAGAGAGTCTTTACCCACTTTTTATTACTCCACTGAAACTAAGATTACCTTTATCTAATTAAAGAAAATTTTTATTTATTAACTATAGATAGTTATGCCTTCTTGGTCAAGAAATACTACTCAGCCATTAAAAACAGGAAAATCCAGAAATTTGTGAATAGATCGATGGAACTAGAAAAATAATGTAATTCTTTTTTTTCTTTTTAAAATGTTTTATTAATTTAGTCATATTACATCTCAATTGTTAGCCCATCCCTTGTATCATCCCATTCCTCCCTCCCTCCAACTTTCCCATTACTTCCCTCCCCCATGACTGTGACTGAGGGGGACTTCCTCCCCCTGTATATGCTCATAGGGTATCAAATCTCTTCTTGGCAGCCTGCTATCCTTCCTCTGAGTGCCACCAGGCCTCCCCATCTAGGGGACATGGTCAAAATGGGGCACCAGAGGTTGTGTGAAAGTCAGACCCCACTCTCCACTCAACTGTGGAGATTTTCCTGTCCATTGGCTAGATCTGGGTAGGGGTTCAAAATTTACTGCACATATTGTCCTTGGCTGGTGCCATAGTTTGAGCAGGACGCCTGGGCCCAGATCCTCCCATCATAATGTTCTTCTCATAGGTTTCTAGGACCCTCTGGATCCTTCTATTTCCCCATTCTCCCATGCTTCTTTCACCTAGAGTCCCAATAGGATATCCTCCCCTCTGTCTCACTTTCCTGCCAAGAATGTAATTCTTGAGTAAACTTTCCACAATTAAAAAAAAAGGCATCAAAAGGTTACAAGTGAGGTTTGAGTGTTAGGTGTGTAAATTACTCTAGTAAGAAGACATGCTACAGAAACAGTTACTCATGTGTTGTCCACAGTTCACCTTATTAAACCATCCTCCAAATGGCACTATGTAAGTCCATTGTCTAGTCTAATTGGATGAAAAACTCTTAGGAGCCATTTCATTATGTAAGTGAAAGCTCTGTGAAAGAAGGCTACTGTACTCTAAAAGCTCTTCTAAACAATTTCTTTTTTCCATGTATAACATAAATAAATAACCTCATCAGATAATTATTTATCTCTTTAGACCTTCATACAAAATGTTACATATATTTAGTCTAAAATATAAATAAACAGATAGAGCTCACAAACTAGTACTCTATCCTCAGGGCATGATGCTAAGATCATTCTTTATGAAGTTTAGATCTATTGGTAAATGAAATACCTTGTCCAACTGGAATGTTAGAAATGATACACATCATTATCAGAGAGACCCACTGGTTGGCAAATATCTCTGAGAAAGGAGTCTTTTGGCCTTGCCTCTCTATTTCCCAAAAAGTAAGGCTTTCTTTGTAGCCTCATCCCCTAAGTCAATACTGAAGTTTGATTTTTTTTTTCTTGGCTGCATTACCTCCTGGGGAATGAATCTAAAAGTTTTATTCATAATATTAATAACTAGTAACTGCAGTGCCCAGGGTTGGCACAAAAACTGGCATACTGATTATCACCTTTGGTGGTGCAGAATGAGTAGCACAGAATGCCTGTGTCCCACCGTCTGAGGAGGCTCTGCTCTCCTGCCGAGTGAACTGGCATCTCTCTTTGGCTTATTGCAGAGGATGAATTTCCAAGCCAGCCATCAGTAGGCTCTTGAGCCTTTTGTGAGCCAGCTTCTGGTGGGGTAATGGGCTCTGATCTGCTCTGAAATGAGCATTTGGCATATGCAAAGAATGGGATATTTGTAAATCACGATCACATGACTATGAAGGAAAACACCATGTCTGCCAGCCTTGTCCTTAGCCTGTGGGAGGGACAGACCAGCAAACAGTGAAATAGGCAAGAGCCCTTGGTATCAGAGCTGGCAAGGAGGTCAGCCTTTTAAATTAAGCCAGGTCCACAAGAATGGACTAAAATTAAGAAAAAATGATCCCGAAGGCTTCATGACCATTAAGTTATATACTGATCACTACTGGTTTCAGTCTGGGCATCCTTATGTTGCTCTAGGGTTCTCCATTTTCCTCAGATATAAAAGAGGAGTAAGATGCTCATCAGAGGGCAAACATTCAGGCCAAGAGAAGCAACATCTGTGTGTGAGCCACAGGCATGTTGCCCAGTGAATGGTGAGTGAGGCTCTGTTTGTGTCACCAGTCCAGTACCCATTGCGTCCACACATCTTTCACAGGTCAAATTTTCTCAGGTTAGTGCTAATATTTCCACCACTATGTGTAAGATCACAGGTGATGGTGAATGATTGTGCATGTCATAAATGCATCTCCATCACAGAGTTCAGCTTTGGACAGAACAAAATTTGAACTAGCCAACATTTTAAAAAATTAATTTCTTTTTAAAAGAAATATCTGAATATATACTTTTCCATTTCTACAGTAGAAAGCCCGAGAAGGGCAGTCTGTTAGTTGTGTACCTGAGCTGAGCTGGCATGCAGAATCTATCTCCTGAGGCCCTGCTCACAACTCACCGTTCTCATTCTCTTTCATTAGAAAATGGGCTCAAGAGCTCAGGGATTTTGTTTTAATATACAAGAAGATAAATTATCAATTATTTTGCCATTAATAAAATCAACAAGTATAGCCAAACAGTTATCATGTGTTTTTATTTTGTAATGTATCCTTTTCCCTCCTTTGTCTTTGAGAAAACAATGTTTGCCCCATGGCTCCACTGTGTTCTGTGACCATATAAGGATATATAGTTATTTAAGTGAGTGCATTCAATGATGGTTCATTGAGATGTATGCCCTTTTCTTAAGCATATGCTCTTAAAACTTTTAGGCTTTGTTAGATGTTTGCTTAGAGATGCTTGACATTTTCCTACAAAAGACAAAATTCTTTGCAGATAATGACAGTAACTATGATATTTGATGTAATTAATGGGACTAATACAGAACATAGTTCATGTCAAAAATATGTATATAGCACTTGGCAACAATAACAACAACAAAAATAATTGAAGAATTAAACTCCAAAGCCAAATTTTCAACTGCCTGTTGTGGCCTTGTGATGGAAAGCAATGCTTAATAAAACTGTTAAAATTTACTGACTAAAATATTTAATAAAAATCTACTTATTATAGAGGGCAAATAGGAGATGAGGAATTAATTTGATGTCTATTATACAAGATATATAAAAGAGAAATACCGCTCTTTCAAAACAAAATCTCAGCTAAAAAGATTTTCATGTTTGGTTGATTTGTTTTTCATGGTGGTGTTGCTGTTTTTTGTTTGGTTGTTCATTTGTTTTGCTTAGTTTTAAGAACATGCAGAGACTGAATAGAATGTTTGTAATCTTAGTGTTCAGGAGGCTGGGACAGGCCGACCATGAATTTGAAGGCAGCATGGGCTCCACAGTGGGACACAGTCTCAAAATTCCATTAAAAGGAAAACAAAGAATGAAAGGAAGAAAGGAATGGAAGGAGAAGAAGGAGTAGAGGAAGAGATAGAGGACGGGGTGGTGGGGTAGGGAGGGAAAGGAAGGGAACACCCTTCTGCATACTGAGAGAGGTTCCAGAAAGCTAAGTTTCTGACAGGAAAGGAAGGGACCACCCAGAATTGTTTATGTGATGATCAAATTCAAAACAAAACAATAAATATTTTAAGCTTTTTAATGTAGGCAAAGATATATTATTAGAAAAAAAACACAAAATTCTCCAACAAAAATGAAAATCAATGTCACATGGAGAGAAAGAACAAAGATGTAACTAGCAGGAACAGTGTCAGATACACAGAAAGAAGGCTAAGAAACTGAAGCTAAAGAGAAAGAGTTAGTAATTCACTGAGTTTGGATCAATACAAATCATCTTACTAGATTGTTCTAGAACTCAAAATGTGAACTTCCCAGAGAAATATCTCATCAGACAAATGTGCTTGTCCTCAAGTCTCATAGCATGAATGTATTTATTTATTTATTTATTTATTTATTTATTTATTTATTTATTCATTTACTTCATATCCTGGTCTTAGACCCATCCCTCCTCACCTCCCAGTCCCACTCTCCCTTCCTTTCTCCCCTGCCCCTCCTCTATAACTCAGAAAAAGGGAGCCCTTGCTTCCCATCCACTACAGCTCATCAACTCATATCAAGACTGAGTCTGCCCTCCTCCCTGTGTGGCCTGGCAAGACATTCCTACCTGGGGGAAGTAATCAACAGGCTGACAAGAGAGTCTATGTCAGAGAGAGCCTTTCTTCCCTTGCTAGAGGACCCACATGAAGCCTGAGCTGCCCATCTGCGTAGACGACCTAGGGCCAGTCCATTCCAGGTCCTAGGTTGGTACTTCTCTCTCAGCAAGCCCCTATCGCCCTGCTTAATTGGCTTTGTTGGTCTTCTTGTGAAGGTCCTGTCATCTCCAGGTCCTTCTCTCCTTCCTTCCACTTTTCAACAAAGCTTTCCCTATGCATCACCCAATGTTTGCCTGTGAATCTCAACATCTGTTTTGAGGCGCTGCTGGGCAAAGCCTCTCAGAGGACAACTCTCTTAGGCTCCTGTCTGTAAGCATAGTGGAGTATCGTGATAAAGTGAGTTTTATTTGATCCTGGAAACACTCATGATGGCAGGAGACCTGACTCCTGACCTCCACAAGTATGTCATACACACACACACACACACACACACACACACACACACACACATACACACACATGACTGAAGACATGGCTCAGCACTTAAAAGCAGTAGCTACCCTTCCAGAGGACCTGTTGAGTTGTTAGCACCTACACAGCTGCTCATAATTGCTGTAACTCTAATTCCAGGGAACCCAGTGCTGCCTTCTGGCCTCTGCAAGTACCAATTTTGCAGTGATGCACAGACACACATGCAGATAAACCACATAAGCATATAAATATATAAACTACATATGAGTACATATATATATATATATGAACCTACTTGCCATATTTTTCTGATACGGTGTTAATGTAGATATTTGATAAGCTAATGCATCCCAGAACTATATCTCATGAGGAAAAACTCTCAAGGCAATTCTATAGAGCAGATACTTCTTTCCAATCCATACTGGAAAGATAAATTAAGAATAAGTACAACAAATGGGTAAATTAACCATTAAGTATGTAACAAAAGGTAACCAACCTTACTTATTTGAAAAAGACTTAAGGAAATCCAAAGGACCAATAAGGAAAATCCGTTAAAAGAGATATTTACTTCCTGTAGCCTCCTTCTTTATATGCTCTGTAAGCACTGAGGAAATATAAGTTTTGAAACTCCAATATTTGCCAAATATTTTATATAAAAATCAATCTTTAATGTCAGAAAATAGTGCAATGAACTCTGAAAAAATTGAGAAGTGTGAGCCTCCAAAGCTCTACTTACTGAACACAGGAAGAGGGAGGAAGAAGAGGAGTGAGAGTGACAGGAGGCAGGAAGGAGGGAAAGGATGCAACAAACATGAATCAAATAGAAAGTTGGGTAAACTTTGACATTTATTCTTATTTAGTAACTTGTTTTTTCATTTTTAATCTATCATTTTTTAACCAATTCTAGATATGAGATTTTGAAATACAGATACTGGTTTTACCAGTTTAACTAGATTTCACTAGTTCTATTTTTAGCAATTTCTTAAAGTATTATTCATGATAAAATATTTTGTTGTTTGGGGTTTTCTCTTCCCTGGTTCCACAAAAGAAATGATCGCTCGAAACAAATATTATACTGATTCCAAATATAATTTTTAAAAATCTAAATTACATGATATTGAAGGATTCTCCAGCTCTGAACACTGTGAGGTACAATCAGGACCAGCCTGGCAAGATATGCCCCTTCATGCAATAATGGTTTGAATGCTCTAAGGGTAACCAATAGTTTTCTGGTTGGACTCAAGGCTCACTCAGGAACTCGTGCCTGGTACTGCAGATCTGGTCAAGAACTGGTATTTGAGAAAGTCATAGTCCCTAGGAAAGAAATAACTACTCTTAGTTTGCTAAATAGACATCGTATCAAACTACTTTCTGTACACTTATTTTTATATGCAGAAGGTAACGTAGCTCAGACTTTATCAAAGAAGTTTCTTTTGTAGTGGATGATGATTAACTCAAAACTGCAGAATACGGGTTGTGTGACCCTAAATGAGATATCTATATCACCTCTCCCCCAAGGATCAGTCAGTGTCAGAAAAGAGCTTCTGAACAGGAGAGGGCTGGTACAGGATGAGCTCACCATAGGTAAGATTACCTACATAAGCCTGCAAGAGATTGGGCCTGTGGACATTTTACTATGGAATGAGATGGAGGCCATGAGGCTTCACTACCCATGACTAGCTGGAGGAAGGGGTGTAATTACTGACCAACACTCTATAAATAACCCACTACTCATTCTCAGCCAGGTAAACCTATTTAGGCTTGGTTCACATACATAACAAAGAAATGAATGTAGGAGGGCAACTCCGGAGAAAAAGGGTTTCTGCATGAGCAAGCCAAGGTGTTAGATGGTGGAATGTACATAGACTGGCAAAAAAAAATTTAAATTTTCTCTCAGATGTCCTCACATCTATCCCAATCTCCTGAAATAGAAGGACCCAGAGGGTCCTAGAAACCTCCAAGAAGAACATCGTGATGGGTCAATTGGGGCTCAGGGGGGGTCTGCTCAAACTGTTGCACTAAGCAAGGACAATACAATTGTAAACATTGAACCCCTACTCTGATCTACCCAATGGACAGGACAATCTCCACAGTTATGTAGAGAGTGGGGACTGATTTGACATGAACTCTGGTGCTCCATATGTGACCAATTCCTCTTGGTGGGGAGGCCTGGTGGCACTCAAAGAAAGAATATATAGGCTACCAAAATGAGACTTGATAGCCTATGACCATAAAGTGGGGGAGGAGGTCCCCCTCAGTCATAGACCTAGGGGAGGGGAATAGGGTGAAAGCAGGAGGGAGGGAGGAATGGGAGGATACAAGTGATGGGATAACAATTGAGTTGTAATCCAAATAAATTAATAAAATTAAAAGAAAAAAATTTTAAGTTTTAATTGGTAATAATTTTGTGAAATTTTTTTATCTGCTAAAACATCACATCCATGTCAAATCATAATGGCATATTTGTCTTTTGTGGGGGAATTCTGTTTCATAAATAAGCATAAAAGGAGATTTAGTGTCTTGTTTACACATTGAAGCATAAAAGTAGATATCACAGGATAATTTGTAAGATCTGTTCATTGTAGTACAGTGTAATTCATGATTATTGTTTATAAAATAAAAATGCAAGTAAACTTGTAGAGGAAAAATATCCAAATAGATATAGTTAAGCATAAAAAGAATACAAAATAGATGACAAGATGTTTTCAGAGTATTCCCCATGAACCAAGACTGTAAGTCACACTCACTGGTATTTATGTTTCATCAAGAGGCAAAGGGAGTCCACAAAGAAACACCAAAACACTGGAACAGAAAGTGAGAAGAAACTCAAGTGAGCCATTCTCCCAGTTCTGTCATCATCACACTTGCAACAATGAGCAATGCACAACCTCTAATGAATTTTTTTATAAAAAGCAAATAAAGTTGATTGTTATACAATGAGAAATTATTCTGCTAAGAATAGAAGAGTAAAGAAAATAATTATGAACCATAAAACATATTGGAAACACCAAGTATAGACATAATAACATAATATTTGCTTCTTTACAAATAACTCCAAAACTGGAGAAACTTTTAGAAAACTGGGCAAATATGACCAAATTATAACAAAAGTGAGAAAAATAGAGGCTACAAAAGACTATTGTACACATAGATTTTTCTAATAAATATGAAATCCTGGTGAAATGAAATATATAAACACTCCAGGAAACTCAACTAGTGATGGAAAGCCTCAACAGAGAACAACCAAGGAAAAGTTTAAACTGCTCCAAACATACAAACAAACCCCAAGTCTAAGCCTGAATGCTTTATTAGAAAAGCATTTCATGTATTTAGCAATCAAGATTATTTCTCATGCCATAAATTATTCCAGCAGCACATGCCAAGGTTTTTCTCCCATTGTTCCTCCCTCCCCATTACATTCCATGTGCTCTGGGGACATATGTATGTCAGTGACAGAGTGTGATAAGCCATGTCAAGGAGTACAGGACATCACTTCTCTCCCAAACAGTTTTCAGAATACCACATAGGTTTGCCTGCCCATGCTTTCAATCTTGCATTATCTTTCAAAGGTTTTTCCCTGTTGGAATATTATTTTCCCAAATGCTCAGTTCTTGCCAGGTCAGGTCAAGTCTATTCCTTCACACAGGGCTGAGTTTGTTTGTAGGAGCCCCATCTCTTTGAGAGAAATAATGAAAGCTTCATATGAGGCATCATTTTTTAAAGACCTGGGATTTGGCTTAAAAGTGAATTTGTTTCACCTCAGTGGAGGCATCTAAGTAAGCTATGTCCTGTTCTCCTGAGCCACAGAAATTCTACTGTTCTGTCCAGCCTCTAGTTTTGTTCAGATTTGTGACTCAACATGGAAAACTAATGGCAAACAACAAACTCATCTATGTTGTTTCTTCATAGAAATATGTTCTGCAATCTATTAGGTTTCCTACATAGTTTTAAATTCCCCCCCCCCAATATTCACATACTTTATTTCATGTTATACTTATGTCTTACTAAACTTATAATGGTCTCTCCAGCACTACTTTCTATGGTAGACATAGCTAATATCTCTTTTGCTTTTAATTTTATGGGAAATTGCATTTTATACTATAACCAACTATAAATAACTATAACTTTTTTCTTATTTGCCTGGTTTTATTTCAATTTTCTTGTAAATATTAGGAATTAATGATCTTAGATCTGAACACATTACTCTTCTATACCTAGCTACATCAGCACACTCATTGCGACTTTCAGTTGTTGACATAAGAGATTAATGGCGATTGATGCCCACTTTTTAATTGCAATGAACTTTCAGAAGAATTCCATTTTGCAATGGTACCAAGTGCTGAGATGTACAGTTCTCTAACTTCCTTGAACTCATGAAAAACACACCAGGAAAGCAATTACTTGTCCTACTCATCTAAAACTCCTATGAAACATGATAATGACCAGCATGGCAAGATTGATATCAGTGAAGGTGCAGTGAGTGGTATTCACATGTTAGTGGCAACCACCAGCTGCTGAATTAGACTTAAAGCCCACTCAACAGGAAGGAAATTATGCTTGGTACTGGAAACCTATTCAACTTCCCAGGGCTTGTTGGGATACAAATCTTAGAAAAGAATCTGATACCACCACTTTATTAGATCAGTAAAATTCTGAACTACATTTAAATCTCTTTTATTATTAATTAGTTTGCTTATTCACTTTATGCTCCAATAATAACCCCTCCCTTTTCTCTTCCCTGCTCGACCCTCCTTCATTCCCTCTCCTTCCTCCTCTCCCCCTTAGAAAAGAAGAGTCCCCCACATGCCACTCCACTGTGGCCTAGCATGGCCTAGCATGGCACACAACAGAGTCCCTGTCAGAGACAGCCCCAGCTCTAGTGTACCTAGCATCCTTCACTGAAGAAGCTTCTATGCCCAGCAAATGGAAACAACAGAAAACCACAACAAGACCAAAGGATCATGAGGAGCCCAGCCCTAATGGATAAAAGAGCTGAGGAAATTTTACAATTCATGAACACTATAAAGGTAAATAATTCAGAGACAAACCCAGAGCTTTCGGGGAATTGGGGCAGGGGGAGTTTTTAAGTTTGAATTGATGGATTGAAGAAGATATAGGCATAACTAAGCATAAATATTGATCTCTAAACTCCAGTGGAAAAATTAGTTGACAACAAACAGTGAACACATAGAATGTGAACCATCTAATTCAATATGCTAAGTCTCCTTGTTCCATTGTTCTATAAAACTGAAACTGTGACTAAAATTCATAACCTTGTTATAGCTCAAAGAATGTCAAATTCCAAATAAAGTTCTTGAGGCAAATTCCAGTCTTAAATGACTAATGAGGTATTCACAAATAAAAGACCTTAGCTGAAATATATATATATATATATATATATATATATATATATATATATATATAGTCTTAACATGATGCAAAAGAGCCAAAAATCATTGTTAAAGTATGAATCAGTATGTTGGTGATGATGGTGGTAGTGATTTAGCACTATGGTGTGGTGTGTGTGTGTGTGTGTGTGTGTGTGTGTGTGTGTGTGTTCATTGTTATATATTTGTTTCCTCTTGTTTAGTATTTCTTCTATTTCAGAGCAATGACAACTCTCTTCCCCCAAGACTGTTAAAGCACAGTCCCTTTAACCTTGGCCCCTTCTGTATTGTTTGGTAAACAAAGACTATACTTTGTTACTTGCTGAAATTGGATTGTTGGGGCTGAATTCCCTTTCAAATATAAGAGAATAAAAGGCTCTCTGCTGCAAGCATGGTAAACCACTGTCTTCAAAAGCACGATCGAGGAGAAAGAGGAGTTCTTGGAGGTAAAATGGAAGAAGTAATCCACAAAATGTTTGTGGCAAGCCTCACTGAGAAGGTTGTGATGGACAGGTTCCAGAATTGGGGCAGAAGAGGCCACAGTGACCATGGAAGCCGTTCTTCCTACTCCCATTATGCGGAACCCCACCTCTCTCCAGAGAAGCTCCATAACAGCTTGGTGGGGTCACATGAGGACTGTGTAAAAAGCAGAGAAACAGGAATTGGAAACTCACAAAAGAATGAGGAACAAAAAGAATCCAAGGCTGAGGAGCAAATTCAGCCCATGGAAATTAGCCATGGCGAGCTATTACATTCTAATCATCATAACGCAGGAGTGGTCCCTAAGTTTTCTTGACATTTATCTATAAAATAAAGGTAGGTATCAACGTGAAGAACTGCACTGCAGTGGTATTTCTGATACTCTTCTTCATTGTCTTCAATGAAGCGTTTTTCCCAAAGACAATATGACAAAGTGTCTCCTTCCTTCCTTTGAGGAACTGAATTGTAATAGTTTGATGTACACTGAAAGAGGATTATTGAAGAAGAAGCTGGAGATGAGGATGATGCCCTCATAAGCCAAAGGCAGACAGTGATGGCCACCAAGATACCACATGTCAGATGAGAATCACGAAAGAGAGAAGGAACCATGCCAGAAGACACCCTGACTTTTTCATAACTATTATTAGACAACAAACTTGTGCTATTGAAGGCATATGTCTATGTGATTGTGACACTGGTGCCCTAAAATACTAATATAGAGGTTTCTACAATGAACATTTTTAGGCTCAGGAATGCTGCAAGTAAACTTCCTCTTAGTAGTGAGAGTTCTAACCATGGACTGAGTGGTATATTTTGAGATAATTAAGAAAAGCATACAGAAGAGTGCTTGCACAAATGACTATGGTTCAGAGCATGCGCCGTGGGCTCAGCTTCTATAGAAATCATGTGTCCCAGTGAGGCTGCTCTCCTGTTTCTACAGAAAGACGCTCACATGCTTTCTTTGGTCTTCTATTTTATATTGGTTTTCTTTATGACAAGACTCCAGAGACCAGAAATAACTGGTCCAGTACCAAATTAAATAAAACTTGAAATCTGTCACTTACCTGATCCCCAATTAGGAGACACTTTTTCCAGCTCAAGTCATTCTACTCAATGGCCCCAGCAACTCTTTTTATGACTGGGATGAACTTGGGCCAGTATTTGCTTGGTGTCACATTTATGAGCTTACTTAAGAATCTTTTGTGCACACATTGGAAGGCTTTCTTCTTGGATGTGCTCCAGAGATTCTTGGGGCCCGCAGCACAGTGTTTAAGGCCAAAAGGTAAGATGTGTCTCCTGGCTTGTCTTTTCTCATCTTTTTTTTCTGCCTATCTGTCCTCTTCACAGAGGTGTCTCCCTGCCTCAAAACCTCTGTAAGTTATTTCTTTTCTTTTTTCACACTATTTTATTAAATATTTTACATATACGTTTATATTATTACAAATATATACAATAAATTACCTACAGCAAGAAGAACCATGAAACAATCAAGATTATATATATGTGTGTGTGTGTATGTATATGTGTGTGTATATATATATATATATGATACACTCATAGTATTTTGGATATTTGTATTTGGCATCCTTGAAGAAAACATCTTTCCTAACTTTGTGAGTCTAAAAGTCTGAATGTAAATCAATATCTATCATATCTCATCATTATCAACTTGACAAATCTATCTAGACCTAAAAACATCTTAACCCCTAAACAACTAAGCTGAATTATAAAACTAAACTGTCTGTTCTTCAACCCCATCAGAGAATTGAGAAGCAATAAAATTAATTATCTGAGTATACAGGACGTGCATATCAGCAGCTACCCAAATGAGAAGATGACAGAGACAGTTTGTTGCTTGAACAGTCATCCAAGATTCTCTATAATGTTGGAACATCATCCTCAGCCTTCTGGCCCAATAAATCTGAGATACATATTTGTGAGGCAGGAACTATTGAGGACTTGCTTACCTTGTCTTGGCAGAGTTTGACCGCCAATTCTGGTCACATCCAAGCTTGCAGAATTCTGTCTGTGGTAGAAATGAGGACATTTTTCTCAGTGGCTTACTTGCCACATTTGAAGCCATCTACATAAGGAGGTTCTTTGATGTTCATCATCTTTTTTGAGTTAGGCTGGGTGTTACCAGGAGTTAACCTGCCTCATTGTAAATGTATCTTTGAAATAATAAAAACATTTTAAAATACCATATTCTGTATGTCTCTGAGATTTTTAAGGCCTTATATAATGATTTTATCCTATCTTTCTATAAAATCATGCAAAATGTTTAATTTTAGATAAATTGGTATAGTATTCAAATTTAAGATGATTCACCACAAACTATATATATATACTCTAATATGTGGTATTGTACCCATACAAGTCAATTACATAAAAGGTTTACTTCCAATACTTTGAAAGTACTATTACAGGCTGTTTAGGATAAGTTAGTTATACAGGTTACTTGTTAGTTGATTAAATCATGGTCATATCAACTACTAGTCTATTTTTATCACAAGTATAACAGATAGATTATTACTTTTCTAATAAGCAATACATTGTTTTTCTACTAATCAATAAGCCAGACTCCCTTAAGTAGCATTGCCCAGTGATTCCAGGGCAGAGATCTGATTGCCAAGGGAGTTAATATTATAGCGTGCCCATGACACTTATGTGGGGTGTGGAAAGGTGCATGTTTGAGTGTGTGTCTCATGAGGTATGTGTATATGAGGTGTTTGTGTGCCATATATTTGTGTGTTTTTATATGGGATGTGCTTTGTGGGGTGTGTGTGTGTGTGTGTGTGTGTGAGAGAGAGAGAGAGAGAGAGAGAGAGAGAGAGAGAGAGAGAGAGAGAGAGAGAGAGAGAGAGAGAGAGAGAAAGATACTGAGGGGAATGGTTTCTTAACTTGTCACATATCTCTGGAGTCCAAATATTCTATCCTTGCAGGAAACTTTCTAAATTTTTAAAATTTCTTCTCTATTATAATACCCACAGGGTTAAAAGTGAATTTTTTCTCTACATCTTTGCTAGCTGGTCACATAGCTCTGAATCCATCTGAATGTAAAGTGATCTTTTCCACTCACATAACTCATAAAATCCTACATAGTTGTCATTGATAAGTATTCCTTAGTTTATCTAACTAAAACTTCCTTGGTCCCATCCTATTCTGTATCCTTTCTGAACAATCTTACATGCAATGGCATGTGCCTACAATGTTCAATGGAAAGCCAATGGTTTTTTTCTTAGCAACTAATGCTCCTAATTCTTTTTCCTTATGCCTGATCAAATAAACTTCAAACATATGTACAGTTCATCATCTCAGAATTTAATTTCCTCTTGCACCCTCCAGATTATTAAATCCCCATTCTGTCAATTTCCATAAAGGTGGGAGAGGCCTAGGCTGGGCTACCCACATTTCTCTAAATTATATGTTGTAAATTGGACAGTTTAATGAGACAAAAACCCATCATCTCCATTGTGCTAAATGTAAGCATGCCATGTAGATCACCAAAGAAGTAGAGATGGTGCCCACATGTAAAGCTTTAGAAGACAGTCAGGATTGGCAGGAATAAAGGCATGCCACACAGGAAGAAGAAGTCCTAGCCAAGAAGACTGGCTCCCATGTCAGCCCTTACATAGAAAAAGGAGTTTTCAGAGATTGGCACTGTTGTGCATACTGAGAGAGGGCAGTTATTTTTGCTTCCACATGGGATCTTTATTGTATTCTGTTCCCTACTATTTAAACTCACATCCCCATAAAATTATGAGAAAGTTTTTGCTAAGAGGTACCTAGTCTATAAAACTGTCAGATATGTCAAAGATGGCTATGATACGATTGTGGGTGGGACTGTGACAGAAAAGATAGTGTTTGTGATATCTCTGCAGGAAGCATTGATGACCAGGGAAAGGTTACATAAACATGCGTCTGACTCAGAGATGCTCTGTAGAACTCTACTTAAGCTATTCTTTTACACATTAC
The DNA here is from genome assembly GCA_907169655.1 of Acomys percivali. Lineage (NCBI taxonomy): Eukaryota > Metazoa > Chordata > Mammalia > Rodentia > Muridae > Acomys > Acomys percivali. The sequence continues at coordinate 114,995,281 of OU015742.1, read as the reverse complement.
CATGATTTTGTCATGTTTTGTTGTAGCCTTGCAGTTTCTGCATGTTCTCAGAAATTATTCTATTTGAACAACTGGAGAGCAAGCAATGGCAATATTTCTATGCTTCTTTGACAATAAGTGAAGTGGTTTATCCTAAAGCACACAGAAGGATAATAGTAGAGAATAGCCTGGTACTCCTGAACTCTTGATCTTGCTTGTTTTGTATGCATGGTGGAAGGAAGGAAGGGAGGTTAACCTCCTGGGTTATTCTGGTGATTGTCACATAACCCTTTCTTACTAGGTACCACATGCCTAGAAATCATATTCAAAAAGATGTAACAACTTGTATTTTATTCAAGGTGATAAAATCTCCTGTATTACCCCACCCTATTGAGAGCCTGAATTACAGCTCCACTTACTGAATTATATTTTCATTAAAAAGTATATATATATATATATATATATATATATATAAAACATCTTCAACATAACCATCCCCCATTTCTTCCTTCCAGCTCTTCCTATGCTCCTAACATGTATACTTCTTCCTTCATATCTTCATAATTTTTAAAAGAAATAAGCCACCAAGTCTGGTGCTGCCCATATTCACATACGGTTGGAGCCACCCCATGGAAAACCTACTAATAACCTCCAAATAAAAGTGACTCTTCCTTTGTAGCCATTAAGTGCCTGCCATTAGCTCTTCAGCTGAGGAGGGGGATTCATAAGCCTCTCCCCATCTGTGACAGAATTTTTAAAACATTTGTCTCTGGCAACTTCATATGGATAACCCCAGTTACTATGAGTTAATGTGATTTATGTAACAACTATGTTGTGCTCAGAGGACAGGACTTCATATCCTCCATTTCTTACATCCTTTCTGCTCCCTCTTCAGTAATGTACATTGGGCTTTGTGAGGGGGGAGGGTGGGGATAGAATCTCCTCATTTTAAACCATTAATGAACATCCTCATTAATCACTAGTCTCTTCAATGAGAAGCTTCTAAATCTATATACAGAAAAATATGTTCAGTAGAGAGTTTGCCAACATGATCATTTAGCAAAACACCATCAATAAGTTCTCACCTTAGGATCAATGGCTTCTCTAGTCATGAAATTTAACTATATTTACAGTACCAGGTATGAGTCTCCTCCTTTGAAGCAGGCCTCTTTTATACTTGGTGAGGTCATCTAGACCCCAAAAGGAAAACACCATATGTCCTTTCCTATACGAGAGTGCTAGTTTCAAGTATTATGCTTTGAATACTTAGCCTGGAGTACATGCAGAGTAGTAAAAGGCCACTGGGGATTAGGATGAATTTAGGGAGGAGGGACAGTAGACTATAACTGTGATGAAAGTAGACATGAAGACTACCAGTGGCAAAGTTCCAAGTAAATATTGGAGTGATATGGACAGGGGAATGAGGATGTAAGGGATGGTTAGTCCAGTATGCGAGGAAAAGCTACTCAGTAGACTATGCTCATATAATCCAAATAAAAATGGTAATAAAAGACAATGGAAAAGTACATGTGATGTGAAAGTACACTGCATCTTGGGGAATAATGGGACCTAATGGTAAGTGGGGATTAAGGCAAGGACTAATGAAAATGAGAGGTAGGAGGTAGGTTAACTCAAACTAAGGATATAAGAAGCCTTATGGAACCCCACTGGTTTGTAAACTAATTAAAACATTAGAAAATAGTTTGATGAGCAGCATCTCACACAGACAGAAACAATACTTCTCCCAGAAGATATATATGTCTTATTACATGAAAATCCCAGTTCCTGGCATGGGAAGTCTCCTTATAAATTAATAGTAAAGAAGCCCTCACAGGCACCCATACAAAATAAGCTATCACCGTTGTTCTTGGTTGTACATCGTAACTGATGACAAAACCCTACTGCTAGAGATACCACACCTCCTTTACATGGCATAAAGGAGGTGGTCTTGGTTTGATTATGAAACACTGTCTGTACTGCCTAGCTTCCATAATACTCAAAAGTGCAATGCAGGATATGGACGGAGAAAAGACTTCAGCAGTCTTAGCCAGCTCTGGACCCTTCATGCTACAATACTAATTTGCCAGGCAAGATTTTCTCACAGGTTCAGTAGGGGAAAGTCTCCTTATACTGGTAACCAGGCACACTGCCAATTGAATCCTTCAGTTAGGGTATTTTTCCATTATTCCCTTATAGAGTCTGTTTTCAGTCTCATGAAGGGAATAATGGTGAATCGTGAAAGGTCAAAGGCAGAGTCCAGAGTAAGATTAGAGGCCTCTACTTTCCACTTATATGTGTGAATTCTTAAACCACACATGTTACATTGCCAGTTGGGAATGCCTCCACCTGTCTAAATACATATTACTGCACATTGGCATCAATCTCTATTAACATAATATTCGCCGTTATGGGACCATTACAACATCATCCCACTCACAAGTGTGCCACAGAGCAGAATGTCACAGACACCTCAGCACACTGAACGCTTAAGTCAAATGGAAAGTTGAAAACACCTTCTGCAGGCAGCCACTGGCGTTACTTCATATTTATATTAGCTTGCCTAATCTAGCACAGTGAACTTTTTCCCTAAGAAAATGTAATGGGAATATTTAACTTGAAATTTTATGTAGTAAGCAGCTGTCTAAAGTCTTAATTCCTGTTTGCAGTAGGGTAAGTGGCAAATTCAACCAGGAAGAAAAAAAGATCAGTTTCCTGTGTGCTGGGGAGGGTAGCAGGCTGTGGAAAATCCATGTAAAGTCTTCCAGGAAAGTGTTCCTCCAGAGCTAGCACTTACCTGCTATATAGAAAACTATAGCCATGCATTTCTTAATACAATTGTCCATGTAAGATAGTAGAGTTCTTCCATGCTTCTCTCATCTAGAGTCCCAATAGGATGTCCTCCCCTCTGTCCCAGTTTCCTGGTAAGTGAAGACTTTCATGAGGCATGCCCCTTGGGCTAGTATGCAGATATAAGTGAGTATATACCATTTGAGTCAAGGATCCAGAGGATCCTAGAAACCTACAAGAAGAACATTATGATAGGCAGATTTGGGCCCAGGGGTACTGCTCAAACTATGGCACCAGCCAAGGACAATACAGGCCATAAACTTCAAACCCCTACCCAGATCTAGCCATTGGACAGGATATTCTCCACAGTTGAGTGGAGAGTGGGGTCTGACTTTCATACGTACTCTGGTGCCTCATATTTGACCATGTCCCCTGGAAGGGGAGGCCTGGTGGCACTCAGAGGAAAGATAGCAGGCTACCAAGAAGAGACTTGATACCCTATGAGCATATACAGGGGGAGGAAGTCCCCCTCAGGCACAGTCATAGGGGAGGGAGTAAGGGGAAAATGGGAGGGAGGGAAGAATGGGAGGTTACAAGGGATGGGATAACCATTGAGATGTAACAAGAATAAATTAATTAAAAAAAACTGAAAAAAAAAGATAGAGTTCTTACAACCAGGAGACAGGTGAAGAAAAAAGAAAATAGCATCAGAAAGTCACACTGTAGGAGAAGCCATGATCAAAGAATGCTATCTGGTCAACACATGTCCAATATGTACCTCACGTTCATATCTAAGGAACTTGGAAAGAAGGGGCTATGAAATATCAGTAGTAGCCTTTCATTCCTCCAATCTCTTAGATTAGCCTTGTGTTGCCTTTGTGTCCTTTTGTCAGTACAAGTCTAGAGAATTACAAGGCTGATATGGGGTCAAGTCATAACTTCTGAGCTTTAAGGCCATAGAAATTCAGCCAGGAGTGTGAACATAGTTTGCATTTATCTCCATTTTTGTGTTATTTAATGAGGTGGCCTCCTAGAAAACTTCCATTTCTTCCTGTAGTGTACTGCTTTTGGCGTGTTCTTCACAAACTTTTGCTACAATTTAATTCAATATGACAAATTAACTTTACCAAGTCTTTGTGACTTCTATTGCATATTCTAGAGTTTTGATAAATCCTTTGATTTGAGCATTACAAATCTCTTGTGATTTCTTTTACTTTTTTATTATTTATTAATTCGTTCATGTTATGTCTCAATTGTTATCCCATCCCTTGTATCCTCCCAGTCCTCCCTCCCTCCCACTTTCACCCTATTCCCTTCCACTATGACTGTGACTGAGGGGGACCTCTTCCCCTTGTATATGATCATAGGGTATCAAGTCTTTTCTTGGTAGCCTGCTATCCTTCCTCTGAGTGCTTGGAGTTTCTTCTTAATCAGGGGCTGGCAATTTCTTATCAGTTTTATAAATGTCATGTTTGAGTTACCTGATTTTTGTCCTCTTTTCTTCATCTTTGAGATTATAATATAATGATTTTTTGAGTAACTTTTTAATCCTTTGGAAAACAATAATAGTTATATATGGGGAGAGTGTAAAGAGTCTTATCATAACAGTATTAAGAACATACAATAATCACAGCAGGTGTCTTTCTCTAAGGTGGCACATACTTGGAGATGCAAGACACTGCCAACCTCAAGAACAGTCTCAAACATAATAAGGATCAGATGTAAAAAATATCTTTCTGAGAATTGTCCCAGGGATCTAGAGCTATAAGTCACAAGATTTATTCCATGTTGGCTATAGAGAACTGGCAGGAGCCAGCACTCAGAGAGCCCATCCTTTATTAGGCAAGGATTTCCACCCTGGACACCAGTTTTCCTATCTTGGCTTTTGAGGTGGATGGATGCCCGATCATAACATAGAAATTGTCTCATTGGTGGTTCTTAAACATGTGTGAAATGGATAACCAAAATGACAAACCTTAAAAGAGAACTTTGCAAGACAATACTCCAGCACGTCCTGGGTTTTCTCTAACTCTACCTTGGTGCTACCAAATGTCTACACATAATCTTAACTGTGTCTAGTGAGTGCCACTTATTGTCAAAGATTATATTTTCATGGGAATTTGGGAGGTCAGGGTGCCATTGATAAGATGTTCAAAACATAAAAGACTTGATCAGATTTTCATTTATTGGTAAGATTTTTAACAATTAAATAAGAAAGAAAAGGATTTTTTTAAACATGAGAAATTGTTGTATTCTAAATTTTTCTTTCCTTTTGGGAGCAATTGTGTTGAATTTGAGTAGATTATGCAGGAATTGAGTTCTAAAGTGAAAATCCTTCGTGTTCCTCCCAAGACTAGAATGACTCAGCCCTAAGATGGTGAATAAACACATCCAGAGAGGACTGAGATCTCATACCATAATCCTACATGTGGTATATTGGGGAATCAATGCTGGTTATTTCTAGAACTTCATTATACTTGAATTGATTTCTCTGCAGTTGCTCTGTTTTTGCTGCTGTTTTATTTTGCTTTGGCGAGTATGTGCTCCTGTGTGTAGGTGTGTACATGTGTGTAGGAAGGTCCTTAAGGAGGTAAGGGGTCAACCTTAAGTGATCCTCAGAAGCAATCCACATGGTTTTCAAGTGGACTGACCTGTGAGACAAGGGGATCTGCTTTCCTCCATCTCCTCTGCACTAGGAGGACATGTCTATCTCTCATTCTTAGGCAAAGGAATAATACTGGAATGTGCTACAGATTGGCACATGAGGTATTTGTGGTTGCCAAGTGCAAAGAAGGCCTAACCATCACTCTAGCCTAGAGGATTTCTTGGCTACCTATAGCTGAATGCTTAGAAGGTTTTTCTAGTTTAAAAAGTGAAAATGAAGCCAATGTCATGACTCAAGCACATATGCCCTGAAACAAGAGGATGTCATGAATTTGAGGCTAGCCATGGATATGTAGTGAGTTCTAGGCCAGTCTGGGCTATAGAGTGAGATACTATTTCAAAAAGCAAGCATATATCAAACAAAAAGTCTGTATACATCTCGTAATCTTCCTTTTTTTTTTTTTTTTCCCAATACAGGATTTCACTGTGTAGCCTTGGCTGCCCTGGACTCAGTGTGTAGATTAGGCTGGCCTCAACCTCACTAGGATACACCGGGTTCTGCCTCTCTGAGTGCTGAGATTGCAGATGTGTTCCATCACACCTGGCTCTCATTGTCTTCTTAGCAGTGAGTCTTCATCTAAGTCTTCTCATTCTTACTAAAGAGAAGAGAAAAGGCAGATCCTTCAGACAGTATGGATTGGATTCATTTCTATCCTGGAGGAGGAATCTGACATGCACCCACAAGAGCCCAGATTGGTATAGAAAGCAGTACACAGAGATACTCACAATGTACTGGGGAAAGAGAGACAGCCAGTAGCACTCCCTCAAGCCATCGGAGGTCAGCACGCAAGTGTCTGAAGCTTCTTCCTTGAAGTCCATTAGAGAGAGAGAGAGAGAGAGAGAGAGAGAGAGAGAGAGAGAGAGAGACTATTAAATAATAGAGGAGAGAAAGAGAGAGGGAAAGGGGGAGATGGAAATGAAGAGAGGAAAGAAGGGGAAGAAGAAGAGGAGAAAGACAGAGGGAAGGAGGGGAGAGAAAGAAAGAAGGAGAAAGGAGGACAGGGAGAGGGGGAAGGGGAAGAGGGGAAAGAAGGATGAAAGAGAGGAGAAGAGAAGAGACTCTTCTGCAGAATTTACATGTTAAAAAATGCCCAGAAATCTGCTTCTGGAGCCATAGAATGTTGACTCTGGTTTTACATGAGTTATTTTATGTTCTGTAACACAATTTGGCCATCTGTAAAATACAATAAAATATCCCACTACAGGTCCTTACACAATCTGTGAAATGTTGAGAACCACAGGCTGAAGTTCTGAGGAAAATATTGGCTGGAAAAATCTGAGGACAGCCACTAATCTGCAAAATAAGGTCCCTTTAAACCATAGATATAACCCAGAGAGGTCTGTGTGTGAAGTAGGGCAACCTCACTGTGTAGAAATACTTCAACAAAACAAACAAGAATGCCATTGTCATCAAAGTGAAGGGACAACTCATCAAACAGATACAGGGTAAATTGTATCTGTATGGAACAGAGGGAAACAGGACAGCACTCATGTAAAATCTATCACTTTGGGTCAGAAGACCTGGGTGTCTGTTCAGTTTGCAGCATCTTAGAAGCTGTATGGCCTGGTCAAGTTCTATTGTTTCCATTTCAAATCAATCTTAATGTCCAAGACACATAGTAGGTGATAAATAAAATGGGGAGTCATGGTTGAGAAGATTAAGCTAGGAAATGTATGTATGTTGTTTGTGCTATTTGTGGCACTATGTGAATGGATGATTGATACTTTTACCAATAATGTTCTATAACTCACTCTGAATCCTTGGAGACAATTATTTCAACAGGACCATTGGGGGAGAGGTAAACACTGGCTTGGGTACAAGGTGCTCCTCTCAAGCAGATTAGACCCACTAGGATGCTCAGCAGCATAATGGATACCATGGAACTCTTTAAAATGTATAGGTGCACATGTACATGTGTGCATGTTATAGATGAAACGTGTGGGCATCAATGGAGTGGTAATGCTCACACAACTTTACATGAAACACTAAAAACATAAAATCATTCTTCTTGTTGCCTGTTTAATTTTATTTTTTTTTTTCACAGCCAGTCCATCTGAGCCAAAAGGAAGGCAAGAATTTTCCACCTTGCTGCTTAACTGGCAGCCTGACATTTGGCCCTTTGCACCTCTCCAAAGTTTGGCCACAATGACTAGCCTTATTCACGCCAGGCAGCATTAGCGCTTTGTTAACACCAAGCGGTGGTGCACAGCATAAAGTCTCTCTGTGGTTACCATGTGACTTCATGCAGCTGACATCTGAGCAGAGAAAGTGCCAGAGAAGGTCTGGGCAGCTCTTTATGAGCAAATGGGTAAGGGGAGCAAGAAGAGCCTGGCTTCCTGTGGTTTAGGGAGAGATTAGTGGGTTGCTATGGATGCCTCCCTGGTAGAATAGGCTAGGACAAGGGGCTACAGACAAGTTTAAATATCAATAGAGCAAGTGTGGAAGGGGGCATGCATTGTTAATGGATGAGGAAAGCAAGTTCTCAAAATAATGGGACCACCTTTCAACACCTCTACCTGTGCCCCACTCCGTCTTATTTTCCACTGTTTTCTCTAAAATCTTTCATAGTCTAACAAACACAGCCATGTCAAGATGTGTTGAAATTAAAAAGTAACTGAATTTCACCACTCTGGGAGAATTTGCCTGGGGCAAATAGTTGTCCTTCTTGCCTTACACACCGTTCCTCTTAAGACTGTAAGTGGGTATCTGAGACTTTTGCACCTGTTATCCACAAACCAGGCAAGAGAACCAAGTGCTCTCTCTGAGTTTGGAATTTCATGTGCAGCTGAGTGACTAAAATTGATAATTTGTATTTGCTACTAATAAAGTAAACTCATCAAGTTCAGAGAAACAGTTTATTATGTCCAGACTTCTCCATGTAGGTTTCCAGAACTCCACAGGATGTTCACATGTGGCTTGTGCTCCACATTCTGTCTGGTGAAATCTCTTTTCAACTTGGACCCTATTATCTGATAAGAGCCCAAGGACATGGTCCTTCTTTTATTCTCTCTGGGTTTAACAGCAGCAGCAGCAGCAGCAACAAACAACAACAACAACAACAATAACAACAACAACAACAATCCTGAAAAGCATGCTTTTCCAAATCTGGTTTAGAGCAGCCTCTGATAAAATTCAGAAAGAACGACTCTTCCCTTGGGCATCTCTCTTGTGCTTCTCGCTTGATAATATCCCAGGAGAGGGATGGAAATCTTCATGATGTTTCTCTCTACCCTCCCAAATCAGCTTCTTAAATTCCTCACTGACATAAAGACCATGTCATGACTAACTATGGACAGTCAGGCCATGTAATTACTTATGGAGGGCTCTCTTGCCCATTGCAGGGTACTTAACAGCATCTCTATTACCCTGAGCTACTTTTTAAAAATTCACTTTACATCCTGATCCCTCTTCCCCTCTCCTTCTCCCCTACTTCTCAGAAAAGGGGACTGCCTGCCCCCCACCAACCCCCTGGAGTACATCAAGTCTCATCAGGATTAAGAGCATCCTCTTCTCCTGTGGCCTGGCAAGGCAGCCCTGCCAGGGGAAGTAGGATTGAAAAGCAGGCAACAGAGGCCATGTCAAAGACAGCCCCAATTCCCCTTACTAGGGGACCCATATGAAGCCTGAGCAGCCCATTGGCCATATCTATGTAGAAGACCTAGGTCCAGACCATGGTCCTTGGTTGGTGCTCCTTAAGTCCTCCTGGGCCCTGGCTAATTGGCTCTGTTGGTCTTCTTGTGGAGCTCCCATCCCCTCCCTTCTATCCTTCATTGAGCTACTTTCTACCACTCACTTTCTACAGTTACAACAACTGAAAAGTCCCTTGACTCCACGAGACTCTTTGCTGGAAGACACCACCAGTCCAGCTCAATAACCACTGAACTAAAAGGATTTTACTAACCGCCCATTCTCAGGTACTTGGTAACAAGCTGTGCAGATTATCTTCTACTGACAGAATGTCAGACCTGTATCTGCTTAATGACCTTGGAGATCCTGAAGCCACTTAATGAAGGTAGCACCTTCTTCGGAAGCAATGCAGCCATCAGCTGGCTTATCAGAATTATGTAGCTGGGATCTATCATAACCCCAAATCACAAGTACTTGGACCAAATCAGTAGCAGTGTCAGGTGTAAAACCTCCTATTCATTGGAATTCTGGGCCAATACAGTCCCTTAGGGTAACAGAATAGTTCTCCAAGAGGCAGAAGGGTTATTCTCCATTCCTCATATGATGAATTTTCAAGCTCAAAATATATAGCTATAAACTCAAGCACCTTAGAAGCCAGTATCTATATGCATAAGCTCACACAATTTTGAGTCCTACCCCAAAGGTGATGTCATCAATCAAAGCACATACTCTATACCACAGTTCCCATAGTAGGATTTACACTTTCTTGGAGAATGTTGAGTTGGCGAAGAATGCTGAAATGGAGCAACAGAGCCCCAGGGCAGGCACAAACTATTCTTTAAGAGTAAAACCCCATTCCTATGTGGTTTGCCATCAGCCAAAATGTGAATGCTTCAGCACTTCTTGTGCAGTGTGAAATCATTTAACACGGTATGAGAGAGGAATCTTTCAAATAGAATGAGAGTAAATGGCTATTGCAGCAAAGAGGCTGGCTAATGAGCTTTAGTTTGTGGCAGAGTGAGAATCTGGCATACTCGGGCAGCTGAATGAAACTCAGTATTAGGTCTACTGATTGGCTGGGATAAACCAGTCTTAGCAAACAGAAGACATAGCATAGGTCTCAGAATAAAGATTCTATTATCTGCTTTTCTTCCTGAAAAAAAAAAAAGTGTTTTTTAAGAAAAAATACAAAAGAGTATATCTAAAAATTAAGGAAAATGAAATTGGTATATGCAGACAATTATTTGCATTATTGGGGCTAAATTATCAAATCTATTAAATTTGCATTGCAAGTTTATTTGTAATGTTACTGACTGCATTGCTCTTGCAGAAATTGAAAATATGGAACGATATAACCTAAATCTTCAGAAGTTATTACGTTCCATTGACTTATCTTCTGAAGCTCAGCCTCAGGAATACGTTTCATTTATTAATATCTGCAAAGACCTTGTTCTTTTCTCCCATTTAAGGGCAGCTCTATCATCACGAAACAAAAGCTTTCACCTAACACTTGACAAAATTCCAAAGGCCTTCCATATCTCTGGCACAGTGATCTCCCTATCCTCCTACCCCTGAAGAAAAAAACCTCATAGTAAAGTGTGTCTTTTGCAAATCTATGGCTTTGGGATTAGCATCTACGCAACTGTGTTAGAGGAAACATATTTTTTCTTGGCCATGTGAGCTGGACATAAATCACACAGAGGGGAGTTTATGCAAAACCATGAAGCTAAAGATTAACACTCCTTACTGAGGAGTGCATCATGGGAGATGTAAGATCATCTGCTGTTGCCTTAATCTTAATAAAAAAGAGAAAATGCTATGTCTGAAAGGAACAGGCAGTCACCACTCAAATCTACAGCAAAGTGTTCAGATAGTTTTGCTTGTACATAACACATAGCAGTGTAGTTTCAGTCCTATCTCTCTTCCATCAGAACCTAAACAAAGAAAACTGAACATGAATCAGAAAAAAAAAAATCTCTTTTTAAATTTAAACTGAATTTACTATATGTGCTTGCTTCAGCAGCACATATGCCAAAATTGGAACAATATAGAGAAGATTAGCATAGCTCCTGTACAAAGATGACACAAAAATTCATGCAGCATTCCATTTTTTTAAAAACTTAAATTAGTCGAATATGAACATAATTTTCCTTTTAAAATATAATGCTTAGCTAGATTCCTGCCTTAGTTAAAGAAAGATGTAGTCCATTTTTTAGTATTACTGCTGAAGTCTTACTGAGTGAGATCCTTCAAACACCGTAGATGCTCTCTTAACCAAATATTTTCTTCGTTCTTATTCAAAGCTATGTAGTTAACATGGTTTCTAGCAACAATCTTGTTGTATTTCCAACATCTTTAATAAATTTGTCAAGACTGGAGTTGGCCATCAACACTGGTATGTATCACCTTTTTGCGTCATCCAAAAAAAACTGATGGTCTTCTACCGCTACCACCATACTATCAATGTCTCTATCACAATGCTCACTATGCTGTCCTGAGATTATTCCTGTACATTCTAGCCTTCTGCTTTCATCTATAGACGAATACTATGGAATATTAATTCCATAGTAGCACTGTCTTCTATCTATCTATCTATCTATCTATCTATCTATCTATCTATTATCTATTATCTATCATCTACCTACTTGTCTATCTTCAAAGTCAAGTGTAATATGATCCTTATACACATGACTAATTAAAAGGTGGATGAATGAGTGACAAAATGAATGGGGCATGAGAATTGCATTGCAGGAGCTAAAGAGAATGCCAGGAACACAGGGTTCACAACCTGTAATAGTCAGAGGATAATGGAAAACATGGGGCTTTTCATGTTTCACGGAAAAATAAGAGTAAAGAGCCCAATCAGCTAAGAAATGTACCTTAGAAGGGGATGTGTTTCTAATTCACAGTTCTTACAAATTTATGGCTTTTAGAAGATACAATTTTTGTAAATTTTCTAGGATAAAAATTATATAAGTACGACATATCAAATAAATTTCTACCTACATAGGGAGAGCAGGTGAATACCTTCCAAATGTCACCAAAATACTAAGTGATGCAGGGAAGCAAGTATTGGATGTTTTGTATCTTGGTTTAAGTAACTTGTGAAAATAAGTCTTTGAACTCATTGTTAATCTGTTCTATAGAGATTAAGGAACACATGCCAGGTAAATTACAGTGTTTCTGTTTGAAAGGACTTGGGAAGATAATTCTGTACCTACTATGCTTTTGATTTGTGTTTTTCATGAAGACACAGTGTATTCTATAAGTCTCCTAGTGGGAAGCAAAACCTAATAACTCATTCATCTCTAGAAAATGCCTCAGAGTTGAGATTTATCAATTTTATGTTGGATTCTTTCTTACTCAAATTGATTTCTATGTTCCTGTATTTCTTCCGATTGATTTTGTTGCTATTTCTAACAAATGTTATCTTACTATTTTATTATATGTCTCTAAGTTGAGATAAATGTGTTTAAGGCAGAGCTGTAAAATATTAGAGAATTTTTATAAGAAAACAGAAACAATAACCAAAATCCTTTGTAACCACTGTGGCATGGCCACTGACCATGAACAACAAAATGTCAGACTGGACCATACATCCTTGTTCATAATAACCTCAATAGTGAACATTGAACTAAGGCAGAGCAGCGAGTTTGAACTCAGAAGAACCAGGAAAGAAAAATTACAGAGAACAAAGTACAGAACCAAAATTCAAATGAATCTAGCTGATGATCTTGGCTATTTCTCTCCTTGAGTTTTCTGATTTTAGTTTTCTCATGTGCAAGTAATAAAATGATGCTTGCTAGCCTCACAAAGCTGGTACAGAAGACTGATCAGTTGTCTGGAACAAAGAATAATGCATTACTGTAGTGATGTAGAAAACCACACCCTGGTGATTATTTGGTCCTTTCAGTGAAATTTCTCAATGAGTCACACCATTTTCTTTCAGTTATGTTTCTGAAAGGGGAAATATGGCCATTACATAAATATACCTTAGACTTTTTGGGTGATCTTGTAAATTGCTACTGAAATTGGTGAGTTCCTCCTCCTTGGAGCAGAATGGAGGCATCAGCCAGCTGCCAGCAGCTACCACCCTGTGCACAGAAGGCCACTCTGTGTATCAGCCTTGGGATTGGGCCATATGGCTACAGAAACATCCAGGGAGGGGAAAAGGGTGGAGTGAGGCCAAAATCCAAGCCAGGCATTGCATCTTCAATCCTTCACTAGTTAGTGAGGTCATTTTCCATACAGTCTCTGTTTCCACTAAAGTCAATGTTTCTTAAAAGTTGAGTACTACTGGACCCATCAGAAAATGAAGCATCCACATCTGTGAAATAGTATTTGCCATCCTGGCACTGTTGGCTTAAACTGGAATTCATATCATCCTAAGAATGAATGTTGGGACTAAGATTACCCTTTGCCCTCCATATTTATGAGCTTCATGTGTACAGTTATGCCATAAAATCTGAGATGCAGAAGGCATGCCTGTTAAGAATTTGCTTGGGTAGTATCCCTGCTCTACCATGGATACCTGATATGGCTTTGCTCCGATATGCTGTGAGAATAAGTCAGGAAAGAAACACTTCATGGTAGCAAGGATTTATCAAGAGCATTCACATAAAACATTGGGAGTAGATACTGCCCACAGCAACTTTCTATGTTTGTGAATTATAGCTATTCGTTGTGCTCTTACTTGAAAGTGCTCACAGATGAAAGATAACTTTAAACCCCCTAACAATGTGAGGCAACTGTTAACTGGTACAACACATTTTCTACCTTCTTAACTGTTTTTGCTAACACTTGCATTCTTTCCATCTGACCTCTTGTTACGTTCTCTCTGCCTGAATGACTTCAAGTTTTTACTTCTTATTCCACATTGAAAGGATCTGGCCAAGGGCCATACATCTATACATTCCTCTTGTACTTATTTCACACGTGAACTAAGTTTCTATTTTATTACACTTTGCTTCCTTCATGAGACTCAAGTTGATTTCTTCTTGGCTATGATCTCCTTGAGGACATGACTGAGTCCCTCTATTTCTGTATCTTGCTGGTCACGCACAAAGATCTGGTGCTCAGCAAATATGAGGTAAAATTATAAACTATGTATATAAACTGGTTCCTAGTTTCAGACACCAATACCACACACAGGTTTATGAGATACTTGTAGATTTCATGATTTCACAGTTAAATTGAAAAATATCAAAGTCTTCACTGCATTGAATTTCTCTTCTGAAAATTTAGTTTTATTTGTGATTTGCAAATAATAATAGAATATATTTATAATGTACAAGATAACATTTCAATATATGTGTATACCCGACCCACTCACAGCAAACAGCATACATTTCACCTCATACATTTATTATTTACATGTTGTGAGAACATTTAAAGTTTTTTTTTTTTTTCTGGCTATCAGGAAAACTCTAAGGCATTGTTAAGGACTTACTGCCATAAAACACTAGAATGTATTCTTTATATTCAACTACAACTCAGTGCCCATTGGCCACCTCTCCTTTCTATCTACTCATCACTCTCAATCACTATTTTGCTTGCTACTTTCAGGAACCAACCTACTTTAGATTCTACATATATGTGAAATCATTTAGTTCTGTGGGGTTTTGCTGTTGCTGTTTATTCATTTATTTATTTTGCAACTTGCTTTTACATACATCCACTGGTTCATCCAGGTTGGCATACATGACAGAATTTCCTAATTTCTCCTTTTCTCTCCTTTTTTAAAGTAATATACCACTGGCTACATATATCACCTTTTAAGTCTGTCCATCCACTTGCAGACCCTAAGGTTGTCTGGGAGTACTGCTGCTCTATCCCTAGAAATACAGACATTCTTTTGGCGTACTTATTACAACTTCTTTGAATTTGTATCCAGGGATGAGATTGCTGGACTATGTGATGGTCCTACTTAAAATATCCCGAGAAACCACCATCTTGCTTTCCACATCAACCCTACTATTTTATGGTATCAACAGTTTTTAAGGGTGCTTTTTTCCTTGGTATCCTCATCAACATTTGTGATCTTTCATGATTTTTTTTGTGGATAGTGAATTCATCCAGCATGGAGTAATTTTCCAGCAGTTTAGATGGCATCTCTCTGATTGTTATAGATGTGACATTTTTAATATGTACCTATTGGCTACATTAACTGAATTTGTATGTCTTTCTTAAGGAAATGTCTTTTCTGGTCCTTTGCCACCTGTAATAGAAATATTCAATTTCATGCCATGAGCACTTTGTGTATTTTGGGTAATAATAGAATAGTCAAAACAATTTTAATCACAAAGAACAAAACTGGAGAAAAAGCAACACTGGACTTCAAAATATATCATAAAGCTGAGATAATCAAAACATCCTGTTCCTTGCACACACACACAAAAGTGCCCAACCAGTATAATAGGAGAAACTAGAAAATGAAATAAAACCATGCACCTATAGTCACTTAAGAGTTGACAGCCAAACTCTGCCAAGACAGGGTAAGCAAGTCCTCAATAGTTCTTGCCTCACAAGTATGTCTGTCAGATATATTGGACCAGAAGGCTGAAGATGATGCTCCAACATTTTGAGTGAATTTTGAGTGACTGTTCAGGCACCAAACTGTCTCTGTCACCTTCTCATTTGGAAACCTGTAAACCTGTATCCCCTGTCTACTCAGGTAATTAAATTTATTCCTTCTCAAGCCTCTGATGGGGTTGAAGACCAGATAGTTTAGTTTTAAAATTCAGCTTAGTTATTTAAGGGTTAAGATGTTTTTAGGTCTAGATAGATGTTTTAAGTTGATAATGATGAGATATGATAGATATTGATTTAAATTCAGAATTTTAGAATCACCAACATAGGAAAGATGTTTTCGTTAAGGCTGTCAAATACAAATATCCAAAACATTATGAATGCAACATGTATATAACTTCTAATTGTTTAATGGTTCTTCTTGCCACAGGTTATTTATTGTATATACATGTAATAATATAAATGTATATGTGTTTAAAGTTTTGGAGAGATCAGGGATACAAGGCACTTTCCTCACATAATAAAGGCTATATACAGCAAGCCAATAGCCAAAATCAAAGTAAAAGAGTGAGATACTCAAGGAAATTCCTCTAAAATCAGGAACAAGGCAAGGCTGCCCACTCTCTCCATATCTCTTCAATATAGTACTCAAAGTTCTAGCCAGAGCAATAAGACAACAAAAGGAGATCAAGGGTATCCAAATGGGAAAGGAGGAAGTCAAACTATCCCTATTTGCAGATGATATGATGATAGTGTACATAAGTGACCCTCAAAATTCCACCAGAGAACTCCTACAGCTGATAAACACTTTCAGCAATTTGGCTGGATACAAAATTAACTCAAAAAAGTCTGTAGCCTTCCTATACACAAATGACAAGCTTGCAGAGGAAGAAATTAGGAAAGCCATACCCTTCACATTAGCCACAAGCAATATAAAATATCTAGGAGTTACTCTAACTAAGCAAGTGAAGGACTTGTTTGAAAAAAACTTCAAAACTCTGAAGAAGGAGATTGAAGATGACATGAGAAGATGGAAGGATCTTCCTTGCTCATGGATCGGGAGAATTAACATAGTAAAAATGGCCATCCTACCAAAAGCAATCTACAGATTCAATGCAATCCCTATCAAAATACCTACACAACTTTTTAAAGACATTGAAAGTTCAATTCTGAACCTCATATGGAAAAAGAAAAAACCCAGAATAGCAAAAACGATCTTGTATAATAAAAGGTGCTCCGGAGGAATCTCCATACCTGATCTCAAATTGTACTATAAAGCAATAGTAATTAAAACAGCATGGTGCTGGCACAGTAACAGGCTGGTTAATCAGTGGAATCGAATTGAAGACCCAGATATGAATCCACACACATATGGTCACTTGATTTTTGACAAAGAAGCCAAATCCATTCAATGGAAAAAAGATAGCATCTTCAACAAATGGTGCTGGTCTAACTGGAAGTCTATGTGTAAAAAAATGCAACTGGACCCATATTTGTCACCTTGTACAAAACTCAAATCCAAGTGGATTAAAGACCTCAACATAAAACCAGAGACACTAAGTCACTTAGAAGAAAAAGTGGGGAAGAGTCTGGAACATATTGGCACAGGAGACAACTTCCTGAACAGAACACCAACAGCCTTTAATGTCAACAATTAATAAATGGGACCTCATGAGGCTGAGAAGCTTCTGTAAGGCTGGAGACCCTGTCAAGAGAACAAAGCGACAGCCTACAGACTGGGAAAAGATCTTCACCAACCCTACATCTGACAAAGGTCTAATATCCAAAATATATAAAGAACTCAAGAAATTAAACACCACCAAACCAAATAACCCAATTTAGAAATGGGGCTTGGAACTAAACAGAGAATTCTCAACAGAAGAATATCAAATGGCTGAGAAAAACTTAAAGAAATGTTCAACCTCCTTAGTCATCAGGGAAATGCAAATCAAAAGAACTCTGAGATTCCATCTTACACCCACCAGAATGGCTAAGATCAAAAACTCAAGGGACACTACATGCTGGAGAGGATGTGGGGAGAGAGGAACACTCTTTCATTGCTGGTGGGAATGCAAACTAGTACAGCCACTTTGGAAATCTATCTGGTGCTATCTCAGAAAACTGGGAATAGGGCTTCCTCAAGACTCAGCTATTCCACTCCTTGGAATATACTCAGAAGATGCACCAGCACACAACAAGAACATTTGCTCAACCATGTTCATAGCAGCCTTATTCATAATAGCCAGATCATGGAAACAGCCTAAATGTCCCTCAGTAGAAGAATGGATAAAGAAACTGTGGTACATATACACTATAGAATACTACTCAGCTATTAAAAACAAAAATTCCCGAAATTTGTGGATAAATGGATTGAGCAAGAAATGATCATAATGAGTGAGTTAACCCAGAAGCAGAAAGACTCAAATGGTATATACTCACTTATATCTGCATACTAGCCCAAGGGGCATGTCCCATGAAAGCCTTCACTTACCAGGAAACTGGGACCGAGGGGAGGACATCCTTTTGAGACTCTAGATGAGAAAACCATGTGAGAATAGCAATGTAGAAGGATCCAGAGAGTCCTAGAAACCTACAAGTAGAACATTATGATAGGCAGATTTGGGCCCAGGGGTCCCGCTCAAACTAAGGCACTAGCCAAGGACAATACAGTAGGTAAACTTTAAACCCCTACCCAGATCTAGCCAAAGGACAGGACAGTCTCCACACTTGAGTGGAGAGAGGGATATGACTTTCTCCTGTACTCTGGTGCCTCACATTTTACTATGTGTCCTGGAGGGGGAGACCTAGTGGCACTCAGAGGAAAGACAGCAGTTCACCGAGAAGAGACTTGATACCCTATGAGCATATACAGGGGGAGGTAATCCCTCTCAGGAACAGTCATAGGGGAGGGGAATAAGTGGAAAATGGGAGGGATGGGAGAATGGGAGGATACAAGGGATGGGATAACCATAGAGATGCAACAAGAATAAATTAATAATAAAAAAAAGAAGGGAAAAAATTTTAAAAATCCTAAGAAGTAAATGTAACATACAATTAGAGAAAGGAACATTCTGTTAAATAAATGGTCCTATTTAAAAATTATATATATATATATGTTCAGAAAAGTGTGAAAATTGGCCTTACCTAATATCTTCTTTAAAATAAACCCAAAACAGATTAAAGACTAAGAAATAAAACCTGAAATTATGAATTAGAACATAAATGAGGTAGAAAATCACTGATTTTTGGAATACATTTGGATATTACTCAAAAGTATAAGCAACAAAAACAAAAAAAGGCAAAAGATATTCCATTGAACTATAAGCATTTCTGTATGATACAGTGATAGACCAGTAGATTGAAAACACAACACATGAATTGGGAAAAACGATCTACAAAGTGTGTCTCAAATCGCAGGCTGCTTTCTTACAGTCCTCCTTGTTCATTCAGTAGGAAGGCCGAAACCTATCTATGTTTGGGATTATTGAACATATTCAGATATAAGATCTTCCCTGTGGTGGCTTTCATCTACCTGATGTCTCTGCATCCCTCGTGAGTTTAAACAGTCTTCACATAGTAGATCTGCTATGCTTAAAAGTTTGTGTCTCCGGCAAGTTCATGTTAAATTAATAAGCCCCAGAGTGATAGTGGGGCAGCTTATGTGGTCAGATCATGAGAAACAGCTCAGAGGACTGAGAGGAGCATCCTTCTACCAGAAACTCAAGGAACCTTCTAACCCATGAGCACACGTCGCAACAGCACCTTCTATAAACATGAAAGTCGGCCCAGTAAAGACACAGAATGCCCTGACCCTGGACTTCTTAGCCTCTTAATCAGTGGGGAAAAATTGGTTTTTAAGCCTCCCAGGCTGTGGTATTTTGTTACAGCAGTCTAACTGGAAGACAGCACAGTGGCTCTTTGATGTCCATATTCTGTATATAAAGTGATGGGAGTGCTGTAGTTCATTTCGGCTGAGGGAAAAACACAGAGACCCCAAGAATTCTGAATTTCTGCGAAACACCCTCACAAGGAGAGCACGTGGCCAGAGGAGGTAAAGTTAAAAATTAACTCACCCACGATGCACTACTCAAAGATCTTACTGGCCAAGAGTACACACCATTCATCTCAGTGGGAGAGCCTTCTGAAAATGAATTAAATAGAAGTGGGTGTGAATCTCACCTCTCTGTGTGGACCTCATCTTTCTGCTCAGTAAAGATAAAAGTCCTGAAGCTTTTCCCATTTCCTCCTTGGTTTGATACAGATAGCTGTGTGGGATTTTTTTGTTTGTTTGTTTATGATTAAATGAATCACAATATGAAATTTTTCAGCGACATAGTATGTGTTGAATAAATAACCATGCTCATAGTTTCCAGTCCTTACTGGGGTACAAAGCATCCCTGTGTTTGAATGCATTTCTGATCCATGCAGCCCTGGAAAAATCCAGATGTATTTAGAAACCTGGTCATATACAAATGAGGTGAACAGGAACGGGAAACAGGCACTGTTCCCTAAGGAGGGACTAGGATGCATTTGGATCTATATCACATAGTACAAGCCTTCTCTCTTATGCCTTTTCTATAGCCAGGACCCATAGACAACTTGAATAGGTCCTTTAAAGGGTAAACTCTGCCTCTCCTTGCAGACGGAGCTCCTGGAAACACCATCATTAGCAGCCTCAGCCACAGGACACATTGGATCCTGAGGTATCATCATCCTCTGGCCTCTGGCACCTATCAACTTTCATCCAGAATCTGCTTTTCCAAAGCAGCCCACTGCCCTTCCGAGAGTCTGGGCTGGTACACGGGTAGGCATGTGGAGTCAGAGGTGTGGGTGGGTTGCACTTCCTTCAAACATGCAACTTCAAAGTCTCTGAGAGTGTCACCTGGCAGGGAAACAAGTCAGGAACAAGTGGAACTGCGCTGGAATTTCCAGTTATAAATGGCCCATTCAGAGCTGCATGCTCTATTACACAATAAGAGAACAAGGAGATGGTTCATGCCATTGAAAGGCCTTGAGCATGAAACAAAGGGACACAATTTCTCTGCTTTGTCTTTCAAGATTTGAGGCCTGTTCTGTGTGATGCTAGGTTATAAAAACAAACAACAGTTCATACTACTCTACCTTGGTAGAAGGTTTGCTTTTGGAAGGCATGGGACTGCTGCATTCTGGGATGGGTGTCCCCAAAGGCCGAGGCGTACCTTTAATTCAGACATTGAAGGATATGGATATTGAAGGATATGAACTGAAGACTGTTATTCCTTATGAAAATACGAACTCTGGTGATCTGGAGAGAGAGAGCTCAGTGGCTTAGAGTGTGGACTGCTTTTATAGAGGACCAACATTCAGTTCTAAGAACCCATGTTCTGTGGTCCACTGCAACCCTTAACTCTAACTCAAGGACTTCCAGAATGATGGTTTTTAATATCTCTGGACCCTGTGTGCACCTGCACTCACATGCACATACCTGTACACAGACACATCATTAAGAATAATAAAAATAAATGTCTAAAGATATGAAGTCTGGCATGCATTTCCTACGCCCAGTGGCTATGGCTACATCTAAACCATTAACTGAATTGCTACTTCACCCTGAACCATCCTCACCCATTTACCTATCCCTTGATCAACACACTCCAGTGTTCCATAGCATGAAAGACTATCAATTGTTGAGAGGATATTTGGAAATTCTTCATAATTGTCCAAACTCACAGTGCCATCTTCTGCCAAACCATCTGCTGCCAGGGCAAGATGGATGAGTAAGAACAACTTAAATACCTATCTCATGGAGTACTCTTCAGAAAAGTCTTGCATGATGAGGGGACAGAAACTCAGAGAAGATATCTAAGATTTAGAATAGTAAGTGCTGACACTCACCCATCGACTGTTTTGTATTGCTTTCTTCAGTCTCTGACAGTTTTGCTTAAGAAACATAGTTTCCAGCACAATTCTCTTCCCCTATGGTGATCAAGACCTGGTGCATGCCTGTGAATCAACCAGGCTACTCCAAAGGATCAGGACACATATTTGCAAATATCACCTTTAAAATGATTGGGAATATGTACTAAGTACATGCCTGCTGATCAGTACCCAAAGACGATGATGTTGCAAGAACCTATTGCCCAATATTCTACTTTTGATATGTAAAGTTCAGTGTGAACTTTTGGAAGCAAAAATTCATGTAGAACCGTCTAGTTTTACTGTAACATTCAGTGCATGTGTGTGTGTGTGTGTGTGTGTGTGTGTGTGTGTGTGTGTGTGTAAGTACATATATGTTATGGTGCATATGCAGAGCTCAGAGGATTAACTTGCAGGACTCAGTTCTTTCTATCTACCATGTGGGTTCCAATACCAAACTCAAGTTATCAGGCTTGGTACCAAATACCTTTACCCACTGAGCAATCCTACCAGCTCACACTGCATTTCTGAAGTGTAGAAAACATTCACGTTTCTATAATACAATCTCTCCAGACAAAAAGAGGAGGTGCCCGATCACAAGCCAACTCACACTGCAACCATCAGGACACCAAAAACCTCACAATGAAAGCTTGTGTTTAGGATGTGTATGTGCATAAACAATGCAAACCTTAATCTAAAAGCATCACCATCCTCAGGAAAGATGCCAGCTCCTCTCCCCTGTACATCCTCTGTGTGAATTCATCACCAGGCTCCCAGTAACCACAATGTGACCACTATTTGAAGAGGCCTTCTCGCTGAAACAATGCAGTTCTGTCTGATTGTCTTGGGGAGGCATTTGCAGCTCGAGGACATGGCTCTGTTTTATTGAAAGTGCTCAGCACTGACTTCTCAGAACATGGATAAGCTCAGTTGGGCAATCATAGATATTCCAGGGAGAGGCTCACATTCTTGTTGTGGGGCACCCGGCAAGGACACACACTGAAAGGTGAGGAAGTCCAAAGCCAGCTCACAAGATTCAGCACAGATCAGCTGACCTATTACTCAAACAAAGTGTCACTTTCTCAGGCCCTCAGTGGGATCTTCTGCTTAAAAGCTGCACTAGGTACATAATGGCTGGAGTCTCCACTCTGTGTCAATAACTGAGATAAAATCGTGTCTGTTCATCTAGCTGGGTAGAGTCCTGGAATGTAGTAGCACTGCCCCGGGGGGCCACAGTGCTGTGTACAGAACAAGATTGTTATTTCTAGAAGAATGCGGCTGCCTCCCTGAGCCGTAGGCTTTCCCTATCCCTGCTTCCATATCTAAGGATAGCAACCAAGAGTTCTTAAAATAATAAACGGCTGGTTATGGGCTCTACACAAACCTCAGGATTACAGTTCGTTTCTACTTGACGGAACATGTTTGATGCCACAGTACAGGAAAGCCCTCCAACCACTATACCCTGGCATCCTTTAGAATAATTGTCTGCCCTTTAAAGTAGTGACATTCAAGAAGGTTCTGTGATCTGGAGTTTAGCAATCTTACCTAGCCTTCTTTAGTGAATATCAAATGTAGGAGAGATGGAGCCTCATGATTGTGGACATGCTTTTGTTTCCCAAACTTCTTCCATTTAGGAAATAACTAGTCAGTTTCCTGTGCCTTCCTTATAGTTGACACCAGGGTAAGTGTAGGGTGCAAAGTCAGGGTTAGAACAGACTGTTAATATTCCTGCACTGGACTTCTAGGATGATATAGGAGGAAAATACATACGATAAATCTATTAGTAGCATAGAAAAGGAGATACAATCAAAAATTGGGAAAAATAAAACTAGATTCTGGTTACAGCTCTGCCATCTATAGTCAATGACTGGTACCTACCAACTCCAAAGTTCCTCTGAAGATTTTTTGAGATGATATCGGTGACATTTACCTCATGAGTGGTAAGCCTATACAAGTTGGGAAGCATGGCAAAGATTCCTACCTCACTACAAAGCCCAGACAAGTACTTAAATGTGGAGTTTAGAAAAATTCAAGAGGCAGAATTATAATTCTGTGATGTATGAAAAAGTATTATATAGCTAAAAGTCTTCATGAAGCTGTACTTAAGAAATTCTGAGTCCATTCACTCAGCTGGCTTCCTATTTTGACAGACTTCGCAAAATACATTATAGTAAATTTCAGAAAGATGAACTGTACAGCAGTTTCTAAGTCCACCATAACACTGACATTTTTCACAAGATCATCCCAAGACAGAAATAAGGCTGGGGATATAGTTCAGTGATGAAGAAATTGCCTGCCATGCAGGAGTTCCTAGGTATGATTCCAAGCACCATCTAGAAAGTGGAGGCAATAATATTAAAGAATGTGGCACATAGTTCAGAGAAATAATTGCTCATAGGGAAAAGTGATTCCCTATGAGCCTCACCATGATGCTTTGGGGCCTGTGTATGTGCTTCCTTCCTCTGCAATCCTTGACATTCACTTTACTTAATCATCATCATACATTCTCAACCAAGATGCCTTACGTCTAGAACACGGAACTAAATATTGGTAAAGAACAAGTTGCCAGATCTTAGGCCTCTTCTTCCATCAACATCTGAAGTTTTTGCAGTGATGACGTGTGAGCTGTGCACAATTTTAATGGCTGGGTATGAATCACATCAGAGATGAAAACGCTCCCACAGCTGCTAGGCAGCAAAACAGGGTAAGTGATGGCCATCTTGTTTCCAGGGACTGAGACACCTGGGTATCCATGCAAAGCTCATGCTGGAGTTGTCTTGTTCCTCAGAGAAGCAGAAAAGAATCCAGAAAGAAAACAAAACAAACAAACATTTAAGAGCATCTTCTCTAAAATAACCCAAAGCCTAACAGCTGGTCTAAGAGGGCATTGGTGACAGAAGCCCTTTGTGCTTGTTTCATAAGCACAAGCATGAGCAGGTGTTTGCAATTAGCCCTTTGCTAGAACATCTGAGCACTGGTGTCTGGCAATGACATTTTCTCAACAACCTAGAGGAAGAGCTTCCCTTTTTAGATAATGTGTTGCCTTTTCTGGGCATCAGATGGTATCAACAAACGTTGGCCCCATCAGAAAAGAAGCCTTTTTGTTTATGGTGCTACAGTAGCTCATAGACTAATCATCAGGCTCAACGGGGCCCCATTTAGAGCAACTAAAGGCATGTCTCCACTTAGACCAGTGTTCCTAGGACATTTCCAACACCTGGCCCCTCCATAGCAACCTGCTTGGATCCAACAGAGTCTATGGTCATCTCTACAAGAGTCTGTGAATAAGAACAAAAGGAAAAGACAGCAATGATACCACAGAAGAAACGCATGTGGTTTTCCTCAGCACTGAGCATCTGAACAAGAGGAGTCACTCCCTCTTTGATGTATTCATTCAAAAGCAGTGACTCAAGACTCCTATGCAAGATGAATAGGAACCTGTTTCATGCCCATAAAGAGTTTCCAATATGTGGGAGAGGTAATTCAGGAAACTTGCACAATGAACTCATAGAAGATTCAGGGGATGACAGGAGCCTCAAGCAACAGTCTGAATCAAGTCAGAAGGGAAGCTTCACTAGGAGGCATTCATGGAAGATTAAACGATTGACCAAGCAAAGAAAAAGAGAAAGGAGGGAGATTTCCAGAGGAGTAAAAGATGAATATCCTTTTTCTAGGTTTGCCTCCTTCCTCTTACTACTGAACTTACCATATTTCCAGTGGATTAAAATAATGTACATTTGTCAATGGATTCTAGAACTTACCAAAATGAACTGAGTCTCATGAGGCTGTGGTCAAAGAGTTGTGATGCTACATGCCTTCTAGGAGTTTATGGGAGAATTCATTTCCTTGGCTTTTTCAGATACCGTGAGTGATTTGGACCTTGGGTCAGCCACTGCACCCATCTAACCCCTGCTCTCATTGTCACAACCTCTTTGGTTCACACTTACCTACCTGTCACAAGACTGCTGTGTTCCCCTAGATTTCCTAAAGCATCTCCTCACCTCCAGATCTTTAACAAATTGCACTTTCAATGTCCCTCTTGGTGTATTCACTAAGTCTCAGCATTAGGACATTTGCATCTCTGCAGAGTGGGTGAGAAGATCGTTCAGGCTGTTACAACTATCTATAGTCCTAGACTTATCTACTTACCTACTCAGTTGGAGAAGACCTCAAAAAATGTGTCTAGCTCTGACTATGACTTAAAAAGTATTTATCCATAACCAGAGTCTGGGACTGCAGATCTGAAGTTCACAGCATGACTATCCATTTGGAAGTGACTTAACACATCAAGTGGCCTTGTTCTAATGACCAACCATGCATGCTCCTACTAGCATGTCTGCATAGTGCTGTCCTGTACAAGCTCCAGAAATGCAGCCAGCTGCACCTGGAACAAAGGAGGTTGGATATCTCTTTCTCAAAAAACATTGTTAACTGCATTCTGAAAGCCTTTATGTCTCTCAACCAAAAGACCTGTCTAGATCACAATATAATTCATTTTTAACTTGTTCCTAACCAACTACATTTAAGAATCCATTAAAATTCTATTCAAATCATTATAATAACTATGAGGACAAATTGAAAACTTGCAGCACAAAATGAAGCTGAGTTATCAATTGTTTTCATTGGAAAGATGCCTAGTTTCTGAGGATGGGGGGGGGCAGCGGAGATGAAGTGAGTAGAGGGAAATCACATGGCATGATAAGAAAACTTACAAAAAGAAAATCTGACATGAGAGTCTGAGACCAGATTCAGTACAATTTATTCTCTGACTCCTAAACTGAGAGGTCACCATTGTAATTTCCTCTCCCCCCCCCCTCTTTTTGGTTTATTTGTTTCTTTGTTTTTTGTCATGAAAATAAAAAGGAAGTTAAATTGTACTTGGGTGCTTAAGGAAGGATAAGCACTCTTTAACTGGGGAAAGAAAGGGAGACAATTTATTGTAACATATTCCCCTCCCCCCTCTCTCTGCTTCTCTCTTTCTGTAGGTCATAACTCACTGGCAACACTCCTGAGGTGCTCCCCCTCCATCCACACAGGTAGAAGATGCTATCAGTCTGGAACATTCCACCTTTGCTAACACTTCTTATCACCTGTCATCTGCACAGCGACTGTGAAAAATGTTTTCAGTGGGTGTTTCTGATTCATTTCTGTGATGGTCCCATGATGTCTGCCAAAGTTAAAGTTTAAACTCCCTGCCTCTCCATTGGCCTTTATAGTGTTGTGCGCTCTACTAGCATCTGAGCTGCTCCCTAAAGCCCAAGGTTTCTGGAAAGAAAGACAATCTAACCCTCCTTAGGCTCTTAATGGTGCTCTTATAGCGCAACAATAAATGTGACCTTATCGGGCAATGCCTGCATTTCCAGCTGGTGTTATGGAGATCTCTATCTAGGAATAAACTTCCTTAAAACAAAGCAGAGGTTTCAGCTTTGGGGACAATAGTAATATTGTCTTGGGTGTTTGAGACTCCTCCTAAAGGCACCAGGAGGACAGCGTATTCTCCTCACTAGTTCCACACAAGTTACATATTGGTCAGCAACAAGCCCTGGGCAAAGTCAGAGAAGAGTCCAGATTCAGGGCCCTTCAAAGCACTATAGACAGCCTGTAGCCCCCAGGGGCTGAGATTGTCTTTTTCAATGTGATACGTAATCACAGTGATGTGACTGACATGGGCAGGCATTTGAACACTTGCTCACCTTGGTCTAGCTGAAACACATCAGAAGTGTATGTAGGTTTCTGTGTGCCTGCATCTTGTGTGTGCAAGTGCAGCCCTGCATCCATTTGCTAGTGTCTGTGGGAACCCATGCCAAATTCTGCCATGTCAGAAATCCTGTGCTTAGGCTGTATGCTGTGACCTTCAAGTGGCTGACCTTTACCTCATGTGGGCTTATGTTCTAGGCTATCCTTGGACTATTTACCTTTGAAAGAAGGAGGGAAGCCCCAACTTGGAACCACCCAGAGGATCAAGGAAGTTCTTACAGGGAACTATTAAGAGAGATAGGAAGTTCTACAGGGAGCAATTCAGGCTATTGTATTCTTGCCTGGGGGCTAGGGTGAGTGAGATTAGAATAGATCCTATTGACCTTGCTCTCTCTATATTCTTACTAGTAGGACATTAAAGTGAATCTTGATCAGAAATTTCCTGACTTGATTAGTTATTTCTCACATCTCTGTATCCTACTTTCAATCCCCACTCCCTCTTTCAGGTGAACCCTGATTTGATTTTTCCCGTGGGCCGGGACCCGACAAGTGTATATATTGATCTCTCTTCCTATACAATATACTAGTTGTGAACAAGAATTTGATGGTGGGTGATGATAGTGTTGAGTGTGCAACTGGTGAATATAAGCATTTGAATAGGCTGGGATATACATGCTTCATAGCTGTAGTTCACAGACATGTATATGTACGCACATGGCTATGTCTATAGATGAAAATGGGGTGTGTGAAATGTATGGCTAGATGCAACTCCATAAAATTACTAGTCTTCTGATTGACTGTGATCCAATCAAACTTCAGTGGCTTGAAGACCAATTCATTGCAGAGTTTTGTGTCAACTTCTAAGTCTTGGGCAAATCGTGTGTTAACCATTGGGAAAGGGTAATGAGAAGAAGGGTCTGAGGCTGAATTCATCTCAAATGACACCCCATGCTACAAAGGACTAATGATATGTATTTGAGAGACAGAACACTCTTAAGCAGAAAGGAACTTGGCTCCAGGAACATTTCATATTGGGGTTGATCAGTCCCCATCACGTTGTTTAAAAAATATGTATTTTACTATAAATGTTGTAGAAATAATACATAAGGAATATTTTCAACATGCTAAATGGATTTTCAAAAACATAATTGATAGTCTTTTTCTTGTACAGTTAATATCTACTTCATCATCTGAAGCATCTTTATAGAATGTATTTAAATTACTAGTATCAGATTGACTATGTTTTTTTCAATAAGGAACTAACTTGTTATAATGGCTGAATCAATGATAATGGTGGTTATAATGCTGAAGAGGATCAATAAGAATGAGGCATGCACTTATCAAATTCTTTTTTTTACAAGAATTATATTTTAAATTTTTTTATTGATTTGTTCAGATTACATCTCAATTGTTATCCCATCACTTGTAGCCTCCCATTCCTCCCTCCCTCCTGCTTTCACCCTATTCCTCTCCCCTAGGTCTGTGACTGAGGGGGACCTCATCCCTAACTATATGGTCATAGGCTATCAAGTCTCATCTTGGTAGCCTGCTTATTCTTTCTCTGAGTGCCACCAGGCCTCCCCACCAAGGTGAAGTGGTCAAATACAGGGCACTAGAGTTCATGTCTGAGTCAGTCCATGCTTTCCACATAACTGTGGAAAATGTCCTGTCCATTGGCTAGATCAGAGTTGGAGTTCAATGTTTATTACTTGTATTGTCCTTGGTTAATACAGTAGTTTGAGCAGACACCCTTGGCCCAGATCCACCTGTCATGATGATCTTCTTCCAGGTTTCTAGGACCCTCTGGATCCTTCTATTTCTCTATTCTCCTATATTTCTCTTACTTAGAGTCCCAATAGGATGGCCTCACATCTATGCCTATCTCCTGGTAAGTAAAGACTTTCATGGGACATGCCTTTGGGCTAGTGTCTAATTATAAGTGACTATTTACCATGTGAGTCTTTCTGCTTCTGGGTTAACTCACTCAGTATGATCCTTTATAGTTCCATCCATTTGCTCACAGATTTCAAGATTTCTTTATCTAACTGGATATCTACATGTAGAAAAATGCAATTAGACCCATATTTATCACCATGCACAAAACTCAAGACCAAATGGATTAAAGACCTCAACATAAAACCAGAGACACTAAATCGATTAGAAGAAAAAGTGGGGAAGAGCCTGGAACACATTGGCACAGGAGATAACTTCCTGAACAGAACACCAACAGCCCAGGCCGTAAGGTCAACAATTAATAAATGGGACTTCATGAGGCTGTGAAGCTTCTGTAAGGCAGAAGACACTGTCAAGAGAAAAAGTGACAATCTACAGACTGGGAAAAGATCTTCACCAACTCTACATCTGACAAAGGGCTAATATCCAAAATATATAAAGAACTCAAGAAATTAAACACCACCAAACCAAATAACACAATTAAGAAATGGGGCTCAGAACTAAACAGAGACTTCTCAACAGAGGAATATCAAATGGCTGAGAAACACTTAAAGAAATGCTCAGCATCTTTAGTTATCAGAGAAATGCAAATAAAAACAGCTCTGAGTTTCCATCTTACACCCATCAGAATGGCTAAGACCAAAAATTCAAGTGACACCACATGCTGGTGAGGATGTGGAGAAAGATGAATACTCCTTCATTGCTGGTGGGAATGCAAACTTGTTCAACCACTTTGGAAATCAATCTGGCGCTTTGTCAGAAAACTGAGAATAGAGCTTCCTCAAGATTCAGCTTTATCGCTCCTTGGAATATACCCAGAAGACGCTCTACCACATAAGGAGGACATATGCTCAACCATTTTCATAGCAGCTTTATTTATAATAGCCAGTACCTGGAAACAGCCTAAATATCCCTCAGTTGAAAATAGATAAAGAAACCGTGGTACATTTACACTATGGAATACTACTCAGCTATTAAAATCAAGGAAATCCTGACATTTGTGGTCAAATTCATAAATAAGGTTGTTGTTGGATTTTATGTGATCTATGTAGACTTTACAAAGTAACTTTGTTTCACATTTGTTCATGAGAAATTATATAAACGATATCTCATTTAAAAAAGAAGTCTGAGAGGGGACTGAGAAGAAATGGCAGAAAGTAGTATTTGTAGGAACCTAATCACCTTCCTTTGGGGATTTAGTGCCCCATGTACTCCAAGGACTTTAAACTATGCATCAAGTTACATAATTTAGTTTCTAAATGAGAGAGAGTAAAGAGACTGTTTCTCAGGAATGGCTTTTGAGCAGTAATCATCTTTATGGTCAAACTTTACATCCCAGTCCAATATTTCTCTGAATTCTCTATTTCTAACCCAGTGAGTTTGCCCAGCCTATCTATAAGAGAATACAAAATTTGTATCTCATATAGATTTTCATAGGGTGCTGCTTACAGGATAGTTGCTTGCTTGAAGTTGGTCAGAGTATCTCCATTAAAACACACACAATTCACTTTGTCTCATCAGGTTTATCATTTTATGCTAAACCTAGAACTGGTGTAGTTATAATTTAATTCATATGAGCAGCCAACATGCTTTCAAATGGGTAACCAACACAGTAATATTCCAGAATAACAGCAGTCTGACTAGAAAAGCAAAACTAGTACCAATTGATAAAAATTTACAACCACAAAAAGTGAGAGCACACTGTGTCTTTTATACCACAGGATCATCCAGTCCAACATGGGAACTCTGGATGAAACCATCACTTTCCTTATTCACGTGGAAAGGGGAAATATGGCACCTATCTTGCTTATACTCTCCATTTTCCATCTGACCAAAGCTGAGAGCTGAAGAACTACTCTTTGAGTATAAACATAAATATTTAGATGCCATGCTATCTTCTTAGAATTTTGATATAGCCCATAAGGCCTGTGATCTTTCTAGCCAGACATTTGACTAATTCTACAGTGCCAGCATGTATGTTCCACAGTATAATGAGGGTCAAATTCAATCCAAAAGTGGCCAGTTACCTCCAAAACATTCACACCACTATTGTACCAATAGGCACATCTTGTCAAGCAGTTCAGCACTGTAGTGCACTGAGTTTACAGCTAGATGTGGTCGTTGCTCACTTTTCTTCCCCAACAGTCTGTATGGCACCTTCCAGCATTATAAACACTAGTGAACAGAGGAAGGGCTCCCAGTTCAGGTTCAGGTTACTTTCTCTGTGTCCTATATCCTGACTGTGTGGTATCTTCAGCCATGGAAACATACTGTCTAATTCTGGTGGACATCCAAAAGCAATGTCAATAGCCTGCATTCTTTTGGGAGTCCCCAGGACATTCATACAGTTATTGCACCAACAGGCACATCTTGCATGGCAGTTCAGTATTGAGCTTCAATAGCTACATGACTCATAGAGACATACTACACATCTGCCATTTGGAGCTTGGGTGGAAACTTGTGGTTTATGGGATCAGTACTACCTCGTGTAGAATATATGTACTCAGAAGACCAGATCATTTTAAAATAATATCTTTAGTTACCATATAAACTAGGCTTCTATATAGCTATTTCACGTATCCTTAGCTTTGTTTGCTCTTCCCCATGCTTATCACCCCTGACCCATCATTCCCCATCCCTCTACCCCATTCCTGTATAAACCTTTCTTGCCCCGAGCATTTCTCCTTCTACTCTCATAGAACACGTGTTTTGCTATCGCCCCCGCCCGCACCCCGCCACACACACACTTCATGCTTCTCTTTCCCTTGGTGACTCCTTCTTCTTACTTTTTTTCTACTGACTCTCACTCCAACTTAAACCTATCTAAAAATACGAGCCTAAGATCAGCTTATGAGAAGGAACATATGGTCTCTGTCTTTCTGGGCCTGGATTACCTCACTCAGTGTGATATTTTTCAGTTCCATCCATTTTATTGCAAGTTTAATAATTTTGATCTCTGTTGGAGATTTAATAGGATCGTAGTGTGTAATGTGCCTCGTTTTCATTTCCAGTTGGTGCACATCTAGGTTGACATCATTCCCTAGATAGTGCAAATTGGGCATCACGTGGCATAAACATGTCTCTTCTACCAAAGGAGAGAGAGGGAAATTGGCAGAAACTCCACTAAGGAACAACCAGCATCCAATGAAGGGATCCTTGTAAGAGTTTCTGGGCTCTTGGAATCTTTCTTGTGAAAGCAGATGGGACAAGCTGACCAAAGTAGGAAGGGACACCACTGAGTCCACAGTGATAGAGAATGAAATGTGCTCTCTCCTCCAACCTCCCCCAAGTCCCTTGCTAAAACCAGACAATACACATATACCTTTTAACACGTTGGCATAATAAAAAAGTCATACGTCTGAAAGGGAAACACCCCATGTATGCCACTTGGAGCACTGGAAAATGTGAAGAGTACTTATTCCCTTACTTTGGAAAAGTTTAAATTTTCTTAAGGGTAAAGCTCTTTGTCTTCTTATGGAAGCACCACTGGGACTAATTCATGCCACAGAGATGCGAAGGGAAGCCGCGTCTCCTCCACTGATTTATAGTGCTAGCTTCAACATTTCCAAATGAAATTTTTCTTTTTAAGGAATTTTGCCAGGATATTTTTTTCATCTCTCTCTTGGTAGCAACTGTGACTCTGAATTCAGTGAATATATGTTAGACAATGTTTACTTGGACTTTCTAAAATAAACTGATCATCTTGGGTGTAACAGAAATACTCTCTTTCTATTACTGTTCCCATGTCTCTCTGCAGAGACTCGCCAACACAAACACTCACTTACAGGGCTGCACTCTACCACTGCAGAGTCTTTGGTGACTCTGCCATTGAATTTCAGTCGATAAATTTGCATTTAGCGCTTAATTTGTTCAGTATGCCTTACTAATTTGGCAATATTTATGTTGGCCCAGGAAGCAGAAGACAGACAGCTAAATTCTCTTGTTTTGCTTGGTGCGTGCGTGTGTGCGTGCGTGTGTGTGTGTGTGTGTGTATGCGCGCGCGCGTGCAAGTGCACGCTCATACACTCCTGTGCATGTGCATGTGCATGTGCAGGCCTCTGTATCTCTGTGTCTGTGTGTGTGTGTTTCATTTTTCACAAAAAGGTTTGAAATATGAAAATGTTACAATGTCATGGACAGGACGGGTTTCCTGTTTATGAGTCACCATAAATATGAAAGGTGCTGGGTGACATTTCTCAGCTGAGCGTCTGTGCAGCTCTGTGTGGCGAGTAAAGCCTCAAGCAGGGTGGTCTTAAGGTGACTTACTGACCTTGTGTAATGTCCAGAGGAATTACTGCTAAAGTACAGTAGCCAGATGCTTCCCCCATCTCTCTTTCTCTTTTTCTCTCT
>OU015742.1:114949259-114961790 GCA_907169655.1 Acomys percivali | reverse complement strand
AGAGAGAGAGAGAGAGAGAGAGAGAGAGAGAGAGAGAGAGAGAGAGAACTTTGATGATTTTTCTCATGATTCTTGGTATATATACAGGGGTCTTTGTGTTTTCAAAAATCAACCGTTATCTTTGTGGATGGAGAATTTGCCATGATTTTTTTTTCTCTGTCTGTTTATTCTGTGTGTCCTTTCACAAGGCTCCTCAACAGAAACAAACCCTTATACACAGCACTACAACCCAGAAAATTCTTCCCTTTGCTCTGATGCTGTGACTCTTCTCCTTCCCTCAGAAGAATGCCACAGTTCACTGGTCCTTGCATGGGCCATAAAGCATTGGTATTAAAACAATTTCTGAGAGGACAGTAGTTACCAGATACAGCCACTGCTGAGACTACTGTTCAAAGCATAGAGGCTCCACTCTCTATGTTTAATCATTGCTTCCAGGGATAGAATATGAAAGCAGAAAGCCCCCTGGAGCAGACTTCGTTCTCATTAAAAAAAACAAATAACTTTTATGCAGAAAAATCATGTGAAAACATCAGAAGAATTGAACTTAAGACTATTATGGAGGCTGGAGATTGGCTCAACAGTTAAGAGCACTGGCTTCTCTGAGTTCAATTCCCAGCACCCACATGGCAGCTTCATGATCTGGATGGCTAATTTTATATCAACTTGACACATGTGAGGGTCCATTTTAAAGAGAAAACATCCACTGGGAAGACACCCCTAGAAGATGTGCTTGTGGGCAAGCCTGTGGTACATTTTCTGAACTGACGATTGATGTGGGAGGGCTCAGCTCACTGTGGGCAATGCCATGCCTAGGCAGGCTGTTCTGGGTGCTGTAAGAAGGCAGGCTGAACAACCCATAAATATCAACCAGTAAGCCATGTTTCTTTGTGTGTGTGTGTGTGTGTTTTTTTTTTTTTTCTTCACTTCTGCTTCGTTTTCTCCCTCTGTTTCCTGCCCTGGCTTTCTTTATGATGGACTGTGATGTGAAAATGGAAGCTGAAACAAATGCTTTCTTCCCAAGTTGCTTTTGGTCATGGTGTTTCAGTGTGGTGATAGAAATCCTCATGAAGACAGAATCATAATTGACACTAGTCAACACACATAAGTTCCAGGCACATTCAATATGACTGATGTTGCAATGAATCACTGTTTTAGGACATCCTGGAGGATTAGACCTGTTACCTGAAGCCCTTACTGGCATCTTGGCATCAAAAGTAAGATTTTTTTTTTTGCTAAGATATTAGGCATAAATTGAATGTTCCTGGATAATCTGGAACATTGAATATTCTCTTTTTAAGTTCAATTATAAATAGTATAGACTTTAGTAAGGAGAATACTCAAGACTCAAGGAGGGATAATGCAGCTTATGCTTCTAGAACCTCACTCCCATTACTGTGTGAAAGGGGCACTGGAAATCTGGAAACTAGTATGCAAATAAAATGCTATGGATTATGATGCTGGGCTGGGGAGACCGCTGAGGAACAGGGTACTTGCCTCACATGTGGAAGTGCTGAGGTTGGACACATAGCACAGGAGAAGGCATAGGCAGTGGGAGATCTATGATGCTGCAGTACAGAGTGATTTAACCACTATATGATGGAAAACCCTGAAGATCAATGAGGAAAACAGATTCTCAAAGTATAACTGAGCATGAGTTGATCCATGAGAACTTTTTTGTTGCTTACTGTCAAGATAAAGATTGTCAGGGGGCTTAGAATACTGGTGGCTTCTGGAAACTGAGCCATCTCTATAGCTGATTTTTATTAATGAAAATCAAGATAGAGAGAGAGTTCTACTCACAACTTCCAGGTAAAGAGGAATTTCTGCTGATAATATAGTTTCAGGCCCATGAGCATCAGAAAAGCAGCAGCGTGGAACCTGAGTTTTCTGATATACAGATCCATGCGCTAGTTAAACAGGTCCCATTTTAAGCCATGATATTCACAATTTACTATCCAACAACAGAAATTTAATGTGTTGATATTCATAAGGAGATCTCAATAGATATTAATCAATTCATAAACATAAACACCATCTATAACCAAAACTTAATACAATTAAATTGATCAGATTTGCTTCCCCAAAGTCCCACAAACTTGGATATTTTTCATTCAGGACTTTACTTTTTTTACCTATATGTTTAAATCATCACACACACACACACACACACACACACACACACACACACACACACACACATATGTATAAAATAAACTACATATAGCAAGAAGAACCATGAAACAATCAGGAATTATACATATGTTTCATTCATAGTGTTTTGGATATTTGTATTTGGCAACCTTGAAGAAAACATCTTTTCTATCTTGGTGTATCTAAAATGCTGAATATAAATCAATATCTGTCATATCCCATCTCTATCAACTTAAAGCATCTATCTAGACCAAAAAACATCTTAACCCCTAAACAACTAAGCTTAATTGTAAGACAGAACGATCTGGTCTTCAACCCCATCAGAGACTTGAGAAGAAATAAAATTAATTACCTGAGTAAACAGCAAGTGGAGGAAGGGTAGCCTCCAAAGTGAAAAAAAAAACAAATAACCAGCTGGATCAGACCTGACAGGAATCATTCCTCCCAGCACGATGGACACTGACATCCTGGATCCCCTAGCTCCAGCCCCGGATGATTCTGTTGCTGTTACACATCAGATTTGGACAGCTTCCTAGACAACATTGCAGAAAACTTCTGATCCCATTTGGACCACCATTTTAATCCCCTACTAAGCCTGGAATCTCTCAACATTTAGAAACTGAACCACAAATGCAATCACTAGATAGCTTAACCATTCTCTCCAATTTCGGGGGGGCCCATTCCAAGGTATATTTGCCCCAATTCAACCTGAAGAAACATTAAGAGAATGATGCCCCATTCCCTCTAATGGGGGAGGGGGGTTATAGGTTGCTTTTTGCTCGCTTGATGTACAAATGCTTATTCTCATCGGGAGGTGGTCATAAGTCATTATTGGTCTTATACAGAGAGAAATTAGAGGAAATGCAGGAACGTCTCTCTTTGACTGTATCTTGCATATGTAGGCAAGGAGATGGGAGCTGAAAAGAAAGAAAGGGAGATTTAGGGACATAGAGAGAGGATAGAACAAAAGCTAGATGATTGAATCTACTCTTTAACTCAAGGCCTTGTTGCTTATAATGAAGGCTATGTCTAAGTCATTGCTATAGAATTTAATATATTGATACAAAACATGGGCATGTCAAATACTTGGCAGATTTTAACACAAGAACATATATCCTAAGTCTAACAAATAGATATGACTCTAATGATATATGTGGTAAATAGTTGAATAAGGTCTTCAAAAGCCTCAGAGACACACAGAATATGGCATTTAAAGCTGTTCTTACAATCCTAAATTTCTTTGACAACAAAACAAGTTAACTCATGACAACACCCAGACGACCTCAAAGAAGATGATGAGCATCAAAGACCTCCTTATAGAGATGGCTTCAAAGGTGGCAAACCAGCCACTGGGCAAAATGTCCTCATTCCTGCCACAAACAGAATCTGCCTAAATATGGGCAACTTAGATGCAGGCAAAGTCAACAGCTGTACTCTGCCAAGTCAGGGTAAGCAAGTCCTCAATAGTTCCTGCCCTGCGAACAAGTCTGGCAGAGATATTAGGCCAAAAAGCTGAAGATGAGGCTCCAATGTTATAAAATGTATTGGGTGACTGGTCAGGCAGTAAACTGTCTTAAGTCATTTTTACATTTTGGAAGCTGATAACCCACACTGCTCGTTCACTCAGGAATTTAAGTTTTATTCCTTCTCAAGACTCTGAGGGGCACTGAAGACAAGATAGTATAGTTTTACAACCAAATTTAGTTGGTTAGGGACAAGATCATTTTATATCAAGATAAAGAAGTTATGCTATTAGAATTGAGATAGGGTAGATATTGAATCTCATTTGGAAATTTAGACCCAACAAGACAGGAAAGACACTTACTTCAAACTGGATGAATGCAGACGGCCAATTTACTATGACTATAACATGTATAGAACTCATTATTCTCATGATTGTCACATGGTTTTCCCTGCTGTATGCATTTTGTTTTACACATGTTAATAAAATAAATGTAATAAAAAAGAGAAAAGAAAAATACTATCATTTTCATGAATAATTAGAGAATTAAATCTTTTAAATGTTTTGGCATTTATTGCTATTTTCTTTATGATCTACCTTATAACTAATTATGTAAATATCCATGATTTATTCTCATTTTTTCTATTTCTAATAAGATTTCCTTTACATATCCAATATTATAATATTTAAGGTCAACAACTGTTACTATTAACTCCTTCACTGTACGCTTGTTTTTTATTTGTTTTTGTTGAAGACAGGGCCTCACCATGTAGGTCTGGCAGTCTTTGAAATCACTATGTAGACCAGGCTGACCGTGAACTCACTAAGGTCTGCCTGACTCTGCTTTCAGGTGCTGGTATTAAAGATTTGCGCCATTCCATGGGGCTTCTTTTTCTTAATACACATAGATAACTGCTTTTCTCATATTTGCTTCCTTTTGCACTCTTTACCCTTCATTTTACCAAGTATCATATCTACATGGCACTTTCATTAAAATGTTACTTTAAAGCTACCTTTTTTGTATACATCTTTCAAGGACAAGTCAGAAAGCCAAATCTTAGTGAGGATCTCAGAGTGGAGAATTAACCATAGAAATGAATCTTTATGTAATTATTTAAGAATCTAGAAAACTAAACATCTAGATAGACCAGCTTTCCAAAGGCACTGGCTCAGCTAGAAAGACCAAGCATGCCATATCCAGACACCAGAATGTGGTTATAATGGCAGCAGTGGGAAGTAAATAGACAACCAAAGCTTCGCTGTTAGAGCCACTACCAGGCTTTCCATCATAAACCTGGAGATGCTGCTGGTCAGGTCAGGAGAAGCACAGTGGGGGGAAATAACAAATGGCGGAGTCAGGGTAAGCAGTTAGCACCCCTGGGAACTTATCAGTGATCTGCCTTCCGCATAACCACGCTGGCCTTCAGACTGATTTTACAGTTCTGCTTTGCATATATCCAATATATTGTTCTTCTCCTGTAACAGATCTCATCTGAAGGCTTGAAGCAAATGGAATTCTGGGAAGCCATGAAGTTGATACACCAGCTGCCCGCTGTGTTTGCCATTTACTAGAAAACTTTTTCCTTCTTATTGTTTTGATCTTTTCTGTGTCATTTTATTCCAAGGTTGACTCTTATGCAATAAATATGTTTTATAAATGTATTTGTTGTTCTCCAAATGGAGTTGCCTTCTTTATTAAAAATATTAAAATGAATTATTTTATTTCAAAATTAATCTGTGTTATTGATCTGTCACCTTTGTGTGTATGTGCTTCATTTTGGTTAAGTGTATTTCTTTTGTTATTTGAATTTTGAGATCTTTGCTTTCATCATTTCCTACACCTTAATAGGTAGACAACTGGCTTTAATTTTCTTCAATGATTACTTTTAAGATTTTCAAAAATAATCTTAAACATATCTATCAGTCTAACAATGCCAAGATAAAACATGGAGTTGTCACTGAAAAAGCACTAATTGCAAGAATAATCAAACCTCAGTTTAAACCCATGTTACTGGCAGCCATGTAATCATTACACCTATTTCGTCCACTTACATTGAGAGTTCCATGGCTTATTAGTGATGCCGGGACAGAGACTCAAATTATTGCTACCACGCTGGAAACAAGCCACATACTGGGCTCTCCTTCTTTTGTAATTTTTACAGGCTCTCTCCAGATTAAGTACCGTAATTCTTATTCAGAGGTTCAGTACATTATGGCTTGTGAAAGACAAATGAGTTCTCCAGGTCATAGACTATGAAGGATCAGGATGAGAGGCAGTTTATTCTCACCTCAAATAATCATCTTAGCCCTCAAAGAAAGGCTCCAAAGGGTGTTTTTGTATTATGACTTCTAAGCTTTCAGTCATACAATTTTTCAAGTGTGGATTTCAGAAAAGAATCATTGTATGTGCATATTCAGTACTCTGAAGTTATTTTTATTGCTGCTATTTTTGAATCTCCATTCATTTGATTCTCCATTTAACACTATTGTGCCTGCTTCCTGTTCCTTGCTGTTTCCTGTATCCTCACTATGCCACCACCCCAATCCCTGGTAACCTGGTTACCTCCAAATGCCAGCCCTTGTAGTGCAGAAAGAACTTAAGTCATGGTGAGGACTTGATTATTCTTAACTGATAGACAAATAGTGGGAAAGGTGGGAATAGTGATTCACCATTCCCAACAACACTACATATTTCTGCAGCTTAGACTCAACACTCCTCAAAGGCCCATGTGCTATTGATTGCCCCCAGGCTGGAGTGCTACCTACTGCAAGGCAGAGCTTCCTTTATCAGGTAGGGTACAGTAGGAGGAACTTTGAGCATTAGTGTACGTCCTTTGAGGGCATAGGGTAACCACGATCTCTTTCTACTCTGTGGTTGGCAGGATGCTATCAGCCAT
Organism: Acomys percivali; assembly: GCA_907169655.1. Taxonomy (NCBI): domain Eukaryota; kingdom Metazoa; phylum Chordata; class Mammalia; order Rodentia; family Muridae; genus Acomys; species Acomys percivali. The sequence goes on along the minus strand of OU015742.1, from coordinate 114,955,280 downwards.
CCTCTGTCACATGGCAATGTAGTGACATATTTGGTTGTCACAAGGCCAAATGCCCATACCTATAAACCACTGAAAGGATTATCTAGCATTTAGGCACAGTGACAGAAAGCTAACACACGTGACCAAGCCGCAGGCAACATTTTTCTGTATGGACTCATGGAATTGTTAAGGAATGGATTCTCAGCTCTGGACAAGCTTTCCATGTTAATGCTTAATATTGGTGGAGTTGTGAGTTTTCATCTCCTGTGTCTCCATAAGAATTTTAGAGGAAATTTGAAAATCCAATTTGGTCTTGAACCCAAGATGCTTGGTGTTTAAGAAATGCCAAGCCAAGTTTACTGTGTTAAGAATCTTCAAAGCAACAAGGTTACAATTTTGTTAGTCACTATTAAAGAGAAAGAATGCTGGTAATATGATGGAAGAAAGAAACTGACACCACATGTACTTGGGTTTGGATACTGGCTTCACTAATGGATACATGAGTATCCATTCGCCTTGGATACATGGCTCAACTTTCTGAGCCTCATTTTATTCAGCTGTTCAGTGGGACCAGTTCCTACACAGCCATAATGAGGAAAATGAAAAGCCACAAGCATATTACAAGTGACAGATGGATGAGCATTACCACTGAGGTGATGTGCACCTTTTATCACTAATTTTCCATGAGATAATTTTTCTTTCTGGTAACAACCATGATGGCCCAGCAGAGGCAAACTAACCTCAAGGGCTACTCCTTGGCCTGCAAGACCTCTTTAATGGGGATACATAAATCACAAAGTACTTAGTTGATTTACACTTTTTTGCAGCAGAAGAAAAATATTTACTGGGAAGATGAAATTGAATTAAAACAATCAGATTAAGAGGAGCCTGGAGGCTGGTTCTCAGCTCACTAAGGGACAAAGTCCTTGGTCTGAAGAGCAAATGTGTGCCAGCAGCTTGACTAATTTAACAGTAACACGAGGAGGTGTGACTGGAACCCTGCACAGGAGAACGAAATGTTGGAGAAATGTTTTCCTCTTTACATGGCGTTCACAGCACTGCTCGGGGACCAGCTCCCCTCACTCACACTCATACAAACCCTCATAGATAAGGAATGAGAAGCTCAAGGAAGACAGCACAGGCTTACACAGCCACCATGTAGCAAGTCTGAGCTTCCATAATGGGTGGTGACGTCTTCTAAATAAACAAGTCATTTTCCAAGGTGAAATTGTAAGCCAGCCACTTACAGTCCAGAGCAGATTTTCTTGCAAGTAAAATTGTATATTCAGCGATCAACCTCCTAGGTTGATCACACAAACATTTTCTAATCCAAAGGAGGTAATGTGACGTGCCACACACCAACAATATTGAGTTCAAGAAAGTGCAATTTGCAGCCAGATTGCTTGTTTCCTTGCTTGCATTTTAGGCAGTTCCATTGCAGCTTCTTCTGAACTATTAAGTGCTCTACTTACTTGCCATGCAAAAAATTATTTAAAATATGTGGGTTTTCACTATGGATCTTCCAGCACTTTCTAAGAGAACATAATCTGGCTTCAATTCCTTAACTATGGGCAGTTAAAAAATTCTGTTTAACTATAATTTTCCTGAATGTGTTTTAAAACTTAGTATTTTAAAAGCTGCTAATATTTCTGGGAACAAAAAAGAAAGTTACTGTATAGAATACATTTGGGAAGAGTAGCAAGCCGAGTTCATTGGAGATTCATAACTTGGTGTGCTTTGGAAGATGACAAGTTAAAGATGCCTTCAGAATGTCACATGATTTGCGGTTACTAACCCTCAGTCCTTCAGTTAACAAATAGTTGAGTCTTATCAGCCTAATTATAATCCTGAGACAAGTGTTAAAAACCTTAGTTTGGAAATTGATAATTTACTCAATTCCCTGAAACAGCTTATAATAGTTATGCCCAGCCTGAACACATGCAGCTGAAGAATAGCCATGTACATGACTCCCCTAGCCCCCAAAAAGGTAAGCTAACAGAAAACATGATGAGACTCTTTGGAATACATACATACAGAGATACATGCATGCATGCATGCATGCATACATACATACATGCATACATACATATGGTTTTTCAAGACAAGGTTTCTCTGTGCAGTCCTGGCTCTCCTGAGACTTATTCTGGATACCAGACTGTCCTTGAACTCAGAGATATGTCTACCTCTGCCTCCCAAGTACTGGGAGTAAAGGTGAGCCACCACTGTCTGATCTTTTTTTTTATTAATTTATTCTTGTTACATCTCAATGGTTATCCCATCCCTTATATCCTCCTATTCTTCCCTCCCTCCCATTTTCCCCTTATTCCCCTCCCCTATGACTATTCCTGAGGGGGATTTCCTCCCCCTGTATATGCTCATAGGGTATCAAGTCTTTTTGCTAACCTGCTATCCTTCCTCTGAGTGTCACCAGGTCTCCCCCTCCAGGGGACATGGTCAAATATGAGGCAGAAGCAGAAAGACTCAAATGGTATATCCTCATTTATATCTGGACACTAGCCCAAGGGGCATGTCCCATGAAAGCCTTCACTTACCAGGAAACTGGGACAGAGGGGAAGACATCCTTTTGGGACTCTAGATGAGAGAAGCATGGGAGAATAGCAAAGTAGAAGGATCCAGAGGGTCCTAGAAACCTACAAGTAGAACATTATGATAGGCAGATTTGGGCCCAGGGGTCCCGCTCAAACTAAGGCACCAGCCAAGGACAATACAGGCGGTAAACTTGAAACCCCTACCTAGATCTAGCCAATGGACAGAACATTCTCCACACTTGAGTGGAGAGTGGGGTCTGACTTTCACACTGTCTGATTCTTTGCAGTAGTATTATAACTTCATTGTGCAGTTCTTGAACATGAGCGTTTAAGTGAAGATGTCATGTTTCAATGTAAAGACACTGGATGTACCTTGTGGACATTGCATACTATGCTCCAAAAAAGAATAGCAGCTCAATGCATAAACATTCTGCTTTATTCTGTATTATTATTGTTATTATTATATAGACTTGTATAATTATAATAATATTTATTATAGAATTGTTATATTATAGACTTGTACTGACTGTCTGAGAATGTAATCATTTTATTGAATGGAGTTCAATGAAAACTAAGTTAAATTTTCTGTGAGGAAAGTCCATATCTTCCCAAACTATAACTATGACCCCAGGGACAGTAGTTTCACAGTGGCAAGACTCCCAGGGAAGTTTTTAATGGGGTAGTTTGGGTTGTGTTTGTCCACAGCCAGGGAAGGATCTGTGTATTTCACACTCCTGCTTCACCATCCTCAGCATTTCTCTTTCTCTCTCAAACCCCAGAGGAAGCTTGTTTATTCCCTTGCAGTCTTTATTATTCTGAAGATGTACTTTTTAAAACTGTTTTCCACCAAAGTCAAGTAAACTTGAATTAGGGCCTCAAATGTATATATAGATGGCTCTGAATTAATAAGAATGCCTTTTCTATGCTGACCATGGTGGCTCATGCCTTTAATCCCAGCAGTTGGGAGGCAGAGGCACATAGCTCTTCATGAGTTCGAGGCTAGCTTGGTCTACAAAATGAGTCCAGGACCAGCAGGGCTATTACACAGAGAAACCCTGTCTCAAAAATCAAAAAACAGAATGCATTTTCTGCTAATGGCACCTTAGTGCCATGAGTCTATCTCTTCTTCTACTGGAAACATGCATTCTGTGTTGGTAAGGCCAGGAATATTTGGGAGGGAACCATGGTGCAACATGGGTTTCCAGCATGCACTATTGATCTGAACTTCGTCTATTGAGCTAGAAGGCTTGTCAGAGATCAACAGCTTGCTTTGGCTTATTTAATGACCACTCTCACTGGTGAAGTTTATGCTGCTTTCTGTGGCACTGAGACCCACCGACACCAAAGGGTTTGGTTTCATGTACTTGAACTTGGGTGACACAAATTTTTCAGTCGTGAATCAGTCCTGGAAAGAGAAGGAAGGTAGGTGGGGAGTGTTTACAGAAGACATTTCATCATCGCTAGTCAAACATGTCTCATTGTTGGTTCAGGAGGCATGGCTATTTTCCCTCTTTGAAGGGGATGCTGAGGAAGCCAAGAGCTCCCAGCCTGGAGTCCTGCTCTGAGAAACAGCAATGTCCATTTGCACACAGAGACCCCCCCCAGGGATAGCTGCTTTGGAATGTTGACAATGTTGGGGAAATGATTGTATGTCTTTCCTTGGGCGGGAGGATAAAAAGCTGTTAGGAAATATATAAAGTAAGACTAAAGCTGCTGCTTCTGGGAACTGGAGCTGTAGACGGAAACTGGCCCCTCTGCCCCATATCCTTGCAAAAAATCTCCATAGTTGTAAAACTCAAACTCTAATGTGAAGAACATGGCTGTTTTTGATAATCAGAACCCAGTAGGATGGGTCAGAAAGCTTGGTTGAAAGATGAGAACGTGCATTCCTTTGGCACAGGCTCATCCCTTGGACTGTAACTAAAGCAGTGTAACCCAGTGAAGCAATTCATGACGCCTCACCCCTCAGATGAAGATGGGATGGCACCAGTGCCCAAGACTTAGGAAGTATGCAGTCCTTCTGGGGGTGTGGCATTGCGAATGACAAGGAGGTCCAAGAAGACGGCCCTTGGGAAAAACCTAGCCAAGCCACGCCAGGAAACACAAACCAAATGAAGTATTCTGAGAAAATAAACAAAGCTACTGAGTCAAACATGCATAGCAAGAAAATGAAAAAGATTGTTTGAGGCCTGGGGCTTGAACATCATGAAGCCACATATGAGATGAGACAGACCAAAGGCATAAGAATTCAGCAGCTGTGTGCACTCTGAGGCAGGCTGTTCGCTTCTGAGCTCCTCAGGAAAGAAGACCCCCATGATCCCACCTGGCTTGTGCTGTACCGTCTTTTCTCCCATGTGACATCAGCTCAGACCTATGCACACATGGGAACTTCGCACTGTAAGCTGCACAGACAGGCCTGGAGGACTTGATTCTATCTATTGAATGGGTCATAGCATGGACATTTCAGGATTAGGGCATCCAAATTTGTTGTGCAGGAACCTTAGAGACTATCTGCATTAAGATAGAGTTTTTCTAATAAGAAAAATCAGCCACACAAATATTCCATTTCCAGAATCTCAGAATTCTGGAACCAAACCACTTTAGATCAACCCTTTAAATTCAGAAGAATTTAAACTCTCTGAAATAAGATAAAAGGTGGACCCATGTGAGGGTTAAGAATTGATTGTAATGAAGATAATAAGAGCCCACTGCATAGCAGCTTCTGGCCCACAACAGAGCGTCCGTGGATCCAAGTTCTGAATCCAGTTACAGCTGCTTTAATCTAACCACAAGGCTTTCTGAACCAATTACCCTTGCCACAACAGAAGGCCCTCCACTAGGAATGATATGGTGCCATGACTTTGGCATGTATGAGGGGAGTCAAAAACACATGTTGTATGAAATCTGTTCAAATTTGTTACAAAACTTTTATCAAGAATATTACCATATCTGATTACAAATTATTTTTGGGACCAAAGATCAAAAAACTGGGCATCACAAATAAGCTTACTTTTACATTTTATAGATGAAGTTCACTGGATTTTCTTTCTTTCTTTTTTTTTTTTTTTTTTTCTCCTCTCCTTTTCTAAAACTCATTTTTTCTATCTTTTTTCTTTAATTTTATTGATTTTTCACTATTTTACATATGGATACACTGCATACTGACCACTCTCTCTCCTCCCACCTCCCTACCACCTCTACACTCCCTACTTTTTCACAAATCCCACTCTCATAGTTGTGTCTACTTATTTTGTTTTGTTACCCACCAAGATCTGCTAGAGCTATCTGTGTGACCACAGGTTTGGAGTTATCTTTTAGAGCAGAGTGGGCTCAGGAGATGGTACAAAACCAAAGGCAGTCACTTTCCTTTTCCTATAATTTCTCTGTAGCCAACAATTCAGAGGCAAAGCACCGGGCCTTGTAAGTACCTCACACACACACACACAACACACACACACACACACACACACACACACACACACACACACACACA
>OU015742.1:114915074-114949249 GCA_907169655.1 Acomys percivali | reverse complement strand
ACACACACACACACACACACACACACACACACACACACACACACACACACACACTTCACTGATGACTGTTAATAGGGCTGGTATTGTATGAGCCCAGGACAAGTAACTACAGTCTATGTGGGGTAGTGATTACAGTAGCTGCTTCAATTCTTGGCGGGGGTGGGGGGGGCCTTGTAGCCCTTTACTCTTTTCACTTTTCCTTCTTCTTCTTCTATAATGTTGCTCAGCACTCAGTGGTGGGATAAGTGGCTTGTTTAAAACTGGATGCACTTCTGTCACTTGTTTTCTGAATCATGGGCAGCCACATGCCATTTTCACTGCTCATCATAAAAGGGGCTTTTTTTGATTAAGGATGGGAATTGCTTATGTCTGCAGGTAAAAGCACGGGTGTCTGGAAGACAATTGTTGCTGTCTGTTAACCATCAGAGATATGCTCCCTACATGGGCTTTCTACCTCTCCAAACCTGGGTTGTTGGCCAAGTTTACAGGCCATGGCCCTCCCTCAACATCCTGGGTCTTGAAGCGATTCAGAGCATATTTGGTCACCTTCACCACATTCAAGTTTCTATTTCACAGGTGAGTATATCTTGTTTTCTGCATCATTTCTTTATATTCTTCTATTCTTACTCCTGTACTCTGATTTTTTCAATTCCCTCACCTCACTCCCTGCACAAACTTTTTCGCCCACAGTATTTCCCTCTTTATATATGCTCTAATCTCCTCCCCTCTCATAAGGTAACATCCCCCCCCCGCCCATTTCTTGTTTCCTCTCTTTCACATATTAGACACACTATACTGCATAGTTGTAGCTAGGATATTCATATCAGAGAGATCGTGTGGCCCATATCAGAGTATGACCTGGCTCGGTGTAATTTTTCCATGTCTCTGAAAATTTCATAATATAAGCTTTCTTTTCAGTTGAATGATATTCCATTCTGTATATGTAAATAGCTTCTTCATTCATCCCTGGATAGTTAGAAAGAAGCTACTCTATAAAGTGTGAGATGGAAGGAAAACACTAGCTTTAGTAGCAAAGAAATAACCTTTAGAGACTAGAATAGAAACGAGCATCTAGATTACATTCTAGAGGACTCAGCCCCAAGCAGGCAGTGCATTGTTCCAAGTGTGCAATGAAAGTAAGTGTAGATGATTGAAGCTGTGGCTTTACAGAAAGACAGAGCCTCAAGAAAACATGTACTACAATTTCAGAAAGCAATAAATAAATAAATAAATAAATAAATAAATAAATAAGAGAGTGTGTGTCATGGAAGCTTCAAGTCAGCTATGTTAGCAAACAGAGGAATAGAATTCAAAGCAGGGTAAAAGAGACTCAAAACCCATGAGCATTGGATATATCACTGAGCTAATTTGTAACCCACCTAGAGAGGGATTCTAGGTCATGTAAATCACAGACGTGCCAGAAACATCTCCTCATGGCCTTTGACGAGAGCCATGGCAAGACAACATATTTAAAAGTCTGTCCTGAGTCATCTGGCAGCTCTAGAGGTAAGTTCTCACCTAGCATGACCAACTCTGAGTACCCATGCAATGGTCAGGAAACTAAGCTCTGTACCTTGGCCCCAGGAATACCTCTAGTTACAGGTGGGGAAATGCAGTCATAGGCACACAGAAGTGGAAGTCTGGGCAGAGCCATTCATGAGACTTACCAACACCCTGTGTCTTAGTTACTTGCTATGTATGTAATAAACTACCCTGACAAAAGCAAAAGGGGAAAGCATTCTTAGGGCTTACAGTTGCAGAGGCTGTTTTATAGTCTATAGTGGTGAGGAAGACTTGGACGCAAGTGGGAGAGGCATTGTGGCAGAAGTAGGGATCTCTCTGACCACATTGGGTACACATTCTACAAGCAGAGCATGGACAGGAAATGGGGTTGGCCTTTAAATCTTTGCCCACATTCAGTGGCAAGCTTCCATCAGCAAGGCTCCATCAACCTTCCCTAACAGCACCACCACCTGGACAACAAGTATTTAAATACTTGAGTCAAAAAGAGAAATTTTATGTTCAAACCACAGCACCCTACCAGAGAATACACAAGTAAGTGCTCAATGTGGAAGCCAAAACAAAACATGAAAGAGGAATTTTAAAAAAACAGAAAAATCAAATTGAAATTTGTGTAATTATATAAAATAAAATCCATATAGAAAGCCTATGAATACAATGGATCAAGTTGAAAACTACAAGGGCTTAGAGGAAGATAGAGGATAAGAACATTCAGGCAAAAATATAGACTAATAATATATTAGCAAAATATGCAATATATATGACAAACTAAGAGAACAAATGTATGAATTATGAGCATAAAAAATATAATGTAAGCCAACCTAGTGATGCACACCTGTAATCCCAGCACTCAGGGAGGCATAGGCAGGCAGATCTCTGTCAGTTCAAGGCCAGCCTGGTCTACAAAGCAAGTCCAGGACAGCCAAGGCTGCACAGAGAAATCCTGTCTTGAAAAATAAGAAAAAAACATAAAATGTAAATGTATCAAAACTATATTCAATAAAATCATAGTATACAATTTCATAAGTCAAGGAATGAGATGACCTTTTAGATATAGGAAGCATTTAAACATTGATTAGGGAAGACCAAACTATATATGAGAAATGATTTATTTTAATTTCTGGAAGATAGTAACTTCTAACCTACATTACTCTACCCAAAAAGCTATCCTTATTTGAAGAAGCAATACAATTTTTCTATGATAAACATACAATAAAGGAAACCATGGCCATTAGCCAGTACAAAAGAAAATATTTGAGGGACTGCTATGCAATGAAATGAAAGATTGATACAAACTATGCAAGAATAGTAGATGAGCAAGTGAGGCTTGGGAAATGAGCATGCCTTGCAAAAACAACTAAATGACAGGAATTAATGAATGCAGTATAATAATGTATCTGAGTGCTGATAGTATTATATCTCTAATAAAATGATACAGACTTGTAGATAGGTTAAAAACAAAATAATATTTGCTTGTATGTCACCTGTAAGAATACAGACCTCTCAGGAAAATATGGGCACACCTTCAGAGTAGAAAAAGGTATTCTAAGAGAATGGAACTAGTAAGAAAGCTGATACAGCTATGCGAAGGTCTGAAAAAGCAGACTTCAAACCAAAATTGTCAATGAAGACAAAGAAAGCCACTTCATACTGATTAAAAGAACAATCAGTCTAGAGGATATAATAATTCCCAACATGTATACAACAGTCATTCTATACATATACGCACAAAGCAAACAATACTAAACATAACTTCACAAAGTGACCTCATCAGAATAACAGAAGGAGACTCAAATACCTCATTCATACCAATAAATAGATCATCCAGACAAAAACAAACATCTGGATAAAATGTCATTAACAGACATCTACAGTGCACTCCATTTAAACGCTGCAGAATTTGCATTATTCTCAGGACTTCATGGAACTTTCTCAAAACATGACATATATGAATAAAAAGCAAATCTGTAAATTTCTAAGAAAATAATTGATCTCATATTCTATCTGGACACAATAGGATAAAACTAAAAAACACTAATGAAAGTAGTATAGGAAATTTACAAGCAATTTACAATGTACTATTAAAGGATGAATGGATCAAAGAAATCGGGAAATGGAAAAATTAATTTCTATAATCAATTGAAATGAAAGCAGAAGACACCAGAACCCACAGCACACAGTAAGAGGTATTCTAAGAAGGACTTTTATAATTTCAAATGTCCAAATTTTAAGAGGTTAGAGGTAAAAAATAAAGCAGTCAGAATTAAATGGTATATATCCTGGAGTCCTAGAAAAAAATTATGCCAGAAATCACTCAAGTGGAAATGAAAAGATACATGCAAAGAATTAACGAAACAAAGACATGGTTCTTTGGCAAGATAAGCATATTGACAAACTATTAGTAAAACTTACTACAACATGGAAAAATATGACCCAAATTAACAAAGTTAAAGATGAAAACAGACATTACAGCAGATAGCAATGCAATTTGAGAGAACATTAACACAAACTTTGAAAATAAACATTTGAACACATTGAAAAACGTAGAAGAAATGCATTAAGTTCTTCTACCAAAGATCTACCAAAGTGATCTACCAAATTAAACCAAAAGCGTGCAAACAAGTTAAGCAGATCTATGAAAGTCAATGAGACCAAAGCAGTAATAAGAGTCTCTCAACTTTAACAAAAAGCCCAGGCTCAGATAGATTCAATGCTGAATTCTACCAGACTTAAAACAACAACAACAACAACAACAACAACTAAACAACTAAGACCTATTTTGTATAGATTAGTCCATACCACTTAGGACACTGGCATTATCCTAACATCAAAATTTAAAGACATATAGTTGCCAGGGGGATACATGGACTTTCTGACAGGACTCAAGTAACTTCTGAAATGAATTAGTTGAAAATGGGCTTTTATAAAATCCAAAAGATTCTGCACAATGAAACAAATAACTGAATGAAGAAATAGCCTACAGAATGGAAAATATTTTCTAGGAAGGACTAACATCAAAAATATATAGAAAATTCAAAATATAGAATACCAAAAAATTCACGGTTAATCAACTCATTAAAAGGATATGAAATGAACACTCAGTTCTCAAAAGATGAAGTAGAAATGTTCAATGAGTGTGTAAAAAATATTAAATATCCTTATCCATCAGAAAAATGCAAATTAAATGACATTAAGAAAATTTCTTAATGTTTTAAACTATTAGTAAGAAAACAAATAACAAATGCTGTAAGTTATGAAAAAGAAATTTTATTCATTGCTAATGAGAAGGTAAGATAGTGTTGCCACTTTGAAAAAGTCCAGATATTCCATACACTAAAAAAAGGAACTACCATGACTTAATTATACTGCTCCTGGGCATGTACCCAAAGGACTTTATATTCTACTGTAAAAAAAATGACATGTTCATGTTTACTGAAGTTCTATTTAAAATAGCCAACTTATGAAATCAACTTAGGTATCATTCAATAGGTGAATTGAAAAATATGATAAAAAACACAATGGGATTTTATTCAGCCATACAAAGGAATGAAATTATGTCATTTGCAAGAAAAATGTATACAACTGGAGGCCATCCTATTTAATTAAAGCAAATACAACTCAGAGAGACAAATGCCACATAGCTTCCCTCATTTGGTGACAGAAGATTTTATAAAGATACATAAAATCATTTGTACATGCATATGACATTAAAGAAAGCAGAAACAAAACTAGCAGTAGAGGAATAAAAAGGGAGCCATGAGAATAGATATTGCCAAAGTTCATGATCTCCTTGAATGAAAATATTTGTATCGAATCCATCATTATATATATTTAATACACATATACCTGTTGAACTTTCTAAAGGAAAGATAAACAGAAAATTTCATGTAAGAGAAAATCTACAGCTATGCAAGTAAATGAAGTGAGAGTCCACAGTTTAGATAGAAATCCTAAACTTTGAGAATTTTTATATAATGTTTCAGAAATCACTGATCTTCCACTGTCTTGAATTATTGAACAGGCAATGGTGTCTAAATGAGTATTAGTGAAGATACTAGTTTGTATTTTAAAATATCTGTGTTTTGCTTTTTATAAGGGATTTGTGAGCCTAAAATGTTGTGATCTTCCTCTTCACACGTATAGAAGGACAATAGCCCATGAGCTTGGGCCTGGAAGTTTCCTCATAATACAAGTGAAGGCAGAGGACAAATGTGCCAAGTTCCCTGGGTAACACTTACGGAGTTCACATAGCTTCATGTAAGGTACAGTCCAGCAGCCTAGAAGGATAACAGCTTATATGTATTCATTTATTTGTGTCATTGTTAAGAACAATTACTTTTATACTGCTATACGGAAATTGTAGCATCTAAATGCATGGAAGTTATAAGCATACATCTGTGTCTATAAGATATTTCTAAGCAACAGAGAAGACTAATTACTGTGACTTATGTCATCTCTTTGAAGTGTGACTAGAACTTAGTGTCATTAAGTAAAGATACTATTCCTTAGAAGTTGACTAACCAACCTAATGTCTAAGGGCAGGATACGCATTCCTTTATTCTATGTATGCATATTCTTTTATTAATGATAAATTATTAATATAGGCAGGGTAAAGAAGACAAATACCAGAAAGTACATAACAATAAGGATGTGGCAGAGGCTATAAAGGATGGGGCCCTGACATAGTGCACAAAGGGATAAGATTGAAACCTTACAGATGGACTTCATGCAAGTTCTTTATTCTTTCCACCTCAGTTCATAAGCATTTTATAAGCACTGGCCCTTTGATGTCACATAATTTAACATTTAATGTGTTCAGCACATGTTCTAAACATGATAATTTTGTTAGACTGTAAAAAATCTAAAGAACTTATATAGCACACCTACAAATTGACTGAAATTAGCCCTCAGTGATTTATATGTATCACTAAATTACAGCTCATTATATATGATTCAAAACTGTGGGTGGCCAAAATATTTTTGCACTGTCTTCTAAAAATTCTCCTGCATTTATAAGCATCTTCCCTTACCTTCTGTTTTATACTCATACTACAAGCAACAGTGACTTTCTTATTCTCAGCTCACAGATGAAGAAATGGGAGGGAAGCACCACTTGACCTTGATTTACAATGATCATTAAGAAAAGTCATAAATGAACATTCCTACCTATAAATTGACTCACTTCCCCATTGCCTTGGGCATCACATTATTTTCGGAAACGTTGGTAGTCTGGCATTACCTCTCCATTCTTAGTACAAATATATATATATATATATATATATATATATATATACATATATATGATTATACACTCTAAGAAGTAGATTAGTACTCAATGTTAGCTATACAGTTGACCAACAAAGAGGTTCCATAATTTTCCTTAATTAACACACTATCAAGATAAACACATTTAAAACATACAAGTGAGATCATAGAAAAAGAAATGTGAAGTACAGAAAAAGTAAGATGAAATGGAAAAAGAGCCTGAAATTATTATATGTAAAACTTGTGGATGACAATTACAGGAATATTTACAGGGATATAAACATTGGCTGATATATATGTATGCATATAGTAAGATAGACAGAGAGACAAACTATTCATATATATGCATATAATTTCTTATTTTTGTACATCACTATCTTTCTTTAATTTCCTTAAGAAAAAATACAGAAAGTAATAAATGCAAAGGTTATTCTTTATAACCCTAGTAAAATGATCAAACACATTATAAAATTAGTCATAGAAAAATTCAATAAGAATAAAGCTGTAGGTAGTGTAGAGATAGTTTTCTGTGTTTATTTAATGTCAAAAACAGGTTTGTACCATTAAATTTGAAACTAAGATGAGATAAGAAGTGTTTCTAGGAAGATAGAATAAACTTTCAAAATCAAAGGAAAAAACAGACAAATGGTCTAATAAAGAAATTAAACAGATGGCTGAAGATAAAACTCATTTGGTATACTGTTTCCCATGCAAGCAAGAAATTATGGGTTCCATGCCTATATAAACTACGTGTGGTAGTGCAACCCTGGAAACCAGGTACTCTGGAGGTAAGGCAGAAGAAACAGAGGTTCATTAGGTCACAGTAAGCTACATAGCAAAACTGAGAACATCCTGATATATGTAAGATCCTTTCTCAATAAACAAGAATCCAGGGAAAAGGGAGAAGAAAGGATTTAAGGCCATTCTAACACTCTCACCTTTACTTATTCTTCCTTCATACAAACAGAAACATCTGCATGTAAGAGGCTCAGTTTTACAAATAGTTTTTACTAAGACCTTCAGGAAAAACAAAATCTCTGTCTTGCACAAGCTGTTGATACAGTCATCACAGGAACCATCTGGTGTCTCGTCAAAAAGCAAGATTGAGAACTGTGATCTGGCCAAGCATTCTCACTACTGGGAACTCAGCTACAGGAACTGAATTAGTGCATGGAAGAGCCGTCTGCAAATGCATATTTATTCTACCATTATTCACAATACATAGAACTACCTGTGTCCCAACCTTTGTCATCACACTTTTGTGTGCTGAGAAATTTTTTTTATTCAGAAGGAGCCCATGTTATATGATATGCGTTTCTCCTGTGTTGCAAGGAGGCAATCTGGGTTGCAGGGAACAAGTTCCAACTAGGTGTGCCAGTTTCTAAGTGGTTCAGAACTGTCAGGCCACTAATAGTTGCCAGTATGGATCTTTGAATTCAAAACAAATACATGAGTGTTACATCGATTTGAGTTCCTGTGCAGTGTGATTCTTTGCCAGGTAGGCTACTTGTCTGTCTCCGAGTCAGTATAGCATATCAGTGAGTAGTGTTTCATCCGCTATGATATCTAAAGGTGTCTTTGGGACTTCACTTGATTCCCTGCCCCTGAAATGTAAATACTGTCACTATTTCATGATGCACAGACTCCTATTAGCCCACCTTTTGCAGTTGATGATTTACAGGATTGTCTGAAATCATACAACTCCTGAATGACAAAAATAAGAACAAGATCCTAAGTCTCCTGACACATACGTGGTGTTCCGCGCTTTCTACGCTAAATGCATGAGTAACTTGATTTAACCTAACTCTTCTGAATAGATAGACTAATCTAGAACCCAAGGCTAGACAGATAGAGGGGCTGCACGTGGGACTGTCTTGGGGCTTCTTGAGAACACATGACCATTCAAATATGGCTACATAGGAGCCAGGCGTCTCAGTGCATACAAATCTGAGATAAGTGCAGTACAATACAAGCAGCATGTCCTTGACATTAATCTATAAGCTCACCAACCAAAGTGAGTAACATTTGCTTGGCCTGAAAAATATTTATTTTCCATATGAGTCAATTTGCTCCCCTGAAGTATTTCAGATGAGCAGTGTCTCTGCCTAAGACATCTGTTTCCTAACCATTGATGATCATTTTTTCCTGTTAATAGTAGAAACTAAAGGTTTTTTTTTTTTTTTGAGCAATGTGTCAGAAGCTATAGTAACCATTTAACCTCCTATGTCTAAGCCTTGAGCCTATAAGACATGAAGTCTCGTCCCAAATTAATAAAATGTTACATAGGTTTAGGTCTTTTCACTTGTCTGGGCCCATAAGTGTGATATGAGGAAAACTCAGGGATATCTCCCTAACCAGTGTTCCTGGTGCCCAATCTGTATTCCCTTTCATCTCTAAAGTGCATTAATCCTTGATGTACAATGTTGTTATGCAATTTTTAAACAATCTACATTAAAACAAACATTGAATACTAGTTATTATCCATTTCCCTCCCCCTTTTTCGTATACAAGAGGATTAAACATCTAAGCTCAGCTTGAAGTTAGATGGGGCCTAATTTTTA
Organism: Acomys percivali; assembly: GCA_907169655.1. NCBI lineage: Eukaryota > Metazoa > Chordata > Mammalia > Rodentia > Muridae > Acomys > Acomys percivali. The sequence continues at coordinate 114,939,902 of OU015742.1, read as the reverse complement.
CCCAAAAGGTTGTGAACAGAACAGATGTGGACCACTTTGGGGCTTAAAAATCAATTGCCCATTGCATATCTGTGACCACCCAGGATGCCATTTTTCTCCCTGGACATTATTAAAGTGGGTAATGACATAGAAACACTATGTTTCAGGCAGTCTGAATGTAAGTATAGTGGTCCATGCCTCTTATCCTGTCTCGGGCCAGATTGGCTACAGTGAAAGTCCTAGACCAGCCTGGGATAAATAATGAGATGCTCTCAAAGTAAAAACATTAATAATAAAAAAATAAAGGAGTCCAAATAGCTTGTGTTGGTGAGTCAACACAGAGGATTGCTACTGTGGAGAACTTTACAAAATGAACTTTATATGAGAGAAATTAACTTGTCTTGTGTTAACACACTGGAGTTGGGAGTTATATATTACCACAGCAAATCTGAGTGTCCCCCCCCCCCAGACAACATAGCCCTTGGATTGCTGCTGATTGTGGCCAGATTTCAGTGACAATGAACCATGTTATTCATTAATTCGTTTTCTGAAAGTCACCTTTTATTGCTCTCCAGCCCCTCTATCTATGGTAAACAAAATAATATTTTCTAATCAATATAGGAAAAGGAGGAGACATCACTTGATGTCTCAGAAAATTACTGGACATATTCTGTGGACTGTTCTGTCAATGCCTATGCAGTGGATCAACCTTTTCCCATGGGCTGATTCTGGAGGCTCTCAGCTGACTTACAAGTAATTACAAAGGCATTATGTTCACTAGCATGAGTGGATTACAAACCATCTCACCACTAAGTAAATTTAAGCTGCCTTCTTGATCTCTATCAGCAAGGCCTTCGCCCTTAACAAGTTCCATATTGCTGACAAACCTTTCTGCCATCTGCTCGAATGGAAACATGTGGCATAATCCAGCATTGGAACGCTTTGCCCTTGGTAAGGAAAGAGACCTTGGGGGATTTTTTCCTTCTTTCCTTTTTAAAAAAGCCACTCTTTTGCACAGTTTGTGGCTTGACCTTGCCTTTGCCCTGGTGTGAAATGATAGACTTTTATGAGAGTGTCAGTTTGAATGAATGCATGAGTTTATGCTTAGATATGCTAATTGCAAGCTAGTGTGGATTCCAGTGATGCTGGAGGGACCATCATCCTGGGATACCTGGGATCTTAATTGAGTGATATTATCTACATCTCTCCAACTACCCAATTATATAGACATCTACTGGCTCTCAATAAACCTCTCCATTATAACTAGCTACATCGTGCAGACATAGTAAAACCTTTCTCTTGTAAAATGACTTTTCTTACTATTCATTGCTAATTATGTAACTCTCCATTTTGCCCATGTGTCCACATCTCTCAGTGTAACACAGGTATGCGTCACACAGCTGTGATGTGGTTCACTTCACCATGATTACACTACCTGTGGAAAAGCTAATGATCACAGCCATATTTACCATGTTTATTATTTCGGTTCTGTGAATATTAATATCTAAATCCAATTTAAAACAAGAGGATGAAACTTCTGAGGAGACACCCTGACAGGAAGTCCCTATTGCTTGTTCTCAACTAGAGGACTCTATTCTACTGACTAACATTCATGATATTGCATGGTAGATGACTCCAAGGAAATAGCATAGTCCAGATACAGCAGGGCCTACATACATATGACGGCACAGAGACACATAAGACCTGCAGAAGTTCAAGTGAGACAAAATAACAAGATGGGGAAGGAGAAGTTGTCATAAAGTTCCACCTCTCACAGGAAACCAGCACATGATACCTGTTGGAAAAAGGCAAGTAAGTGAGTTAAATTGGTGTCACTTACTCACTCCAGGAGAGTTTTGTGAGTTTTTTTTCAAACAATGATGGAGGAGTTGAATATATTAAAATTACTTATGTATCTAAGCTAGAGAATTTTCTGAGGATACATACCATATTTTAGTAATTATTATCACTAGAAAATACATTGAGTTTTGTGGGAAGGGATGGCAATGGCTGCTGTTTAGTTTTCACATGTTTCTATACTTGAATATTTTTCACTTATTGTGGATTTTAAAATTAATTTTGCACATATATGCAAAAAAGGTGAAGAACTGTGCATCTCTCCTTCTAACACTAACTCATATAAGAACCCAAACCTCCATTCATAAGCTGACTTCCCCATGAAGTATACAAGTATGTCAGTCAACGGTCTGCCCCTTGCTTATATAAGCACTACTTCAATAAGGGTATAAAAGAATTAATTAGCAAATCTATAAGCACATATAATCGAAACTATGAATGTAAGATCATCCCTTATGGTTAAGGGTGAGCCAAGGAACTTTGCTTTCCCCATGGCTTCAAATGCCCTGATATCTATCATACTTGCCTTCCAAGTGTACCTACCCCAGTCATTCCTGGGCAGAGCCATCAGCACCTGTCACGCAAACATCTTTGCATAGAACATTTGACTTACCCCATGCCAGGAAGGTCAGAGGTACTTTTCCACACACTCAAGACCAAGAAATTAGACTCAAGGTAATAGCTAAGCTACTGATTTCATACAAGGAAACTGAGTAGGTTTCTTTTCTTGAGTTCAAGGTTGTAACTTATCCTATCAAGTACTAACATTTCTTGGGATATATGACTACTTATTTTATTCAATATATTGGTTAATTGCCACTCAAAACTGACACAGTTTGGTAATAAGATCAACTTCATAAAAGCACTTTATGAGTTGAATATGCTTATATAGGTGAATATCATGGGCCAAAGTCTCAAGAGAGGACTTCATCTCTAAATTATTGTACATCTACCCTCAGTACCATAAAATGAGAATGGGGTGGGAGTAGAAAATTCAACTAATATTTCTTTCCAGTATATTCTTCTAAATTTTATTTTAGAACCTACTTAATAATAATTCTCAATTATTAAATCCTGACTATATACCAAATAGTTTACATCTTTAGAGTGCCTGGAGTCATCAAAAAGCATTCATTAAGTTCCATGTTTAACAGATAAGAAAACTTTGCTATCCAAGACCACAGGAGTAATAATGTGAAGTTGGTGTGGTTGTGAACTTCTGTATCTGAAAGATGCATTGTTTCATCATTAGACAGACTATCCAAAATAAAGTTAAAAGCAGTCTTGGTAATTTGAAGAGTCACAATGCTTTGCAAGTATTAAACTGGTGCAGAGTAGATGCTGTGTTATTCTAAAAGCCAGAAAACATCATCTTTTTAAATTTTTTAAATTTAAGTAATTTATTCAGGTTACATCTCAATTGTTATCTCCCCACTTGTATCTTCCATTCCTCCTTTCCTCTCTTTTTCACCCTATTCCCTCCTGTAGGTCTGTGATAGAAGGAGACCTCCTCCACCACCTTATGCTCACAGCCTATCAGGTCTCATCCTGGTAGCCTGCTTACCCTTCTTCTGAGTGCAACCAGGCCTCCACACCAAAGGAAAGTGGTCAAGTAGGGACCACCAGAGTTCATGTCGGAGAACATCATCTTTTATGAACATTTGGAAGCTGTCAAAGGCCAAGCCAAGTCCTTTTCATCAGCATCTGTTATCTTAGCATTATGATAGCACAAACGAAATATACAGCCAATACTAATTTATTTATTAGGGTTATTAATTTTTACCTTATTCTCATTTTTCCCCAAGCACAGACCAGCTCACCTTACCCTACAGTTATACTCTGTTATACTGTGGGCATGTAGAGGTGGGAAAATATAGACTCAGCTCTCATCCTTCTGCCTATGAAGCATTGGCCAAACAACAATTCAACAACCATGTAAAGGCCTCAGAAATTGGCCATCTACTGAGACAAATGTGTTTTGATCTATATGTTCAACTTTAAAATAACATAATCTGAACTGTTGCACCTTATAACTTTAGGAAATTATGAACTGATATTGTCACAAACGTACAAAGTAGCTGCCCTGCTAATTTGCAATTTTAAATCAGTGGATAAAGAAGTTGAATTTTCCTTGCTTCCCTCTCTTCTACCCCTGACTACATAAAGCCTTGGAAGTTTCATTCCCAGGAAGACAACAGCATTATCTCTCAGTAAGTGAAGATGAATCATCTTTTTTTATTAATTTATTCAGATTACATCTCAATTATTATCCCATCACTTGCATCCTCCCATTCCTGCCTCCCTCCTGCTTTTACCCTATTCTCCTCCCCTAGGTCTGTAACCAAGGGGGCCTCCTCCCCCACTATATGGTCATAGGCTATCAAGTCTCAACTGCTTATTCTTTCTTTGAGTGTCACCAGGCCTCCCCACCAAGGGGAAGTGGTCAAATAGAGGGCACCAGAGTTCAAGTCAGAGTGACTCCCCACCCTCCACATACCTGTGGAGAATGTCCTGTCCATTGGCTAGATCAGAGTAGGGGTTTGATGTTTACTGCTTGTATTGTCCTTGGTTAGTGCCATAATTTGAGCAGACTGCCCTTGGCCCCGATCCACCCATCACGATGTTCTTCTTGTAGGTTTCTAGGACCTTCTGGATCCTTCTATTTCCCCATTCTCCTATATTTTTCTTACCTAGAGTCTTAGTAGGATGTCCTCACATCTATCCAAGTCTCCTGGTAAGTGAAGATTTTCATGGGGCATGCCTTTTGGGCTAGTGCCCAATTATAAGTGAGTATACACCATGTGAGTCTTTCTACTTTTGGGTTAATTCACTCATTATGATCATTTCTAGTTCCATCCATTTGTCCACAAGTTTTGGGATTTCCTTGTTTTTAATAGCTGAGTAGTATTCCATAGTGTAAATGTATCACAGTTTCTTAACCATTCTTCAACTGAGGGACACTTAGGCTGTTTCCAGGTTCTGGCTATTAAGAATAAGGCTGCTATGAACATGGTTGAGCATATGTACTTGTTGTGTAGTGGAGTATCTTCTGGGTATATTCCAAGGAGTGGAGTATCTGAGTCTTAAGGAAGCCCTATTCCCAGTTTTTTGAGAAAGTTCCATATAGATTTCCAAAGTAGTTGTACAAGTTTGCATTCCCACCAGCAATGAAGGAGTGTTTCTCTTTCTCCATATCCTCACCAGAATGTTGTGTCGGTTGAATTTTTTATCTTAGCCATTCTGATGGGTGTAAGATGGAATATCAGGGTCATTTTGATTTGCATTTCTCTGGTGACTAAAGATGCTGAGCATTTCTTTAAGTGTTTCTCAGCCATTCAGTTTTCCTCTGTTGAGAATTCTCTGTTCAGTTCTGAGCCCCATTTCTAAATTGGGTTATTTGGCTTGGTGGTGTTTAATTTTTTTGAGTTCTTTATATATTTTAGATATTAGCCCTTTGTCAGATGTAGGGTTGGTAAAGACAGTCTGTAGGCTGTCACTTTGTTCTGTTGACAGTGTCTTCTGCCTTACAGAAGCTTCTCAGCATCATGAGGTCCCATTTATTAATTGTTGACCTTAAGGCGTGGGCTGTTGGTGTTCTGTTCAGGAAGTTGTCTCCTTTGCCAATGTGTTCCAGGCTCTTCTCCACCTAAACATGGGCAAGTTTAGATGGAGGCAGAGTTGACAAGCAAACTCTGCCAAGACAGGTTAAGCAAGTCCTCAATAGTTCCTGCCTCGCAAATAGGTCTGTCAGATATATTCGGCCAGAAGGCTGAAGATGACACTCCAATGTTATAGAGAGTGTTGGGTGATTGTTCAGGCAGCAAACTGTCTCAGTCATTTTTTCATTTTGGAAGCTGCTAACCTGCACTCTGGGTTCATTCAGGTATTTAAGTTTTATCCTTTTTCAAGAGTCTGATGGGTTAGAAGACCAGATAGTTTAGTCTTTCAATTACCCTTAGTAGGTTAGGGGTTAAAATGTTTTTTAGATAAAAATCGATGATTTAATTTAATAGAGATGAGATATGATAAATACTAATCTCCATTCAGAAATTTAGACCCAATAAGATAGGAAAGATATTTATTTCTAGTTTTCCAAATACAAATGGTCAAATAACTATGAATATAGCATTTATATAATTCCTGACTGTCTCGTGGTTCTTCCTATTGTATGTAGTTTATTTTACTCATGTGTAATAATATAAATGTGTATGTTTAAAAAAACATAATAAATTTTTTTCAAAAGAAAGTTCTTATAACCATTAACTTGGAAATAATACCGAGTTGCCACGGCTTTTCTCTAGTGTCTCAATTAATATTATTACTCCAGGAACATCTAAGCACAAGGCAGGAATTCTTGAGCCAAATACCTGTAAGACATTTCTCCTGATAGAAGGCACAAACACTCGGCTTCAGTTCAGATCTAATACATAACCTTATTTTCACTAAAGTCTGCCAAGGCATTCTTTCCCACAGGTCATGATGTTTATGCTTCTCTGTGTCTCCTCCTTTCTTTCTGTTATTATACATGCATGAGAAGGACGAAAGATGCCTCATTTGGCCCTTAGTTTAGCATCGCTCTACCTACAATACCCCAAACCTGAGGTCAAATGTCGTATGTCATATGTTCATCATCGAAGACATCAAAAATCACATGCAGGAAAAACACAGAAGTATTCATTTATGATGCTCATGAGAGGACCACAAGTAGCCTCTTTGTGGTATTTGCCACCTAGTTTCTTTTTGCCACCTAGGATTTTTACACATAGAGCCTTTTAAAGACAGCTCTCTGCTCATCAGTTTCTCAATGACTGTCGGCAATAGAGGCTTCTACTCAATCCACAAATCAAAACAGAAAAATAATTAAAAACACACATCCATATATATAGTATCAAGTAAAGACTAGCACAGTCTAGTAATCTGATAAGAAAACATGTCAAGCTGATTGATAATTGATTGATAATTGATGATAATTGCTATAAAATAGCAAACTCTCCTTCTATAGGTCCCACACATCCACCTAGTCTCTAAACTCCAAATGAACATTAGTTATGGAATAGCAAGAAGTCACAGACATAGGGGAAGGGAGTAGAGGGGGAAACGGGAGGGAGGAAAGAAAGGGAGGATACAAGGGATGGGCTAACAATTGAGATGTAATATGAATAAATTAATAAATAAATTAAAAAAAAACAAAAACAAAAAAAACAAAACAAAAAAAAAAGAAATCTATGTGCATAAACAGGGGGAGGTAATCCCTCTGAGGAACAGTCATAGGGGAGGGGAATAAGGGGAAAATGGGAGGGAGGGGAGAATGGGAGGATGCAAGGGATGGGATAACCATAGAGATGTAACAGGAATAAATTAATAAACATTTAAAAAAGAAAAACGAAATCTGAAAAAAAAATAAAAATAAAAAAATAAAAAAAATACTAATAATGCTCCTGCATATAGAGCCAATAAGATGAAGCAATTCTTTGCATATTACAATATAAAGCATATTACTGGGATACCACATAATCCTACAGGACAAGCAGTTGTAGAAAGAGTCAATCATAAGCTTATTAAACAAAAAGGAAGAGTAAAGTGCCCCACGGACAGACTAAATAATGCTTTATTAACTCTCGGTTTTCTTAATGTTGATGAAATAGGAACAGCGGCAGCTGAAAGACACTGGGTTATTGAAAAAACTGGGGAACTGGGCTGGAGAGATGGCTCAGAAGTTAAGAGCACTGCCTGCCCTTCCAAAGGTCCTGAGTTCAATTGCCATCAACCACATGGTGGCTCACAACCATCTATAATGAGATCTGGTGCCCATTAATAAAATGGGTTAATGTGTATGGATACAAATTTTATGTTATTTTTTATTATTATATATTATAAAATGTAAGGTATCTTGTTTTATTACTGTATATTGATAGAAATTTTAGGTTATTTTTTTAAATTATTGTATTTTGATAGAAATTTAAGGTCATACTTCCCCTTGGTGGGGAGGCCTGGTGGCACTCAGAGAAAAGAATAAGCAAGCTACCAAGATGAGACTTGATAGCCTGTGACCATATAGTGGGGGAGGAGGTCCCCCTCAGTCATGGACCTAGGGGAGGGGAATAGAGTGAAAGTGGAAAGGAGGGAGGAACGGGAGGATACAAGTGATGGGATAATAGTTGATATGTAATCTGAATAAATTAATAAAATAAATTATTTTTAAAAAAGAAAAAAAAAAAGAAGCACAGAGTGTGTAAGACAATGCTTTCTTTAGGAAATTAGTAGTCCCTTGATAGCCTATGACCATAGAGTGGGGGAGGAGGTCCCCTTTGGTCATAGACATAGGGGAGGAGAATAGGGGGAAAGTGGGAGGGAGGAAGGAACGGGAGGGTACAAGTGATGGGATAACAATTGAGATGTAATATGAATAAATTAATAAAAATAGAAAAAATAAAAAAAGAAAGAAAGAAATGGGTGGTCTCATAATAAAAATCATAGCAATTTCTTCACAGAACAGTCAACCAATTCTCAGTTAGAAGCTATTCTATGTCAGTCACTATTCCAACTGGTGGGAATGCTCTATAAATGTGATGCAATCCTGTGTTTTGAAATGTCATGATCTGATATGGGAGGCAGGATGTAGTTAGCAGATGCTCTGGCAGCTAAGAACAAACTGGAGTGCAGACACAATAACAACAGCTCAGAAATGTGGGAGCCTATATCTTACTGGAGTGTCCAGATGTGGTGAAGCAGGGAACGTTGACAGTGAAATTTTAATGGATAGAAAGTCTTCAAGTCCCCATGACTTTTGAGAGGCAATGGAGTTAGTTCCTATCACCCATAGAAACTCCAGAGACACATTCTAACTAAAGAAATGAGCCTGGCCACATAGAAAGTTGGAGCCACGCAGCCTTCCTTCCCTAAGAAAAACCTCCTCCTAGAAGGTTTGCCAGGGATGAAGCTATGATATTATCATGAAGAATCTTCTTCAAGGCACAACTTTACTGGATGATGAGGTAAGATGTGCAAGCACAGACTTGTGAATATATAGGAGACTGTCAGAATATACAAATATTGACACCACAGCTGCATACTTCTTAGGCACGACATGTCTCACTTGCTTCCAAGTACTTTAACTGCTACCATCACATGAGTGCTATTCCATCCCATTCCCTAGGTATGAGACTCCATGAATGTGAAGAGAGGAATCCTATTCTGCCAAAGAAATGAGATTCCTATCAAATAAGTTGATTGCTGTAGTTATTTGAAAAAAAAAAAAAAACCAAACTAAGGATATCAAGCTTCACCCATGATGATAAAGAAGGTAGAGCTGACTGTTGAGCAGCTGAGCAGAACCCATGAAATAAGACAGACAGCAGCATTTCCTAAGGCTCTTTGTTTATGCATAGGGGATTTGGATAGCATGTATTTCATTATCTAAACATCAGATGTAAATAACACATGATTTACAAAACCACATGGAATAGATACAGGCTAATTATATGTACATAGCATTGCTCATGGAGCAAAGAATAGCAACCAGGTTATCTGTGCTCCTGATGCTGAACAAAGCAAGTTTGGAAACAAAGTCAATCCTATGGCATGGTTATTGTATCCTTGGACTCATAACTGCAGAGGCTATGAGTAGAAAGATTGGCAAGCCCTGAACAAGACTGGGCCCATCAACTTTCCATCAGGGATAAAAATATAGTCATAAGGTCCCAAAGTCACTCCCAAAGGAGCTACAGACAGTGAAAAGTTGTAGTGGGAGGAGTCATGGACTTCAGTGGTGTGTAACCACTGATATGTCTAAACTCAACTGAACAAGCCTCCATTAATGCAAACAACCCTAGTTAAATTCAGTGGGTCATAAAAAGATAAAATAAATTATAATTAAAATGGCATGAAAGTAGGAGGGATCCTGAGGAAGAAGAAAGGATTTAGTGGGAGTGTGAGGGGCCTAAAGAGTAGATAATGAGGGACCTTGATCAAAGAATATATGTTTGAAATTATGAAAGAATAAGTGGAAAAGAATGTCAGTCCTAAGAGCACCAAGAACATATTGGGTCTTAAACTTGATTTTTCCTGGCATATGAGGTAGGGTGAACTCTGGGACAGGTCAGTCTTGCACTAACATCTCCTTGCTGCCAAGCCTCAGGATGTGGTGAGGTAGAGGCACAACCACTTGAGTCAGGTCCATCTCTGAATTGCTTATTGTTGCACAGAGGCAGAGGGAGGATGGAGTTATTACAGATTATGTCTATATCTAATAAAGGAATTTGAGCCTTTTCATGTAAATATTCTGGAAAATTTCAGCTTGGCCTACTGTTGATAGAATTCTTCCACAGGATACCAAATGGGTGGCAATATGGCTCTACATTGCCATGGGCTTCCCCTGAACATCTTGTCTACCTCCTCCACTTTGTTGCTCCACTCTTGTTTTGGAGTAAGGCATAACTCCTCTAAGCCAGGAAATACACTATATGCTAATATTATATGTTCCCAAGTATAATTCAACTAGTGAAGCTCAGACCTGGTACTGTACGGTAGATGTATAATGAAAGATATGCAGCCTTTAATTTTCTGATAAATATTATAATCATTTCACACAAAACAGCTAAAATGTGTAATAGATTCAGAGTAGATCATTTAAATGCATAAGTAATATAAGTGTTATAAATGAGATATTTTATGTTCTTTCGCACACTATTTTGCATACACAGAACATCTTAGTTCAGGCTAAATGGATTTACAGAGTGTGAGTGCTATTGAAGGTCAACAGCTCGTGTATTGACTGTGAGATTTGAGCCTGCACATCAAAGTAATTTCCCTGGGGCATTTTTGAGATAATCAAAGGCCAGAAATGCCAAGTCATTTGCCAGATCTCACACTACATGGCAAGAATCAGAGCCAGTACTTGACCAAGTCTCTGAAGTCTAATCACGTTCTTCCCAGCACAGTACAGCTGACTTCTCACCTCCTGGTCAGGACTCCTCCAACACTAGAGTCTCTGCATTCCTCTTTCAAAGCCCTCCACACTACTGATCTCCATTTTGGCTGGCTCATTCTTCTCAGCTTCCAACTGCCTTACTCACAAGTTATCACCAATGACCTCCCAGTAAATGCACTGGCTTGCTTTCTCTTACAGCTAGTCTCACAAAATCTGACTTCAGTACAGCTCTAAGAAGCTCAGCATTAGTTCTGTCCTTTTCAAGTGGACTATGTTTTAGAACAATGTTCAGTATCAGAAACATTAAAAACAAAGTGCGAGGTTGTCGTGTACACCTTCCAATTGAACTCAGTTTCTTCCTAGTCCCCATCTCTTTTCCCTATGGGCACCTTACATCAGTGAGGAGCTTATGCAACCCACAGTGAACCTAAATGCTGCACATTATTAGCTAAAATCCCTTTACGTTAGCTTCAGTCTTTGTGTTGGGTGGTGGTTTTCTGGATTCGGGAAATACATAAGAATGCCATGCAGCTGCTCTTATAGTGTCATGCAAAAAGAATAGCTTTTCCCTAAATATCCCTCATTTTCCACAAGAATTTGGCAAACACCAATATTTTCACTGCCCACAGTCTGTCTCTTCCATAATGTCACATAGTTGCAAACATGCACTATATTTACTTTTTACAACATATTTCTCTTCATTACTGATAAGCACATTCAATATTCTTTCATGCATTTTTATGGTTTGGTGGCTTATTCTTATTTCTGTGGTCTGATTGTGGCTCAAATTCTTTATTCATTTATGTATTGAAAGATAACTTGCTTGCTCTTACGATTTAACAGATACAGGTTTTGTGTGAAAATATGTGTTGATGTGAATGTGTAAATGTATTGTGTGCATGTTCATGTTCATATGAGTGTCGATATCTGTGTAAATTTGTGTCCATGTGTAAGCCAAAATTTAACCTTGGTTTTAGAGACTGGGTATTTCATAGACATGCAGCTTGCTAAGCAGCATAGGCTGTCTAATCCAGCAAGCCCCAAAGACATGTAAGGAGTCTTTTTATTCCTTTTTAATTAATTAAATAATTTAATACAAATAAGATTATCATTAATTTAAATATAATTAACATATTTTCGAAATACATTAATAACCAAACCATTATAATATTTAAAATTAATAATAAAGTTAATTATTTAAGTGGTTAAATTAATCCCTTTTAATGACTGATATATTTTAAGATTTCCTAAGAACTAGAATGAGTATATTCCTAATCTCGTACAAGAATGTCTAATCCTTCAATCTTGGTTGTTCATTTTTAAAACATTGGCTTTTTAGACAAGGTTGCCCACTTTCTCCATATCTCTTCAATATAGTTCTTGAAGGTCTAGCCAGAGCAATAAGACAACACAAGGAGATCAAGGGGATCCAAATGGGAAAGGAGGAAGTCAAATTATCCCTATTTGCAGATGATATGATAGTGTACATAAGTGACTCCCCAAATTCCACCAGAGAACTCCTACAGCTGATAAACACTTTCAGCAAATTCTCTGGATACAAAATTAACACAAAAAATTCAGTAACTTTCCTATATACAAATAGCAATCATGCAGAGGAAGAAATTAGGAAAACTACACCCTTTACATTAGCCACAAGAAATATAAAATATTTAGGGGTAACTCTAACCAAGCAAGTGAAGGACTTGTTTGAAAAAAAACTTTAAATCTCTGCAGAAAGAGATTGAAGATGACATCGGAAGATGGAGGGATCTCCCTTGTTCGTGGATCGGGAGAATTAACATAGTGAAAAGGGCCTTCTTACCAAAAGCAATCTACAGATCCAATGCAATCCCTATCAAAATACCTACAAAGTACTTTAAAGACATTGAAAGATCAATTCTCAACTTCACATGGAGAAAGAAAAAACCCAGAATAGAAAAAAAATTCTATATAATAAAAGATCCTCCAGAGGAAATCTCCATACCCTATCTCAAGCTGTACTATAGAGCAACAGTAATTAAAACAGCATGGTACTGGCACAGCAATAGGCTGGTGGATCAATGGAATCAAATCAAAGACCCAGAAATGAATCCACACACATGTGGTCACTTGATTTTTGACAAAGAAGCAAAGGGGAAAAGGATAGCTTATTCAACAAATGGTGTTGGTCTAATTGGATATCTACATGTACAAAAATGCAATTAGACCTATATTTGTCACCATGCACAAAACTCAAGTCCAAGTGGAATAAAGACCTCAACATAAAACTAGAGACACTAAATTGGTTAGAAGAAAAAGTGGGAAAGAGCCTATAACTCATTGGCAAAGGAGACAACTTCCTGAACAGAACACCAACATCCTAGACCTTAAGGTCAACAATTAATAAATGGGACCTCATGAGGCTGAGAAGCTTCTGTAAGGCAGAAGACACTATCAACAGAAAAACGCGACAGCTTACAGACTGGGAAAAGATCTTCACCAACCCTACATCGGACAACAGTCTAATATCCAAAATATATAAAGAACTCAAGAAATTAAACACTACCAAGCCAAATAACCCAATTGAGAAATGGGGCTCCGAACTAAACAGAGACTTCTCAACAGAGGAATATCAAATGGCTGAGAAACACTTAAAGAAGTGCTCAACATCTTTAGTCATTAGAGAAATGCAAATCAAAACAACACTGAGATTCCATCTTACACCCATCAGAATGGCTAAAAATTCAAGTGGCACCACATGCTGGTGAGGATGTGGAGAAAGAGGAATACTCCTTCATTTCTGGGGGAATGCAAACTAGTAAAACCACTTTGAAAATCTATCTGGTGCTTTCTCAGAAAAATGGGAATAGGGCTCCCTCAAGACCCAGCTATTCCACTCCTTGGAATATACCCAGAAGATGCTCTAGCACACAACAAGGACATATGCTCAACCATGTTCATAGCAGCCTTATTCATAATAGCCAGAACATGAAAACAGCCTAAGTGTCCCTCAGTAGAAGAATGGATAAGGAAACTTTGGTTAAAGAATAGTAAAGAAACTCAGCTATTAAAAGCAAGGAATTCCTGAAATTTGTAGACAAATGGATTGAATTATAAGTGATCATAATTAGTGTATTTTTACTGACTGAGCTCACCCAGAAGCAGAAAGACTCCAATGGTATATACTCACTTATAACTAGACACTAACCCAAGGGGCACGTCCCATGAAAGTCTTCACCTACCGGGAAAGTGGGATAGATGTGAGGACATCTTATTGGGACACTAGTTGAGAGAAGTATGGGAAAATGGGGAAATAGAAGGATCCAGAGGGTCCTAGAAACCTACAAGTAGAACATTATGATGGACAGATCTGGGCCCAGGGGTTCTGCTTCAACTATGGCACCAACCAAGGACAATACATGAAGTACACATTGAACCCCTGTCCAGATCTAGCCAATGGACAGGATATTCTCCACAGATGAGTGAAGAGTGGGGACATGAACTCTGGTGCCTCATATTTGACCATGTCCCCTTGATAGGGAGGCGCAGTGGCACTCAGGGGATAGCAGGATACCAAGATGAGACTTTATACCCTATGATCATATACAGGGGGAGGAGGTCCCCTTCAGTCACAGTCATGGGGGGGGGGAGTAGGGTAAAAGTAGGAGGGAGGGAGAAATGAGAGGACAGAAGGGATGGGAAAACACTGAGATGTAATATGAATGAATTAATAAGTAAATATTTTTTTTAAAAAAGGAAAAAAGACATTGGCTTTTTGAGATTATTTTTGCTACATATATGCATACAAATTTTAGAGTTAACTTGCTAATTCCCACAAAATCATCTCTTTGGTATTTTTTTGCAGTTTTTATTATTAATTTATTCTTGTTACATCTCAATGGTTATCCCATCCCTTGTATCTTCCCATTCTTCCCTCCCTCCCATTTTCCCCTTATTCCCCTCCCCCTATGACTGTTCCTGAGGGGGATTACCTCCCCCTGTATATGCTCATAGGGTATCAAGTCTCTTCTTGGTAACCTGCTGTCCTTCCTCTGAGTGCCACCAGGTCTCTCCCTCCAGGGGACATGGTCAAATATGAGGCACCAGAGTACGTGAGAAAGTCATATCCCACTCTCTTTGGTATTTTTTTAATTGAGATTTCATTAGTCAATACACCAACTAAAACAAAACTGAAAGCTTGTAAATATAGTGTCTTGTGACTCATAAACAAGATATAGGTCTCCAATTTCTTAGATCTTTTAAAGTTTTTGTCCAGCGTATTTTGTAGTTTTCGACTCATTTACCGTTCACATATTTCATCAGATTTAATTCTAGTATCTCACATTCCCCAAATGTCATTGTCATTTACTCAAATTCCTGTTGTTTGTTGCTAGTATGTAAAAATGCAATCAATCTTTCTTCTGTAAACTTAGTCAATTCATTTATTAATTAACTTTCATTAGTAGATGATTATATCCTCTTTTCTATTTAAATAATAATGTTCTATAAGAATAAAGACAAAATAGCCTTTTACCTTATCAATTTGGGTAACATTTTTCTATGTCTTATTACATTGGCTAAAATTCTGTGGTGTAGAGTTTGGTGGGTGAAGCTAACATAACTGTTATTTGGTCTTGCTTTTGTTCTAATAGAATACAGGAAGCCCAAGGCCCACCAACATGATATCAGCTACTGGTTTTGCTATTGTCCTTTATCAAACTGAGAAAATGTTCCTCTGATCATGCCATCCAAACATTTCTTTTGGAATAAATATAGGTTATTTTTAATGCATGCACTGTATTTTTACTGACAATATTATTATTTTATCTTTAATAAGGAGCCACATTGATTTTTAGATATCACAATGAACCTTAATATTTTGCATAAATTTATTTAGCCATTATTTATTCATCTTATTATTTATTTAACTTACTGTTAAAATATTGGCCTCCATTGACCATCCCCAACAGCTATCTATAGTATACAAATTATGCATTTTTATTTATAACTAAACCATAACTTCCTTAAAAAATATTAGGCTGTGTTTCTTTTTTCTTATAATTCTCCTCTATGCAGCTCTTCACGAGAGTGTCCATATTGGTGATGTCTCTCTTTTCCTCGATATTTGGTAGAATTTAGTGATGAAAGATTTCAGTGGTGGTGTTTTCTATGAGGAATGTTTTTCTTCACTAAAAAATTGATTTATTTAAGTGATATAGGGTTATTCCTGTTAACCAGTTTTCTTTGAAAGAACTTTGGAAATTTTCACCTATTGTAATTAGTGTTTCACTTAAATTATTGAACTTATCACTGTAAAACACATTATTGTCTTATTTTATTCCTAACATCTGAAGAATCAGAATTAAATTGACCTCTGTGTGCCTTCTTGCTTCTCTATCTTGTCATCTGTCAAGGGATCATGATATTCCTTAACCTCAGAACCAGGGCTATCTCATATTCTTCATTATATATCTGATATTGATTTTCTTGGCTTGTACTCTAATCTTTACTATTTATTTCTAGGCATTTTCTGGTTTAATTTGTTCTTCTTGTTCCCAAGGGTGGAAGCCCCAGGTTGCTTCTTTGAGATTTTTCTTCTTCTATGCAGCAAGCATCTAGTTATATAACCCTCCTTATATGCTGCTTCAGCACTCTCCAGGGAATTTTATGTGTTGCGTTCGCTTTTGTGTCAGCTCAAAGTACTTTCTATTTTTCTTATTTGTATTTCATTTATCTGCTTATGTGCATGCATGTGTCTCCACATGAGCAAGTAGTTCTCTCTCTCTCTCTCTCTCTCTCTCTCTCTCTCTCTCTCTCTCTCTGTGTGTGTGTGTGTGTGTGTGTCTGTGTGTGTGTCTGTGTGTATGTGAGTGTGTGTGTGAAAGAGAGAGACAGAGAGACACAGAGGCAGAGACAGAGACAGAGAGAGAGGGAGAGAGGAGAGGAGAAAGGAGGAGGGAGAGCAGAGCCCATCAGGAGTCTTCTTTCATACTGTGGTTCCTGGGGACTGAACTCAGGTCATAAGACTTGGCAGCAAGCACCTTTACCTGTCAGTCATCTTGCCAGCGCAGTACTTTTCATTTTTATTGTTTCTTTGATTCACAAGTACTTAGAAATACTTACTTAACTTCTAAATGTTTAATGACTTTCTGAAATCTTTCAGTTATTGCTCTTTGATTCCATCGTGGAATCTCTTCTTCTGCTTCATTATTCCCCAGTCTACCTTTATAAAAAGAGGGAGTGGCCCAGTGGGCAAAATACTTGTGCAAGGATGAGCACTGGAAGCCAGATGGTCAGCACCCACATACAAGCTGGGCTTAGTAGCATGCACCCGTAACTGGAGGACCAGGGTCTTGGAGACAGATCAGTGGCCATAGAGGGCTCACACTGACCAACCAATGTGATCAAAATGGTAGCCCAGGCTCAATAGAAGACCGTGTCTCAAAAAGCAACCGGAAAATGATAAAGAATCCTGACATCAAACTCTGACCTCCACACATGCATGCACAGGTGAATGTACACACACACACACACACACACACACACACACACACACTTTAAACTTCTGAGGACACAAATTCCTATATATTCCTAAACACTCAATTTGCATATTGGAGCCTCAGTAAAAAATCTTTCCAAATTCTGTCAGATCAAATTTGTACCTTCTTAATGATGCTCAAAAAAGTACTTCCTTTACATGTACTCATTTGAGTCTTTATCACCTGGGGCTGCAGGTTACAGTTAGGAAGGCATGACTTTGTCTCGCCCACTGGGCTCTGAGATCAAGGTCAGGGCTGGTGTTCTGTGAGGACTTTCTCCAAAGAGCCTGGCATGGGGCAGTTTCCTAAGTAAGTGAATGAGTCCATTTCCCATCCTCTCACTTTAGAGTTCTCACCAGCTCATCCCCGAGTCCCCAGCATGACTTAACCACTGAGCACAAAGAGAAGAGATGACTAAGAGAAAGGGGAGGTGTGTGCATAGATTTCTTTGTGTGAGCAGGAACCATGGACATGAAGCAGGCCCCCTCAGGTATGGCAGGATGCCTGGTTTATGTCTAGGTTGACTTTGGACCTGTAGGAGCTGGGTTAGTGGTTATGGGGCCAGTCTGGGGCCTTACCTGTGCAGATGGTAACCAGGCTCACTGGGAGTGAGTGAAGCAGACACAAAGCAGAACCACACAGGTGCTTCCCACTCCAGCTGTGGGGAGGCTCTGCCTGGACACAGGAAATAGGGCTGCAGCAGGCCAGGGCCTGCGAGTACTCAGCAGTGTGTGCACATGTGTGTGCTCAGTGAGATGCGGGGATGGAGACGGATGGCTGGAAGATAACTTGAACTAAATTCACCAGCAAAAAGAGAAACAGCAGATTCTTCCTTTCCATCCCTGGCTAATCTTAAAACATGTGCTCTCTGTCTGATCTATGATTTCTCACATTCCTTGAGGTCAGATGCTGCCCATAAGTGACTAATGCCATCACAACAAAGCACACTTCACAGAATCTCATAGAGGAAAATAAGAGGCCAGTCTCATAAAATATCATATGCTTCTTTAGGAAAGTAACGTGTGTGTGTGTGTGTGTGTGTGTGTGTGTGTGTGTGTGTTGCATGCACATGTGAGTACCTTTGCATGCATATGGGGTTAGGAAGCATTGGGTGTCACTGTCAGCCTTTTTGCTTGGAGACTATGTGTCTCACTGAACTAGAAGTTTGCCTTTGGATGTAGTTGGCAGCTCAGCAAATGTTTAGGATCCGCTTGTCTCCACTTCCCAATACTGATGTTACAGGCACATCCAGCTACATGGGGACTTTTATGTGAGTGCTATGGATTTGAATTTGGGTACCCATTCCAAGACCTTTTACCCACAGAGGCACCTCCTCAGCCCTTGGAAAGCAGCTCTTTAAGGATGAGATAAGTATTAGAAGACAAACTTCACTATAAGACTGAGATATCAGCTGCAACATGGGGTACATATTTGGTAACTTTCCCAGGTCCACCCAGTGTGTTCCAGTATAACCCAGTGTTAAGGTATTCTAACCAGTAACTTGAATTACTCAGTGTTCCATATATGATTCAGAATGCAGAGGCTACTGGGACATAAATAAACAAAGATTATGTGGTTAACCTTTAAGTATTTATCTCTGACATAAGCAGCCTAGGTGCCCTCAGAAATGAGTGATCTGGCTGAGAAGGGATAGACTTCTGTGGGCCTCTCTATGGTCCTTCTTTGATTTATTTCTACCCATACCCCATACAAAACTAAAATACTATTCTGTACATACAGGAAAAAATACCTCAAGGTCTCATATGCACCAGTCCCCAAGTTTTGAATCAGAATGCAGTGTTCAGACAGATTCCTTCAGAAAAGTCTTCCCACTTGCTGTTGTTGCTTCACTAAAAAGACTTTATTTCATCCAGATTTGGAAACTTTGAATTCTTTACCTTTAGGATCAGTTCAGGATAATCAAACTCACACTTTTTCATAAGAATCTGGTGAACCATGTGCAGTAGCACATGCCTATAATCCCAGCATGCGGGGAGGTAGGGGCAGGCAGATCACTGTGAGTTCAAGGCCAGCCTACTCTACAAATTAATTCCAGGACAGCCAGGGCTACACAGAGAAGCCATGTCTCAAAAAACCAAACCAAACCAAACAAAACCCTGGTAACATTTACCCTGGGTCCTTAGAGATACAAAGAATAATGGACACATTCCAAGTGTGTGTCTCCATCATCCACGTCCTTCTCCACAAAGCTGGTGAGATCCTTTGGCCAATGTGGCAAGGGATTGATGTGTGGGTCAGCTCTGTGGCATGAGGCTCATGCTGGAGACCCACACTTATTAACCTGGGGTTGTGACTTCCTTCCCAGAGGTCACAGTCTGCATCTGCTGACTCCATGGGGCCATGGCTCCTCTCTACCATGCTGTGCCACTCTGTTTTAGGCGAGCACGAAGAAACCACATCTGCTGTCCAGCCAGATCTAAACTGAGCCCTGGCTTTGGAAACAATCCCAAGCTGAGAATGTGGAGTTGCAGTGTACCTGCAAGGGCAGTGGCTCATTTCCATGGAAACAGCTCATTCTGGGTTCTGGTGTGTGAGGGAAGCAAATGGGTTTTATCTGACTTTCGCACACTGACTTCCTGTCCTTTAAAATGCTAACCCCAAACTTTGGTACATTTTTGTGTCACTTATTCCTAAAGGAATGAGCTACTTCTTGGGCTGGTGTTCCCTTTTTACTGCTTTATCAAGGAAATTGTTATCTGCACATGTAATGATTTCCAATACAGAAGACATCACCTGGAAAACAACTAATAAAGGGCCTTCACAAAGCAACTCCTTCCAGATGTGGATTTAATTTACCCATTCATTCATTCATTCATTCATTCATTCACTCATTCATGAAATATCCGTTGTGTTTTTCCTGCACCCAACAGTGATAAACACTGTAGATACTTCTCTGCAGATTCATATACTAAATTGCCAGATGAGCATTTCTAACAGTTTGTGGAAGGTTAGTGGATTCTTGGACATCTAGAGAGGGGAACAAGAACTTTGGGGGACAGATGCCATCATTAGAACAAACTAGGCTCAAATCACTACCTTTGCTAGCTGTGAAATATTAGAAAATTTGCCTAATGTCCTGGGCTCTATTTTCTGCATTCAAAAGCACTGAGCTGTGCTATTTCAGATGATTAAAGTAGGCCATCTATGTAAAACAGAGAACAGTTGCTAACACCTGATCAGTCCCTGGTAAATGTGACCCGCCCACTG
Organism: Acomys percivali; assembly: GCA_907169655.1. NCBI lineage: Eukaryota > Metazoa > Chordata > Mammalia > Rodentia > Muridae > Acomys > Acomys percivali. Next base: position 114,919,391 of record OU015742.1, on the reverse strand, counting down.
ATTTTTATCATTATTAGTCTCCTACACAGAGGCTGAGTCAACTACAGACACACTAGAAGATCAGTGTTAAAGACAGCATAGGGGGAGCAGACAGCAGCTTCCTACTGTGGTTATAGGAATGGCCGCAGTTCTGTGTATGTTCTGGGAGCTGTCAGCATGACTTGATGTGTTATAAAACCCACTTCACTACAGTTGCTGGTAGGGAAATTCTATCTAAGTTATCACTTTATGAGGTGTATGGCAGGAGCAGGGCTGGGAACAGTCAAGACCCTTATCTGGTTGTCAGCCTTGGCAATGCCCCTTTCTCCAGCTCTCTCTCACTCTGCACTCCGGGTGTAGAACAGAGGAGATTCCGTGTCCTTGTGTCACTGGAATAGATGGGTCTGTTCTCTGGACAGGTGCCAATTGTAAATGGGCTCTTGCTGTTCTCCGGCTAATACAGCATCCTTTGGCATGTACAAGCATCTGGGCCTTTGTTTAAATGTTGAGGAATGTGTCCAAATAGTATGCTCTAAGACATCTAGGCAAAGTCAAGAAGCAAGTGCTGCTGACGCAGAGAACAGTGGTGACGAACCTGGGAAGCTGTAAGGAATAGCTAAATTGTCACACACAGAATGAATGTGTGGGAGGTTTGGCAGATGGGCTTTACAGGTATCCTCTGATACCAATTTATTCAATAGTCAAATTTTCTGTGAGCCTTTTTCTCCATTTGTTAATCTAAGCAAGAGCAGAGTAAAGGGGCAGAGAGGCTTGTTCAGAGGCCTCGTCTGTCTGCAGAAGATGCTGGGAATCCCTTAAACACCAAGACTCCTGTGTGTATTTCATCATCATTAAAATTGCCCACAAAAGACATCAATATATATTCATTCATTTGTTTTACTAGAACAAACTATTTCCTTGCATCTAAGTCCCTATGTCACATGCTTTAGGAAATTCAGGAATAAATAAAACTATCATCATGAATGATGCAACCCATACACCCAAATATACTAAAATAATGCACCAAAAACAATATTCATAAATTATAGCATTATCACATTTGACCTTTATATTAACTGTATAGGCAAAGAAAAAAGTTGCTGGTTTTTTTTAACCTATATAGGAAGACCCATTACTAGTTCTTTATGACATAAGTGAGAGTCTATCCTAGGCCTCCTAACCTAAGCTTCCATCTTTTAATGAAGTCATCACTCTGTCCCGCTTTCACTCATCTACATGACTCTTTCTCTCACTCAGTTTTGACTGATCACTGATCCTGTGTAAGTCCATTGACAAATAATAGCTTGAAAATAGCTGGAAGGAGCTTAGAAGCAAGATCCATCCCTGTGTCCCTGGGAGGATGAAAGTGAGGGGGAAGGATGTGAAGATTTTTGCGTCTAGATGGCTCTGATGTATGCCAACAGGAGTTTTCCAACTAGAGATAAGAGAGGCACCAACCAATACCACCATCCATTTAGTCCTGGAGTTCATAAGTAGAACTCCAAGAGGATGCTTGGGATAGAGTTGGAGTGAGACTGAAGACCAGAATATAGCACTTTCCCTCCTATACAAGTTACATTTATGTTGCTGTGAGCACAATACCGGACAGAAACAGTATAAAAGAAGAAAGGTTTTTGGGTTTTGATCATGCTTTTAGGGAGTTCAAGCATCATACTGTAGGAGGAAATCAGTTCGTAACTCTCTCTGCCTTTCTCCTCCTCCTTTCTTACCCTTTTCTGGTCCACAGCCCTCTAATTTAGAGTGTGTCTGATTGTTTGTTTTGTTTTCTTTTGTTTTTTGAGACAGTGTTTCTCTATGTAGACTTGGCTGTCCTGAACTCACTTTGCAGACCAGGTTGGTCTCAAACTCACAGAGATCTGCCTGCCCCTTCTTCCCTGAGTGCTGGGATTACAGGCGTACACCACCATGCAAGCTTCAGAGTGTGTCTTATCATTCAATTAACACCACAGAAATGCCTAGATATGTATCAGAATCTAAGCGATTCTAAATCCGGCTACATTTACAATGAATATTTACTATTATATATCCCAACATAGAATTGACATGTTATATTATCTCTTAACTGATTAAAATTCCTTTTGGGTCCATCACTCTCATGACCCATTATATAAGGTAGAACCAATTGGCCATCTACAAAATGTGTTTGAAACTTCAAACTCCCTTGGGACACAAGGCTGAATGTGAATGCTGAGCCTCGGCATTATATGATCGATCACTGCTTGATCACATACAGACCTGGACTCTAATTCTAGAGTGTTCTATACCTAGTCATCTCTCCATCTTTACCACATACCTGCCTAACTATGGTAGACACCTCAGGTGTAACTGAGTCTCTGTTTTGAGAATAAGAGATGAGCCTCTCTTTGATTGGAACAGGACCTATACTACATGACAACTTTTCCCTCACCAGAAACATTTCATGAAGGAGTTAGTAGGGACCTTGAACAAACCTAGTCAATTTCTGTATTTCAGAATTTCTTGCAAGTGTGTTGGAATGCTTTGTGAAGCGTGGCTGCCAATTCCATTCTGTTTTTCTGTGGCTGATTATAGCAAAACAATCTGTCAGGCAATCACAAAGATATTAGCTGGTTATTGGAAAAACTCATCTACTGATGAACACTGCTGTAGAGACAAAAGCAAACACACAGGGAGCTAGACTACCCACTCACCTCCTAGTCTGCCCACAGACAATTCTAGTGCATTTGTTCACTCTGTGCTACTTGATTGCCTGGAAGTAGAGAAATCTTGATGTCTGGAGACTAAAAGGAGTAGGTTTTCTACTCTTAGAAATGTGACTTGCGTTACTGCTCACAGTGTGCACACATGAACAACACCTGGCATGCTGAAACTCCAAAAACTTTAATATTTCAATTATGGGTCTCTGGTTAGATATGAATAATTATATCAGTAATTATTAGATCATTTGCAATAATAGATATTTCTCATTATCTTCACCTTTATGTTCAAAGCATCACAGAAGCCATGACTTGATCCTCTAAACACCCCCATTCATCCTGCTCATTTCAGTCAAATGCATTGGTCTTAGAGCACAGTGAAGGAATCACACATTTTCTGGGCTACATGCTATTATCACAACTCTCAGAGGCTAGGACTGCCTGGTCCTAACAGATACCCTCCTCATGGCAACCAGTTACTGAGCATCTGCTTGTATCACTGCTTGATGAGAGACATGGCAAGGACACTGCACTGAACTTAGCAAATTATCTTCTAAAAAAACACGTTTTTCATGTTAAAACAATTTCCAGCATATGGATGCTTTCATTTTGAATTTATCCTTCAGTTGGAGAAGAGCCAATGATACACAGAACAAAACATAGAGATGCAGAGGTACACTAGGGGAGTCTTGCTGCTTTAAGACCACGGAGCTATGCATGTGTATGTATGTATGTATGTATGTATGTATGTACGTATGTATGTATGTACATATTTATTTATGTGTGTATGCATGCATGTACATATGTATGTATGTGTGTATACATGCATGCATGCATGTATGTATGTATGATTATTCTCAGAATGCAGAGTGTTCCCTATGTCTGCCAAGACCAAAAGCAATTTTAGCTAATTTTTAAGTAATCAAAAAGAAGAAAAATGTCTACTTCTACTTTCTTTGTTTTTGCCAGTAACCTTTGACAGTTTTATCTTTAGAGACTTTTCAAGGAATAACATACTTGAGTGAGTCTGATAGTCCCTAATGGCATAGCTGTGCAATGTTATGAGGAATGAGTCTCGGTTCAGGTGACAGTTCCCAGCAACCATGTTTTTTAAAAGCTTTTTTCAATAGCAGGTTCTACTCTAGGGCTATGACTAGCAAAGCCATGTGCAGATTACAGTATAAGGGATGAAATATCCTGCTTCAAATCCACATAAAAGTCAGCTAACTACCCAAGTAATAGGCATGCCACTATTTAATCTGTTGGTACATCTTGCCTGGCAGATCAGTACTGCTACATTTGGGGTCCAGAGCTGGGTAAGACAATTGATGTCATTTCTCTCTTAGTAGCCAGTAGGGTACCATGAAAACCAGCTAGCAGAGAGGAAGTTTCCCATCAGTTTTAGACTGATTTCTTTATGTCACACAGTCAAAATGGCCCTTTTGGTAAAGATACTACACATTTTGGCTGTAGGACATAAAAAAAAAAAAATCAAGCTCAAACTGATGTAAAACTTCGTCTCTACTGACTAGCTTTCATGGTGCCCAAAGATAGTGTGTGTGTGTGTGTGTGTGTGTGTGTGTGTGTGTGTGTGTTCTCTCTCTCTCTCTCTCTCTCTCTCTCTCTCTCTCTCTCTCTCTCT
>OU015742.1:114901683-114915064 GCA_907169655.1 Acomys percivali | reverse complement strand
TCTCTCTCTCTCTCTCTCTCTCTCTCTCTCTCTCTCTCTCTCTCTCTTTCTTTCTCTCTCTCTCTCTGTGTATCCAGGCACTATATTATTCTATATTAATTAAACATTATACATAAACATGTATTTTGAATTTGGTTGTGAAAAAATAGGCTTCCATATGGCTTTCCACACTCCCTTCTTTGGATTAACCCTAGGATATAAACTATTATCCTCATTTTGCTAAATGGCCATGCCATCAAATTGCTTTCAAATAGTTATACTTGTGCTCATAGGCCTATGTTGCTCTCAGTCTTTTGCAATGGGTAACAGTCAATAGAGAGATGAATAACTAGTCAAAATTCTGAGAATACAAGTTTGAGTTTTCAGCGCTAAGTAAGACATCTATATTAATCTCACCACCACCAAAGTTCAAGGAACATGACAAAGTGGGCTATAGGATGGGGAGGAGCACTTTGAAGTACTGTTTTCTGGGCATAGCATATCAAATGTACTCATGAACTCATAGAAGCTGTAATTACATATACAAAACTTATACGAGAACAAGCCAGCCACAATCCCAACATTGATAGGTAAATGACCTCCAGCCCTGACCCCTTACTGAGGAGCTAGATAATTGCTAGGTTATGGGGAATAAGCCTTTATTGAGTATGTGGTAACTGGTAGATTTGGACTGTTCCGATGCATGGTCCAGGCATGTTTACATATGGGTGACACTAACTTGACTTGTGTGTTATAAAGAAGGAAAGGGGGAAAGAAAGAAAGGAGCAGGGGAGAGAATCTGGTATTAGATGTATCAAGAGTTTGAAGAGAGATATGACAGCCAGATATAATAATATTTCATTATATGCATGCACAAAGGTCTCAAAAACAAAAAAGTTCTAAAAACCCAAATACTTCTGAAATTTTAAGTGAAGGAAATGGTTTTCAGGCAGGTAAGTAATATGGAATTTTTTTCCTTAAGCTGAGTGACATTTCTCAGTTGCATTGTGAGCCACCATGTGTACAAATTTATTTGTACAACAATGAAATGTTTCCATATCTTACATCAATAATAATTGATTTTCTTTCTTATCTCTTCACTATAAGAATGATGTGTCACCTGCAAAGGGAAGCTCTGTGGCATCGATTCTCTATCTCTAAACTTTCTTTCGTTATGATCCATTACAGCATCAAAATTACAGTTATGAAGTAGCAACAAAAATATTGTTATAGTTGGGGTCAACTCGAGGAGCTGTATTAAAGGGCTGCAGCTTTAGGAAGGCTGAGAACCACTGCTCTACAGGCAAAGTTGTGGCGGTGAATGCAAAACCACCTAAGTCATGAGCTGCTGCACCCTGTATGGAGAGGCGCTTTCCTCGGGCTCATGACAGCTGGCTGAAAGGAAGGTTTGTGAGTCAGATCTGGACCTTGTGATGCTGACATTCTTTAACTACCTGGTTCTCAGGGAGCATCAGGTGAGTTCATTCCTCCAAGAGAATAGAAGCAGCTCAAAATGGAGACTTGCCTTTTGAGTAAGTTAAACAGCACCTAGGGATGACGAAAAGGCCCAGGAGATGTGTATGGCGGTGTGGACTCTTACACAATCTCATTTCTAAAGTCTTGGAGAAGATGCTTCCCCACTCTGAGCCTCAGTCTTCTGTTTACAGAGTGATAAGAAGAGTTCTGGGAAGACAGCGTGTTAAAATTATGTCTGTTTTAAATGCATAACAATGACAAACTAGATATAAGGGGAGATATTCCAAAAGACACAGCTGGGCTCAGAAACACAACAAACATACTATGAATTTCTTTCCAATTTGCTGTTTCATTCATTCTTAAGATTGTAAGAGGCAAAGGCAGTGAATGACTGAGAGAAAATGTATAATCCAAACACAGCAGAGCACTGGCACATATGAGCTTTCAGCTGTTGTGATAACATGTAAACGACCTGGGTGTGTTCAAGGCAGAACAGTCTCAGCAAAGGGGCATGGAGGGGCATAAAGTCTCACGCTAGCTGAGGACTGGCCATTCACGGATGCCAGGAGGGGAAGGGTTTTAATAAATGATGTAACCGCTGGTAGGTGCATCATATTCCAGAGAAAAACCACATATCCAAGAGTATACTTGTATCATAAAAGGGATTCAGTAGATTCAAAACAAAGAAACAAAAAAAAGACAGAAAGTTGGATATGCAGGGGAGTTGTGTGGAGCTGGTAATGTATCTTATGGGTGCACAGAGACTGAGGCACCAATCAGGGAGCCTGCAAGGGTCTAACTTCTGTCCACTACATATATGCTATGGTTGCATAGCTTAGTGTTCTGGTGGGACATCTAAAGTGGTAGTGGGGTGTCTCCTTCTCATGTGCCTGCTTTTGGGACCCTTTTCCTCCTACTTGGTTGCCTTGTCCTGCCTTGATGTGAGGGTTTGCACGTAGACTTGCTGTAACTTGTTCAATCATGTTTGGTGGTTATCCCTGGGAGGCCTGCTATTTTTGGAAAGGAAAAGGATAATGATTGGATAGGACTCTGACAAGGAGGGGATTTGGAGGAGTGGATGGAGGAGAAACTGCAGTCAGAACGTCATATATGAATGAAGAAGAAAATAAATAAATAATGGAATACTAAAAGAACTAACAAAAATCATTTTAAAATATAGATGAATATGTACACAGTTTGTGTGGAGAACATGACAAAAGTGGCAAGAAACGGAACAATAAGCCCTAGATAATGAGGCTGGAGAGATGGCTCAGCAGTTAAGAGCACCGACTGCTCTTCCACAGGTCCTGAGTTCAATTCCAAGCAACCACATGGTGGCTCACAACCATCTGTAATGTGATCTGATGTGCATGGAATACATAATAAAGTATATATATAAAGACCTAATTAATACGTGACATGCCACCCTCATGATTATTCACAAAATGGAGAAAGGGTCATGTGCTAGAGTTTAGAAGAGTTTGGACACTCTTTTCCACACTCACAGCATGCTGGCTACTCTAGGCTGACACCTGACTTTACAAGGCTGTAAAATGAACTGCTTCACTTTCACTTGTCACATTCTCCAGTACTTTCTTTTATGAAGTGGTGTTTCCCACCATAGTAACAGAGAAGAACAGACACTAAAATTTTAGGTCCAGGGACATGGAACCACGTCTCCACTATAAACATTAAGAGGAAATCGTCTCAACCTTCTACAAAAAGACGTTGAGGAGAGGCAGCTGGAAATATGTCAAAGCACATTGTTCTTCTTGTCCTGGGATAATTAACCAAAAGCTAATGTGTTAGGATTTTGTCAGAACCTAACTAACTCATGAGGGAACTGCCAGCACTAGCTCACTATGGCTCTCCTACTTCATATGTGTGGAGACAGAACGCTAGAAGCACTGTGCATTCAGAGTCTAGAGACACAGGCTCACAAGACTTAACTGTAGCCTCTGTGATGTTTCCCTGCCCCAACATCTTACTACCACATTACTGAAGGATATTTACTAAAGTTTATTTTATCAAATACATTGTTGCTCACTTTCAAGAAAAAGCTACAAAGCATTAGAAAAGGTAAAAAACAAACAAACAAACAAACAAAACATCTTTCAAGAAACAACCCAGAGGGTTCAGGAGCCCCACAGGGAGACCATCAAGGCTAGCTGATCTGGATCCAGGTGGAGCTTGTACAAACTAAGTAATGACAAGGCATGAAGAAAACCTAGACCCGCTGTTCAGATATAGCCAATGGATAGCTCATTCTCCAAGGCTGTTGGGGGAGCTGGCACTGTCTCTAACATGAGTACTGGTGGCCGCCATTTGAGCACTTTCCCTCTCTTGGCAGGGAAGCCCTGCTGGCACACAGAGAAAGGGATAAGCAGACTATCCAAGTGAGACTTGATAGGCTGTGGTCAGGCAGAGGGGGAGGAGCCTACCCCAAGATGTCTAGAAGAGAGGAATAGGGCTGAAGGGGGAGAGAGGTTAGGAATGGGAAGATACAAGCAAGGAGATAACAGACTGGATGTAATATGAATAAATTATAAATTTTTTTAAAAATTGAATATCAAAGACCTGGAAGGGACATTGAAGTTATCTAACTAGAAATTCAAAGTAACTATCTTTAATGGATGAAGGACTTTAAAAAAATAAACAGCCCGGTGGGGTGGCCTTGCCAGGCCACAGAGGAAGAGGATACAGGAAGTACAGATGAGATTTGATAGGCTGAGGCCACCCTTTCTGAGGACTAGGGGAGGGAGGGGGCAGGTATGAGGGAGGGGGGGGGGGATCCAAACACAACGAGGGAGAGAGCTACAATTTGGATGTAAAGTGAAAAAAATAATAATAAGTAGCATATACAAAATCAAATAAGCAATGGAAAAATTTAAGAATCATAATGCTAGAAATTAACAATTACTGTAGCAGCAATGAAGACTATTTTTTTATTACTGTTAACATGTCAAAGGGAGAGGGAAGAGGGGCAGGAAACACTGAGATTGCAGGCATCACAGTAGAAATATCCAAAAGAGAAAAGTAAAAAAATCAAACATTTTTAAAATGAAAGAATATTCAAGAAGTTTTGGGCAACCACTAAAGGTGGGAGATGCTTAGCTATGTGTATAAAACAGCATAAAAGTTAAAACAAACAAACAAACAAAAAACAAATTATTTCAGTTGATAATAACTAAGGAATTCACCTGACTTAGTGATAGACATCAAGCCACTAAAGAGAGGAAGTACAGGAGGATAAGATGAGGAAGATGAGGAGCAGGGTGAAAGAAGGGGAGAAAGAGGCACATAGACATATTTTTAAATAGCAGAAAATTAAAGAAAAGAAATCCGGGAGCAAAGAAAACAGAAGAGAGAAATACAGTACTGATCATGGAAGAAATAGAAGAATTTATGACTGTTCTTCAAAGATCATATAAGGATGAGAGTGGAATGGAATAATTAAAGTATTTAAACTAAATTAAAATATTTAAAGCAACCTAGAATTCTACATCCCAGGAAATTAAAGAAAGCTAGAACTTTGCCAGGCAAGCAAATATTAAAGAAAATGGTTGTCAGAAAATGTCCCGTAAATTTTTAAAAAGTTTTTACATAGTCACAGAATCAGATATTCAAATGTTCATTTTTAAAAAAGGAAAGAACACTAAATGAGAGATTGTGTATTTCTTTTTTAAAGTATTTTAATAATTATTGATCTAAGAGATACTTTGTTCAAAATAATAACTACATTATATCCAATTACATATCCGTAAGCATATGTGAATATGTGTGGAGTGTATATGAGTTTTATATAAGGAATATGAATTACCACAACTATAAAAGGGATGAGAGGGGAGAGTAACATTATTTTGCTGTTATTACAAGCTCACTTCTTGTAAAGTGGTATATTATTGTACTACCTTATTGTCATACTAAATACATATTGTAAGCATAGGGAAACACTAACATATGTTTTGCTCTCATTATTGCTCCTAAGTGATATGCTGAAACAGGAGAGGTGGCTCATTGGTTAAGAACACCGTGTGCTCTTCCAGAGGACTAGAGTTCAATTTTCAGGACCCACCAAGTGCTCACAACTGTCTATAACTCTACCTCAGGGAACAAGATGACTTCTTCTGGCCTCTCTGAACACCAACACAACTGGTGCACAGACAAACATGCAGACAAAAAGTAAATAATCTTTAAAAAAAATACTTTTGTCTCCTAGAAAAGTGAGATGTTATTAAAGGAAAATGAGTAGAATTACATAAAACTCTTAAATCCACAAAATGTAAAAAAATGTTTATAACAGAAATAGGTAAAAATCAATCCATCAACCAATTAAAGCAACATATTGAACTAGAAATAAATATTAAATGGCATGAGTAGTTAATTTGAACAGTAATGGTCTACATATACATATAAAGGATAAGCTCCAATTATATGCAGCCTATTTTAAAGACTCACCTTAAATTTAAAAAAAATTCAGATGGAATTCAAGTAAATAAATGGGAAAAAATGCATTGCCAACATAAAATAAAGCAGGAAAATTGTATTATGTCAGATGGGCATCAAAACATAAAAAAGGTATGGATTAAACAAAGGGCATTTCATTTTGATAACAGAATCAGTTCTCTATAAAATCAAAACAGTCCTTAACATGTATACACCTAAAAGCAGAGTCTGAAAATATGTTGAACAAAAACTAACAAAACTAAGAGGAGTAATGGACTCATTTACCATCATGCTTCATGAGTTCAGCACTAGGCAGTTAGTGATCAACAGGCCCAGCAGGCAGAATAATTATAAAGATATAAGCAACTTCATCAGCCTCATCAATCAATGCAATATATTTTATAATTTAAATCTTCATCCAACAAAACAGAACAAACATTTTTCCCAAGCTGACATGGGACACTCACCAATAAAGAGACCACATAAAACATACCATGACAAACTCAAAAGAAGAGAAATCATAAAGTGCCTGCTCTCAGGCCACAATGAAATTAAACCAGAAATAAATAGCACAAAGACAGCTGGAAAATCACTAAATATGTGCAGATTAAAAAGCATGTTTCCAGCACATGGGTCAAATAAGAAATCTTAAAATAAATACAGAGGTTTTTTTTGGTAATATTTGTTTTCACTTTATTTATAGGGAGGGCTCTGTGTGTATGCAAGCCACATGTGTAGGTGTGCCTTTGCATGCCAGAAAGAGGATGTCAGAGGCTATTGAGAAAAAGTGACAAGCACTTGTAACCCACAAAACATGAGTGTAGGCAACCAAACTTTGGTCCTCAGCGAGAAACACAACTCTTAACCACTGAGTCATATCTCCTGCCCTAAAAACTAGGTTTCAATAAAGGGAAAACAAAAATAAACTTTCTTAAAACTTATATGATACAGAGAAAATGGTTCTTGTCAACAAAATTAAAACAATAAATAAATAGATGAGAAGAAATACATATAAAAAAATCAACAACCTAATTTTCCACTTTGGGAAACTGGAGAGAGAATAGCAAACTAAGCTCAAAAGAAACAACAACAACACAAAAACAAAAAGTGGAGAAATTTTACATTTACTTTTAAACTAATAAGATATTCAAACTCTTTTGTAAAATCAGAAATTAAAGAAGGGCTATCATTACAGAGCCTACAGTCACTAGAATAAATAGTTTAAAATAAGCATATGCTATTCTTTTTCCACTTATTTTATATCCTAGAAGACGCCAGTTTTTCAAAACACACAGATGTCAAAATTCATACACCAAAATAGATCATCTGACTAGGCCAATAACTATTAAAGACACTGAGTCAAACATCCCATAAAACAAAGAATATGTGACCCAATTGTATTTACTGAGTAATTATGTCAAAAAATGACTGAAGGGGGGAAATTATATCAACTCCATTCAATCACTTACAGTGCCTTGAAGCATAGGGACCACTTTATTCTGTGAAGCCAGCATTACCCCAATCTCAAAATCAGCCAAGATATTATAAAGAAGGAAAAATGTTAAGCAAGTCTCATCAATAAGATGCAAATGTCCCTTATAAAATATTATTAAAATAATTATTTTAAAATTTATGTATCATAACCAAGTGTAATTTGTCATAGTTATGCAATATTGGTCACATGTTCAAAATTTTAATTAATGCAAACAAGACACAATATATGTGTTAAAAATCTGTAACCCCATCTACTTGGAGAGTTGTGGTAAAATGATTGCAGATCCAAGCCAACCTGGGCAACAAAGCAAGAACTCATCTCAACAAAGCACTTTAATAGACAGAAATTAAAATAATCGTATATCAGATACAAATAAAGCATTTGAAATAAACCAATATTCATTTATCATTTTAAAAATTCTTAGTAAACTAAGAGTATAGCACTTACTCATTAAGCCTTTTCAAAACAACACTGGAGATTCTAGCTAATAAGATTAGAAAACACTGGCAAGGATATTTCCTAATTTTCAATAATACTGATTTTGTCAATAATAAAATAACCTGTGAAGAAAATGCAAAATTATTTTTAAAAATAAAATTTCTTAAATAGCAGGGCTGCTAGATGCAAAGTTAATATACAAAAGAAAATAATCATATACAAATCTGAAAGAAAATAGTGTAGGATTTACAAGAGAAGTCCACACTCCGATGAGTGAAATAACAGAAAAACGGAGAAGACGCAGAACTCTGTGTTCATGGATCAGGCACTTGGATATCAAACACCAAAAGACAGATTAATTTAAATTATATGCTGCTACAAAAAATAAATCAAAATTAAAAGACTACATGCTTTATAATCCTAACTACCTCACAAACTAGAAAAGACGGGATAATAAAGACACTATAGAGGTCAGTGGTGATTAGGAGGTCAAGGGCTCAGAAGAAAGGACAGTTGGAAGTCACATGATTTTAATGGCAGTCCAACTGTTATATTTGATACTACAACAGTGAATTACCCATCCTTAATATTTTTGTTTGAAAGCATGGAATGTAGAAAACCACCAGAAAGGGTACTTTTTTTTATATTTTTGTTGTTTTATTAAAAGAATGCCTATAATCTGAGCACTCTGGGAAGCAGAGGGAGGCAGATCTCTGTGAGTTCTAGGCCAGCCTGGTCTACAAAGCAGAATGGGTCCTAATGTAAACCATGAATGGTTATTTTGATGTACCATTGTAAGTTTACAAAATAGATCAGATATAGTGGACTTTAGAAAAAGAAACATTAAATAATGTAGACAATAGTTTATGTGTGGAAACAAATGTTTGGGAACAGAAAATATATAAAATACTGCTGTTTCTTCATCCCAACTTTGTGATGAACCTAAAATTGCTGTTAAATTAAATTAGTAAGGATTCTCCAGACTCACCTCGGTATAAAGCTTTATTACTTTAACATATTTTTATTTAAACTTTTTATACAACTTGATTATGTTTTCCCCACCTCCAACTCCTCTCAGATTCTCCCTACCTCACCAGTCCAATTTTATGTTCTCTCTCACTCAAAAAAAAAAAAACCATAAAATTAAATTTTTTAAAACTAACCATCAAATAAGACAAAAAAATGTCAAAACAAACAAAAAGTCCACAGAAAAGACAAAGAAAACAGAAAACCCATAAAGTTCATTTCATTTCTCGTTGGCCAATACCTGGTATGGGGCCTGCCCTGAAGTGTGATTGATATGGCGGACCTAAATGGATCTGTTCAGTGATCTGAGGAACAAAGAAAAGAAGGAAAATTGGGAGTGTGTAAAAATTTTACAGAATGGAATACTACTCACCTATTAAAAACTAATACATCATGCAACTTGAGGGCAAATGGATGGAACTAGAAAGTATCATCCTGAGTAAGATAACCCAGACCCAGAAAGACAAGCATGGTATGTACTCACTTATAAATGGATATTAGCCAAAATATACAGGATAATCATGCTAAAATCCATAGGCACCAAGAAGTCGAGTAACAAGGAAGACCCAAGGAGGATGCTTGAATCTCACTCAGAAGGGAAAATAAAATAGACATCAGAAGTAGATAGAGGGAAGGGAGGACAACAGGTATGAGAAAGATGGGAAAAGAAAACAGAAATCAGTTGTGAGGTGGCCCCCAGGAGTCTATGGGGGCGACCCTAGCTGCAACTTCTAGCAGTGGAGACTATGGAACCTGAAGTTGCCACCTCCGGCAGCCAGGTAGAACTTCCAGTGGAGGGAGGGGCACACCAATGCACCCATAAGACCTTCAACCCAAAATTTGTTCTGTCTACAAGAAGTGTAGGAATAAGCATGGAGCAAAGATTGAGGAACTAGCCAACCAATGATTGGCTCAACTTGAGACCCACCCCAAGGGATAGAGCCAACCCCTGACACTAATACTCTGCTATGCTTGGAGACGGGAGCTTTGAAGGGAGGGAGGGGGAAATAATATAATTATACTACAATCTCAAAAATAAAAGTAATAATTTTAAATAAACCAGTATTTTTAAAAGATAATTATGTCCACTGTTAAGAAAAATAAAATGAGATGTATGCGCTATCTATCACAATATATAAAACTGATTAAGATTTACATTTTTGTAACTATGCTGAGGCAATATGAACTTCTTGACTGGCTTTCCTGTATGTGTTGCCTCTCTCTTCTTCCAAGACTGGTCATGAATACTCTAGAAAGACTCTTTTTTTTTTTTTTTTTTTTTTTTGATTGATCAAACTCTCAAACTTTATTAGTCAGGCAGCAGCTTTTATAAGTCAGAAGGCCTGGGAGCATATTGCTATAGCAACCCAGCTGCAGGCTTTTTTCAAAACACAGGGAATTCCAGGCAGGGTTATAATGTCCTGCCATACAGGGTATCTTGCTCTGTCTTCATCTAGCTTTAGTCTAACTGTTGACTCACAACAGGGTCGCTCCATCTCTATTTGTCTTTACTCTAACTGCTGACTCACAACAGGGTCAGCTAGTTTCTGGTGAAAGGCAAGCTTTGGGAAAGACAGAGACTTAAAGGTAGAGGCTCTGACAAGATGGCTGAACATTGGCCAAATGGCCTTTTGTCCCCAACAAACATGTATGAAATCTGTGGTAGTTTGAATAGGTATGGCTCCCATAGATTCATGTGTTTGAATGCTTGGCCCATAGGGTGTGGCAATATTAGGAGGTATGGCCTTTTTCTCAGAGGAAGTGTGTCACTGTGAGGGTGGGCTTTGAGGTCTCCTATGCTCAAGCTAAGCCCAGTGTGGTAGAGTTTCCTGATGCTGCACATGGATCAAAATGTAGAACTCTCAGCTCCTCCAGTGTCATGTCTGCCTACATGCTGCCATGCTTCCTGCCTTGATAGAAACGGACTAAATCTTTGATTCTGTAAGCCAGCCCCAATTAAATGTTTTCCTTTATAAGAGTTATGTGGTCATGGTATCTCTTCAAGCAATGAGAAACACTAATATAATAACCTTGATACAATTTAATGCCAATGTTGCTTTTCCTCAGACTAACCATCTATCTGTTAACATCATTTTCTAGAAGAATCTGTTTTAAAGTCTAAGATTAAAATGGACTTTACTAAAATTTTGTTTTTCAGATTTTATGATTAAACATCCAGAGGTAGAAGGTAAGTTGGTCAGAAATTTTTATTATTATTAATAAATATTCTTTCTCTTTAAATTTTTCTTTATTTTAATTTTATGCACATGCATGTTTTGCCTGTCTGTATGTCTGCTCACCTTACGTGTGCCTAGTGCCAGTGGAGGTCAGGAGAATGACTCTGGAAAGACTCTTAAGTAAGTTTTTGTATAGGTGGGTTGATTTGTGTGCCTGCAAGTGTGTGTGTGTGTGTGTGTGTGTGTGTGTGTGTGTGTGTGTGTGTGATGCACACATGTATAAGGGGGGAAAGGAGAGAGAGACACAGAGAAAGGCCCTTTACTTCCATTTCCCAGTTAAAAATCCCTGCAGTGGCTGGACATTCCCTCAATCCTGTCTCTACCTTTATCCCTGCACATCTTGTAGTCATGGTAAGTGTTGGGTTGAAGTTCTTGTGGGTGGGTTGGTGTTCCTCTCTTTCCACTGGGAGTCTTGTAGAGCAGATATTGAGGGAATGACCAATCAATGCCTAGCCCAACCTGAGACTCACTCCATGGGAGAGAACCAGCTCCTGACACTATTCATGACACTCTGTTATGCTTGCAGAAGGGGGCCTAGCATAGTTGTCCTCTGAGAGGCTCCATCCAATCAACCCAGATGCTGAGTCTCACAAACAAACATTGGGATGAACACAGGGAATCTTGTGGAAGAGTTGGAAGAAGGATAGAAAGACCCTGGGGAGACAGGAGCTCCACAATAAGACCAACAGAGCCAACTAACTTGGGTCCAGTGGGACTTGTGGAGACTGGAGCACAAAACAAGAACCAGGCATGGACTGGACCTAGGCCCCTACACATATGTACCTGATGGCCAGCTTGGTTTCATGTGGATCTCCTAGTAAGGGGATAGGGCTGGCTCTGTCATGGACTCTGTTGCCTGTTTTTTCAGTCACTTTTCCCTGGCAGGGCTACCTCACCATGGCACAGCAGAAGAGGATGCACTGAGTCCTGATGCAAATTGATGTGCTTGGGTGGGTTGGTGGGGGGGGAGGCACTCTACTACTCTGAGATGAAGAGGAGGGGAAATAGGGAGAAGAAAAGAGGAGGGAGGGGCTATGATCTGAATGTGAACTGAATAAAAATATTAAAGGTAGGAAATAGATGATAGATATAGATAGATAGATAGATAGATAGATAGATAGATAGATAGATGATAGATAGATAGATAGATAGATAGATAGATAGATAGATAGATAGAGAACTGCCTTTAAAAATCTTGCAGTGTAATTGTTGCTGTTATCTGTCATGTCTCTCTAGGAATAATCAGGAAGAATCATCAATCTGTGAGTGCCTTAAAATTTTGTAAAACTCCTTAAAAGACTCTTGATGTAATGTGAACCTCTAAGGGGTGGTGGGGTGGTGAATTCACTCAGACTCCCTTTGAGCTCATCAAAAGCCTATCATCAAAAGACATATATATATATATAATGTATCACTGTATCATTAGAAAGAAGTCAACATCTTTTGAGGTGAACAAAATACATCCAACCCTGTCAGGTTTCCTCGGGAGTTGGCATGGCTCTCTCAAAGATTTGTGTGTCTTTTTGGCTTTTGGCTCACACTAGGAGAATCCAGGCATTGGGCACTCAAGGAGGGAGAAGATATAGCAGGGACTGACTCAGCAAAATAACATTAAGGAAAAGTCCCAGCTTCCTACACTCAGCCTCCAGGCTCCACACCGCTTTAAAACCTCTTGCCTTGTGGTCCAATTTGATGGGAAGTACATTTTTGTTGCAGATATTTATTTAAAAGTTTCATTTTCACTTAATAAATCCACAGCCATGGCATACATGGAAGGTTTCCCCAAGTGGTAATTTATGCCCATTGAAGAATTACTTTTGAAAGTGCATGAGCTGCCTGTCACTGGGGGAAATTGTGGCCACTCTGTTCTTAGACTTATTAGCTGTTATAGATTGAGGAGTTGATATATATTTGAAATGTTTATGCCTTCTCTTTCTTGTTAATTATCGATCTAAACCTTTGTGAATTCCAAGACATTTGTGAACAAGGCTTTCATTAATCCCCAAGGCTGCTGAGGGTCTTGGCAACGAGGTCCCCAATTTATAAGTACTCAAGAAACTTGCAAATGAACATGACCATTTCCAGGGTCCCTCAATGAGTTAGCAATGGCCAGACGTACAGAGTTTATAGCAAGGGTATGGGATATTTGGTGAGCTTAACAAAAATTACAATATTTCCTTAGGGGACACATTTAAGATGGGCTATGAGAGAAAATAGGGGATATGTGTGTGTGTGTGTGTGTGTGTGTGTGTGTGTGTGTGTGTGTGTGTGTGTGTGTGTGTGT
>OU015742.1:114879510-114901673 GCA_907169655.1 Acomys percivali | reverse complement strand
TGTGTGTGTGTGTGTGTGTGTGTGTGTGTGTGTGTGTGTGTGTGTGTAAAATCATTCTGGCCTCTTTGGAGACATGCTGCCCCTGGGTGTATATATCTATACATCTCTACTTTGTTGTCATCTCCCTTCCGATAAATTATCTATTTGTTTTGAAGTAAACAGGATTTCACAGACCATTCAACTCTTTGTTTTAGTTTTATGTCATTCACCTTTCCTCTTCCCCTACCCCTGCTATTTACCACCTATTTGCTCCCTTAAAGGCTTACAATCTCTTAGAGCATCAGAGAATGGTGAATCATGTGAGGTGTGGGTCTTTATTCTCTTCAGTGCCCTTGGCCCTATGTCTATATACTCAGCTGCCTTGTAGAGGGCAAATACAGAGGCTGCAAACCCCACAGGAGGAAAATGGGGGTGATATGTGATGTCATTCCTTCACTGTTGGGTAAAACTCCAGCTCATTGTTCCATTCCAGTCCTTTCCAAAGAAGGATTAATGCCCTTTCTACAGTCCAAACATCTGAAGTACTCAAGTGACCAGATTCTGATTCCAGGACCTTTCCATTATTGTTTTTAACTCTCATTCTCTTGATGACTCTGATTTTGGTGAAAATAGTGAGAAAGCAGATATTAGATCCTGAGGGTCTTAAATCCCAAGATGAATAAGCAGCCATCATCGTCACGTGTGGTGAGAAACCTTCATCTAGAATGCTTGCTTCACTCTATTGAGAACACTGGAAGTACTTAGCCCGCTTCATGGGCTAGTGTTACAAGTGTATCCAGCCTGCTGTGCAGACAAGGCTAGCTCAACACCAACATCATAAGCTTACTTATTGCAGTGGGAGACTTTTTATAACCCCATTACTCAAACGTTAAATGTATCTGTAAGACACAGGATATATGTCAGAGCCACTTGCCTAAGGTAAGGATTTGACAAACCTGAAATCTCTAGACCAATAAGCTTCCAACCTACTAGACACAGCTTATCAGCCCTGGGAGGACCTGAGAAAGTGCCTCACCAAGCCCCTTTATGTGTAAGAAATGGGGGTTTTAAAGCCAGCTTTTCAATCGCATGCTTCTGATTACAAACTCAAATTTAAGGAGGTGGGGGCTGAAGGGGCGCTAGCCTCCAGGAGGCCTGTGGTTTTATGTGTGTGAGAAAACACATTTTGTTTAAGTAGACCTTTCTCTTGCCCCCACTATCCTGCTTCACTCATTGCTACCAGATGCCGTTGCCAAGGCAGGAGCCAGGCGAGAAGAGTAGGAGCTTGCAGGCTTCCCACTCGGGTGAGAAGGGGAGCTGATGAGCTGCTGCAGAGCAGGCCTGCCAAGGGCCTTGCTTTGAATTTCTACTCCATCCCCCTCCCCCGACCATGCAGACCTTCAGACACTTTCTGTTCTGTGTCCTTTATGTCTGAGAAAAGCCAGATGAAAGGAAGCTGGTTCAAGCTGCTAAAGAACTGATGCTCCTTCAAGACTAGCAAATGCTCTGTGGCCTTCTTCCTCCCAGATGTCCAGCTAAATGCTAAAGAAGAATAGCCTGTGCTGAGAACTCCAAGAAACATACTCTTTTACGTCTCGGCCTAAAGACAGCATACAAACTACTCTGAGCCAGAAAAGGTACAAGGTAAAGCCTAAGAAGAATGACTAAGCATCTCATGACCCCTGTGCTCTTCTGAGCCTCATTCATAGCTATATAAGCACCATAACATCCTGACTTTATGCAACGCTGCATGGGAAATTCCTTAATAGCAATGAGCATGTCTAATGCCCTTCTAAGTACTAATCATGCCCTTGTTTCTGCCTCACTCCTTACCATGATGAGTAAGGAAATTGCTGCCCTTGAACCATACCCTATGAGGTGGCTTAAGTAAGTCTGGCCTGCATAGACTCAGCTGTTTGAATGCTTGACCCATGAGGAGTGGCACTATTAGGACACATGGCCTTGTTGGAGGAAGTTTGTCACTGTCTAGGTGGGCTTTGAGGATTCCTCTTGTGCTCAAGCTTTTCCTAATTCAGATGTTAGTCTCCTCCTGGCTGCCTGCAGAGAAGACAGGCTGCCTTCCAATCAACATGAAGAAGTGTTGGCTCCTTCCTCAGTACCATGGCTGCCTGCATGCTGCCATGTTTCCACCTTGATGATATTGGACTAAACCTGAAACTGTAAGCGAGCCCCAACTAAATGCTTTCCTTTATAAGAGCTGCTGTGGCCATGGTTTCTCTTCACAGCCATGGAAATCCTACTAAGACACCCTAACACCTGGGGTAAGGAGATCACTGCTGCCCCTGACTCTGTGACTCACACTGCTGCCACTTTATACCTAAACAACCTGTGTTTGCCCATTGAGGAACCTCACTCTTTTATGCTCCAGCTGAGAGTGATGTAGCTGCTCAATAATTGTGTGTTGAATAAATTCCATACTGTCAGCTTGGTGCCAGGGGCTGCAACTATGCAACGTGAACTGTGCTCTAAGGGTACAGTGAAAGTTGGCTTCCTGGACTGAAATGTGGGAAGAGTGGCCTTTGCACTTTCCTTGACACCATCAAGCACATGGGGTCCATGGGAAGCCAGGTGTTAATGGGATGTCTCAGCATGCACAGCCCATATGGAAACCAGCATCACTATTTTGGGTTTCTCTCTATTCTTGTCCTTCCTGGGGCTACTGCTATTGGTGACAGGTAGCCTTCTGAGGAGGAGGAGACCCTTCGGACGAAATCTGTTTCAATGATGCAGCAGTTGGATCATCTGCTTAAGCCATTTTGCCACAATATGGGACAGTAGATGAGACTGGAACATCCATTCCCATCTCCCCATGAATAGTGACCCCCCCACTCAGATTGCTCAGTGCTAATGTAACCTCAAGAGTTGCCACATTTTCAGCAAGGAAAAGTTACCTTCTTTGACAGAGTGATTATGTGCACAAAAGTGTAAAAGGTGACTGTGGGCCTCTAAAGGAAACCAATATTTACTTCCTTATAAAGTTCAAAGGCTGAGTTGGTGGTTTGGCTTTTCATTAGATATGAAACACCACTCAGGGATTCCTGAGGGAGAACAGAGAGAAACAGAATATTAGCATCAATGCCAAGGACCAGGGAAAAAAAATGAATAGAAGCAAAGGGACATTACACATGCCAAACAGGAATACCCAGGCCCCAGTCATCAATGGGCCAGGGCCAAGCACAGACTCCTAAGTCACAGATGTTCTTGCTCGAGTCACAAAGAATAGCTCCCATTTGGTAAGAAAGGTTTCCTACCAAGCCAGAGCTTGATATTGCAAGGCTTGTCTTCTAGACTTGACAAGCAAAGCCTCCTGTGTCTTTATCACTTTCTGCCCTGGATTCCATCAATGCTTATACTCACCTCTGTGTCATTGGCCTGTTAGGGCCATACCTCTGGGAATGAAGTCTGACCAGTCATGCAGTAAGACAGGTTGTCTTAAAGCTGTTTTATCCTTATTGGTCTTCTAGACAAAGCTGCCTCTATCTTTATGTGTTTGCTTCTGGGTTTTTGAACTAAGATCTCCTAAAAGGCATCTTGAGGACCCATTTATGTGGGGTAATCTACAAAGTAGCCTTTAGTGATAATCTTGAGAGGCGATCTGGGAGCATGGATAAATATCTTAAAGGTGATCGCTGTAGGAGTCAAATGAGGGAAGCAGTTTGTTTTTGCCTGCAAGGATGAAACTAACTGAAGGCCCAGCCTACTTTTCAGCCTTCCAAGCATAGTCTAGTGGCAGAACTTAAACATTTTTTATCACTACCTGTAGTCTCCAGGTTTCAAGCACACTTATGTGGAGAGTAATTCTTGGTTTCAAGAAAGAAGACTCTTCGTTTCTATAATAAAAAAGCATTTCTTTGTCACTCCTGCTTAGAATTTCTTTGACCATCCCTGACAGCAGCTCCATGTCATTATTCATGCCCCTACCCTAAACACTTCTATCTGTGCCATCATTTTTTGTATGGGAATAAAGCTCTGTTAACCTCTCTGAGTTTTCTAACAAGATGTAAGTTGATAGAAACTGTAGATCTTGCTGTGTGACTAACATTGGTGGTCCAGCCTTTCTTAATGATCCAAGGGCTTAACAAATCACCTAACAATCAGCAAGTCTTCTGCTAATGCTTCCAGGATGAAACATTGACCCAATTCTTTAAGGAGCCAGGAAAGGAAGTGTAGAAGTCCATTGAATATTCTGAATGTAAGCAGGCTGCCATCCAAGTACTTGGTCAATAAAAATGAAGTAAATTTAAAGGGGAATGCTTAAATAGGCAGATGGCTAGATCAATAGATAGATGGGTGGGTGGATTGATGGAGGGAGTAAGGAAGAGAGGGATCAGCCAGATTAGATAAAATTTTGCTGGGCACTAAAAGTGTTAAGAAGTCTGAAGATATAACCTCCTTCAATTCCTTATTGCCTATAACCTTATAAAGTCATAGTGTAATTGTCCTCATTGGCTTTCTGTTTCTAAAATAAAGCACCATGACGAAAAGCAACTTGGAAAGGAAAGGGTTTATTTGGCTTACAGTTGCAGTTCATCTTCAGGAAGAATGAAGGCAGAAGCTCAAGCAGGAACCTGGAGGCAAGCACTGGAGAAGCGACCGGGAGGGGGTGCTACTTACTGGAGGGGGTGCTACTTACTGGCTTACTTCCTTGCTTCTATGGCTTGTTCAATCTGCTTTGTTACTCAGTCTAGGACTGCTGATGCAGGACTGGAAGTGCCCACAGTGGGCTAAGTCTACCTGCATCAATCATTAATATCAAGAAAATGCCCCTACATACGTGCCCACAGGCCAATCTATTGCAGTCAATTCCTTGACTGAGGTTTCCTTTACCCAGGTGACTCAGTTTGTGTCAAGTTGACAAAAACTAGCCAGCACAATCACCCAGCAGCCTCAATATAGGAGTTTGAGGAGAGTTCCATATACAGGGAGATTCTTAGCGTATATAACCCTATTAATGGTCTATACTCACTACATATGTATTTAATACGTTGGGTTGCCTTTTACCTGAATATATCATTAAGAAAGAGAAGTTCTATTTTAAGAGGCCTCATTTCTTCAGGCCTGACAGATTGCTGCCCTAGATCTCTCTTTATGAGACTTCAATGAGCCCCAAGGGCAATTTGAAGATGTAAGAGCAGAGAAGGGCACCTCCCACATAAGTGAAAGCACATAGTGCTTGTGGATTTCAGTTGAGGTGGTGACTAGGAGGCCACAAAGCCTCATCTGCCTTGTAAAGGGAGATCTATTTACCCAAAAGTTTTGCCATTTGGACCACATGGGCTATTTTGTACCAGAATACTTTAGGAAGGCAGTTCTAGGGATGGCTGGGGGTGGCTGAGAGCCAATGTAGGGCTGTGTGTGGCCCCCTCCCCCTAGAGCATGAGCAGAATGGTTCTTATTATATTTGATGGGGCAGCCTATGGCTCTCCGGTGCCAGGGTCTCCAGTGGCAATCCAGACAGGAACAGAGCAATTTTGAGTAACTGAAAATGACTAGCTCTAAAAGTGTATATATTAGTTGTCTCCTTTTTTGCAAAATGCTCTCACAGAAGAAATGATAATTTTGGGTTTTTGCAGTTAGCTTAGAAACCAGTATAAAAATTCTATCATACTTGGTGAATGGCACCTAAGTATACATAGCTTAGAATATGTAATATTTTAACTGAAACATAAACTGCAGTATGAGGATTAGAGCAATTACAAGCATATTGCATATGAAGCACAATGCATTTTAATTGTATAATTGTTAATATTTTATATTAAATTTAGTGTACCCATTAAAAATAATTATAATGTACTCACAATTGTGTTAATTATCTATAGAAATGTTTGTATATTATGCTTGCATATGCAAATATGTAGAAATATATTTGTACAATTATATAAATTAATATTTGTTTCTATTTGCATGTCACATATTAAGTGCACAGTTTTATAAACAAAGGTATAACAGCATTATAATTGGAATATGAGAGAATTCACAACATTCCATGCATGGCTCTTCCTAAGTACCTTGTAATGTCCCCACTCACCCAAGCAGTCTAGCCATAGAGTCACTTCATTGTCAGCAAGGAATTCACGGGTCAGCCCCACCTTTTCTCTTCTCTTGAATGCACCAAACTATCATGAATGTTGGTTATTTCTCACATATGGCTCAGTCTGTTTCAGGAATCAGCAACTTCCCCCCACATATAACAAATGCTTAGGGAGATAATTAAAAAGAGAAGTGAGCTTTAAAATGTGAAAACAGTTCTAGTGAGAAAAAGTCATTTCTTTATTTCCAAAATATTATTTACAAAACATCTTTTTCTTTGCTACTGTTCCCAGACACTGGAATCAGGCTCCTCTCAAAGGTAAGCAATAGCTTGAAGGCAGCCTTTGTTGACATGAATTCCATGTTGCCTGGTGCTCTGTTTGTTTCGCACATAATTCACATTTTTGTATCTTATATGTATTTTTCATAGTCCTTTCTAAAGCAATGTTCTGGCTTCACCGAGGGCTCCCCATCAGGGGTCAAGTTTTCTGCAGATAACTGGGTTAGGGGTGTTGATGGAACACTCAGCAGGATGGAGCTAACATTCTAGAAACTAAATTCCTGCAGCACAGAGTTTAAAATTCATCTTAGATCAGACCTTAAAGAAAATATAAAACTGAGCAACAATTCAGCTAGCTCAGACCAAAGGATGCAACAAAAAGTCAAATTAGCTTCTCATCTATCCTGTTCTGAAGGAGTTTTCACAAAAATGACTGGGGGAGGAGGTCCAGAAACTGAATAGTTTTTGATGGTTCTCATGGGCTCCGCAGACAAGTATCAGAAGCAGGGGACCTAGTGTAAATCATCATTGGAGCCATTGGGTATGTATGAGCTGGGTAACATGAAGACTTTATGCCATGGAGGAAACCTCTTCTGTAGCAAGTTTGTCATGCTTATAGTAGTATGGTTCCCACGTCATTTCCTTACAAAAAAAAAATGCTAAATTTAATTTACCTTTAAAAAGAGACCAGGGATAATGTTGTACAGCTATAACCCTTGCACTAGGAAGTATAAGGAAGATGAGCAGGATTTCAAGGCTAACCTCAGCTACAAGGTGAATTTGAGACAAGCCTTGGCTACATAAGATATTATCTCAAAAATATAAAATGAAAAAGGATCATGGAAACAGCCTAAATGTCCATCGGTAGAAGAATGGATAAAGAAACTGTGGTACATATACACTATGGAATACTACTCAGCTATTAAAAACAAGGAATTCCCAAAATTTGTGGACAAATGGATTGAGCTAGAAATGATCATAATGAGTGAGTTAACCCAGAAGCAGAAAGACTCAAATGGTATATACTCACTTATATCTGCATACTAGCCCAAGGGACATGTCCCATGAAAGCCTTCCCTTACCAGGAAACTGGGACAGAGGGGAGGACTTCCTATTGGGACTCTAGATGAGAGAAGCATGTGAGAATAGCAATGTAGAAGGATCCAGTGGGTCCTAGAAACCTACAAGTAGAACATTATGATAGGCAGATTTGGGCCAAGGGGTCCCGCTCAAACTAAGGCACTAGCCAAGGACAATACAGGCGGTAAAATTTAAACCCCTACCCAGATCTAGCCCATAGACAGGACAGTCTCCACACTTGAGTGGAGAGTGGGATATGACTTTCTCCTGTACTCTGGTGCCTCACATTTGACTATGTGTCCTGGAGGGGGAGACCTAGTGGCACTCAGAGGAAGGACAGCAGGTCACCGAGAAGAGACTTGATACCCTATGAGCATATACAGGGGGAGGTAATCCCTCTGAGGAACAGTCATAGGGGAGGGGAATAAGGGGAAAATGGGAGGGAGGGGAGAATGAGAGGATACAAGGGATGGAATAACCATAGAGATGTAACAAGAATAAATTAATAAAATAAATTATATATATATATATATATATATAATGAAAAAGGTTTGTGGAACATGCTCATGATTTATTATTTGAGCGGAGCCTAGGCTGCACATTTGTTATTCTGGCACTCTGGAGGCTGAGGCAGAGAAATAAGCAATTCAAATCAAGCCTGGGATACATAGCAAGAAGCTATTTCAGAAAAATGAAAAGAATAGGGTCAGGGGAGGAAGATGACTAAGAAGAGGGACAGAAGAAGTCCACATCAAAACTTTCCATGGAATAAGCAGAGTGATGCCAGCCATGAGCAGTTGGCAAATTTCCCTAAGTTGTGACAATGATTTTCACACATGAAAGTGGCTCAGTACACAGCTATTAAACATAACCCAGGGCAAAGGAAACACTGGTGCCCCCCAAAATGAAATAGTGAATAGGAGAGACCCCAGCAAAGACTCCTGGTGGACACTTTTACACTAGGCAGAGATTTTTTTTTTCTTCAGTTGTTAAGTCTCCCCTTAACAACAAAATATGAAGATTTACTGCCGTCCTTGAACCTGTGACCTGCGTTCCATATTATGAAAAGCATGACCGTGGTGCTTCCCTGTGCCATGTGAGGAAGAAGCCTGCTGATGTGCTGAGAAGCTGCTCTGCGCACTGTGACCAGTCACCACACACCCCCACAGGAGCACTGTGGAAACAGTTGAGGTCCATTCCACTGCTGCAGGAACATTTTGCATGGGGCCTTGTGCATGGCTTTGGAAGATGCTATCCCCAGCCGTGGGTGATAGAGCTGTGATACCCTGGGGGCAGGCATAGAGGAATGCCCCCTAGAGACAGAAGGATGCATGACCAGAGGATAAGTTTCTCTCTCCAAAGTTACTGTCACTCTGCAAAATCAATGTGCTGCTTCCCAACAGACAGTACTGTCCCTACATTGCAAACTCTAAAATGGCAACTTGCACCTCTTCCTTGCTCGCTTTTCCCCAGATAGACTTCATATATAAACTACAAGCTCATCTTTCTGCTCGTTCCTATAACATTTGTTTACTAAATGGCTTCGATGTACCTGCACAGTTGTTCATTATAGCAATGAGAGGTAGATAACTATTGCATTCTCCATTTCACTACTGACCAAAACAAACACAGAGAAATTAAATTATTTAACAAAAGCCACACTGGTCACAAGGGGAAAAGCTAGACTCAAAGTCATACTTTCTGAAGTGAGGATCAACACTTTTCATTGTACCACCCCTGGGCTTAACAAGTTTGCAATGCTACTTATAAATTAATGAAAATGAATAATATTTATAGATTATGGGTCTCACAAAGGGACAGTATCTGTGGTTGTATCTGTGACTTTTAAATCTTTAATCTATTCTTATTTTACTGTTTATATATAGAAATGTATTGTTTTCACTTTATAATTTGTCAGTTTTTATTTATTTTGCCAGTTAATTTATACACCTACCATTTCTGATACTGTCTCTCATTAGTCTCTGTAGGCAAAATCTTCCCTGTGCAGCTTCTTTCCAACACAGATGAGCACTGATGTTCCTTTCTACAGGTTAATTCCCATAGAACAGGCTTGGGGCCTTACTAGCGGTGATTCACACACACACACACACACACACACACACACACACACACACACACTGACAATTCAGGAACATTTAAGGGCTCTTTCAAGCTCTTTGGAGCATCAATCTCGAACTTGGTAAAAATGCAGCCTGTGGTTACAAATAACACTCACCATCTTAAGAAAAGGCCGAGTTCCCAAGCAAATTACAGCTGGAAATTCTGCAGGTGGCATATTTGGATCTTTGTTTCAATCAGGCTTGACGTGACTCTGGGAATAAGTGGCTATTCCCTGGCCCACGCATCTGGCCTACAATCTCGTGGGTTTGGATATATGCAGCTTGGACTGAGAAGTCTAGTGTCCAAGAAAAACAAGGGCTTAAAATGGAAGACCTTGACACAAAGTAGTATAAAAGCACTCTCTGTTCCAGTAAACACAGAGGAGAGAATTCCTCTTTTCGTAACACTGAGGAAAAGTGATGACATATTGGGTCTCACACTGAATTCAGGAAAACTGAACTTTTTACAAAGGCTGGAAACATTGCATGGAACCAGTTTCCAGCAGCAAATGCTAGCATCTCACTCTAGATGCATCTTAGGAACCTGAGGGGGTCGATGGGAGAGATTGTCTGGCTGAGAACAGGGATGTAGGCTGCTTCTCAAGGTTCACACCAGAACCGTATGCGCCCCAGTTTATCCTTCCACCCTGAACCTGCCTGTTGTGAATTAAGTTTGAAATATCTTCTCCTGACATGTGGCATTTCACCTTGTACTCCCTCTCCATGCTTGCCCATCTGTTTTGAGGCAGCTTGGCACCAGCATCTGATTCCTCTTGGAAATTTTCTGGTTGAACTGGTCATCAGTGCACATTAATCTCAGCGGAACTGCAGGTGGAAGCACACATCAAGTGTCCCGCTTACTGCCTTGCAAGTGTCCTCACCAAGAGTGCTGTAATCACACGGTTTACTTCCCTCCAGGGACCTCTCTGGTTCCTGCCTGTCCCCTGCTGCCTGTCCTACTGCTGGGATAAGATCCCTTGGCTAGTTTGTGTATTCCAAGCTGTTCAGGCTCCTGTTTAGCATTTGTTTTTCTTGGCATTTCAAAGCATTATGTTCATTTTTATTATACCCTTGACAGACCAGATCCTAGTGCCAGCAAGCCACAATGAAACAAACACTTACAATTTATAGAAGAAGTTCAGATTATATTTTCCATCGAGTCTAGAAGTTTCATCACCTGGTAAAATACTTCAGGCTGGACAGTGGCTTCCCACTGTACTTACATGACCTCAGAACTGTTTCTGATGTTACTCTCTCTCTCTCAGTCATTTCCTGTCCTTTCCCTATGTCTTCATTTGTCCATATACACACATTTATCCATACAAGTGATCCACACACATTTATACATACACATAAACACAACCATAAAACCTTATACAGCTACACACACACACACGCAGAGTCCCCTTATTAATGGATTCATGTTGACTTTCAGAATGCAACCACAAGCCTAATCAGCTTCTGAACTGTTAGCACTGGAATCAACTATTACCTTTAAAGTTGTGGAAAGACACAGCATTCCAATCACTTCTAATAGACAATAAATAAATTTCTCCTAAAGCCCTAAGATTCTGAGGAATCTTTGGGATCAGCTCCGCACATATTCTGTCACAAGCATTTTATTCTACAACTTTCATCTGTGCATTGAAGCTCCCCCCCCCCCAAAGGCCCATTGTCAAGTACCTTTAGTGCATCAGTGGCAGGTCACAATTTTACTTAACGCTATGGGTTTCAGAAGTAAATGAAACAGAACTTTTGTCCTTAAGGAAGTTAATCAAGGGGACTGGAGAGATGGCTCAGTGGTTAAAAGAACTACCTGTTCTTCCAGAGGTTGTGGGTTCAATTCCCAGCACCCACATGGCAGCTCTATAAGTCCAAGAGCTGACACCCTGACACAGACATACATGCAGGCCAAACATCAACGCATATAAAACAAAATAAACTATTTTTTTTAAAAAAACTTTAATCTAGTGAAGACAGAAAATCTTACAGCCAGAAAAATTGATGCAACATGCTGCCTCCCAACAATACTTATAATTGTGAATTTTAATAATATTTCTCAAATTCTATTGGGTATCATAATAAAAGTCCCAGAGAAAAGAAAGTGACAGAAATGGAGATGGGAAAGGGGTTTGTGGGTACTAGTAGAGTGTTCTTTTGTAATCATGGAAGGTGTGGCTGTTTCTCTGTAACAATGTGTTAAAGTTTACATGCAATTAATTATATGTTCCCACATGTTCAAAAGTCACATGCTAAGATCTGGTATATTATAAACCTTACAACTAAAAACAAATTTTAATGACCTTGAACAACATCCACAAGGCAATAAAAGTGACCTTAGTCCATCAAATGCTAGACTCAAGGCTTACCTTTCTGAACCTCATATAACACGACCAGCTAGGAATATATTTACTAGCTATGCCATATTTATCAAGTGTTCACTGCTAAAACCACTGTGACAGAAACACAAGTATTAAGTTCATTCACAGGGAAACATTCCCAGCCATTGAGGGAAACACTGATCCTGGGTTCTCTTTCAGGGAGCATTCTGTTTCCTTACTGACCTCTTTCTATTCCGTGGATGTCAGTTCCATTGTAAAGAATTTTTTAAGGCTAGATGTCTGTACAGTAAGGGATTTTCATGCCACCCCATCACAAAGGCATTTGTCTTTCTGAGTAAAATGAAAACTTAAACGCTAACAATTAAATGGCCCTAGATTAACAAATGCCAAACGGAGTCAGAGATACATGTCTGTTATAAAGAAGTTTTCTTCAACCAAATAGAGAAAAGGATATATAAAGGGGTGGGTCTATACATTTTCACATTCAGAGTAATGCTATTTTAAAAAATAATTCATGTAATTAAGTTTAATATGACATGGTTTATATTATTACTAATATTTTCACTTTCTCCTAGTATCAGTTTTTCTTATTTATCAATTCTTCTACTGTCATTTCTTTCTTTCTTTTTTTTTTTTTTCAGATGTGCAATTGTTACAGAAAATAGCATCAGAGATAGCCTTGACTTAGAAGCTTAAAAATCAGGATCTAAGTGAAGAGAATTGACATGACACATACATGCATTTGCATACATGCAGAGATCGATTTTTAATTTATACATTAAAAAGAATGTATTGAGGCAAAAGAAGACTCCGATGGCACAGACGCTGGGAAGAATGCTGCTGGAGTGGTTGCTTGAGCCTTAGAAAGGTTACAGGTTAATAATTTGGCAAGAACGATTTCATTAGAGATACTAAAACAAGCTAACAATAAGAGACAGTAAGAATAGGCACAAAAGAATTAACTCATATTGCTTTGGAAGTCTGCCTCAGGGACAAGCCAACACAGGTGCTGGAGAACTGGGAGTAAAGAATAACTACAGGAGGCAGAAAGTGGGAAAGGCCTTTCCCCCTAGTCATGGAGAAAGACACTGTTAAGTCACCAGTGTAAACGAGCCCCAAGATAATCATCTGTAAAAGGGGCATTTGTTAGTCATTGATGTTTATCGTGTGTGTGCTCCTGTACAGTCTCTCTCTCTCTCTCTTGCTCTCTCTCTCTCTCTCTCTCTCTCCCTCCCTCCCTCTCCCTCTCTCCCTCTCCCTCCCTCCCTCCCTCCCTCCCTCTCTCTCTCTCTCCTTGTGTACATAACCCAGAGTTAGAATTGGGAGACCAAATGAACAATTAGACCATGGGGGGAAAGTTGATGCAAACTTTTTGAAATATCATTTTGTCTTAGTTTTATTGTTGGTTTTTTTATTATAAATTTTCCTTTTTTGTTATTTCCTCCCCCCCTCTTCCTTTTTCTCCCTCCATACCCTCTCAAAATCCCTCTTTGCTCTCTTTCACATCCGTGGCCTCTTTCTCCGTTGATTGTTTCTGTTTTGTGTTCTTAGACACAGAATATAACCTGATCAGTCTGTATGATGTTACTTTTATGTATATGTTTTCAAAACTAACATTTCACATCTGATAACCAATCGGTCTGCTCTTCCCTGGGAAAAACTATTTCTCTACTCTCAGCATTCATTATTTGCCTATACTCCTTTGTGTCATGTTGGAAATTGAAACAACTTAAATGTCCTTCAATTCATGAATGGATAATGTAAATTTGGTACATTATCACAATATAACACTATTAAACTGAGGAGAAAAATGAAAAATGCAGATAAATGAATGGAACTAGATAAGATCATATTCAGTGAGCTAGCCCAAACCCAGAAAGTTAATTTGTCACATGATATTTCTTCGGAGGCTTTAATTCCAAATCTTCAGATATGAGTACACATCACGTTTGTTTCTGAGACAAGGTCTCATTTTGTACAGCCCTGACTGGCCTGGAATTTTCTATGTAAATCAGATTGTCCTCGAACTCACAGAGATCCTTGTGGTTCTACTTCACCAATGGGACTAAAGGCAGATGCTACCAGCTTGCCTTAGTTTTTAAAACTTCTTGGTTCTAATATCAAAGCCATGGCTGTAAAACAGCTGGTAAGAGGAACTAAGGAAAACCAAACATTCCACCTCTACTTCCCCTCCATGTGGCTTCCCTGTAACCAGTTCGTATTCTGCTTCCTTCCTTTTAAATTTGTTTTATTTTAAGAGAACTATAAAATAAGATCAGTATACTAAAAGAGAAAAATAGGAATCTTCAAGAAGTTGCAAGTGGTTCTATATATACTGGGTTTTGACGAGGAGAGGGTCAGGATAGTAGCTATTAAAATATAGAAAAGGAAAGAATTACAAATTAATTACTAGACTATTTGCCTTAGTTTGAGCGGGACCCCTTGACCCAAATCTGCCTATCATAATGTTCTACTTGTAGGTTTCTAGGACCCACTGGATCCTTCTACATTGCTATTCTCCCATGGTTCTCTCATCTAGAGTCCCAATAGGATGTCCTCCCCTCTGTCCCAGTTTCCTGGTAAGGGAAGGCGTTTGTGGGACATGCCCATTGGGCTAGTATGCAGATATAAGTGAGTATATACCATTTGAGTCTTTCTGCTTCTGGGTTAACTCACTCATTATGATCATCTCTAGCTCAATACAGGTGGTAAAAATTTAAACCCCTACCCAGATCTAGCCAATGGACAGGACAGTCTCCACACTTGAGTGGAGAGTGGGATATGACTTTCTCAAGTACTCTGGTGCCTCACATTTGACTATGTCCCCTGGAGGGGGAGACCTAGTGGCACTCAGAGGAAGGACAGCAGGTCACTGAGAAGAGACTTGATACCCTATGAGCATATACAAGGGGAGGTAATCCCTCGGAGGAACAGTCATAGGGGAGGGGAATAAGGGGAAAATGGGAGGGAGGAGAGAATGGGAGGATACAAGGGATGGGATAACCATAGAGATGTAACAAGAATAAATTAATAAATAATAAAAATTTTAAAAAAACAAATTAATTACTAGAGTTCCTGGAGTATTTTACAAGACTTGGGAAAGTATGTTCATGTGCTCAGGAAGTGCTGCATGAAGATTTTTTCCATTCTTTTTTTATTTAAATAATTTATTCAGATTACATCTCGATTGTTGTCCCCTCACTTATATCTTTCCATTCCCCCTCCCTCCCTCTTTCACCCTATTTTCCTCCACTAGACCTGTGAAAGAAGGGGACCTCCTCCTCCACCATATGATCACAGCCTATCCAGTCTCATCTGGGTGGCTTGATTCCCCTTCCTCTGAGTGCCACATGAAGATTTGCATGATGAAAGTAGTAAGGCTAGCTGAAAATCATTGGTTAAGATATCCAGTTATAGCTACTTGATCACAATTTTTAAAATATGCTACTGTTTAAGCATTTTTATTATTATGCTTTTCCAAATTAAGATCCAAGTGCTACTAAAACAAAAAGAGGTCTTTAGCATATTGTACTCAATGAAGTGGTGGGAGGGCTGTGCAAAATCACCATTAGACAACACCAAGCTTCCAACAATCACTTATTTAAGTAAGTGCCTTGTATGATCCTGGCACAGTGTTGAACACTTAGCACAGTTTCTTTTCATTTAATGCATACAAATATATAAAACAGAGAGACCTGTCTTCTCATTTCTCAGGTGGGAAAACTCTCAAGTTAGGCCAAATGAATGGTTTAAGGAGTATTCTCAGCTGATGAGTGCAGGATGAAGCTAAGAAACATGCTCCCTGAGAGCTGAGCCCTCCTAAGAGCACTCCAGGGAAGAATAAAACCAGAGTGCCAAGGCTCAGTATCATGCCCCTAAGAGGAGAGATGCATACAGTTCTTGATACATTAGAAAAGTAAATAAAGGTTCCCTTGGGGATAGATATTTAGGATAGCATTTCATTAACTGCAGTGAATCTGCAGATGAGATTTGTGTGGAGCTCAGAGTTGCACTGTGTGTACAAAACCACACAGGCTGAGCTGTTTCTTACCCAACTACGAATACAAGGGCTCTTGGGGGCAATCAGTGCTCCTCAGGTTCTGCCATATGGAATGGTGACACTTTGGGTGACATTTCCACCAGTCCACAGACATGCAAGGAAAATCAGAGCCATATGCCAAATATAGAGAGTGTCAATGACTGTCATTTCTTCAGTTTGACTCCTTCCTACAGTTTTTTTTTTTTGGTGGTAAAAACAATTTTATTTTTTCCATGTAAGGAAAGAAAGAAAGAGGGTGAGCCTCCGTTTGACTTGAGATGTTCTTATTCTTCATAATAAAAATCCTGTCAGTTTAAGCAGTGGCAAGATGGCTCTGTGGGGAGAGCACTTATTGTGTAAAATGAGGACATGAGTTTACATCTCTACCACCCATAGAAAAATCGGAGGGATGAGGGGGGCATGGTGGCACAGGCCTAGAACCCCACTGCTGGGTTGGGGGTCAGAGGCAGCCAGATCTGGGGTCTCACCAACTAGACAGTCAAGACCTGGTCTCAAAAAGTGATGTGGCGAACAACAGAGGAAGACGCTCAATTTCGACCTGTGCTATTCCCCTGCATATACGCATGTACACATATATTCACTTAACAATGTCATTTTTTAAAGTATTTGTGATTACTTCCCATGTCTTATAGTGACTGATGAATTTAGGAGTGTTAGCCCCTATTGGTTTGTGTAAGAAATAGTATTCTCAACAATAAGTTAGGCACTGTTATAAACTGAAAAGTGGTTAAAAGTCTCCATTTGGATGAGTTCCTATGTAACATAGATTTTATGCTCTAACTATTCACCTTCCCACCTCCACCATGGGCCAGAGTTGTCTGCTCTATTTGTCTCTACCTGGTCTTGTGCCTTGGCAATACATGGCTTGAAACTACTTAATTGTCTTCCAGAACCTTGATTCCCCACCTCTCCCTTTGCCTCTTGAAACCTGCAGCTACCATGCAAACAAATCTGGGCTGGCCTGTAGAAGAAACCATGTGCCTAGGTGCTCCCTAACATCCCAACCACACAACTAAGTCCAGAAAAAAGTAAGCAACTTACATAATTCCAGGCCAAGGAGATGGCTTCAGGCTTAATTTTCTAAGTTCTAAGGCTAGGTGCCACACTGAATGCCTTGTTGGCATGGTAACATCCATAGAGCTGAATAGAAATCAGAAATGACAGAACTTGTCACTCTTTCAAACTCACACACTGGCCCTGCAATAATTCCTTAAGGTGACATTTTATCTAAAAGGGGGCCAAACAATCACCTCTCATGACCTTATTTTTGAGAGAATGTATGTGCATGACCATTGTGAGGATTATGTAGCCTCCACATGTAGTTAGTGACAAGATAAGTCTCAAAAAGTACAATGGCAAACACCATTCCTCCAGAATGGTCCAGAATTGCCTGTGCTTACCTATTGCACAGCAATAGACAGTAGATGCTGAGCAGCACCAAACTAACAGCTGGGGAGACCTGAATTCAGAAAACATAGATTCTATTCCTAATTTAGCTAGATAATTCCTGCCCTTTAAGCATTATTCCTTTTGCACTCTGGTCTTCAGATTTCTGATTTGTGAAGTTACAATGCTGGGCCCTGTGTGTGTGTGTGTGTGTGTGTGTGTGTGTGTGTGTGTGTGTGTTTCGGGGTGAGGTGTGTGTGTGGTAGTATGGGGGGTATAAACATGTGGGGGTATATGTTGTATGTATATGCTGTGTTGTGTGTTGTGTATATGAACATGTGTGCACACATATCTTATACTGGAGGAGCAATAAGTGCAGCTATGTGTGGGGATGCGCAGAAGCCAGAGGTATACCTCCAGCAGTGTTTCTCAGCAGCTGTCCACAGTGCTTTCAGAGACAGGGTCTCTCACCGGCCTGCAGCTCACCAACTAGATGGGATGGCTGGCCAGAAAGCCCCAGGATCTGCCCACCTCCTTCAGTGCTGAGATTACAAGTACATGCCACCACACCCGGTTGTTCTGTTTTGTTGTTTTTTAACGTGGTGGCTTTTAGGGATGAAACACAGCGCACATTCAGTGAATGGTTTACAAGCTGAGCTACCTCCGCAGGCCGACTCAGGGAACTTCAAGGCCTTCATCCTCCCAGCAGCATCCCAAGCTCTTAATCTGGTCATTCTAAATGTTTGGAAATAAGGACTCAAAGATAAATGCATTAAAACTCTCTGGAGACTGAAGGCCTGGTGTCTACTTAGGAGAGTCTGGTGTGCTGTTTTTCCAGAATCCAAACAAAAGAAAATTTGGTTTACAGGTGTTATTGTTATGGATCCTGGTAGGTCATTTTCTAGAAATAAGACTTGGACATCTTTTCTTTTCCCTGAGGTTGCTTTTGTGTACATTAAGCTTGTGCACTCCTGTGATCGTTAAATGTATTCTGCGACTTGGATTGAAGTGTATTCGGGGATCCACATGAAAATAAAACCAGACGCACTGTAACCACTATTGTGATATTTATCACTGATTGTGCTCATGTGACTGTGGCGCTCCATAAAACCCTGGAGGGGTTACCTTCACTTAATGGCGTCCTTCCCTTTCACTCAGCAGCTACTTCTTATTGCAAACAGCTGCCTGGAAACGAAAAAACATTTTCTATTTCCAAGGGACACTGTTGGCTCTCAAAGCACTTTGCTCATTTTCCTTAACAAATGTTTAAGTTTAATCAAATTTCTAATTCTAAAAATGAGCCAATCTTGCATTCTGCAACAGGAACTCGGGAGACCTACTATGTATCCGAAAGAGAATAAAAAGAACCAGATTCAAGACCACATACAGGCACGCAGGCAGGGTGATGGGCAGCACTGATGTTTTCAATGCACTCCTGTGATGTTTCTGCCACCCTCCAGGCCAGCTGGTTTCTGCCCACTCCAGCTACTAGGGGCACCAGCCGACTTTGCTTCTAATGAAGGCTTCCTTGAGCTGGGTTAGAAAGTCCCTCAAAATAACCTAGTGAAACTACATTAGCACCAAAGTAAGGGAGGAAAACAAGCGTCATATAAACTTTATTAGCACTCTTTACTATGAAATAAACTAGGCTTACACTTCTTTTGGAGAGGAAAATGATGAACCTAAAAAACATACCGTATTTTTACTTACTAACGTGCACTTGTAAAATGCATGGCATGCTGTTTTACAGGCAGTAGCATATAAAATACTTTTTCCAGATGTGGATTCATAATTCTCCAAAGACTATAATAGTTATCATAAGATTTATGGAGGATAATTTATTAATCACAATTTTTTTGAGTTCGGAGATCTGTTTGGTAAGATGAAAGAAAACTTTAAAATGTCATTTTAACCAAATGTAGATGGCATAATATCAAGTTACTTCTTTTGTTCAAATTATTTTTAATGACTTTATTTGCTTTATTGCCTACACGAGTCAGGACCAACTTGGTGTAATGATCTCTTCAGGAAATCTCTTAAGATTTTTTTAAAAAGTAAAATAGCATGGAGCTATTTTAAAAACTAAATGAACTGAACTGTGCAAGTTAATTAGTGTTCACTTATTTGAAGGACAGAGGAGCCACAGAAGCTTGGTTTTGGGTTTTTATTTTCCTCCCCCTCTTCTTTTTGTGGGATTTAGAAAGAAAAATCCTGTGGCAACTGTAGTTTACTGAGCGTACCTGCAGCTTCTTCAACAGAAATGTGGAAGCCCACTTGTATCTGAGGTGCCATAAGTAACACATTGTTAAATAAAGCACACGTTTCAAACACAGGGCCTTTTAATCTGGTCTAGATTATTAAAACACACAGCTGTGCTGAATCCATATTGAGGACCCCGAGTCACATGATAAGTAAAACAGTCCAAATGGCTCGCCTTTGTCATCTCTTTATTGGAAGCAAGTTTTGACTGAACTGTAGCACTGCTGGGCGGGGGTGAGGGGGGTGGGACGGTGGGGAGGCAGTGAGGGGAGTTGGGCGGGGGAGACAGCACTCCATTTTGGGGAGACTTTCTGGTCCTAAAATGAGACCGGTCCTTCTGCATACCATTTTCCAGTCCCTCAGCTCACTAGCCGAAGAGTCTTCCTTAGATAGGGCAAGGGCTGGAGAGTAAGGAATGAGCCGATAGCCTTTAAACTCTCTTTCCCCTTCTACTCAGACTCCTGCAGCAGCCATTGGGGTTTATTAAGCCACAGTAACATGATGACACCTTGCAAAATTACCACAATAGGCACTTAGCTAGTGTTCAATGTGCTTATAGTGTATATGAGAGAGCTTTCCCACAAGTGTGGGAAATGTCATCAGCATTTTAGACTGCTGGTAATAGGAGACCATAGTATCAAAGACAGACATGGCTACACACGGCTGCTTCTACTCTAAAAGACCAAGAAAAGACTGGGGCTATGAATGCTTCCTGTGATAGAAAACGGTGGGGAGCCTGAGGAAACACAGGAGAATTTTAGGTTCTTTATTTATTTATTTTTTTCGTCTGTTTGGTCTTGATTTTTGTTTTTTGAGAAAGGGTTTCTCTTATAGTCCTGGCTTTTGGAATCACTTTGTAGACCAGGCTGGCCTCAAACACAGAGATCTGCCTGTTTCTGCCTCCCGAGGGCTGAGATTAAAGGCGTGAGCCATCACCACACCTGGCTCAGGTTCTAAATTGCTACTACACCTGTACATTTTCCTGGGATAGAGTGTGATGCCACAATATATTTATCTATTATGTAAATCAACTCAATAGATATACCTAGATTATCCACTGTCCCATTTGTCATTACTTTGTGATGAGAATAGTCAAATAGCTAGCTACTTTTTTAATTATGCAGCATAGCTACCAAGAATCATATTCTATATAGTAGAAAGAACACCATGCTAACTTCTATCCTGTTGTGACTCCGCTGCTCCTTAAGTAATCCCTACCCATCAATTCCTCATATCTTCTCTCCCCAGCATATGAGCACCACTATATGCACACTAATTCTAGGAATGGGGCTTCCTTAGATTTCACATATTTTGTGTTGGGTTTTATTTGTTTGTTCCTGTGTACCTGGCTTATTTTTCTTCCTATTTGATCTTCAATTAGATCATCTTTTACCACATGTTAAGACTTCATCCTCTTGTCACAGAATAGTATCTCTGTCTCTATGTCCCTATTTCTGTCTCTGTCTCTCTCTCTATGTCTCTCTGTCTCTCTCTCTCTCTGTCTCTCTCTCTGTCTCTCTCTGTGTGTGTCTCTCTCTCTCTGTCTCTCTCTCTCTGTCTCTCTCTGGGGGGGGGCACATTTTTTGTGTATACATTGATTCTGACTACTGTAAACAGTGTTGCAATGAGCAGAGGACTGCAATGACCTCTCTAATAGCCTGATTTCCTTTCTTGTGGATCTATGTTCAGAAGTGGAATCATGTGATTGGATAATAGTTCTGTTTTTAACATATAGTCAAATCTCCATACTGCTTTCCATTGTCTGTCCCTGTTTTAATCCTCACCAATAGTGTAATCACATTCCTCTTTCTCTACATTCTTGTTAGAACTTGCCATGTTTCATAGATCTCCTTTCATAAAACTACTGTAAATGTGGTAGTAACTCATACTTGAATTATCCAGGTAATTTTTGCTGTTGTACTATTGTGGGGAGAAGGCAACCCCAAGAAAAGTAAATGTGAAAATTTACAAATCAGACTCAGGCCTTGTATAGACAAAAGACACCTTTGAGACATCTGCTCTCTCCAAGGATACTTATTCCTAATAGCTCACTGGTCATGTGGGGCTACTCAACATCAAGCTTTTCCATGCTTTCTCAGCTAGAGAAAAGGCTGAGCAGAAGGTCAGGAGCAAGAGGCAAAATGTCTTGAGCCTCCCATCCAGAAGCCATGGGCTCTAGGAGCTGGCAAAGCCCTGAAAACTTACAGTCTAGAAAATACAGAGGCATCCCTGGATGTGGGACAGTGCATTCTTTTCCCTAGGCCAGTTGTGGCCAACCAGAAAAGCAAGTTGATGCTCTGTTTCCATGTGGTGATAGCTCCTCCTTTGCCACCATAGAGAGGGTCTCCTGAGGTTTGTTCCATTAGTCTGAACAGTTCCAGCCTAAGTCAGAAGATGGTACAGGATCAACCCTCATCTCTGCCTAGTTTTGCTGCTCTCCTGTTTAATAGCTACATCTCATCTGGGATGTGAACAAAAGTCAGATGTTGACAAATATACCCAGCAAAATACTACTACTACTACTACTACTAATAATAATAATAATAATAGTAATAATAGTAATAATAATAATAATAATAATAATAATAATAATAATAATAATAATA
>OU015742.1:114859547-114879500 GCA_907169655.1 Acomys percivali | reverse complement strand
TAATAATAATAATAATAATAATAATAATAATAATAATAATAATAATAAGCCATGTAAGCTTCCCTCAAAGAAATTGAAGCACCTCATAGGAATAGTCAAAAAATGACACTACCTTTCTAAGATGTCAGATACACAGACCAAAACTCACAGGCCAGAAATGATGCACTGTCTGAGTTCTGAAACAACAAATGGCCAAGACTGGGTAGTCTCTGAGGAAGTGGCACGACAGACAGTTCCTTCCAAAATGAAATCATCACAGAAAAAAAAAAAGCATGGAACACCCATGGCTTTTGGCTTTAGCAAAATTGTAGGTACAAATGGCTGCCAGTGGGCTCTCACTAGAGCATAGATAACAGGATTCATGGTGAAAAGTCCCTGAGTGTATACTCTCATCCTTCTTCCTATCCGGATCTATGCCTGATTCTTCAGGAAAACAATAGTTTAAGCATTCATGCAGCATCCATTCCTCTCAAGCAGTGATCTTAGGTCTTTTTTTGCTAATGGCTTTCACAAGTAGAAGGGCCTTGAAAGTGGCAGTCACTCTGGTATTGGATGGTTTATCTTCTAGTCAGCAAGTATTTTTCAGAATGTGTCTACAAAGCTATCCATTTTTTGTCTCCATTGAAATCCAGAGAGTATCTTGAAAGTTTGGGAGGAGAGTTGGCATACAGCTCATTAATCTGAAAACACTCCATTCTATGATGTGCTCCCAACTTACAATTCAGAAGTCGGAGCAGACTTGGGGGCTCGGGGCATAAATTCACCATCTGCAGCAAAATGTAATCAGACCCCAGGAGTTTCCACTTTGAAGTCTTCCTGAATCTGTGTGGGTTACAGGTCTGAACATATCACCAGCTTTGACAGGTGGCTTTGTTTTTCATTTCAAAGAGGGAAGGCAAGGAAAGCGAGGGAACACGTGTGCAGCAGAGCTTTGAATGTGGCCCCAGGAAGGCTGGCTGAGGCATATTTCTCAGTTCAGGTCACACACTCAGAAGAGCTGACATGGGGAGCTTTAGGGCTCTGGGACTTTGTCCTTCTTGCCTGTGGCACTTGAAACGCATCCTCTTTCCAGATGGGATTTCCACCTTTTTCAGCAACTAGTCCATCTATTACCTTGCCCCCTATCTTAGAAAGACTTCCTAGAGTCACACAGCTATTGAGGATAGCAGGCGGCAGGAAAGCCTTGGCTAAGGCAGTGGTTTCACCCATTTCAAAGAACAGCAGCACCTCTAGAAGCTGAAACCCAACTTCTAGGTCTTTCAGCATACAGATAGCTGCCAAGAGCACCAGGTCGCTGGGTAAGCAATCCCCACAGTCCTAAGCTGGAGAGTATGCTATGTACAGCTCCTTCTGGGTAAGGATGACACCAATCTGCTTGGTGGTTTTTTGTTTTTGTTTTTTTTTTTTTAATCGCATCCCTGGATGGGGAGGCCTAGTGGCACTCAGAGGAAGGATAGCAGGCTACCAAGAAGAGACTTGATACCCTATGAGCATATACAGGGGGAGAAAGTCCCCCTCCGTCACAGTCATAGGGGAGGGTAGTAAGGGGAAAATGGAAGGGAGGGAGGAATGGGAGGATACAAGGGATGGGATAACAATTTAGATGTAATATGAATAAACTAATAAAATATTTTTTTAAAAGGTGGTGTCAATCATTCCGCAGTCCAGAAAGGTTAATCACAATATATTCATGCTGGAAGAGTAAGGCAGAACCATAGTTGTTTGTCGCCACTGCCAAGTTGAGCAAACACAAGCATGCCAGAACCTGCTCAAGCTTCCTGCATGAGGCCCTGAAGACTACCTCGCAAACCACCAAACCACACAGCCTGAGGAAAGCCACCCACTCAACGGCCATTTTAAATGAGGGACCACTCCTTAGAGAATTAGTCCCTTATATAACTAGAGGCATACACTTCCAACTTCGAAGGAAATAAAGACACCTTCTAGATGTCTCAGCCTCATGTCCTTTAGCTTTGTGAAAACTGAAGGGGATTCTGCCTTCTGAGTTCCAGGGCACAGCAGTTTCAAGTCGCCCCTGAAACACGGTGTACTAAAATTACATTTGCTGTGTTGTAATCTGCTTTCACAAAAGTTCTTCTCCAGTTGGTAGAATAGCGATGTGTTTCAGAGGCCAAATAAGATATACTGATCAAATATGGCTGAACTGAAACCTCTACTTCTCTCTAATGATTGCAACCTTGGGTAAAATGTTTAATATCTTTAAGTTTTGTCTTGGTTTTATTTTTTTCGGTGGGTACCTACCGCTTCACCACCATTCCCTTATTCCCCCTGGTACTTTTGAAATTAAATACTGAATTCCAGATAGAAAATATTTTACAATGTTTAGATTTCTAATATTTAATATATATATATCACTAAATTGTTATGAAGATAAAAACTAGATTCCATTAATGTTTCTACTTCTATAGTTTCAGAAACTAAGGAAAGAGGAGTGCAATATTTAGCAGAATTCTTCCCACAACTCAAACCTGTGCAGAAAAAAAATATCTTTGGAATGTAGGACTATGTGATATGCTTTCAGCTATGGAAAGAAGCAAATTTTCTCAAGATACATCCTACTCTGTGTCATGGTTGGTTATATTATATTTCCACATGGCAGTGGGAGCTCATGTGCAGAGAATGCTCTCTGCCTTCTATGGAATCATCATCCGCAATCCTTATATCCACCTCGTCCTTATTATTCTCTCTTCACAAATAT
Organism: Acomys percivali; assembly: GCA_907169655.1. NCBI lineage: Eukaryota > Metazoa > Chordata > Mammalia > Rodentia > Muridae > Acomys > Acomys percivali. The sequence continues at coordinate 114,876,781 of OU015742.1, read as the reverse complement.
GGAAAATGAGATTATTGAAAGTAAGTGGTTAGAGGTGACAGAGATGCAAATGAAATCCAAGTCTGAGTCTGCAGGTTAAAATCTCACACTGAACTTACTAATATACTGTATTTCACTACTGCTTCTTGTGAAGTATGGGACCTGATCCTTCGGTTCCTATCACTTTGTTTCAATACAGTGTGTTACACTGACTACAGAGACTGGGTAGCAAAGACTAATTAAACAAACATAAATAGTAATTGTTAGCATTAACAAAAATAATATGTTTTATATAATACAGTTCCTAAACATGGTGTGATTATGAGATACCTCCAGTGGCTCATGAATTTGCAGACTTAGTCCCCACTTAGTGATAGAGCCTCCATGGAGGATTTAGGTCTCTAGTGACAGGTCTTGAGGCTTTAAAGGTCCATTCCTAGTTCCTTGTTAGTCCTACACACTCTGACTGTGAATACAATCTGAGTAGCTGCCTCTTGCTCTTCTTCCCATGCCCTCCACTTTAGGGTAGGTTGTACGCCCTGGAACCATGAGCTAAGACAAGCAACTCCTCTGATAGTGCTGTCTGATATTGTATCACAAAACAAGACATGTTAAAAACATATTAAAGTCATATAAAAGCATATTAAAATGTGCTTTCACAAACAGCACAGAATTAATTTTTCAGCAGTACTATGAGTAGGCAGATGGGAAACAGAGGGACAGCAAGTGCCAAAATTGTAGAAAGACTAACAAATCCAGAGAGATGACAAGCTTACACAGCCAGGTATGAACACCCTTTTATATTTTGTGTCCTTGAACCTTGATTTCCTTACCATGGTTCACACTGAGCAAGTGCAAGTATCTAATGTTCTCAGCAATACAGGGTATCTGTTTGCACTATCTCTTAAGATATTGGTGCTCTAAATCCACTGGAAAAGATTCATCTAGTGTACAAGGAATAAGGAAGCCCAAACGTTGTTACACTCTTGACAAACACAAGCATTTTGTATTAGACTTGGAGCTTCCTCCAGACAGAAACTATAAGGTATTACAGTATTTCTCTCTGGCTCTGGCCTGGGGTCTGACTCATAAAGAATACTTGAGATTTTCAAGAATGGATCAACGCATCAATCAACCAACCACAGACAGTTCTGAGTCTGGAGCTATTCGGTACCTTCTTCCATGATACTCCTTCCTTGGAAATTTTCTTAGCTCTTGGAAAAGATGGGAGCAAGGGAAGGATGCCTTGCCAAGCCTCTCATCAAGGTAGCAAGAAATCAAAGTGGCCATGTGACTCAAGTTTCCAACCTTTCTTGGTTCATCTGTGTCCCAACCCCTTGACGACTCGGCTTTCTGAATTCCAGATGTTCCACAGTCCTGTAGAAGGTGGCTGGGAGGAAATTCTTACAGCTAAATCAAGTGGGTCATTTTCTTTCACTCCTCTGCCCCATATTATTTTTGGAAGAAACCGGGACCATCTTCTATGTAATTCAGGCATACCAAGCCTTCAGAGGCTGTCAGTGTCTAACCCTATATTAGTCTTCCTGTATTTATTTTCACATTAGAGAGAAAAAGCAGAAAGATTCATTGCATTTTAAAATTTGGGCTAAAAATGGGCTTCTGGAGTTTTCTGTTTTTTGCCCAAGCATTTAATCTGGAGAGGATATGAGAGAAATAGACAGCCTGTGTCCTTGTGTTTTTCCGGGAACGGGAAACATCAATGGCATGGATTATAGAGAGGTGTGAGTCAACATTGTCCTGATACACATATTCAGGTAAGAGCAGGTTTGATTTAAATAACACCAACAATGTGAGCCAACTCAGTTCACTTATTGAGACACTCTACTCACTCTCTACTAATCAGGAAACATGTTGGCTTAACTTAGCAGTCAACATTCTTCATTTATTTTTTATTGCTTTCACAATCCACAATCCGTGTAGTCCAGAGCAGTACGATAAACATCAGGGTTTTACCTGGAAAAGCATACCTCAGACCACCCTACAGTAGAGATCCCTAATCTGAGGGAAACACTGGCTAGATGCTTTTGTGTGTTGGGGGCAGGTGCACTGTACATTTCAGAAACAGAATGTATACAGAGCAGTCTCTGGACAGAAGTCTAAAACATTGGCATCTCTATCCGATGTTGCAATCTCAGTAGCAGGGCATTCTCTCGGCATGCTGTTTGATGTGATAAAATTTTAAAAGGGAAAGATATTAATTTCAGTTGGCCAAATATCATATAAATAAGGAGATCCAATGCTAGAGTCTTTGCTTTAGGGGACTGCTAGGGAAAGGTGGTACTAGGGAAAGACTTTATAAAGAATAGTGGTGTGTAGTGACACTTTGTCCTCTCTAGCCAGGTGGATCTTGAAAGACATTTGTGGTGTCCTGATGCTCTTTCTAAAGCAGTGGTTCTCAGGTTTTGGGGGCAACATATCACATATATTGCACATCATATATTTACATTAAGATCCACAACACTAGCAAAATTACAGTTATGAATAATTTTATGATTTGGCGTCACCACAACATGGGTAGCTATATTAAAGGGTCGCAGCATCATGGAGGTTGAAAACTGCACTAGTTCTGGCCTCACAGCTGGTAATACTCTCCAAGGTTCTGTGGACAGCATCCTCCCCATTAGTTCTACATATAATACCTGCATCACAAGACAGCCTTCTGCTGAAACTGACAGAGTTAGTGGTGCTGAGTTAGACTCTGGTCTCTTGCCAATCAGGTTCAAGAACTGATATAATTCTGGTCTATTTTGACAAGGACTTATTTTCTATGTCCATAAAGGAAACAAGCATGTTTTACATACTATAAGTAATTACTATACACATAGATACATATGTCTATATGTGTATATACATACACATAACTAGCCTATGTGTGCCTTGCAGACACTCTTTTTTTTTTTTCCACTTAGGTCTTTTTAATTTTACACTTACACTATATGCAGGCATACTCTAAAACATCACCTCCATTCTCAGAACCCCTATTCAAAGCATGCCAGAAGCATGCACACCACAGTGGTCTGTTGATCAGTTAAGTTCGCCAGGAAATATTCTCCTTCCCAGAGGTTGTCTCTCTTTCTCTCCTGAAACAAACAGATGCTTATAACCCAACGCTGTACCATCCCTTACAGTGCTTTGCACTTAAGTGGGACTTTCTAATTGAATGGACCATTTCCATGGCATAAACTAGAAAGCAGCAGTTATTCCTCAATCCATCTCATGACCATTTTTATCTTTGTCTTAGTCTACTTGAGATTGTACTCACAGAGCACCCGAGGATGGATGATTTGCAAAGAGGCTCTGGAAGTCCAAGAATCTGTTAGTGAGAAACACACCCTAATCTATATCATAACATAGCCCAGAAGGGGAAAAGAAAATAACTATGTGCAAAAAAAGGGGGGGGAGAATTCATATAGCATAACAGGATGTCAGAAAAAAATGTAGGGGAAATGCCAGGCTCACTCAAAGTGCCTGTTTAACTGTCCCAGGAAGCCCCACACAAACAAGCATATGTTCCTGAGAATAAAGCAATAAACTTCTGAAGGATCTTATCTTTACCCCTCACTGTGCCCAACCCATTACATTTTCTACCACTTCTCAGTGGTGCATGGGGCATGGGGCTGCCAGACTTGCAGAACATGAGCCTTTAGAGGACGTTCTCAAGCACTTGTTGACCCACGCCATCCGCTATTTCATCCTACAATGTTCAGTACTCTTGCGTAGTCTGGTGCATTCGGAAGTAAGTCTAGTTTCTCCTGAGTCCCACTGTTATAAACAATGGGCGGGGGGGGGGGGGAGACGTTGTAGTCTGCAAGAACTATACCTAGTTGAATCCATGGGGTTGTCTGGTCTTATCATGGGTAGCTATTTCATGTTTTCATTTCCAATGTTGAAATGAATATATTAGTCATTGTAGTCTTTCTCTCTCTTGAAATACCTCACAGATACCCCAGTATTTCTTCCTTATAGAAGAGCCAGCATCTTACTAACCACCAGCACACCCCAGAGATCTATATTCCACTCACCTCCATATTCCCACCCAATGTTACCACTTCTGCCTAAGGATTGGGAGTCAGAGGAATGCTGGCAAGAGCACCGTAACTAGCCAAGGAGGACCAGAGATCTCCAGACGGGAGCAGCACCACTGTTTCAGACATGCCTCCTTTCCACACTCATAGAGCATGAGACCTCCTCATATGCAGACTTCATGAGATACCCCAGCCAGCTGATGACTTCCTCCAGAGCACCCCAGTCACATCCCCACAACTCCTAGACTCAAAAGACATCTTGCCTGCTCCAGATCCCCCACATTCAGGGAGATCTGCTCAGTAAATGGACAGCCATTCTGCCCTGCTCTTTATTTCACACATACACAGATCACTCTCTCTGTGTCTCAAGCCCTGTCATCCAGCTCACGCTCTGGGAGCCATGACTGGTTTCTTGTCTTCTCCTGCTCTGGATGTCTTCTCACCACCTACTGTAATAATACTTGTGAACTACAAGTTACCCCTCTAGGATTTAAACTAAGCAGCCGTGATTCTCCTGCCTTCCTTTGCAAAACCTGCCTTTTCACTCTTATCTCCTTTGGACTTGGACTCTCTCCAAATGGCCCACCTCCCTTCTGAGCTGTAAAGCTGAGAAAGAGGTTTGTTGTGTAAGGCCAAACCATTCGGCCTTATCTACTTAGATGGGGACCTTTGGGAGTTTGGCTGATTGCTCTCTGAGGACAGCATGAGTTTCAATTTGTCACAGTTACAAAGTCCTCAAGACCAGTCCCTTCTCTGTGCTAATCACAGTCGCAGTGGCCAGTGAACACTGTTTTTCATTTTATCAAACATGTCCTCAAAGTCCTATCACTCAATGAAGTCTGTCTTTACAGTCAAGATGGGAATTAATTAGCAAACATTTGATGATATCAGACCTAGTTGTGACCTCCATACTTCCAGCAAGAGTTTTAGCATTCTCTTCCATATTTGCCATAGGTTGTTGTTGTTGTTATTATTATTATTATTATTATTATTATTATTATTATTATTACTACTACTACCACCACTACCCTGGGACATAGGGTTCATGAGGTGCCTAATAGGAAGGCCTTATTCTAAATCATCTGAGTTGCTTTTGGAAGGGGATCAAACCTCACACTGATGCGCCTTCCTTCCTGACTCACAGACCATTGTTATTGTATTCAGGTTTGCATAAACCTTCCTATGGTAGTTTGCTGGTCATAGCAGTTCATTTGAAACGTGTGGGCTTAGATCTGGCTTCATGTGTGAGCACAGGCCTGTCATCGTGCATTCCAGGTCACTCTCTGAAGTGCATTTGTCTTTCCTCAGTGTTTCTTAGCGCTAGGGAGCAGACATTCCTTCAGCTTTGCATTAATCCAATTACTAAACACCTGCAGACATGCAATAACAGTTTAGGTGCCAAGAGCCTTAGAAATGGTTTTATAGCAGAATGTAATCGGCTGTCCTGCTATCAGGAGTCATGTTACACACCTGCCAACATCCGAGCCAAAAACATAACACTCGTGGTTTTCACTCCAGGCAGGAATGCTCGGCACACATTATAGAGACTACATGTCAGGCATGTTAGCTTGACGGCCCGGGGCCCCATTAAACATTTTGAACTTCTAGTAATAGTATTCAAAGTCACTTTTGTCTTAACAATTGTTTCAAAAGGACTATGATTTAAAAAAATGATTTTTTTTTCTTCCAAGGGCCATTAAGGCAATGCCACCTCTACAGTAAGATTTGCTAAGTGTGAACTCTGGGACAGATGCATCTGCTTCAGTATACATGAGAGGTGGCTCTTTGCCAGATGATTTGCCTTGATGCCCCATAGCTTGGGGGGGGAATCAGAGCCAATAAAATAATCCCTTCTTACTTGCTTATACCACGAAACAAAAGACTGGTTCAATTGTTTAGATGCTAGAAATCCAAAGACTCTCATTTGCTTAACTGCTTTAAAACCAGCAATACTTAGAGGATCTTGCTTATATCTTCCTGCAAACACAGCCATCTATGACAGGAGTGGGAGCCCGCCAAAAGAATCTCCAGCACACTAACTGATTGTCATCTGTAATTTTCCCCTAAGCTGATTTTGAACTTTTGTAATGGCTGTCTATAGCTGAGAGTCTTTTCCCTTAACTAATTTTAAATGGCTTTAACTGCTGTCCATAGTAGGGAGTCCCTCAGTCCCATGCCCTTCATAAAACATAAACTGACATATTATCTTATGTGTGTCAACCCGAGGACAGTGTCTACTAATATCTGCATAGTCAAAGCCATGGAGAGACTCTACATGGAATGCAGCAGACCCTTAAGACATGTTAGTTAGTTAGTTAGTTAGTTAGTTAGTTAGTTAGTTAGTTAGGTGGATTCCAAGGTCAAGCAACGTGTCCCTTGTTGTTCCCCCACCCTAGCAGAGAAAGCATGTGAGGCTATTCTTTCCCACTCCTGCTCCCTTGTGTATACTAGAGACATTTCAAACAAGAACTGAGAAAGACTTAGTGTTCTGGGAAATAAAGTGATGAGGAAGGGACATGGTCCTTCATGGCAGCTTTCATGTGTGAACTGTCCTCCCATTCAAACACACTACAGTTTTACCCAAGATTTCTCAGTTCCCTGAGACTACTTGCTGCTTGCTCCCAATATCAGAGTACTTCAGCCCAAAGCCCTTGCTTGATATTTTAGCAACAATAAAATCTACTTTGTAATTGATTCCTGTGTGTGTAGAAGCCTTGTCTTCCCACCCAGGGGCATGTTTATCATCTCCTGAAGATTTTCTCCTACAGATCACTGAGGTTCCAAACTTTGAACTTTTTCTCCTTGGATTTCCTTTTCCAAAATGTATGCACAGCCTAGGGTCTACACTGAACATCTTCCATCTACCTTCTAAGCTGCTGATAATATCAGTATGGCATCATGTGGGAGTGTGGGAAACCCAGACAAGCTTCTGAAAGCCCCATATTGAACCCATTCAACCAGTGCCTATAATTTGACAAGATCTGGAAAGTCCAATACACATTACAGGTCAGAGAGCCCAGGTAAGTTATAGTCTCATCCTTCAGCACCTTGCAGAATGAAATGCCAGCAGAGCCCAGAGGATGCACTTTCTTTGACAGAGGACAGAAGATTCAAATTTCCTTTGGCCCATGAGCTTACAGGGCAGGAGGCACTACTCAGGATGGAAAGAGATGTTGATGGTGTGAGAGATGTGAACTGCAGAGACGAGTGAGGCCCGCATTGTATCATCAGCCCTCAATGAAGAGGGAAGCTGGCAGCATCCAGAGATGGCTGGTTCCCTGCTCCCTGAGCAGTCAGAGCAAAGTCAGTAAGAGCCAGGTGGGGAGGGGCATTTCAAGACATGAATTTGCCAGCCCCTCCCGGTGCAGCACAACATTCTCGGCCCACATGTAACCTTCAGCCCCTGCCCAGAACAGTCAGTGTGACAGTAATAATAGTAGTCACGAGAAAAATGTAACCTCGATCATGCTAACAGCTTTTGAAAAGTAAAATGCTGGGGATATGATTTCAATTAAAACTCACATTGTCTGACTTGTCTCTACGCATAGCAAGAGTTCACCTTCCCGTGCCCTCTTACCTCCACTATTCAAAACGTAGCCAACAGGAGGAACTGCTTCAATGAATGCTCCCACCTTGACGGGACAGGGTCTGTGTATACCACATCACTTCCCATTCCCCAGTCGGCTGAGCTCCCACAGGCCTGGGGATGGCCTTTCTGTTAACCTGTCCTCAATTCTGTCACAGCATAGAGAGAGAATTGTGGGGAGACTTTGAGTTTCACCCTCTCCCTCGCTCCTTCCCTTGTTCCCTCCTTCCCTTCTCTCTCCCTTTCCCTCTGCCTCTGCCCCTCATATTTTTCTTGGTTTATGAAAGAACAAGTATAAACATAAAACAAAAATGTTCTCACACAAATCATCCCTTGTTAGGGACTGTCTCCAGGCTGACAGTCCTAGTGATCTGCAACATTTTTGCTTGAAGGTGGCTTTTCCTAAATCAGCTCTAGCAATATCAGGTAGGTGCCAGCCAGCCAGATAAGGATGGGGAGGGGAGGTCCAATCAGAATCCTGATGCATATTCCCCCAAAACAATAGAATTTCTGTGGTCCTGGAAATCTCTGATGCCCAGTTTTCAACAAGATGCTGTGGAGACAGCAAGTCCAGCCATTTGACTTCATGTAAGCACTCAATGCTTATGTTTTGTTTTGTTTTGTTTACTAAGTATCTCAAAAGTTACCTGAACAAAAGCTTTGCCAAATCTTCAAGGGATCTACAAAATGTTCTTCCATTCTGTGTAGTGTGAGTATTCTTTGATGGAGTTTTGTTCAACAAAATAAACTCAGTAACTGTTTCTCAGATGGTATGTCATTAATGCAGAGGGAGAAGTCAGCTGGGCCTTTGAAAGTCCAAGGAGATATAATCTTCATAATGGCGTATATCTTCCTATAAACTTCACATTTCAGAAATCCACATACTGAGGCAGCAGTTGGAAATGGGAGAAAACAATGTAAGGGAAGACTACTCAAGGTATGAAGAACTTACTGGAGCAGTACAAAAAATGGTGACAAATACTAAGCAATACAGCAGCAAAATCCCCACAGACTTTGTTCCCAGCATTACACTTATTCCATCAGTTTTGTCTTTAATGTCTCTCACTTGACTTTATTTAACACCTTTCTTTGAGACATCACTCCTAGAAGGTATCTGCAGTGTTATAGATCAGTCCCATCAAAATCAATTGTATGACCTAAAGTGTTAATGATAAGATGTCATTAATGTTTTCTTTATGATAAGACCGATGTAGTCACGTCATCTTCTTTTGCACTTACAGCTCTCCCAAATGAGAAGCTTCTTTTTGCAGTAGACAGAAGCTAACACAGAGACACCAAACTGGCCAAGATAGAGGGAATAAGAGATTTCAGAGTTCTTAGCCCCAATTAGGACATCAATATAACATCTGCTCCTCCCTTGACTCGGCAATCAATTTTTGGATGAAGGATAGGAATGGTTTTAAAAGTCAGGGACAGTAGATGACTACAGGGAAACAGTGTTCTGGACACAGCAGGGCAGTTGCACATATGACCTCACAGTGGTTGTAACAACTTTCACAAGACCTTGCAAGCTCAAACCAGACCAAAATCCAGAGATGTGGGTGAGCCATCAGAGTCTCACACCTACCTGAGGAACTATTGGTAATTGATAGCATCTGGGAAATGGAAAGTAGTTCTTTAAATGTGTGACCTTTTTCCTAGCCTACTGACCATGTTCCAGTGGTAAGCCACACATCTGAGAGTATATAGGCAACACAAATTGGATTTGATAAGTTTTCAAAAAAATTAAAAAGGAGTACACAAATTAGGGTGGAGACTTTTGGGAAAGTGTTGAATATGATCAAAATGCATTATACAAAATTCTTCAAAAAACTAATAAATAAGTAAACAGCTTAATAAAATACTATAGGAGTTGAAACTGTTAAAAATAATGACTATTGGTGTGTCAACAATTAATCTCCAAGTTAAACAATGTTCCTTCTACGTGCTACATTGAGTAACATTTATGCCAAAGGAATCATGCAGCTATTGACCTGATGGTCTTGGGATCAATTCTGTATAAAGTTGACCTGATGAGATCTGAACTGAGTTTTACTGAATCTTGGAAAGGCATAAGATAGAGACTCACCCTCAGACTGGGTAATCAGGATTCTAATCTTTGAACTCCTACCAGGGCAGCACCCTAGTTTCATCTCCTTTCTCAGTTAAGCCCAATATTTAGATGTCTTTATGCCTTCAGCCAGAAAAAGAGCAGCTTAAAGAGTATATAAGACACAACATACAATACAATATAATATAGTTCAATACTCCAAAGAACTCCACTAATCTTCCACTGAACCTCTCCCAAATGATCAAAGGAAATTAAAAATGGCCAGAATATGTAACTCCTTATGGAGAAAGCATCCAAAAGTCTTCTGAAGAATCTCAAAAACCAGAACATTTCTCGCCTATGAGCATATTACATAGATCTTGAGCAGTGTGTCAAAACCTTGCTACCATTCTCATCAGGTACAGTGTAGCCTCACTTTGCACACCGAAAGACTGACACTGGCATTCATGAAGAAGCCTAATTAAGTCCCTCAACAGATATGAAGACCATTGTGGGGGACAGGGGAGGAGGTTATTAGGAATCAAAATGAGAACATGAACTTAAAGGATGAATCTCAGCTGTGGCTGGCAGAGCTCAGTGAACTGCCCATCCCCCTCCTGTGTGCTCTAATCTCTCCTCTTGTGGCTTCCATCTCCCTGGTGATTTTGGATCAGTCTTAGAGGAAACTCCAATACTCTCATCAAAAGTTGGACATGTAAGCTCTTCTCTCATAGCACTCAGGAGAATGTCCAACTATGCATTACTCAGTACTAAAGGATCAAATTACATCTGTCTGAAAAACATGGAATGTGGTGGACTGTCTGTAAGAACAGTGTCAACATCCCTTCTGTTCTTGCAAGCTTATGGCACTCTCTCATCCACCTCCCCTCCCCAAGATGCTGGCTGCCTTCAACCTTCCAAACGCAGCAGCTGGCTAACTTCTTCTGTCTGTCCTTTGGAATCTATGCTCTAGCTGAAGCCATTCAAGTCAGATAACTGAACGGTGAGTGACCACATGGAGAGGGGCCAGGTGGAAGAGAGCCAGGGTTCCCAGCCAGACCTGGGGAACGCAAAGATAGCTTCACAAAACATCAAGCCAACCACAGGAGCAGGAGACAGTAAGCTGTAGCTAAGCTAAGTTTGAGGGTGATTTGCAATCCAGTAATTCAAATGAAGAGAGTAGAGGACAAGGTCTCTGAAACGCCCTCCTGTCCTAATGCTTGCATGTCACTGTGCTCCTTGCGTAGCACTCATCCAAAAGAACAAAACCATGATGTCTGTGTTTCAGGAGATGTGCTTGTACCCAGAGGGCCTCTGCAAGTATCAAGCCATGCTCACCCACCACTGAGAATTTAAAGGCAGAGCCTTTGTCTGTGAGCTTTGAACCCTGGCATCTTACCAGAAAAATAGGAGCAGTGGATGGCTACTACCAGCCTCCATGTCTAGAGCTTTTTATCAGAGAAAGGGAGGAAGAAATGGCTGTTATAGAAATATTGGGTGGGTAACCAAAAGAGGATTATGTTATAATAACAATGAGGATTGTATTTCATAAAGTCTTCAGTTCATAAGTTCATGGCTAGAAACAAGGTCCCCCTTGAAACAGTTCAGCAGAGCTCTGAGAATCAAGCATGGCTTTTCCATCTCTGGTCTCTGCTCTGGTAATAAGGTCTGGTATGCAACTGCAGTCCACCAGAACAATAGAGAAAACATAACTTGGCCCAATCGTGTAGGAAAGCAGCTGCCCACCTGGTGTGACTTAGAAACACATGGAGCCCTTAGTAACACCAAGCCGAACAGCAGAGGTAAGAGACTGCAATATATCTGGGCATCTAGAATGGAACAAGTAGAAAAACAGGTCAGATCCCAAGGAAAAAGAACAAAACTGACTCTTGACAAAAAGGGTTCACAAGAGCATTCCAGAAAACAGCTCCCAACACACGTTTACAGTTTAGAGATTCCAGCATTTGATGATGTCAGAGGGTCTTAGGCAGGTTATCTGGCAGAGGTAGAAGGCCTGTGATTCTAATAATGGCAACCACATTTCTTCAGCTGTCCTTGCAAGATGAACAGGCAAGCTGATACCGGGAGTCCCGCAGCAGCCTCACCTCTAGGAGGCAAATGAGCATGCTACAGTTGTCAGATGTGGGGACATGCAAACATGCAACCTGTGCCCAGGTTGGTCCCCCAAGAGGGAGCATCAAGCAGGAGACTGACTGAGCACATGATCAGGAGACTCTAGCCTCAGACAAGTGTCCTTCGCTGTACTTTGAGAAGTAAATTCTTCCCCTCCATGAAGGGTCTCCATTTCTTCCTCAGTAAAGCAAAAGTTGGGCAGAATGACCATTGGAGAGACTTTCCAAATCCATACTTCTGTATTAAAAACAAAAAAACAAAAACCACTTGACATATTTTCTTCTTTCTGAAAACTAACATGAAGTTGCCTGCAGTAAATTTCTACATTCCCCTGCTGGGATATATTATTCCAGAATGTTCCTCTTGTTGTGAAAAATTACAACAGCACAGAGTACAACATGCCTGTCCTCAAAGGCAAGGCTGTAATAGTCTGAGCGAGAGGCTAAGAGTTCACCCAGGGCCTGGGCTAATGACTTCGTGCTTTATTGGTTAGTTTTTATTAGAAGTTTCGGTCAGATGCTGTGCTGTGGTCAGGACACTCTCTGTTTGGTCCTGGGGGACATTTCTTATTGAGATGTTCTTTGTGGCATAGAGGGAGAATAATTCGATGTTTATGAGTGTTCCAAGGACACTTGAAAAGAAAGTACCTCATCTCCAAGCACATAAAATGGATCCCTCATGTGAAAATTCAGTTTGTTTTATACCCCTTCCATTGGTCTTTACATGTGTTTTTTTTTCCCTGTCTCAACTTTCATTATTCTCTACTTCTGCTTTCAGAAATTGATAGTGCCCCAGTCACATCTAACATAATTGTGCTATTGATTTTGCCTCCATTATTCTAAGTTTACGTGGTTCCTGTGTGGACAGTAGTGAATACTATTTGCAGCATGTGAATCTGTGAGCCCATGTTTTCATTGTGTATCAATATTTGTTCATATAAAATAATCTTCTGGGTCTCTATAAGTGGTGTTCAATCTCTTTACATGGTTTAACCTACTCTCTATTTGATACCAAGTCTGTTGCCTGACTTATTTGGTTTATATTTACATACACATTGATGCCTACTGTTTGATTTTTCAACCCTCTTATATCACTTTTCCTCAAGGCATCTCTTACTACACACATTAATATTCTATTTAATTTTTAAAAACATCTGGATCCAGGGCTGCCTGCACAAACTGTTGTACCAACCGAGGACAATGCGTGCAGTTAATTTAGACCCCCTGTTCAAATCTAGCCAATGGATGGCTCATTCTCCATGGTTGTTGGGAGAAGAGGGACTGCCTCTGACACGAACTCTGGTGGCCTCAATTGGATCACTTCCCTTTGGTAGGGAGGGCTAAGGACACCTGGAAGAGGGGAAGTAGGCTATCCTGATAAGACCTGATAGGCTGTGGTCATGTGGTGATGGAGGAGGTCCCCTTGTGTCAGAGGCCTAGGGGAGGGGAATAAGGGCTAAAGAGGGAGGGAGGATGGTAATGGGAAGATAAACAATCAGAATGTAATCTGAATAAATTATAATAAAAATAAGAAAAAAGAAAACATCTTAAGTCAATATGATTAATTTTTTCCTTATGAGCTAAAAGCTGTGTTGTATTTATTCTTGTTTCTGAGATCTTACATTCATTTTAATATTTTTACTGTTTCCTTACCCTCCCATTACAGTACAGTCTTCCTCTATTATTTATTTATGTTTATATTTGTAATCTCTTTTCTGACGTCTCTTCCTTCTTGCGTCTGCATGTGTATCTGATGTGACCTGCATGCTTAGATGTGTGTCAGTGCACATGTGCATGTGTGGAGGCCATGGGTATTCCTTGATCATTCTCCACCTTATATATAGAAGCAGGGTCTCTCGCTAGAACATAGAGCTTGAAGACTCCATCTCAGGTAGTCTTCCTTCCCAGTCACTTGTCTCTACCTCTCATGGGTTGGTCTCTGCATTCTTCTCCTGGGATTGCAGGAGTACTGAGGTCCACACTCTGACCCTCATATTTGCAGGCATCCGTGACATCAATTCCTCCTTACTATTTCCTCTTTTAGGGATTTTCCTTACATACGGTTTGTTCTGTAAGATTTAATGCCAGCACTGATTCATTCTCTTATTGTTCTTTCTTCTTTTCCCTATAATCCTGAAAGACTTTTTCCATGTTTCTGCTTCATCCTCCAGTATCATTGGCCATTTTCTTTAAAAAAAAAAATGATATTGAGTTTTGCCAAAAGGATTTAAGATAAAATGTCCACCCAGCACCAACCCAGGACAAGCTCAGTCCTGATGTGGCCTGATGAGCTGGGGTAGGTGAGGAGGGGGGCTCCCCTTTTCTGAGGAGTAGGGGGTCCTGGGGGAGGGAGGGTCGGACTGGAAGGAAAGGAGGGAAAGAGCTACAACCAGGATATAAATGAACATATAATGAATAATAATAAATGTCCACCTATGTTTGCTCCTTTAAGATGGTGTTTTTTTCAGACTGAGATTAAAAGTAACCATCAAACACTTTCTTGTGTGTCCTTTCCTTTGCACTGAATTTATTTCAATGTGCACAATTCTGAGTTTTCAGGTCTTTAGCAGGCTCTTCAAAGCATGCAGAAGGTTCTCAAATGTCGAACCTTTTTCCTGTCCAGCCATTCAGAGAAGGAAGTCTGCATTTTGTTCCTTCTGCCAATAATCACTTCACTGTCTTCAAGGTTTATGGATGCCTCTCACAGCCTTTTGCACTTACCCTTTGGTTAGAAGTTGAAAACAGCAAAAGTCCAGTCCAGGCTCCATTAAGAGGGGTTATGAGGGACACAGCCAAACAGATGAGGTTAAATGATGCTTTGGTGAAAACTAGGCTCCAGAATTTCAAGGTATGTGAGAACTCCTCCTTTGTTCTTCATTCTTTGTAGGAGTGGACTTAAAAATCTAATTTTTCAGAATGAAATTATGCCTCTACCACTGTTTCGTCTGTGACCTGTTTTCATCTTCATTTCTCTATTTTAAAAAAATAGTTAAAATACCAGCATCTACCTTATAAAATTGTTACTGGTAATAAACGAAGCACCCTATATATATTACAGTGTCTAACACATAATAATAGAGATAATGTTACATGATTCTGGCTCATATTCAGGTGGGATTTAAGTTAGGTTTATGGGAAACTGATGGAAACTAATAGAAGACACTCCAGATTACAGAAACCAAAACAAGATGGGGGAAGTGAGGCCAACAGTAAGTTACCAGTTCAGACAATGAGATGAAGACTTTTGAGCCTCTATTGCTCAGGCTTCATCCTAGATCAGAGGATGGAAAACAGATCCCTCAGACAGATCTCAGGGAAGTGGAACTGCCTCCACCGAGAACTACTGTGCTCTGCAAACTGCTCCTGGAAGATAGCTTCATGTAGGTACCTATTCTCCACCTGGAATACTTCCAAAGCTCTTTCGGGATTAGGGTTCCTAGACTGTAGCCTTGAGAATATTACTGAAAATAGCAAAAATCTGAATCCAACCACATCAAGGGGATTGGAGGCATCCTGAAGGATGGTATCACAATGAGAACTTATTACTAACTATACTTGGGCACTCAGTCATCTGAAGACTGCTATAGAATATCTACCCTCCCCTCCCCTCTCTCTACTTCTCCCTTTCTTTTGCCCTAACCCCTCTTTCTTGTGTATATTATTTTCCCCAAATCAAGTCCTGCCCCAGATAAAGGGAAATTATGAAAAGATAAATGGTCCATACTTTATGGACTGTTACTGGTTGTTTATGTTTTAAAGAATAAATAAGTGGGGCTCAGCAGTTAGAACACTGGCCACTCTTCCAGAGCACCTCAGTTCAATTCCCAGCACCCACATGGCAGCTCGCCTGTCTGTAACTCCAGTCCCAGAGCTTCTGACACTCTCGCACAGACATACATGCAGGCAAAAGACCAATACACAATAAAATAAAATACTTATTAAAAAGAGTAAATAAGCAAACAAATTATTTGCTTGGCCTGGCTTGAATTACATGTTCATTTTTTTTTTCCATATCCTATGATAACCATGCATTCACTATGAGAAGAGCAGTTCCTACAAAAAAAAAAATGGGGGAGTGCTAATTTGAGACAAAAAACATTAAGTAATAATAGATGTCCTTGTGCACCACCTTATCTATCAAATCAACAGCACTGATCTTCAAACTATTTAACAAATAGTTCACTATAGGCCTACAGAGTAGACACTAGCTAGAACAATGAAGCCAGGTTTGGGGAACCTTCCTCTTGTGTAAAATTTAAATTTTTACATGTTGGCTTTTGAGGAAACTGAGGTAGAAAATACCTGTGTGTCAAAGAATAGTATGTTAGCCCTCATATTGTCCCTAAAGTGGGTCTCCACTAATCATTATGGAAGTACTTCAATGTTCTTATTCTAAGTTTGAGCCTTCTGCTGCATCTATGTGACATGCAGACCTCACTTTTTGGTATTCACTTGTGTTAGTAAAGGTTTTGTTTACATGTTTTCACATAGTCTGTTCATTTTTTTTTTCTTTTTGAGGTGAATTTGAAAGAGAATAGCAAAAAAAAAAATGGTTTTCATATTAATAGCTTGTTTAGAAATCTCTGGAATTTTAAAGATAATTCATCATAAATTAAACCTTTTAGGTATCTGGAAACACAAAACCAGAAAGGATTCAACATTTGTGAGCAAGTGTTCTCTGTATTGTGTCCCAGAAAAAGTAAGCATCAGACACCTGATTTGGCTCTGTCCAAACTGCAGTGCAAATACAAATATGAGTGTCATGAGGCTTGACTATTTTCCTTTCCTTCAGTGTTACTTTCAGAATTTTGCTTGATGTTTAGTATAACTAAAATCTAGAACTGAATATTCCTCCTAAGCCACTAATTGATTTACAGCAAACCTTGGTGTTCCTTCTTAATCTCCACTGGAGTCAGCCCAACTGAAACAAAGCTCCAGCCCTCTCGCCACACACATGCATC
The DNA here is from genome assembly GCA_907169655.1 of Acomys percivali. NCBI lineage: Eukaryota > Metazoa > Chordata > Mammalia > Rodentia > Muridae > Acomys > Acomys percivali. The sequence goes on along the minus strand of OU015742.1, from coordinate 114,860,027 downwards.
CTCTCCCTGTCCCCCAAATGATCATAAGCTTTAATGAAAAAGGCCTAGTATCTCTAAGATATTTCAACTCATTCTGAAAACATAATATTCTTTTTGGGGGTATCATTATTTCTGTTTTCCTCTTTTTTTTTTTTTTCACAGCTATCAGAATTCCCTGAATTGTTTTCCTATGATTAAACTTTCACCATGAGAAAGATTATTTTCCCACTGTGTTGAAAACTTTATAACCAAGCATTCTTGAAAGTAATTTTAAGAGTTTTTTTTTTAAATCAAAATGATGTGCTTACAGGTTTTTAGGAGACAGGTAGAATGTGTACTTAAAAATAAGAGAATCCCAGAAGTTTTAGGAAACATAAGAATTAAGATGGAAACAAATGATAAAGCTTCTAGGAAAGCATTATCCAACTTATCCTTTAGCCATGATGCTTTGGCTGTGTGTGTGTGTGTGTGTGTGTGTGTGTGTGTGTGTGTGTGTGTGTG
>OU015742.1:114846329-114859537 GCA_907169655.1 Acomys percivali | reverse complement strand
GTGTGTGTGTGTGTGTGTGTGTGTGTGTGTGTGTGTGTGTGTGTGTGCGCACACGTGTGCATGCGTACGCACACACGTGGCTTACACAAGTTAGATTGTCTCACTATGTAGCTTGGCTGTCCTGGGACTAGCTATGTAGAGTAAACTGGCTTTTAATTCACAGAGATCGGCCTGCCTCCTGATTGCTGGCATTAAAAGCATGTGCCATCATGCCCAGCACCTGGCCAGCCTTTCTTCAAAATGTCTGCCATCTTTCCTGGATCTAACCATAGACAGAAGTCAAGGTATGTCCTTCTTAAGCTGTAGGTGGAAGATTCTTTGCAGACCACACAATGCCAGAGAGCATTTTTCTAGGCTTTTGAAGGATAGATGTATACTTAATAAGCATGTTCATCTTATGCTACATGGAGTTATCATCCCACACATGTGTTCACAGAGCTCTAACTGTGACTTTCATAATTCATGGTTATTTGATGCTTGTGGTCAATGTGGTCTCTATACCTCTTTCAATACAACTGAAATCAACATATATGAACTCTTACATGCACTGTTGACTTTGAACACATCAAATGATTATTTTATATTTATTGACACACAACATGCTTCTTGTATTCTTCTTTATGATTATTTATGTGTGAGCAGGTACAGTTACATGAGCTTATGTGTATCACATGTGTTATGGGGCCAACAAGGCTCAGAAGTAGGCATCAGATCCCCTAAACCTGGAGTTACTGGCAGTTAAACTGCTATGTGGTTTATAGGAACAGAACCTGGGTCTTTCACAAGAGCATCAAGAGTTCTTGATAACTGGCTATTTCTGAAGCCCTTCTTCCAAGTTCTTTTACCATCTGAAATACCATTCCTTTGCCTTACCTTTTGGCATATCAATAAATGGAACATGCCAAGTATATCACATAGAGCCAGGTAAACATAAGCATCCTGTGGTTTTCACCAGCTCTCTTCATTATCATCACCTCTATCCTTACCTCTTCTGCTTACAACTGTTTTTCTCTTAAATGAAGTTCAAATGCTCCTTATTAAACATCCCTGATCCTCTAGCCAGAATTAATTATAACTCCCCCATATTATGTACCACTTTTCACTGTGTATCATTTATTTCATTTTACTTTGCATTATAGGAAGTTTATTGAGGACACTTATTATTGGTTGTTGCTCTTTTCATATGTAGGCTTACCCATTGGTGTTTGAGCTTCTTTAAAGCAGGAATCAAATCTAGTTTGGAAAATATATCTCTCCACACTCTGACAGTGCTTTATGATTTCCCCTAACAAATGATTGTTATCATGTTGCTTTTGTTATTTAATGTTTGTTACCGTAAATTAGCATTCTCTTCTTGGTGGGAACTGAGTTCTCCACACAAAATGCATGGCTGTCATAAAAAAAATGGCAAACAACCAATGAATACATAATTCAAGGCAGGCCAATGAGATACTTTGCTTGTTTATTTGCTTTTTAAAATGTGACCAACCACTCTCCACTCACATTGTATGATGTTGCATTTTCCATATTATTTCATCTTCCATGTGGGGGCATTAACTAGGAGGAAAATAATATATACAAAGGAGTTGGTGAGGGCAAAGGAGAGGGAGAGAGGTGAAAAGAAAGAGGAGAGGGGAAAGGAGGAAAAAAATATCCATAGAAGTCTTTGGATGATTGAGTACCTAATTCTAGTTGGCTTATTAGTTAAATTGGATTGGTTGGCAAATAGGCTTTCATTTTGTTAATGCTTTACTGTTTGATCTGGGCTTTTAATTTTTGTGCTCTGCACTCATATTCTATAACTTACTCTGCAAAGTTAAATATGCTTGCTTTTCAAATAATAATTTTAAAAATTGACTCAAAAGATTTGTAACAATCAACAGAATAATTTGAGAGCTCCAGCATAAACTCATGCAGCAGTCCAGATCTGATTTTCTACGTATCTCTTCAGAAATAAATGTCTGGGTTGCTCTTGATATTTTCACAGACTTTTCTCTGACCCCTAAATTAAGTTGAAAGTACTGGAGGAAGTAATGAAAGATTTGTTTGGGTTTCAAATCCCAAAACCTGACCCTCTACCTCTCAGCCCCAAACTACACAGGAAATTTCTATAGTAAATCAAAACCAATGCATATTTAGGTCAGAGCTCAGAAAGAGGAAAGAAAAGCCTGGAAATAGCCAATAGGGGCATTTTTTATTGTGATTTAAAGATAATCTGTCAGCACAGAGCCAACATGAGGAACTCAAGTCATTGGTTTCTTGGGGTAATAATATAATTTTTTATAGGGAAAGCTCAGCTAGCCCATCTTTATCCTCAGTTACTTCAGCATGGGCTCATGTTCCCTGGAGCAGAATTGAGCATAAATAAACCCCATGTGCCGTTTTCTGACCATGGGATTAATTACTTAGTTTTCAGAACTCAGTTCTATGCCTTCACTTCCCCTTTTCTTCCAGTTCCCACACTCAGGTCTTACCACCACATAGCAGACCCTGAAGTTCCCAGTTTCCAACCACATTTGTCAAGATCAAGAGCATGCATCAGCTTCACATCACCAGACACAGCATCCTTAAGGATGCATCCACACATCAGAAGCCCTTGCCAACACCCAATCTCTAGGCTATTCTTTAGTCATCTGACTGGCTCCATTATCACCATGTCCAATTGCTCATGTCTTCTACTTCAGAGCTTCTTCCTTATGCATAGTTAATGGCTATGGATTCTAAATCTTGAACCACATTCCTCCTTTAATCTGTAAGGCAGTTCCCTACTACCTATTCAAATGGCCAAATGTATAGCTAGAATCAGAGGACAGCTTTGGCCATGCCCTTCACCTGCACAGGAATGGTGCATGTCTCCTGATTATCTCCAGTCTTCAAGACTATCCAGACCATTATACTTTCCATTTTCTACATACACAGTAGCCACAGTCATATTATACTATGGTTGCTTATGTTTTCTATGAAGTTGTAGTGTCTGCATCACACCCGAATCCCTCAAAGTGCATCATTGTGCTTTGTGCATAGTAGATGCCATTGAATATTTGTGAATTAATTTCATACACCTATCTTGATATTAGATGACCCAAATTAATCCTGCTCCCATCATACCATTTCATCAGCTTCCCTCATTCCAAATTCCTGATAATTCATCCAAGTTTCAATCTTAAATGTATCTTGCAATAGCTACATGAGAAGTAAATGTTATTGCAAAGTAGCTAGAATGGAATATGTTTACCCTAAGTTTTAAAAACACTTAAAACATTGATAAGGTCCTTTAAACTGAGTTAAGTGCACTTTTTAAACACTATTACCAATCTAATTCCAAATGCATCTCAAGTTTATTGAGACGTAAGCCTAGTTAAATCTTTATAATCAGACCAATCTAATTCCAGTGTGGCTTAAGTTCATTTATCACTTCATATATTTACACATTCATCACTCAGCTCTTCTATGTCCTGTGACTGCTACTTCTTGAGCCAATGTGACATCAAAATTCACTGCTGCTTCATACCTCATGTTCATGTAAACATACCACTGGAAGATTAAGATGGTCTCCCAGAGCTAACTGCAGCAAAACTCTGAGCCTTAAGATGTTTTTGTAACTGCCAGTGCCTTGTAGAAGCTCCTCTATGAAAGGACCAATGAAGGCCAGTATTCTGGCTCTGAAGATGCAGCTCTGCCAAGCTGTCAAACCCAGAAGCATTGACCTTCTTCCAAGCCAGACCAACCAATTAGCAACATCACAGAGAGTAAATCTCAACCTGACCCTGACTGAGGGTATATTTTACATGGAACCAGCCTTGGATCAGGCTTCCCCTATACACCTCAACCTACTGTCGACATCTCTTTGGTCACTGATGAGACACCTGTTTTCCTGATCATCTCCAGTGATCTCTGTCATTGCTGCAGCAATCTCAGATCAGTAGTTATTCAGAGAATTTCAGGCTGACATTGATGCTTACAGACACTGTCAGACTTGTGGAACTGCTGTATTTGGATATGTGACATTAGTTAAATACAACCTGCATTTCTTCAAATGTTGCTGTAGTGCTCACTTACCCTTCTGAATGGTTTCCAGTTAGTAATCATGTAATCATGGGCGGAGAGAGGGCAGTCTCTGTCCCTTTAACATCACATACACCAAAAAAAAAAAAAAAAAAAAAAAAAATGCCACAGATTTGCCCCAATGTGCATATAAACCAAAGGACTGGCTCCTAGTTAATCTGTGCAGGATCAAGGAGATGAGATGTTTTCCCATACAAGTTACTATGGGAGTGATAACCTGGTTGTTGCAATGCCCTACTCAAATTGCCTTAATATTCACACAAGCAAGTAATTTGAGATTAGGTTTAGGGAAACCCAAATTTCTCTGGAGGATAGCCACTTACTATCAAGTTACTTTGGTCCAAATGCTGCCCTTCAGGATATATTATGTTAGGAAGGACTTTGGGGAAAAGGTGGTCCACAATAAATAATCAGTATGTGCTCATGCCTACATATCTACTTAGGGAAGACTGGTACATTGAACTCATCCCACAGACATGTTGCCTAATCTGTTAAAGGGCATTAAACTATTTATACAAGGTTTCCAATGGGTAGACGGCCATCTTAGTAAACTGCAGCTCAATATGTAATGCAAAAAGGTATTTTCTTTATACAATGGGAATAACACTACTTGGTGCCAAGTCCGCATTTCTCTCTTCTTCAGACATAAGCATACAATATGAAAAAACATACAAAAATGACAGATGGGTAATGTCACATAGTACCATTAAAAGAAAACTTAAGAGTCCTCATTATCCATGTCTCTAATATATTTCATATATTATAGGTGTGGTTGAAAATATGTACATGTAAAAGCAGGGTTGCATGAGAAATCTCTGCCTAACCTTCTTATGTTCGTGATGTAAACTTATAACTCTTGTAAACAGGCCAGTTAAAAAGTGCCCAGAAGATCTTTATTGATACTAATTAAAATAGATATGTTCATGTTTTTACTCAGTAACAGATGTTACTTGGACTTTGTGCTTGTGTTATTTTACTTAATCCTATGTCTACTCTTATCTGCATTTCACTGATGCAGGAGCTTCGAAAAGGACCAGTTTAGTTACTTGCACAAGGTCAACAGCTGAGCTGTGTCCTTCTGTCTTTTGTGTGTGTGTTTTCGACTCTCTATGTGGATGAGAACAGCCTTGCACTCTTCCTGCCTCTACCACTCAACTGCTAGAATCACAGGCATACACCAGCATGCCTAATTCAAATGTATTTCTTTTTACTTTTCTTGGTCTTCTATTTTGTTTCTGAGGCTTTAACCCTCACTTTGAAAATAATTATAATATGAAAAATAAAAAAGTAGTTCAGAGCTTTTTGGGGGCAAGGGGAGTCTTGAAGCCCAGGAAAACTTCAGTGTATCTGTAATGAATGCTATGTTCTGGGTCTCTGGTCCCTGCCTCCCTCCTAGAAGCACAAGAAGCAAGATCATCTCTGGTTCTCTAAGCACCTTACTCTCATCCTCTATAATGTAGTCATAGCTCTGCTCGCCTACATGACATTATAGGTCTGTTATTGACTATATGAGACAAATTATAGGGGCAAACTGTGGCAGCCCGAAAGCATCTGTTGAGGGTAGTGGTACTTGGTTGGTGGTGGTGGCTCCCAAACACTTAAGGCAGTGGTTCTCAACCTTCCTAATGCTGTGACCCTTTAATATAGTTCTTCATGTTGTGGTGATCTCCAACAATAAAATTATTTTGTTGCTACTTCACAAAAGTAATTTTGCTACTGTTAGGAGTCATAATGTGAATATCTTGGGACTGGGAGTGATAAGAGTGGAGGTGGTTGTTGTTGTGTTTTAGGCTAAAACTTTGATAGGAACTGAACATGCTCAGATATGCGCCGGTGTACCTTCTTTGTGGCACAAATTGATCATGTCCAAATGTTTCTGCCTACCACTTAGCCATGCAGAAATGTGTTCCATGACCTAGAACTATTGCCCAACATATGTCAACCATCTTTCCTTTTTGATCCTTAAACTAAGCATCTTCAGGAACATACTTCTTACCTGAAGGTGCTCAGAAATGTTCCCATCCCAACGTGTTTGCCTACATGAATATTTATAGGATTCTCTGATGAAAAATGGCTTCCATGGAGAAATAGATTACTTTGTAAACAATGGCCACCTTTCCCTTACCTGCTCCAAGTAACAAATTTTTCTCCAGTCTCCCATTTCTTGTCTGTGCTTATTTTGGCTTCATACTCACCAATACATGAACCCACCACTATCAACTGTAGCTTCAAAGTCTTCCTAAAATATGCAAATAAATGTGCACCACCTTAGAGGTTTTCCCTGTGGTCTCAGTAGAGACTAATTTCTAACCCAATCAACCCCACTAAAATATTATTGAAATATTGCCTGTGTCCTTCACTGTACTGTCCTCCTCTCTACAGGGAAATACCTCTGACCTCAACAGAAAGCTGAGGCAGTCAATACTTGGTACAACAGATGGCTTTGTTAGTGGTGGGATTTCAGGACTTGTCTAGTGTTTGGGAACACATGTTTTTGGGGGGGTTCTGAAACCCCATCACTCATGTGTGTGATCTAGACAAATGGCAGGAAAAAAATTGGCTTCCCTGAAACTGCTGTTTGGGCTCCCAAATACTTAAGGCGATGGTTCCAACCTTCCTAATGCTGCAACCCTTTAATATAATTCCTCATGTTGTGGTGACCCCCAACCATAAAATTATTTTTGTTGTTGCTTCACAAACAGTAATCCTATTACTGTTATGATTCATAATGTAAACATATGTGTTTTTGATGGTCCGAGGTGACCACCAGGTTGAAAACCCTTGACTTAAGGAATTCTACAGCAACTTGGTGCTTCATGCCCTGCGTTGCTTCTGTGTGATTTAGTAAGGCACACTGAAGTGAGCAGAGTAGAAGATGGGTCCAGAAAGGAGAAAATTTGAGTCTCGGGTCTTTCCAGTGTCAGCCATCTGTATTACCTTGGAAGATCAAAAGCATCTTCACCAATACAAAGCAAAGATATCTACCTGCCAAGTTAGTTGTAAGGCCCAATAAGTACTGGGAGTGTTTTGTCAACTATCGAAACTGCAAAATATAGGCATTAGAATCAGACTTGTTTTCCATCTGAGGCCTTTCACTATCAGTTGCCAAGGACCGCTTAGGCAGTAATCCTCACTCATGTGACATCCTACAGTGGTGGACAATTTCTCCTGCCCTGACCTTACCTGTCCACACTAAATCCCTTTCCACCCTAAGCCTGAGGCTAGGACTTAAGAACATTTTCTTGCAGCAAAGTATTAAGTCTGATGACATTAACAGTCTGTGAGCCCTGCAGACTGGCCATTCCCCCCCTGTTCTCCACTCTCATGAATGCTTCACCATGGCATTAAGTACATTTGTTTGTGGTTCACTGAGGTCCAGGTCTCTGTCCAGTTCTCACATGGAACCAGAAAGGATGAGCTATGTGGGCATAAAGTTGTTCAAAACCATATTTGTAGGATAAACAAATGAAGGAATGGGCTAGGTATGTTTTGGAGAGTTGGCTTTATCAACACAAAACCTGTATGTGATCCTGGGAATTAAGGTTAAGGTAGATGTACAACGAAACAGGGTTTTAAAAATGATCCAAAGAGAGAAAAAATATAGATGTCTGTATGTAAATATGCAAATGTGAAGAATATTAGAAAGGAAAAGCTATCAATTGGTGAACATATATTAAGGATAAGAGGGAAAAGAAAGTCAGTGATAAAGGGGGAGGATTAAAAGAAAATATTTAGTTTTTGTAAACAACCACATGTATGTCTGTATGAAATTGGAAGAAGAGCAAAACTCTTGTAGAGAACACATGGAATGTTTATTTATCCCTATTTTTATTTCTTTCTTCCTTTGGCTTTCAATTGCTTCCCAACATTCAGTCTTCCTGCTTATCCCTTTATCAGTGGAGTGGAACACAATAATCTACTTCTTATTGATGCAAAAATGACAACATAGCAAAGTGAAGAAAAATAAAAACAATGACTGTAATCAGGATTCATTAAAACCTCTGTGGTCCAATTCCCAGACATTCCTGCACATCACTTATAAAACTAAAAGCACCCATTATGGGTTTGGATCATGTTTAATCACTAGTCAGAAAACTAAATACATGGAACCATAACAGAAAATGATAACTAATGACTGCTGACAAAAGGAGAATTATCCTCCCTGAGTCATGAGTCCCCTTATTGATTGATTGTCCAATGCAGAGTGGTCAGCCCCAAAATGGTTGATACACACAAACAACAAAAATGGACCCCATGAGGTTGTATTTATAAATTTGTGCATACATATGCATATATATATATATATATATATATATGTAACAATAAGATTCAAAGAAAGTCTACCAACTTGAGGGGGAGCAAGGGAGGGGATGGAAGGAAGAAAGGGAGGGGAGAGTGATGGAACCCTATTTTAATATAAAATATATTAAAATAAATAGGGTTCATAAAAACATCTGAACACACCCAGGGGAGGAAAATAAAAAGTATAAATGTCCCTAAATAAGTATGGGTACAAATGAGAACCAAGGCCAAGAATCCAAAGGACATTCTCAGAGAGTAATGCTTCAGGCTGGAACTCCCTAAAATGACAAGGGTTCCCAGACAGTAGGCATTTACAGTGTTTAGGCTTTTCCATTATCATCCCAACTCCAGCTGAGGACAGGTTCAAGTGGAACAGTTCATACAGCTAGGCCAGCATCACATGAGCTGAACTAATATCAACAATTACATCAGGAAAAATGTGTTTACCTTGGTTTCCCGCCACAGAAAATGGGTCCAAAATGATGTTAAACATACTCCTTTCATTCCTGCTTCCATTGGAAGGACAAATAATTTAACAGGTGGGACTCAGAATTCCAAGGAGGGTTTTTCATTTTTATTTTATTTTTACAGCAGAGTATTAAACATTCCACTTTTGCTCAATGGAATCTGGAACCTTTCTTGACAACCCTCAATAAGCTCTATTTATTTTGCAAAAGCCCTCCTGAAGCTCACATTAGTGGTAAGTTGGAAAAGCCTGGTGAGTCCAATCAGACTTTCTCTCACATGTTATCACTACAATATGTTGCTTCAACAGAGAGACCAAATTCTCTCACTCCTCCAAAAATTGATCCAGACAGCAAAAGGAGAGGAAATCCATTCTACTTTAACATGGCAATTAGTCCAGACTTCATACAATATCATTTCAGTCTAAAATTTTCATCATCACTGCCAAAAACATCAGTGGAAACATTACATGACTTTCACTCAGTTTTCATCCTCCGAAGAATGGCCATCTTGTTCCAGGCCTAGCCAGAAAGAAAGAAACTAAAGGGGGAGAGGCCTTGGGGCGTTCTTAACTATTTCTCAATGTTGTTTCTTCTACTTTTCTTCATGCACTATGTCTATTTATTTATTTTTTAACTATAATGTGTACCTCTTTGGAAATTTTTTGTTTAGTTTTAAGAATTTAGTGCACCTGTACAATAAAATATGATCATATTTACCCCATCTCTCCACTCTAATTTACTTCATGTCCTTCACAACATTCTCCCTTTCCAAGCTGATGTTTTATTAATAAGCTCTGTTTATTGTAACAATGAGCTGCAACCAGTCTTTATTGACAATGTGGCCATTGGTAGTTTCCCACACTTTAGTGGATGGCGCTGCGTCCATGCACATACTTGCAACATTAAATATGTTTGTGAGTTATTGAAAAAATGAGGTTGGAAAGGGAAGGTTTATTTAGCTTATAGATTATAGTCCATCATCCAGGAAAGCCAAGACAGGGAACCTTGGAATAAAAAGAAAAAAGAAACAGAAACTCTGCTTATTGGCTTGCCCCCTTCTCATTGCCAGCTAACTTTTTATACAGTCAGGATCACCTGCCTGGGTATGATACTGCCCAGAGTGGGCTGGACCCTCCCACATCAATCATTAATCAAGAATATGACCCTAGAGTCATACCCACAGACCAATCTGATGGTAGAAATCACTCAGTTAAGATTCCCTCTTCCCTAGTGTCAAGTTCACAGCTGAAGCTAACTATGATACTTCTGATCAACTCTCCTCTCCAAATAGCTTCTAACCATGGTGCAAGGCCTGGAGATCATGTACAGTGTCTATCCTGAGATTTTGGCTGCCTTAATTTTGTGAAGACCTACTGTAGGCGATCATGGCTTCTGTGATGTCATGAACATAAGAGTCATACCATGTCCAGAAGACACTATCACAACAGGTCTCCTCAACCTTGGGATTTTACATTCTTTCCTCATCCTCTTCCATTATGCCTTCTGAGTTTTAGTGGGGAGAAAAGGAATACCATAGATGCCGCTTTAAGGTCTGAGCACTCAGGCTCTCATTCTTAGCATTTTGACTAGTTAACACTGTATGGTTTCTAAGCTTTATGATAATTACAAATGGAAAGACAGTAAAACACTAAGGAAAAGGACAACTAGAAGTTGTCCATATGTTGAATACTTAGACTAAGACTGTTTAGCCATTTTCTCATCAGGGTGTGGTATGTTATTCATCCTCTTCTCTTTTACTTAACTGTCCTATATAAACAATTAATAGATTAGTTGGAAAGTATAATATTTATGTTAGCTATTACTTAACAAGTTTCCCAGTAATCTACATGAGTTAGAGAGTACATTATTTCAAAGGAATTTTGCTTAATCGGCAAGCCATAATAATGTCTTCATCTAAATTTTAAAATGGGTGATAGAGACTTATAAGCAAAACTTCTACCTTGGATATAGAGAACCAGAAACTTTCCACACGTTAAATTTTCTTCCACGACCATGACATCCTCTATATTAGCCAATACACAGAAAACCAGAGAAGGACAAAAGTGGGCAAAAAACCATTTTAAGAACTCATGTTCAGGGAAGGCTGCTGTGAAATGGTATCTTCTGGACATGACTGGGTAGTTGTAATTGGCTATCATGTACATGCAATGAAATTATGAAATAGTAAATAAAAATACATTATAAAAAAGCCCTCAGGTTAGTAGCATATGAGATTCCTACTTATAACCCATTGCTCAGAACTTAATCAGCCACATGCAAAGGTGCCTGGGGGACATTGCCTGCCTATGTGTTATGGGTGAAGAAGAAACATTTCATGAAAGGCTTGCCACTGTCTTCAATGGACAGCCATCTAGAACATTCCCCACTCAAAATTCTACTTATGCTGTCATTACCATAATTACCAAGTATTTATATTTTGTCTCTCTGTGTATATGGTTATGATACTATAAATCTAGCTAATAGCCCAGCTTCATAATCATTCAGTTTGGCACTTAAACATTCAGGAAATCTAATAAAGACAGATTATAAAGTATTTTATACCATGAATATTAAGCCCAGATGACTCATACAGACCTGTGGCAATCTCAGTTCTGAGGCAGGGTGTTTACCTAAGTATGAATTAGACGAGTCATAACAATGATGGTGTTTGCTAAGCACTGACTTCAGTACACATATCAGCAGTTCTGGATGTATATTCTCACCAGGCTAGACTCCCAAAGACTTTTGGTGGGTGGGAGCAATAAGCACTGCATTCAATAGTTTAGAATTTATAAAGCACATAAATAATCCTCCTTTGACCTCCAAAAATCTCCAAAGCCAAAGCAGTGATTACTGTCCTATCATATACCTTTTTTCCCTATAAATGAAGTTGGAAATTAAACTCCAACTGGCTCAAAGCTAAGAAGTAGAATTTGAACTCGAAAGCTAAAGGCCTGCTTCCCATTGCAGCAGCATGCTGTCGCGCTTACACAATAGAATACTACTCAGCTATTAAAAACTGGATAACCATTGAGATGTAATATGAATAAATTAATAAAAAATTAAAAAATAAAGGTGCTACGAACATAAAAAAAATCAAGTTGTAATCTGAATAAATTAATTAAATGAAAAATTCAAAAGAAATTAAAAAATAAAAACCGGGACATCTTGAAATTTTCAGGCAAATGGATAAAAATAGAAAGTATCATCTTGAGTGAGGCAACCCAGGCCCAGAAAGATACATATCATTTTTATTCATTTACAAATGGACATTAGCCATACAATACAGGTTAACCATACTATAATACATAGACTCAAAGAAGCCAAGGAGGGGTCAAGGGAGGATGCTTGAATCTCACTCAAACTGAGAAATAAAATAGAATCTGAAGTAGATGAAGAGAAGAAATTGGTTGAGAGAGGGATAGGGAGGAGAACAGAAGTGAGGATCTGGAGTGGGGGGGGGCTGGCAGAAAGAATAGAAACAAGTGTTTGAGGTGTCATCTCTGCAAAAGTGGATGCTCCCGGGAGTCTATGGGGGTGACCCTAGTTGAAAATTCAACCAGATGGTGATATAGACCTTGAAGAGGCCACTTGCTGGAGCCAGGAAGCACTTCCAAAGGAAGAAGGGGGACTCCAAACTACCTGCAAAACCTTCAACCCAAAGTTTGTCCTACCTCTAAGCAGTGCAGGATAATTATGCAGCAGAGATAGAGGGAATGGCCAACCAATGTCAGGCTGAAATTGAGGCCCATCCCATAAGAGAAAGCCAACCTCTGATACTAGTGATGGTATTCTACTATACTTGCAGACAGGAGCCTAAGGAGTCTTCTGAGAGACTTTATCCATCAGTTGATGGAAACAGATGCAGAGACCCACAGCCAAACCATAGGCCCAGATTAGGGAGTCTTGTGAAAGAGTGGGAGGAAGGATTGAGGTAGCTGGAAGGATCAAGAACGCCACAAGAAGACCTACCTGGGCCTATGAGGGCTCACAGAGATTGAACCACTGGACCTAGGCCCCTACACATATGTAGCAGAAGAGCACCTTGTTTTTCCTGTGGGTTCCCTAACAATTACAGCAGGAGCTGCCTCTGATTTTGTTGCCCACCTTTGGATCCCTTTCACATAGCTGGACTGCCTCTTCTGGCCTCAGTAAGAGAGGATGTGCCTAGTTCTGCTATGATTTGACTAACAGGGTGGGTTGGTGCCCATGGGGGGGGGTGCCTCCCCTTCTCTGAGAATAAAGGAATGAGGGAATGGTAATGGGGTAGGAGGGGGAGAGTGGGTGGAAAGGAGGTAAGGGCTAAAAGAAGGAGGAGGAGAAGGGAAAGAAGAAGAAGAAGAAGAAGAAGAAGAAGAAGAAGAAGAAGAAGAA
>OU015742.1:114798337-114844245 GCA_907169655.1 Acomys percivali | reverse complement strand
AAAGAAAGAAAGAAAGAAAGAAAGAAAGAAAGAAAGAAAGAAAGAAAGAAATCTTTACAAGTGTCAGGAGCCTAAAAAAGGAAAAAAATCATATTTTTCCATATGTATATATTTCATATTTTCAAAAGCACTAGTTAAAACTATTAATGTAAAGGGATAACTACTTCCACTGAGACTAAATCAATGTGGACACCCAAGTCCAACCATAAACCCAGTCTGCCCAAATTTGCCCTATTAATTATTTAGCATTCTTTGCTACAAATGAGCAAGGTTAGTTACTTAGAATCCAGCGTGAGAGCCTACATTCATATAGCTGTCAACATTGCACACACCGCAGCCAGACAGGTCTTCCATCAACATCTATGCATTATTTCACATGTCACTAAGTATCCAGGAGCATCAGCTCCGTGCCAACAACTCCATGGGAATGCGATACAGGAGAAATGTTAACAGTTCCAGCTCCCAGTCTTATCACCCCTCCTACTGAAAACACTTAACCCAGTGTGCACTACGTAGCAGAGTAAGTACATTTGTTAACTTGGTTTCAAATAATATTCTTCCGGTACCATTCATTGTTTTCCTTCACTTCTTGTCCAGTCTGGCCACAGCAGCCTTTGTCTTGCTCTACATAAAGTCCATAACCTTTGCTTCTACAATTCCGCACACCTAAAATTCTTCTAATTATGGCTTGTTCTCCTCTATCCAATGGATTTCATCCTCATTACTCCCATGAAGTTGTTGCTAAGCTCCAAACCCTTTAGTCAACTCCTCTGCCTTTTATCTTACCTCGTGTGTCAGTTTGCCTTGCATCTGCCGGGAGAGAGGGAGCCATGGCTCTCCCCAACTCACCCACCGCCCTGGGCAATACCGAGGGCTCACAAATGACTAGCTGACACTGGACAATGATTCATCACATCTTAACTCATCATATTTTAATTTTTAAAAAACCACAACAGGTTCTCATTAGGGAGCTTTTGGCTGAGCCTGGAACTCACTTTGCCTACCCTTGAACTCAGGATTATGCCTGCCTCTGTTTTCGACATGGTGGAAGCAAGACATGAGCCACCACACCCAGTTTATTTTTAATTTTTTTTTTTTTTTTTTTTTTTTGGTTTTTTGAGACAGGGTTTCTCTGTGTAGCCTTGGCTGTCCTGGAGTCACTTTGTAGACCAGGCTGGCCTCGAACTCACAGCGATCCGTCTGCCTCTGCCTCCCGAGTGCTGGGATTATAGGCGTGCGCCACTACGTCTGGCTCAAATTTTTTTTTTACTCATTGAAAAAGAGACACAAAATTGGTGGTTTTCCCCATGAGGAGGTAGCTACCTATCCTACTCTACAGGCAGAACAACAGAGCCTAGTGAATTTAAGTGATTTTGTCAAGCCTATATGGCTCATAAGAAACAGCACCAGTGGGGCATACTCCTTTAATCCCAGCGCTCGGGAGGCAGAGGCAGGCAGATCACTGTGAGTTCAAGGCCAGCCTGGTCTACAAAGTGACTCGAGGACAGCCAAGGCTACACAGAGAGAAACCCTGGCTCGGAAAAAAAAAAAAAAAAGCAAAGCAGCGGCACCAGGTGTCCAGCATATTTACAACTGGCTACAAAGCCCGCATCTTTTCTCTATACCATGCGGCCTTCTAACTTGCCACATCCATGACCTCATTTAATTCTCAAGTTGCTGCCCCAAGAAATATTTGTTGATTGATGATTGATTGATGACATTTTCAGTAGCAATGTGGTTCAGGGAAAAGGTCCCCACAGCTGAATTTGATGAAAGGTTCCTGCTGTTCTCAAAAAGAGCTAAACCTGCTTCAAAATCTCCTTTCCTTGAGGTGGGGGTCGGGGGGATCATCTCAGGACTCTGCATCATACATAATGGGGAGTTTTGCCCTATTATAAGTCTGAGTTAAGAAGACTTCCCGCAGAGTATTTTAATGAAATGTCAAAAATACGAAATAAATAATATCAAATCTGTAAGGGAAAGTCACCAACTCATCTACAAAGGCAAGCAGGTGAGAAAACCACCAGACCTTTCCTCAGCAACTCTAAGGTCCTGGAAAGGGTTGACCAATGTGTTTCATCCCACAGATGCGAACAGCTACAACTGCTAAATCCAGGAAGGCTATCTTCTAACACTGATAGAGGAATGGGACATTTGAATTTAAATACAAACTAAGGAAAGTCGTGATGACTAAGCTGGGACCTCAGAAAACATTAAAGGAATACTATACACAGAGTCCCAGTCAGAAGAGCACAGGAAATAATATATTTTATGAGAATTGATGAACAAGCAAGACCTATGAAAGAACTCATTATGCCTGTCCCAGTTAGGGTGGTCATTGCTGTGATGAAACACCATAGCCAAAAGCGAGAGGGAAGGAAAGGGTTTATTTTACTCACAGATCCAGTAACAGTTCACCATCAAAAGCAGTGAGGGCAGGAACTCAAGAAGGGCTGGAACCTGGAAGACAGGAGCTGATGCAGAAGCCATGAAGGGGTGCTCCTTACTTGCTTGCTTGCTTCTCATGAGTTAGGAGCCTGCTTTCTTATAAAAGCCAGAACCACCTGCCCACAGATAGCACCACCCACAATGGGCTGGGCACTCCTCTATCAATCACTACTCAAGAAAATGCCCCATAGGCTTGCCTACAGCTGAATCTGATGGAGGCAGTTTTTCAACTGATCCTCTCTCCTTTTTAATTAATCTAGCTTGTGTCAAGATGAAATAAAACTAGGACAATATCCAAGGTGGTAAACCAGGAACCCTCTAATGATATCTTGGGGAGGGAGGTAGAGGGGTATAGAACAATAATAACACAACCATCAGAAACGCAATAAGCAAGAGAACAGAACTCAACCTATCAAGCAAATTGGACATGAAGACAATCTGTTACAGCTATTATAATTTTAATAGTAAACTTCATACCACAGTTAGACAAAATAGTTAATATAAATTAATAAAGAAAAAAAATCTACCAGAAATATTTATTAATTGTAAACATATATTCACCAAATGTTAGGGTGCCTGATTTCAAACAACATACACTAGTGAATACAAAAGACCATATAATTCCTGATAGAATAATATTGTATCAACATTTCAGTTTTATCTTGAGATAAATCACTGAAAGTAACATTAACAAGTAAACTTCAGATTCAAAGCACACCATCAATTCAAGCATATTTATTAAATAGCCACAGAATGCTGCATTTAACAGATATGAATACACATTATTCTTAGCAGCCTCTGGCATCTTCTCTAACACAGTTTGAGGTGGGGAGGAAGGCAACCATCAGGTTGGGGAAAGAAACAAGGGAAGGCAGTGAGGAAAACAGTGAATGAAAACAAAGTATAATGACATACATGTGTGAAAATGTCATAATAAAACACATTATTTTATATGACAATCTTAAATCTAAACCTAGAATAGAAGGAATACTTCATAGTATGCAAACATCATCATCATTATGATAATAATCATAATAATTTAATTAACAAAAATAAAATTTGAGGCCAAGATGATAAAGTCCAAGGTCAAGCTCATGCATCAAGGTAAGGGTGGCATGCCAGCACCCTCCCTCAGTTGCAGAAATTTCCTATCTCAATCACTGAGAGATTTATGGGCTGCACTCTCTTGAGCACACAGTATCGACTTCAATGGCACACCAGGATAAAGCACTGGATTCCCTTAGTGCCTTGAGCACCATCAGGGCACTAGACAAGCACTAGTGGCTTGGTGTTGCCAAACTGAGATCCAGGTTACAATGGCTTAGATCAGAAACTTCCTCCAAAAATCCACATAATGAGGAGTCCCCCCATCAAAGCCACGATCAGGAGCAGGGCTTTGGAAGCTGACTGGAACACAAGCAATGTGTTTGGTCTTCAGTAGAGTTATAATTTCATGGGCTAGTGAGATATGATGGAAATGAAGACAAGGGCCTCACTCAGAGAATTGTGCCCTAAGGCCATTCACTCTGGTGCTACAGTCCCTTCCCTTCTCCCTTTCTGTCCTCCTTCCCCTTCCTAATCTTCCCCCTTTTATCCTACTTCCTTCTTCCACTCACTTCCTCCTGCCTACTGCCCTTTTCCCTCTCTCTTTCTTTGTGATGACTGCCATCAGTTAAGAACCTTTTTTTCCATATGAAGTTGGGAATTGCTTTTCCCATGTCTGTAAAGAATTGTTTTGGAATTGTGATGGAAATTGCAGTGAATCTATAGATTTCTTTTGGTAAGATGGACATTTTTACTACATTAATCCTACTGATCCGTGAGCATGAGACATCTTTCCAGCTTCTGATGTCATCTTCAATTCCTTTCTTCAGAGACTAAAAATTCTTATTATGCAATCTTTCACTTGCTTGGTTAGAATTACACCGAAATACTTTATATTATTTGTGGCTATTGTGAAGAGTCTTATTTCTCTAATTTTCTTCTCAACCCATTTGTCATTTGTATACAGGAGGGTTATTGATTTTTTTTAGTTAATTTTGTATTCAGACACTTTGCTGAAGGTATTTATCAGCTATAGATTTCTGATAAAATTTTGAGAGTCATATATGTATACTAAAATACCATCTGCGAATAGAGGGCTTTGATTTCTTCCTTCCCAATTTGTATCCCCTTGATCTCCTTTAGTTGTCTTATTCTTCTAGCTAGAACTTCAAGTACTATATTGAATAGATATGAAGATAGTGGGCAGCCTTGTCTTGTCCCTAATTTTAGTGTAATTGCTTTAAGTTTCTCTCCATTTAATTTAATGTTGGCTATTGGTTTGCTGTATATTGCATTTATTGTGTTCAGGTATGTGTCTTCTATCCCTGATCTCTCTAAGTCTTTTAACATAAAGGAGTATCGTGTTGGATTTTGTCAAACGCTTTTTCAGCATCTAATGAGATGATCATGTGACTCTTTCCTTCATTTTATTTATATGGTGAATTACATTGATGAATTTTCATATGTTAAGCCATCTGTGCATCCTTGCATTTTTTTCATCGGGTGGTTTTGGATTTTTGGAGATACGGTTTCTCTGTATAGCCTTGGCTGTTCTGGACTCACTTACCTCAAACCAGAAAGATCTTCCTGCTTCTGCCTCCCTAATTGTTGGGATTAAAAGCCTGCACCACCATGCCAGGGCCATGGATTTTCATATATTGAACCATCCCTTCATCCCTAGAATGAAGCCTACTTGAGCATGGTAGATGATGTCTTAGATGTGTTCTTGGATTTGGTTTGTGAGTACTTTTGCAATGATGTTCATAAAGGAAATTGCTCTGAGATTCTCTTTCTTTGTTGAGGTCTTGTGTGGTTTAGGTATCAGTGTGACTGTGGCCTCATAAAATGAGTGTGGCAATATTCCTTCTGTTTCTATTTTGTGGAATAGTTTGAAGAGTATTGTGTTAGCCTTTCTTTGAATGCCTGGTAGAATTCTGTGTTAAAACCATGTGGTCTTGGAAAATGTTTTATGGTTGGGAGACTTTTAATGACTGCTTGTGTTTCCTCAGGGGTTATGGGTCTATTTAAATTATTTATACAATCTTCCTTTAACTTTGTTAAGTGGTATCTATCAAGAAAATCATCCATGTCATTTAGATTTTCCAATTTAGTCTAGTACAAAACAAAAAACTTCTATTGAACAGGACACTTCAAACAATCCTGTTCAATAAAAAAATCTTCTGAGGTATCACATCCTTGATTTAAAACTGTACTACAGGGCAATTGTAATTTAAAAACACATGATATTAGCATACAAATGGACAGCCTAATCAATGGTATGACCCAGAAATAAACCCACACACCTACAAACACTTGATTTTTGACAAAGACATCAAAACCATACAATGTAAAAAAAGAAAGCATCTTCAACAAATGGTGTTGGTTTAACAGGATGTCTGCGTGTACAAGAATTTTTTAAAACCCATAGTTATCACCCTGTAAAAAACTCAGGTCCAAGAGGATCAAAGACCTCAACATAAAACAGGATGCACTTAATTGAGTAGAAGAGAAAGTGAAGAATAACATTGAATTAATTGATACAGGAAACAACTTCCTGAACAGAATAAGAACAGCTCAGGTTCTAATATCAACAATTAATAAGTGGCCTCTAATGAAACTGAAAAGCTTCTGTGGCAAAGGACACTGTCAATATGACAAAAGGCAGTCTACAGATTGGGAAATTATCTTCACCAACCATAAATCTGACAGAGGGCTAATATGAAAAATATATAAAGAACTCAAGATATTACACATCAACAAACCAAGAACAGAGGTAAAGAGCTAAACATAATATCAACAGGGGAATCTCTAACAGCTGAGACGCTCTTAGAGAAATGTTCATAGTCCTTAGTCATCAGAGAAAGATAAATCAAAATTATTTGAGATTTCATCTTACACCTGTCAGAATGACTGATATAAAGAACTCAAGTGACAACACATGCTCACAAGGATGTGGAACAAGGGAACGTTCCTCTATTGCTGGTAGAAGGGTAAACTTGTACAACCACTTTGTAAATCAATTTAGCAGTTTCTCAGAAAGTTGGTAATAGCTCTACCTTTAGATCCAGCCACGTCACCTCTGGGCATGTACCCAAAAGATGCTCCACCTTACCACAAGGACACTTGCTCAACTATGTTTATAACAACATTATTCATAATAGCAAAAACTAAAAACTACCTAGATGCCCCTTAACCAAAAACTAGATAAAGAAAATGTGGACATTTCCACAATGGAAAACTACACAGCCATTTTTTTTAAAGTATGCAATTTGCAGGCAAATAGATGGAACTAGAAAAGATCATACTGAGTAAGGTAAAGCAGTACCCAGAAAGACATTCATGGTATGTATTCACTTAAAAATGGATATTAGCTATAATGTACTGGATAATCATGCTACAATCCACAGACACAAAAAAAGCTAAGTAATAAGGAGGGCAAAAAGGAAGATGTTTGACTCTCATTCAAAAGAGGAAATAAAATAGACATTGGAGGTAGATGGAGGGTGCAGGAACTGGGCAGGAGAGGAAAAAGATAGGGAAAGAGTCAGGTGTGTGGGGAGGGGAAGAAAGAGGGCTAGAGGGATGAGAGAGAGAGAAGGGAAATTGGTAGGGGGTGCATCTCTGGGAGGAACTAGAGGCCTGGGACTGGGATGGTTCCTTGGAATATATGGAAGTGACACTAGCTGAGACTCCTAGCAGTGGGAGATATGGAGGCCACCTATATAGCCAGTGGCAACTTCCAGTGGATGGTAGGTGACACCAACCCATGCAAAAAACCTTTGATCAAAAATATATCCTGCATACTAGATATGCAGAGATAAAGATGGAGTATAGATTGAGGGAATAGCAAACCAATGACTAGCCAAACTTGAGACCCACCCCATGGGAGAGAGCCAACACTGACACTATTAATGATACCCTCTATACTTATACACAGGAGCCTAGCATAACAGTCTCCTGAAAGGCTCATCCAGCAGCCGATGGAAATTGATGCAGAGACCTACAGGCAAACAACAGGCCAGGCCAAGCTCTGGGACTTTTGTAGAAGAGTGGGAGGAAGGTCTAGAGGAGCCAGGTAAGTCAAGGACAAACAGACCTACAGAATAAACTAACCTGGGCCCATAGGGGCTCACTGAGACTGAACCACAAACTAAAGAGAACATATGAGCTTGACCTAGACTTTCTACACATATGTAGCAGATGTGCAGATTCGTCATTATGTGGGTACTCTAACAATGGGAGTAGGGCTGTCTCTGTCTTTGTTGCCTTTCTTAGGATACCTTTCTCCTAGCAGGGATGCCTTGTTTGGCCTCAGCTGGAGAGGATGCACTTAGTCCAGCTGTGACTTGAGGTGCCAGGGTGGGTTGGTACTCCTTGGGAACCTCCACTTCTTTGAGACAAAGGACAGTGGAAAATGAGGGGAGAGGCTCATGAGGGTGGGACTGGAAGGAGAGGAAGGAGGGGGCTGGGGTAAGGCTGTAAAGTGATTAAATAAATAAATGAATGAATGAAATAAAAGAAAAATGAATAACAAAATATAAACAGAAAAAATAATAAGACCTACAAAGTAAACTAACCTGTGCCCATTGGAGCTCACAGAGACTGAGCCACCAACCAAACAGTATGCATGGGCTGGACCTAGACGCCCCCTATACATATGTAGCAAATGTGAAGCTTGGTCTCCATGAAGTCACCAAACAATTAGAGTAGGTGCTCTCTGTGACTCTGTTGCCCGCCTCCCTTGGATCTCTTTCCTCTAGCTGAGCTGCCTTGCCTGGCCTCAGTGGAAGAGGATGAGCCTAGTCTTACTGAGACTTGATATGCCACGGTGAGTTGGTACTCATATGGACCCTTCCCTTCGCAGAGTAAAGGGGGAGGGGAGAATGCATGGAAGGGTGTTGGGGTGGGACTGGGAGGAGAAGAGGGATTGAGATTGGGATGCAAAGTGAATTAATTAATGAAAAAAAAAAAAGAATATTTTTTTCGCACATCCTTCTGCAATGATATCCAGCCTCACCATAGGGCCATAAACAATAGGGCCAAGAACTTCAAAGTCTAAAACTAAGGAACAATATCAGTCTTTCCTCCTCCCATTGATTCCTTGGATATTTTGTCACAGTGACAGAAAGCTGAGGGGTACACAGGTACAGCTCTCTTGGGCAAAATATTAAAGCTTTCCAACTTTGTTTACTATTGCTATAGCAACAATGCTATCATTCCTACTTCCCCACAGGGACAAAGGGAACAAATATGTTGTGCTTATAAAGAAGCCTATACCACAGACTCCTGTTTTTCTTGTAGGGTGAAGAGTCACTGTCACTGGAGGAAGTCAATGTTGCATGGACAATGTGCTGATTTGAAAATCAGGAGTTCTGGCTGATATGCTCAATCTTTTTGATGTAATTCATCAAGTCCATGAGTCACTGCACGTAAAAGTTAATGAGATCTAAGGGTGATGTTATCTGCATCATGGTAGAATTCTATGCAAGATGCTTATTATTAGCGACTGCTTAGTCTTGGTACCAAAAGCACCTTTCTTGTTGCTCTTTATTGTTTTTAATTCTATTCTTATGTTGACTTCTTAACTTAAATACATTTTTATCCCCTAAACTCACCACAAATCTATTTTTGAACTTCCATCTACAAAACATCTTAATTAAGAACAAGTTGCTTTCATCCTAATAAATTATAGAATTTTAAATATGATCAAGAACTCAGGAATCAAAACCAGTCTATGTGCTGCAGATAGAGAAAAAGTAGATAATACAAAGACATACAGCTAGTTGGGGACAATGTCAAGCTAACAACCTCATGGCTTCTGTCTCTTAAATTGATGCAAGTCATTTGGTAGATTTCTGTTTCTCAGCTATGACAGAGGAAAGAGTGCTATGTTATCCTATCAGTGCCATGTGAGGGAAAATGCTATAAATGTTATGCTTTCTTTCATTTTTAGAATAATTAAATAATGTTCTTCCTGGAAAATCTTGGCTAGATTCTTCAGAGCCTCAGAACACGGTGTGGTGCTTACTAGCCCCATTAAATTAGTGTTCTTTAAACCTCAAGGTTCAAGGTTGCAATTTGTAATCTGCAATAAGTTGTCCAGTTAATGGGCTGGTGAAAAGCTATTCATCTGTCAACTCTGAGGCAACAATTAGAGGCTGAAGATGACACTGCATAGAAAATATCAGTCACTTATACTTCCAAGACTAATCTCTCCTGTTCTGTGAAATGGGAGTACTTAGAGCTGTGCATTAGAGGAGACCAGGCAAAGAAAATATTCCTTATTGATATCATAACATGACAAAATACAGTAGAAAACCGTGAAAAAAAATGGGTACCCAGATATCCATAGTCAAGAAGGAAGGCTGAGCAGTAAAATATTGACATTTAAATTTCAGCATATCTAGTTACTAACACTGAATTTGAACAAGCCACCTGACCTCTTAGCTTAGGTTCCTCATGAGGAAATCCAGATGTAATAAGAGTATCTATCTCATAGGGTGTGCCTGAGAACTCAATTAGTCAGTATAAATTGCTCAAAACAATGACTAGTTTGTGGTCAGTTTGTGCTAAAAGCCAACTCCTTTCCCATTATTGCAAGAAGAGAGTCCTTGGCTTTGTGAAGTTATGAATATTGAAGCACCCTGAGTCACTAAGCATGAGTCTCAGTACTTCACCACCTGAATTCTATGAGGTGATAGGAAAATCCCATTCTTTTTGGAGCATCCATAAAGAGTAGGAGAGGCTGACGCCAAGCTCATGGACTCTTGAGTATCATAGCAGAAGGATATGTTTGACAGCTTATATTCAGAAAATATGTACCTATCAGAAAAACATCCCCAGGACTAGTGTGGGTATCCTGATGACCTCACCGAGCCATTTGGGAATGGCCAGTCAGCTGGAGCTCTGTGCAGTTGCTCGATCTACAAAATGAAATGGTGGCTTAAATGATCCTGTATTATATGCAGTTTAGCTTTTCATCCAAATATTTTGTTTAACTATTTCTACAACATGGATATAGCCTCAGTGATTTCTAGAGATTCATACATAGCAGTTAAAACATGTTAAGCAGGCAGTAAAAAATACATAAGACATATCATTTTCAATAAACGGCAGAGATCCAGAGTTCCCATTCAGAAAAAAATGAAATTTTTCAATTTCTCAGAAGGTGCTCAAGCACAGGTCATGTGGGTCTAGTCAGATCACAGGCTACGCATAGAAGCAACAAAACTAGGACTTTCTTTCATTGACTCTCCACTCTACATGTTAGGTCTCCCCAGCATTTGTCACATTACCCTGGCAAAGTACTGGTGTTCTGTTTCTTAAAAACTCTACAGATTCCCAAGAGTCAATAACACACAGACTTTGGTCTGAGACTCTTCATTGTAGTGGGCAAGAGCTAATGCAGGAAACGCAATACTGGTCAAAGTGCTGAGAGTAAGTTACTAGTGGGGGGAAAAGTGACTTAGCTCTAAAGGAGACACATATATTACTGTCTCCAAGGCCAATAAAACTTTGTAGAAGAGGGAGTAGAAAGAATCTGAGTAAAGAAACCCAACAAATTGCTATAAATTGTATTTTCTATATATTTCATTATCATTGTAATCATGAGCACACAGCAGTTGTGGTCACCCATACCAAAATTTCATAACAATAGGAGGGGACGTGGGAGTCACTGGGAGTGGGAGGGGATAAAGCAAGGTAATGGGGTGGGGTGAATACCACAGTACATTTTATACATGTCTAAAATTGTTAAAAATTAAAATAAGAAAAACATCATGAATGTAACATTCATATAATTCCTGATTGTTTCCTGCTTCTTCTTGCTGTATGTAGTTTATTGTATTTATGTGTAATAATATAAATGTACACATAAAACAAAAATAATAATAAAATAAAAATGCAAAAATACAGTGAAAAAAATATAAATGTAAAAAAATTAAAATAATTATGGCTACTCTAGAAGTTAGATGTGGCTAGAATCTAATGGGTCCTCACAAAATTTATATTCTTCAAACTTTGTGATAGTACAGACACCAGTATCTCCTTTTTTCCCACTGTCATTTGGCAACCTATGAGGAATCTAAGACATGTAGAATCCTATGATTCTACCTCTCCCACATCTCTCTTCTGGTCCTTAGTAGATGTACTGCCCTATGCACATGTATAATTAATGAATCACTCTTCACACTGCCTCGTATTGCATTCTTTCAATGGTCTTCCTTGAAAACTGCAGGTGATAATCAATGCATTTCTGGTTGTTCTTGCAATAAAATGCAGCCAACAAAACTAAATGTGAGCCCCACAAACCCTCTTGGAGTCTAGATAACATTTATCCTGACACCACAAAGAAGGAAGTGGGGATTCAGAGAGGTGAACTCACCCATAGAAGATCACACCACAAGGAAGAGAGCTGACACTAAATTTATTAATACATATGGATGTATTGAAGCCAAATCCTACAGCAGAGGGTTAGTATCAAGCTAATTAGGGAACAGGGGGAATTCGGTCTTGAGAATCCTTTTCTGGCAGCCTCTAGGCAGGTGTCACTTTGAGCCTCCACAGATCTCTGTGTGAGCCCCTTCCCTGACAGGCAGAAAGCTAAGCTTATCTATGGTATTTAAAGGTCCAAGAAATTGGGCAAAATTTCATCACAGAGATGGAGAGTGCTGCCTGTTTCTGTCAAATTTCAAAATCTTATAGCAGTGGTCCTGTTTCCTTAGTATCTCACATTTTAAAAATATCATCTCTAACCCCCACCAGGAAATTCTCTCTTGTCACTGAAATGATCCAGGGAAACCCTGGAGAGATCAAGCATGGCAGCTCAAGGTAAACAAAGAGAATGTACTCTGGACTTTGGTATTCCCTAAGCCTGAAAAAGAAAACAATATGGTGATCTTAAGGGATAGATAGGTAAGTAGGTAGGTGGGTAGGTAGATTGATAGACAGATAGACAGATGGTTAGATCATAATACATATATACATACATAAGGAGGAAGGAAGAAAAAGAGAGAAAGAGACACAGAGACAGACAGACAGACAGACAGACAGACAGACAGACAGACAGACTATGGGGAGAAAAGCTTCAGGTAACACTCACCTACCAAATTCTAGGTGATGATCTTAGGTAAGAAGCCCAACCCCACCATGGCGCTGTCCTAGCACCAACTGCTCACATAAGGAGACAAGGTCCACCTCTTCCCCTACAAGTCTTACTCATCCCTGCATTATCTCCCCTGAAGAAGTCACTGCTAATGCTGCCTCTGTTGACCCATGCCTCTATTTTCAGAGATTCCGTGGGCACTGGTATGGTGACTCACCTTAACCTATTCCAGATCAATTCCCTAGGAGCTTGCCTTAGGACTACATACTCTGCACAATGTTTCACCTGTTGATCTGTGTATGGGGAGTCAACAGGTGCCAATCAATGCACTGATCCTTCAGGCTTGCACATACAGAAGTACAAGTGCTCTTTACATCAACTGTGAAATATAAAGCTTTCAACATTCTACTGTTGGTGATCTTAAGGAGATACAGCATCCTATCTGTGTCAGAAGGGAGCCACAAGGCATCCTCCACATATATGTCATGGCAGTGACATAAGATACAGCTTTTGCTTCTTGATACCCTTTGGTCTGGGCTATCTGCATTGGAATGGACTTGGCTGATTAGGAGTATATCAGAATTGGGCCCTATTTCTTACCCCCACCTTCCCCTACACTCACAAAGAATTGCATATAAGAAAGGGGAGGTGATTTTTCTCACTATGGATTTGTTTAAATTAGAAGTGGGTGCTTTGAAAGTCATTTTTCTTAATCATAACTGTCTTGTAGGCAGTGATTTTTCAAACTGGGAAGATTAATTGAACAATGGCTTAAGCATCACATTGAAAAAGAACACATTACCCCAACTTCTTACCTGCCCTTCCTTTCTCATGCTAAGCCAATAAGTACATGAATCCTTTTGCAAATTTCCAATACTTGTTTATTATTCTCAATACTCCCTTCAATTAAATGCAGCCCATAAGCTGCCAAACCCCATGTCCTACCTTTCTAGAAAAAAAATGAGCCCTTCAGTGAATACTTCACCAACAGAAAACCCAAACACATATGTTTGATGTTTACATGGCAGTTCTGTTAAGTATTTTATGGAAGATCTTGGCAAGAAGTTGGTTTGCATTAACTAGTGTCATTTTTGTCCAAGAAGGTCATTGCAAAAACTTTGAGGTCTTAAGAAAAACCATATAACGGTAATTGAAAGCTTGAATAGCATTTGGGAAAGCAAGCTCTAGAAACCTACTTCCTGAGCAGACCTACAGCTCACCATGTAAGTTTTAAAAAATGCATTGATTCACCCAGGATATCAAAGTGAGAACTGACAAACATCAGCTAACAGCACACCTGATGGAGAGTCAGTCAGTGCTGGCAGTGTAGTGTGAGTACTGCCCCAGCAACAGTATCTCAGGAAAGATAAAGAGATGATGCCCTGGTACTAGTCACAATAATTAAATTAGCCTAGATACCC
The DNA here is from genome assembly GCA_907169655.1 of Acomys percivali. Taxonomy (NCBI): domain Eukaryota; kingdom Metazoa; phylum Chordata; class Mammalia; order Rodentia; family Muridae; genus Acomys; species Acomys percivali. The sequence continues at coordinate 114,830,229 of OU015742.1, read as the reverse complement.
ATCAACAGACAAATGTACAAAAGAAATATGGTACACATATACAATGGAGATTTGTTTCGTTGTAAAGGATGACATTAGATCATTTGCAGGAAAGAGACATAACTGGAAATCATGTTAAGTTAAATAAGCCAGATCAGAAAGACAAATACTCATATTTTTCTCAAGCATGGAAAGTTTATAAAAGGAGGAAGAGGAGGAAGGAAGACAACTAGGTGGAGATCAAGGAGAAAATGAAAGAATATAGACTACTGGAGAAGAGGAAGGAGACAAACCGGAGGTGAGAGATGGAAGAAAGTAATTAAGTAGTAACATGATCAAAATGTGCTATGTACATGTAGAAAAGTGTTACACTGAAAGCCATAATTTTGTGAAATTAACATACTAATAAAGTAGAGAAAATAAAAGATTGAAAAGCACATCTTGCAAATGAAGACAACATAATTAAAAAGTCATTTCATAGTATTGCATGCTATAACAAAGCTAACTGTATCATGCCTGTTTAGCATTTCTCTTATATATTTTTAATTTATTATAATTCATTCAGATTACATCCTTATTATGATCTCCTCCCTTATATCTTCCTATTCCTACCCTCTCTTCCTCTTCTGTCCTATTCCTTTCCTCCTAGACTTCTGACAGAAGGAGATTTCCTCTCCCACCATATGAGCACAGCCTATCAGGTCTCATCAGGATGGCCTGCTTCCCTTTTCCCTGTGTGCCAAGAGGCCTCCCTACCAAGAGAAAGTGATCAATTCAAGGATACCAGAGTTCATGTCAGAGGCAGTCCCCACTTACCTCACAACCGTGGAGAATGAGCTATCCATTGGCAAGGTCTGAACAGGGGGCCTAGGTTTACTGCATGCATTGTCCTTGGTGCATCAATTTGTGCGGGCCCCCCTGGTTCCAGATCTCTTGACATTGATGGTCTCCTTGTGGGGCTCTTGAACTCTCTGTGTCCTTGCCCATTCTTCCATACCACTCTCAGTGCTCCACCTAGAGTCTAGCAGTGATGCGGCCCAGCATCTGTTTAGCATTTCTTATGTGATGGAGTGTCAGGACGTTCCTTCAAATGCCAGGTAGCCACCAGGCAATGGAACTGGTTAGAACTGACCTTCACCAGGCCTTGTTATGAGCAGTGACCACAATATTGGAATTGCTATGAAATTACTACTATGAGTAAAAATCCATTCCATGGCCATTGATTGATTGATTGGCCAGTTTTATTCTTTCTGAAAGGACTGTGCAAACACTCTAATGGACAGGATAACAAGCTCACATATAGAAGATCTCTGTTAAGATGTCAGGCTATTGTTTTAGTTGTATAGAGTAAGCCTTTTTGTTAAAAGTCTCCTATAAAAAGTTCTGCATATCATGTTGGTCAAAAAACTCCCATTGTACACCAATGATCTTTAAAGGCTGGGGTCTTAGAGGAGAATGGATCTAAACTCTTGTCTCCAAGAGATAAATCTATCTTAGGGGTATGTCTTAGTTGGTTTCAACTGATACAACAAGCACAATACATCTTATAAAACAAACAAGGTCTTGGTAAATACTAGAACATAGATAGATACAATGGTGCCCTCGTAGGATTAATGAAGTTAAAATATCCCTATTGCCTAGTTATAGCTTATCTGTTGTAAGGTCATGGTCCTATGTATTACATGCCCACGGTGATACTTTTATTTCAAATAAAAGAATACAAGCCTACCACTTGCCAGTCATGAACCATAGCATAGACAATTATATGCATAGAGAACGTGGCACTAGACAGTAATGAATGACATTGTTACCAGTTTATATTTTAAAATCAGAGCTATCCCTTGAGGACAGACTAGGTCACCACCTCTGATGAAAGTTGCCAAAAGACAAATATATAATGATAAAATACATTGGTCAATTTCCTGGAGCTATAAACAAGAAGAGGGGGCAAGGCAGGGAGGCAAGAAACAAGTAGAAAGACAGAGAAGAATAGAGGAGGGTAATCATTAATTGTTTTAAAATTTTTTATGTGATGAAAATGGTCTCAAATTAATTGTGATATTGATTATACAACCCAAAGAACATAGTAAGAATACTTGGATTATGAACGCGAAGTGGATAGTGTATTATATTATATGATACATGTATTTCAATAAAGCTGCTTTGCAAAGAAAAGAGTTGTCAGCATAGCACCTGGCTTGCTGGCCATGATGAGAGTGAATTATTCATTGCAATCCTTACTGGGTTTGCTTCGCAAAGGCTTTAAAATCTGTTCAGATAAAAATCAGTGCAGAAAGTACAATGAATCCCTGCCTTGGAAAGGTGATGGAAGAAGAAGCCTAAACCTCATCCCGTCCCTCCTTTCCATGTTTCCTGATGACTGTCTACATTAGCATTGGTGGCCCATATCTGAGGCATCCACTGATGAAGATGAATCTCCATCACTTTCATGTGAAAGTGATTGAGGTCTGATTGAGTATCAGAACTGCCATGAAGACTCATTGGCCCTAGACTTTTATCGGCAGAGTTAATCTACCCCAGACCATAGACAACCTGACTGCAGAATGAAGTGGAACCACATTTTACTTTATCTTGCCAAAAGAATGATATGATAAGTTCTGCTGCCAATGACTCAATCCATGATATTTTAATGAAATAAAAATCAGTGCCTCTTGGTCATAAACATAACCACAGTATTTTTATGAATCCAAATGGTGAAACTTAGGATAGTCAACATCTTGCTCATATTGATCTTGGCAATTTCTTGAGATGTTATGTATATCTCACTGCCACCCACTAAATCACCCAACCTTGCCACTTCATCAATGACTTCAAAATGTATAAAGAAAATCTGCATAAGGGAAATCCACTTTCCTATAAAACTAAGACCTCCAAATGCAAGAATATTATATGGGAAAAGCAATTCCAAATGAAAAATTTTAAAGGGCATTTTAACATAGATTATCTCATTGTTTGGGTATCAAATAAAGAATAATTGTGTATAATAATGAATAATTTAAATTTTCTGTGCTATGTATACTAAATGGAAGGGATCCCAATATAAGCACCTGGAGGAACCAGGGTTTAATTAACTGCATAGCCTCAGAAACCAGCAAAATTCCTGGAAAATGGAAGACCATAAATATTTGTCCAAAGACTAAATGGAATACAGGAACACACTGGGGGGGGCCCACACAATAAGTCTTGTGTGCCAACACTGAGTAATATTAACCCACACACCCTATCCCCTCCTGTTCTCTATACATAAACACACATGCACATGTGTGCACATATAGTCAGCTTCTCCAGAATATTATATGCAAAGAAAAGGAAACATCAGATATGGTTTTGTATCTGGAATTACAATCTTAAAAGGTTAGGAAAGACTTAAAATTCTCTCCTTTCAGCTTTCTTGTCCTAAGAGATGGTAAATTTGGGAGAGCTAGAAATAACAGTACACAATGCTATGAAATATCTTTAGGTCATAATGTGAAGTTTTAAATGAACTTTAAAACTTGGCAAATAGAGAGTTGGAGAGAAACTTCAATGGCTAAAAGTATTTGCTGCTCTTACAGAGGACCAGAATTGGTTCCCAGAATCTACATAGCACCTTACAATCAACTATAACTTCAATTATTCAGTAATTAATGCCCTCTTCGGACCTCTGAGTGTACCAGGCACCACAAGGTACACATTCATACCTACTCATAAAATAAAAGTAAATAACTTTTTTTAAAAAGCATACAGATTTGAATCATACATTCAGTTCACCGTCTTTTTAATAGATTCTGTTGTTAAGTTGTTACTTGGCAAATTAAGATGTAAAATGAAACTATTTAGAATAGCATGACTTTTTCTTTTCCCTCGAAAGCATGAAGAAGATCACAAGGACTCTGGGATGAAGCCTGCTACGAAACATACACTAGCTACTCCCAAACCACAAATTTTAGCTGCTTGGATTTATTTTCCAAACTTTCTTTTAGCAGACATTGGCTTATAGAAGACTAAAATTGGTAATTATTTTTATTTAAGTATCTCAGTGATTTTATGAGCTCTTGTTTCTCATAAAGGCCTTGAATTCCTTTGCAGGCACCAAAATATATGTCCTCTTTGTGGTGTTCCAAAAGTTCATACCAGAGCCATAGTGAAATATTCCTGGCCTATGTCAATGAGTAACTGGTCCTAAGTCACTAGAGGCCACCATTTTATAAAGCATGAAGACACTTGAGTACTAATAAAAGTAATGACTTGGCTAAAGAAAAAGTCATGTGATTTGAACCTTGATCTTGGAAATCCCTGCTGGCTAGAGAATTGCCTCAGTGAGCAAAACACCAATCAATATCCATTAGAGATTCAACACTTTAAAGGACAGAATCCTTGTTGATTTAATGCATTCTGACTTTCTGATTTATATTTTAAAGACTAGTTAGTGACAAATATTTCTCTAGTATATTAGTTTCCAAGGCTTTTTGTCCTCTCAGAGACCATTTTCATGACCTCCTTTATTGATCCTTCAGGTAGACAATGAAGACTTCAACATCCTTATCTTCATCTCAAATGGAGAGACAACAGGTATTAAGATGTGATTCTTTTTAATATGACATAATAAAAGGAGGAGCTAGGCTACCCAACAGGACATGCAAAGGAAAGCTTTCAGAAACCAGATTTGCAGTCTATCACTAATGCACCAGATTTACAATCTATCACTAATGCAATTATGTAGATATCTGAGGTTGCAAAACCTAGAATAAAATAATTTCTCAGACAATATGCTCAGCATCTCAATTTGGAGAATTCTAGAAGGCAAGAAACTAGAAAGGCACACTTGGTAGGGAAGGGGAAAAAAGACCTTAATGGAGGAGTGATAGTAGAACACAAGTGAAATGGAAGGAAATGAGAGGATAATGAGGAGGGAGGTTTGAGAGGGGGGAAGGTGTATGAAGCTGGGCAGATGAGAGTTTGGGGAAGAGATAATCAATCCTAAAAATATGCTTTAAAAGTAGTATGCAAATCTTCTACTTTGTAAACTTCCTAAACATATGCATATAAAAAGAGTTTGACTGGAGCTATTCTACATAGAGGATAATGCTTCTCCAAAAACCCACAGGATGCCAATGAAAATTCTGATGCCAGGTCAGTAATGCCTCTTTGAGTCATTAGTCAAAGTGTTCCAGAGACAATGAACACAATACAGAATATTGAATTGCTCTTGGATGCCTACCAGAATTTGATGTTAAGACCCTATTTCTGAATATGCCACACACTTTGATCACAGGACATGAAAAAAAACAAGTTTATATTAATCAGAATGCTTCCTCCACAATGGCTAGCTTTCATAATTTCTGAAGGTAATACACATGCTACTGAAGTAAAAAGTCACCAACAATAGTTTTACCTAACTACAAACCCCATAAAACACAATAATAACTTGTGTGACAAGATGCAGCCATGGGTGCAGTAGTCACGTAAATGTTATGGAGTAACCAGCTGCTTTCTGATTTGCTATCTGGTCACCTCCACAAGAAGAAGTGCATGCTTTGTGCTATAAATCTGGTGAAGTGCCCATGGGAACGCATAGGCCTCAGAAGTGAAAAAATACTACTATTTTGCAATGATGTAATATCAAACTGTCCTCTAACTTCTTAGACTTCATCAGAGAAGTTTCTTTGTGCAGGAGGCAGCAACTAAGACAGAAATTCATAATTTGCCAAAGTATAAAGAATAAGTGTCTGTGGCATGCTCAGCCACAAATGGAGCATTTATAACATTCTATAACACATCCCTTCCCCAAGGCTCAGGAACCATCCTGGAATTAGGGGTGAAAAGATTTTAAGGGCCAGAGGGTAGAAAGAACAAGAAGAAGACACTGTTTTCTTCTGTACGTACCACATTGCTTCACTTGTGAGCTCACAGTATCCATAGTTGCCTTGATAAGGCCTGCATAGAAGAATCAGGAGCTCAAGGGCCTCCACAGCCCTACCTGAGAAGCTATTGAGAGCTCATGGCTTCTAGAGGAGGTAAAGTCAGTTTTCTTTGAGGGTATGGCCCTTGTTAGGTTGACTTCACATCTATTAGTTATTACATATATATATATATGCATATATATTATATAATATATATGCAGCACAAATTCGACTCACTGGTTTTTTATAATTGACAGGAAGTTGGAAGGTATTAGGATAGATCTGGAAGGAGTTGGGGAACAGTAAGAAGTAAATATGATCAAAATAATTTGTATGAATGTATGAAATTTTCAAAGCCCATGTATGAAATTCTCAAAGAATCAAGACAGATACAATTATAAAAAATAAATTGGTCAGATTATTTTAACTAAGAGTGACAGAATAGCTTTATTCCAGAAATCATGAAAAAGTTTCCAGCAGGTGAACTTAAAGACAACATCCATGCACATGGATTTCTAGTTTCAATAGATCAACTACAACACAATATATATCCAAACCCATGTCTCTGCAGCCAGAGTACTCATGTTTTTAACAACTTACAAACAGGCTATTGTCCAAACCACACATGTTACACTCAAGTGGGTTTCTATATACTTACTATGCATATAATAATTCAATCCTCAGAACTAACCTAAGAGTCAAAAACAATTTTTCTCTTGCCCTACGTGATGAGACTGAGGAGAAGAAGGTCCCTTTTCCAAGCTAAGTAAACAAATCCATAGCAGGACCAGGTTTAACACCAGGGAGTCTGACTCAACACTCTATGCCTACTGGATGTTTGCCTGTTGCCTGCCTCAGCTGTACAATTTAGCAACTGGGTTGCAAACTTTGAGCCCAGATGCCCAAGACTAACTCCCAGTGATACACTCCCATATGTTCTATATTGTTCTCTGAAAAATAACTAACTTTAGAACACTTTAATACACATATAAATACCAACTGAATCTCTCTGGTGAAAGAGTAGAATCCAACTAGGAAATAAGAGCAAATTAAGCACAAAGGTTACACAAGAAAATACCTTTCATGGCACAGGCTGTAGGATGCCTTGATCAGGATTCTCTGTACCTATACGTCAGCCAGAATATGATGCAAGAATGCAGTCTTATCAGCCAACTGAGTATTTGTGGGAAAACTCCAAGAAAAATGAAAGACAAGAGAATCTTGTGACCTCAGTTTCTTCCAAACATGGAATTGTCCTTGGAAAGGTTTTTCATGTTCTTCCCAGGTGCAGCAGATAAGAGTGACTTTACTTCAGGCTAATCATTATTGTTTGCTGATGTTATTCAATTGCCTTGATGGAAGAAAGGTTTTATTCCATGTGAGATTGGACTCATGTGCTTTCTCTCAACCCTCAGAGTATAAATTGTCTGGTGTTATTTTAAAAGTTGTCTATTATAGTCCATCTCATTTATCGGCTCCATCCTGCCGGGTCCCTCTGCCTCTAGAGTGATAAACATAAGTCCATGAAGGAAGACAGTAATTTAAAATGAAAATTAAATGTCCAGAGTTTTCTTTTCCCTTCCTAAAGGAGAAAACAGCATGTTTTGTCCATGCTACCATCTGGCCCAGGACTTCATTGAAGTCAGGTCTTTCCTGAGGGATAGAAGATGTTACAGGAACTTGAATTTTAAGCAAGTCAGATAAAATTTATGCCCTTCAGGGAAATGTCCCAAATCCATTAACTGCATCTTACTTGGGCCCTCCCTATCTCTCATATACACACAGTCTCTACTTTTCACTGATTCACTTTCCTTTCAACAACTCTCTGTACTGCTGTAGTCATATTGTCACATTTACCTCTCCAATATAAAGATGAGGTCTGGAAAAAACTAAAATGTGAAAGCCCTGAATGCCTACAGTCCTCCAAACCTTGCAATCATGAGTGGAGGGAGAAACCTTGAGAAGTGTGCCTCTCTATAAGGACTGATGCTTTAAATATGTCTGTCAGATATATTGGGCCAGAAGGCAGAAGATGGTGATACAATGTTACAGAGAGTTAGAGTGATTGTAAAAGACAGCAAACTGTCTCTGTCATTTTTTTTTTTCAAATTGGAGGCTGCTAACCTGCACTTCCTGTTTACTCAGGTAATTAATTTTATTCTTTCTCAATTCTCTGATGGGGTCAAAGACCAAATAGGTTAGTTTCAAAATTAAGCTTAAAATATTTTTTTTAGGTCTAGATAGATGTTTTAAGTTGATAGAGATGAGATAGGATAAATATTGATTTATGTTCAGAATTTTAGACTCACAAAGATAGGAAAATGTTTTCTTCAAAGCTGCCAAATACAAAGAGCCAAAACACTATGAATGTAACATTAATATAATTCTTGATTGTTTCATGGTTCTTTTTACTCTATGTAGTTTATTTTATATACGTAAATAATATAAATGTATATGTAAAAATTTTAAATATTAATTAAAAAGAAAAGCAAAAAAGAACTGATGCTTACTATCGTCTGCCAAGGCAGGCAGACACTTGGCATCTGTACTAGATCCTCCTTGGTCTTAAGCAGTTCCTGAATGCCTTTACTACTAGAGACAGTTATATGAAAAGGAAAACTGTCAGCTAAGAGAGCCAGCTCTCCATGCCCTACATTTAGCCTTGGCACTAATCTGTAATATAACTTTGTAGACAAGTTCCTTTCTTTTTCTTTCTCTCGCTGAGCCTCCTTTATGTAAGAAAAGCATCTGATTTATTTCTCAGCACGATTGTCATTTGTGTACAGGAAGGCTACTCACTTTCTTGAGTCAATTTTGTATCCAGTCACTTTGCTGAAGGTGTTTATCAGCTATAGGACTTCTCTGGTGGAGTTTTGGGGGCATCACTTATGTACACTATCACATCATCTGTGAATAGTGATAATTTGACTTCCTCCTTTCCTATTTGTATCCCCTTGATCTCCTTTGGTTGTCTTATTGCTCTGGCTAGAACTTCAAGGATTACATAGAAAAGATATGGGGAAAGTGGGGAGCCTTTCCTGGTCACCAATTTTAGAGGAATTTCCTTGAGTATCTCTCCATTTAATTTGATGTTGACTATTGACTTGTTGTATATAGCCTTTAGTATGTTGAGGTATATGCCTTGTATCCCTGATCTCTCCAAATTTTAAACATGAATGGTTGTTGGATTTTGTCAAATGTTGTTTAGGCATCTAATGAGATGATCATGAGATTTTTTTCTTTCAGTTTGTTTATAGGGTGGATTACATTAATGGATTTCTGTATATTGAACCATCTCTGCATACCTGAGAAAGAAATTAGGGAAAATATATGCTTCACAATAGCCACAAGCAATATAAAGTATCTAGGAGTAACTCTAACCAAGCAAGTGAAAAACTTGTTTGAAAAAAACTTCAAATTTCTGAAGAAGGAGATTGAAGATGACATCAGAAGATGGGAAGATCTCCCCTGTTTGTGGATCAGGAGAATTAACATAGTAAAAATGGCCATCTTATCAAAAGCAATTTACAGATTCAATGCAATCTCTATCAAAATATCAACAAATTTTTAAAAAGACACACAACCATCAACTCTCAGCTTCATATGGAAAAGCAGAAAAAAAAAAAAAAAAACAGAATAGCTAAAACAATCCTGTACAATAAATGATCCTCCAGAGGAATCGCGATACCTGATCTCAAGATATACTATTGAGCAACAGTAATTAAAACAGTATGCTACTGGCATAGCAACAGGCTGGTTGATCAATGGAACTGAATTGAAGACCCAGAAATAAACCCACACACATATGGATGCTTGATTTTTGACAAAGAAGACAAATCTATTCAATGGAAAAAGGATAGCATCTTCAACAAATGGTGCTCATCTAACTGATGTCTACATGTAGAAAAACGCAAGTAGATCCTTATTTATCACCATGCACAAAATTCAACTCCAAGTGGATTAAAGACTTCAACATAAAACCAGAGACACTAAATCTATTAGAAGAAAAAGTGGAGAAGAGTGTGGAACTCATTAGCACAGGAGAGAATTTCCGGAACAGCCCAGGCTCTAATTTATAAATGGGACCTCATGAGGCTAAGAAACTTCTGAAAGGCAGAAGACACTGTCAACAGAACAAAGTGCTAGCCTTCAGACTGGGAAAAAGATCTTCATCAACCCAACATCTGATAAAGGACTAATATCCAAAATATATAAAGAGCTCAAGAAACTAAACACCACCAAACCAAATAACCCAATTAAGAAATGGAGCTCAGAACTAAACAAAGAATTCTCGACAAAGGAACATAGAATGGCTAAGAAACACTTAAAGAAATGCTCAACATCCTTAGTCATCAGAGAAATGCAAATCAAAATGACTCCGAGAGATTCCATCTGACATCCATCAGAATGGCTAAGATCAAAAACTCAAGTGACAGCATATGTTGGCAAGGATTTGGAGAAAGGGGAACATTCCTTCATTGCTGATGGGAGTGCAAACCTATACAACCACTTTGGAAATCAATCTGACACTTTCTCAGAAAACTGGGAATAGGGTTACCTCAAGACCCAGCTATTCCACTCCTTAGAATATTCCCAAGAGATGCTCCACCACACACTGAGGACATAAGCTCAACCATGTTCATAGCAGCCTTATTCATAGCTGCCAGAACATGGAAACAACCTAGATACCCCTCAGACAAAGAATGGATAAAGAAACTGTGGTACATTTCCACTATGGAATACTACTCAGCAATTAAAAACAAAGAAATCTTGAAAATTTCAGGCAAATGGATGGAACTAGAAATGATCATCCTGAGTGAGTTAACCCAGACCCAGAAAGATACACATGGCATATACTCACTTATAATTGGACACTAGCCCAACAGAGATGGCTCCTGAAAGTCTTCACTTACCAGGAGATTGGGATAGATACTGGGACTTCCTATTGGTACTCTAGGTGAGAGAGGTAAGGAAGAATGAGGAATAGAAGGATCCAGAGGGTCCTAGAAACTTACAAGAAGACCATTAAGGCTTGCAGATATGGACCCAGGTGGGTCTGCTCAAACTACTGTACCAACCACAGACAATGCATGCAGTGAACCTAGAACCCCTATCCAGATCTAGCCAATGGACAGGACATTTTCCACAGTTGTGTGGAGAGCAGGGACTGACTCTGACATGAACTCTGGTGCTCCCTATTTGACCACTTCTCCTTAGTGGGGAGACCTGGTGGCACTCAGAGGAAGAGTAAGCAGGCTACCAGGATGAGACCTGATAGGCTGTGATCATATGGTGGGGAAAGAGGTCCCCTTCTGTCACAGACCTGGGGGAGGGGAATAGGGTGAAAGAGGGATGGAGGGAGGAACAGGAGGATACAAGTAAGGGGATAACAGCTGAGATGTAATCTGAATAAATTACTTAAATAAAAAATGCAAAAAAAAAAGAAAGAAAGAAAGAAAAGAAAAGCATCAGGAAAGAAGTGACAATCAAGACCATCATTGCTCTGATACAGTATACCATGTATGGAATCTGGAAGGACTCAAATGTAACAAAATTAAATTATTTTAAATTAAAATGAAGCCCATTGTTTCACAGAATTTTTCAATCTTTGCAAAATTCTCTCACATCCTCTCAAGCTTGTTAGTTTGTTTTTCTTTATGGTAGTAGGACTTCAGCATTAATCATCATAATAAAAAAAATAAAAAACATACTAAGAGAAGTTAATGAATTACATCAGGAAACATAAACATTAAGCATGCTTGCATCAAGAACAAGGTACCTTGATTCCAAGCCTGCTCACCTCCCTGTCCCCACAAGTTTGCTCTAGTGTTTGCAGTTAATACTGGCACTGGCCAGCTCCTAGGAACCCATTACGCTAGGTAATAATACCCCACTGCCTCTCCCCAAGTCCCAGTAGCTGGTCGAATTAAGTGGGTTCTTCCCAGTAGGTCTATTGAACCTCAAATAACCTTCATTCTGTCTAAGCTTTTCTCAATAACTCTGATCATTTGGAGAGAAAACAAATCCATGCACAGAGGAATTTAAGGTGTTATTTTAACTTTGCTTTTGTCTGACTTATTTAAAAATTCAGGTCCCCTTAACTTTTTATGCATGGTAAGCAAAGTTATAGGCATGCGTTCCCTAGGCAAATGCCCCAAGGCCTGACGCTTAGATCCAAGGAGCCCCACTTCCACCCCTCCCCATCCCCTCTTCTTCCTCTACAATCCCAAGCCTCTTTCTTTCACAGGTTTGTCTCTCCAGCCATGGATGAGTCCAGGAGTTCTTTTGGCAGTGTGTTAGCCTGCTTCCTTGCACTATAACACATACCAGAGACAAACAGCTTATGTTGTTAAGGAGAAAAGCTATGTTCCAGCTATTAGTTCTTTGGTAATCGGTCCTTCATCATTTTTCCCAGTTGCATTTGTGTCCGTGGCAGATCATGGTGGAAACCTGGGGTACGGTAAAGCTGTTCACCTCTTGGGTAGGAATTAGAAAAGAAAAGAGGAAAGGCCTGGGGTTCCACTCACACCTTTGGGCTCTCCACACATTGGCTTACTGGCTTACCACTAGACCCCCTTTTTAAAAGTTCTACTAATTAATTGTACTGCCTACTGAACTGAGGCCTCACAAAATGCTCACCATTTCTTATGTATCATATAAAACAGGAAAACTAACGTTAGGCATGACCTTGTCCAGAGGCGCACAGGCTTGAGAAAGGCCTGGACCCACAGTCTATGGTTCCTCCTCCATTTTGTGAAGCATCTCCAGTCAAGGGTAGCTCCAATGACTCAAATGCCCTGCTGCTTGTTTGGTGACCTCAAGTCATCACTTGAATCATATTATAAAGGAAGAGTTGTAGGCAAGAGGAAAGCCATCTCTATAACATCAATGGGGAGACAATAAAAAATGTAGCTTTCGTCCTACACAGTATATTTACCATTTTCCATTTTGGTGTGTGCATCTGTGTGTAGAGGGGGCAGGTATAAGCATTTGTGGGAGGTGGTGTGCCAGCCCAGGCACACACATGGAGAGCCTAGAGGAGAACACCAAGTGTTATCTAGCATCCTCCACGTTAATTCTCTACCGAGTCTCTCCATGAACCTGAAACTCACAATTCTGGTGAAGCTGACAGGCCTGGGAGCTCCTGGGATCAGCTTGTCTCTACCTCTTAACACTGGGGTGCCAAGCACACATGGCTGGGTTTGGTGTTCAGTGCTGCACATCCAAACTTAAGTGCCTTGCATGTACAGCAATTATTATCCCTTCATGATTTGTTTCTCCAGGACCTACATTGTTTTGCCTGATATACTTTGAAAAAATCATTCTCTGTTATCATAATCTTTATTCTGTGAAGCAGCTGCACATGTCCTGCTTTCCAAAATGGAACAAAATGAGGGTGTGTAGGTCTTCATGCACAGATTTAATGGTCAGGTGAGCGTTTCGCTATCTTATATAATACAACCATCAAAGGTGGGTGGGAATGTTATTCCTATGTGCTGATGAAAACGTGTATGCTCAAAGGTTTTAACAACAAAAAATAAAAACCAATACATTAAAATTTTATAACATAAGCCTTACTCCTTGACACTGTATATGCCCTTGTAGTTCTCTTGTTATATTTACAAAATCAACTGCGTTTTTATTAGTTAAAAAATTTATATACACTTGAGTGGAGAGTGGGATATGACTTTCTCACATACTCTGGTGCCTCATATTTGACCATGTCCCCTGGAGGGGAGACCTGGTGGCACTCAGAGGAAGGACAGCAGGTTACCAAGAAGAGACTTGATACCCTATGAGCATATACAGCGGGAGGTAATCCCCCTCAGGAACAGTCATAGGGGAGGGGAATAAAGGGAAAATGGGAGGGAGGGAAGAATGGGAAAATACAAGGATAACCATTGAGATGTAACAAGAATAAATTAATAAAAAAAAGTTCAAAATATATATTTATACCAAAAAAATTTATATAGATAACTCAGCTTACTGCACTTGATGGAAAATAACTAAACACACAGAGGAGAATTATTCAAAAGCATTTATAAATTCATATTTCTCCCCCAAGTTGTTCAGAAGAATTCACTCCTGAACTAAAACATTACTCTCACGGTCACAGCCATTGTCTCTCTGTTCACAGTACAGCTCTGCGTCACTCGGTCCTGGAACCCGGACTTCTAGAAGAGAAGGTCAACAGACTACCTTCAAACAGTAATTGGTTTCCCAAGTGCCAGCTTCCCAGGAGCTCTGGTCGCCACCAAAAAGTAACCCTTGGATGGCCTAGGAATGGAACTGATAAAGTTGGATGGTTCTGTTGCTAATCAGTTCCTGAAAACTGCCACCGCTGTCTTCGGAGGGAGCTCCTGGCAAGCCAATCATCTCCTGTGGGGCTGAGGGCGTGCCCTGCTCCATGTCAGACTTTTCAGCTGAGTGGACAATCTGGCTTGGCAGCGGGATGCCGAGGGCAGAAACGCTGGGACACCAGAGCACTCCTGGTCCTGTTGGTAACTTCATTTCCCAAACGTTCATAATTAAACAGCTCTTATTGAAGTAAGCAGCGGGAGCTCCTTAGCTTTGTTTTTGCAACCGGTATCGTGTTTATGGAGCCAAATATTAGAGACTTTGATACTGAATACCTCCTTGGATGTGTTAACGTTGGCATGCTCTGGAGATTCTGAAGATGGAAGCTGCCTCAGCAGAGCCTCCCCTCCAACCTTCAGTCCATAGGCTCCTACTTCCGCAATCCCCCAAATCACAGAGCAGCCGTTCTCCTGTGAGATGCACAAACGTTCTCCCAGAAGCCCCAGGGAAGGGTGTGCAATAGAAACAGGGTGAAATGTGAGCTCAAAGTGTCTGTGGGACCAGCAGTTTTCAAAGAAAACATTTCTTAAATCTCGTGTCCACTGCTGTTTCAGCAGGCCAATTAGAGTAGATGGGACTTGGGGGGAGCTGTCTCCAGTCACTGCAGCAGGAATAGCAAACAAGACTTAAAATAAATAAATGAGCCCAGAGCTGGCATCCCAGAGGCCTCTAGCCAATGACCTCCCTCATTCCCCAGGCAGGATGGCCGGCCCACTCTTCTGGGACCAAGGGCTAAATTATAGGTTAATCAGATGAGACATTAGTTACCAGCCTCTGTTACTAGAAAGTAATTAATCAGGGAAAGTCTCCAAACAGACGGAAAATAAATAAACAAGCAGGCGTAGATAGCCCCCAGTTTGGCTCTTGATAAGGTGCCATCCAGGTGTCCTGCTGGGACCAAGACCATCTACCTTGTTCAGTTCCATGCCCCCCCCACACCCTTGGCAAACAAGCTGACATTTTTCACATTTGCCCAGAGAATGCAAAGCCAAGACAGCTCTGAATGGGAAGATGAGAGACTCTGGAAAATTTAGTTGAAGGGAGTCTCCAGTGGGGGTTTTATGGTAAGCCTTGCTCTATGCTTTACATTCATATTTATTACATTCAAACTCTGTCTTCTTTCAACATGTCAAGCAGGTCCTGTGCAGATTTCCAAACTCCTACTCATTCATAAACAAACCAGGGACTCTGACGATGTTCTTAGTGTCCAAGACATCCATTCATTTAGCCCCTTGAGACTCCAGTCAGCCTAAAAGACTTAGTAAAAGCTATAAAGACTTCAGGTCTTCTGAAGTTACTGGCTGCTTCGTCAGTGTTGATTTGGGAGCAAGGAGGAGCAGAAAGGATCAGAAAGCACTACAGTTAATTCAAGTGGAAAGTATTTGCCATCGGACCATCTTGACCTGACCTATCACATCAAATAGAGTCATTTTTCTGTATTGCATCTTTCTCTTTCTTGGGGGATTCAAAAAAAAAAAAGTCAGCAGCTCTGAGACTGTGTGTAATATAAACATAGCTGTGTTAGCTCAGCGTCAAGGAAAGCGCACCCAAACGTAAGTCAGTACAAACACCCTCCAATCTGAGCACCAGCACAATGGTTTTAACCTAGTGACCTTCTCTTAAACAGCTCTACAGCAAATCATAATTAAATAAATACCACTTAATGGTGAAGATTTGTCTGAGTGCCAGGTTATCCAGTGAGAGAGAAACAGAAGGTTGAATGGATCATTTAATTGTAATTATAAAACTAAGGTAGCTTCCAAATAGTGTAATAAATTAAACCTCAAGTTAAATTTACAAAGCACTATGAAAGTGAGTTAGGAGAATTCTGGGACAAATCAAGAAAGCAGTGGATAAGACATGTGGAAGAAAAGAAAACACTAAAAATTGAAGTTGTTTGGTTCTGCTGCGATAAACGAGAGTCTAGTGGGCTTCCTTTAGACTGGGTGATCAGGAATGACTGACCAGAGCTGGCATTCATGCCAGGGAGCCAATAGAAAACAAGGCCACATGTGTGACTAGGGAAAACTACAGCCTGAGGCACAGGAGGACTTAAGCCAATGCCTGGCTCTACCATTCTCTGAAGCACCAGGAAGGAATTAGCTAGAATGGAGTCAGGGTGAGCTGTTACAGCTTGTAACTGATCCTGAGTCACCAGCAAAGCACTTCTAGAACCCAGTGACCAGGTCAGCTTTCTCCTAAGAGGCACAATTGGCACCTTCCTCCCTCTGAGCTTCTCTGCCTCCTTCTCTCTGGAAAGTCTCAACCTCTGGTTTTGGTAATGGTTGTTGTTATTATTTTTCTTGTTCTTGTTGCTGTTCCTGTTGTTTTCTCTATTGTTTACCTTTGACACTTTTTGATGAGTCTGATTTTTTTTTCAAATTAAGTATCAGTGTTTAAGTCTTTGAGCAGATGACTTGGGGACATCTTTGTATTCTCCAACAGTGCCCAATCATACTTATATACTGTGCCCAAAAAGACCTCATACCCTCAAAAAAACTGATGTTTGAGCCTCTAGAATCATTGCAGTTCAAGTGACCCTGAGTCTCACAAAACTATATCTTCTTGGGGCTTCCAGTGGTCACCTTGCCTCTAATCTTTGCAGAAAAAGCCTCAAGTTCCTCTTCTTTAGCTGTGCATTACTGTTGAGTTCAGAGACGTGCCCCACCCTCCCGGAAATTGAACACCCTTCTATAGGGACACAGATAACACAATGGGAAGAAGCCCACCCCTGCTTCTCATGAACCTAACTTCAAGCTTCACCTCTTAGGGACTGAGTACATCCTGGGAAGTCTGCCAGCCTTTAGACAGGCAGGGACTGCACCCTCCAAGTATATCTAATAAGCTGCAACATAGGAGACAAGCTAAGTTGAAAAGTCACTGAAATGCTAAGCCAACGATTCAACTATATCTGAAGATTAAGTCACTTGTGTAAAGATGTTCACAATAATAGAATCAGGGAGATAATCATCCAAGTGGATTGCTGTAACAGTTATAGATGATTCTTCCACATAACAATAGTTGTGTATAGCCAATAGGTAGTTTCTCTTTCCCTAGTCCATTCCAAAGATCTCCAGAAAAAGCATTCATCAAACCAAGACCTTGGCAATGACTTATTAAGAGCAGTGCCCATGGTAGATCAAACTCTCTACTGGAGTTTTACAAGATCTACTGGAGCACATTGCCTTAAATCATTCTGATATGCTCAGACTATACTTAAATGACTCGCAACAGCCAAATGACCACAACAGTTTCAAATACATTCAGTAGATGGAATGCTTTACCCTGAAAAGGCCACAAGGAAGGAATCTGGGCAAAAATTAGAAGACCT
This sequence comes from Acomys percivali, assembly GCA_907169655.1. Classification (NCBI taxonomy): domain Eukaryota; kingdom Metazoa; phylum Chordata; class Mammalia; order Rodentia; family Muridae; genus Acomys; species Acomys percivali. The sequence goes on along the minus strand of OU015742.1, from coordinate 114,812,658 downwards.
CAAAATCTGTAAATGCCTCAAAGAGAGGAACAGTATGATGTCCATGCAAGATGGTCCCCTATAATTGAGATAATATATTCTCTATTAATGAAATTTCAAAGATTTTTGCAGTCCATGGCTAAACAAATCTCAACTGGTTACTCTGTGTCTATCTCACCTAGTATCCACTGTGCTTAGAAAAGTGGTCCCTTGACGGATGTTTTATGGAATAAACCCATTGGCATCTAGAAACAGGAGGAAAAGTTTCAGTGTAACACATAGAGAAGATCATTTGTTACGTTGTTTGTCACCCAAGATGGCAAAATAAAGGCCAATAGATGAAAAAGGCAATGAGAAGGTAAAACTTTCAAGTTATTAAAAAAAGATTTCTGTCAAGTAAAACAATCTGATTATGGAAGATTCTTAAAGATCCACTGTGAAGTCATCACTGACTTCAACAAACAGATTCTCAGCATAGAATAAGAATATTTCAGTCTTAGAAGAGGAAGCAAAGTGTGAAAAAAATGGCTGTCTCCAGCCATTGGTGGATGGTGGTACTGTTTTGGAGCTCCTGGTTTCCACTGAGGTAGCCTTGAGTCCAAGTGGGGTCTGTAAAACCTTATTTATATTGATGTCTTCCCAATATTTTAGTTATTTCTTGTTAAATAAAAGGGTTTTAAGTGACTCCTTAGGTCAGAAAAGGTCAAGTATGACCACATCAATTTCCTTAGCAGCTATGGCAACAGCAATGGAGTTCCACTAAACTCTGCAGTCATTGAAAAGAATAATCGGTTGTCATTGCTCTACATTGTGCACATATGATGGGGAGAGGACTACATTTCAACGCTTCTGATCTAATGAATCCTTGGCATAAATTCAACCCAACTAGTCAGTCTGGGCGGCTGCTATCTCTGAGCAAAAGAGAAAGGTCCACTTTATGAGGGCCAGAGGAGACAGTAGGCCACTAAGCCTTCAGCAAAAATGCTGGTAAATCAACAGGCAGTGTGATGTATGCAAAGAAAAGACAGCTCCATATTCAAACTGCTCAGGAATCCAGAGCACAGTTGAACAGGAGCGGTGGAGGAGGAGATTGCTTTGTGTTCATTTGTAGCTGTGGAACCCTGGAGCTTCGCAGCAAAATATGGATACACAGTCCTCTGTGGAACCTTCTGCTTGCCAGGTACTCAGTGGGTCACCATGCCAAATGTTGAGAATGCAAGGGCACTAAAGCAGATCGCTACTAGTTTTTAATGACAGCTGCATTCTGGGAGACCCATTAATCAAAGAATGAGATTTTGTTAATCCATACCAATATATCATACAAGTCCATTATTTTTGTGGGTTTTTTTCCAAGGTGGTAGTGTAGGAGGGGTTTGGTTTGGGATTATTTGTTTGTTTCAATACAGGGTTTCTCTGTATAGTTTTGCCTGTCCTGAACACACTTTGTATAGCAGGCTGGTCTTGAACTCACAGCAATCCGCCTGCCTCTGCCTCCCTACCTGTTGGAATTAAAGCTATGGACCATCACATATGGCTTTTGGATTTTTTAATGGATTATTTAGGGAGCTGCAAGTTCTAGCTCAAGGCCCTACAATGTTTGTTTCCCAGGTGAATCTCTTCCGGGCTTATGGACAGTCACTACTTACTGGTTGCTCACATGATAAGAAAAAGGACAAACTTGTATCTCTTATGAAAAAAGATTTAGACTCTACTGGGTTAGAGTTAAATTCTTATGCCCTCAACCTTAATAACTTCATAGAAGCTTTATCTCCAAATATACTGCATTGGAAATTAGAGCCCCAATATTTAAATTTTTCCAAGCAAATTTATTCAGTTCAACCTGGGAACTCCATAAAATGTATTCTACTAAGAACAGTTAAATGGCACTGTTGAAATTAATATGTTCCCCATAGACTGGCTTATGTGATAGAGGCTCTTGTAGTGGTGGGAAGAGTAATCAAGGAAAATCATAAAAAAGACAGTTGATCTTTACTGTGTGGAACAAGCAAGAGTCCATTGGAAGAGAGAACAGGAAAGATGGACCACACAGGATGGCAATGATGAGTCCAGGCTTAGAGCTTAAAACTTATCTCTGATCCCATCAATGTGTGGATACAAGACAAACATTTTTATACCATTCTAAGCTTCAGTTTTCTTAGCTGGAAAATGGCCATAATAGTCTGCTTGAAAGAGTTGTGGCGATTATCAAGCCAATTCCTACAAGTCATATTCCAGGCAGAGCAAAACTAAGAGTCTATCAATCACAGATGGCCTCACTGGGAAAGAAAAGTGGCTCTATGGGTCTTGACTACAGAGACTACATTAAAAAAAAAAAAAAAGAGGATATCGGTATACATAAACACCAAACTGATTTTTGACAAAAAAGCCAAATCTATTCAATGGAAAAAGGATAGCTTCTTCAACAAATGAGAAAGAGCCTGGGCTATTGGAGTTCTGTTCAGGAAGTGGTCTCCTGTGCCAATGAGTTCCAGGCTCTAAGGTCAGATATTAATAAATGGAACCCAAAGAGGCTGAGAAGATTCTGAAAGGCAGAAGACACTGTCAACAGAACAAAGTTGACAGCCTATGGACTTGTAAAAGATCTTCACCAACCCTACATCTGACAAAGGACTAATATCCAAAATATATAAAGGGCTCAAGAAACAGGACATTCTCTACCATTGAGTGGAGAAGGAGATCTGACTTTCACACAAACTCTGGTGCCCCATCTCTGACCATGTCCCCTGGATGGAGAGGCATGGTGGCACTCAGAGGAAGGATAGCAAGTTATCAAGAAGAGACTCGATACTCTAAGAGCATATATAGGGGGAGGAGGTCCCCCTCAGTCACAGACATAGGGGAGAGGAGTAGGGGGAAGCGGGAGGGAGGGAGGAAAGGGAGGTTACAAAGGATGGGCTAACAATTGAGATGTAATATGAATAAATTAATAAAAAATTTGAAAAAAAAAGAAAAATACTCTATAGCTGTTTGAAGAAAAATGTTGCGATAGGGTTGATAACATATATTTGAAGTTTTGAGGGTTATCCTGGATCAGCTGAGCTCTGCAAAGTGATTTCTTCATTTGGAAACCTGTACTAAATAAATGTAAAAAATTCCAAAAAAAAAAAAAAACCCGAAAAAAACAAAAACAAAAACTGACATGGCTTAGAACTATGGACCAGTGGCCTATGTTAAAATTTTCTTTCATGGAATAAATATAATCATGAAAATATATGAAGTTACCCTCAACTCCAGCTGCTTTCCTGGAGGCCACATCAGTACCAGGAAGCCCATATAAGATGTTGTTCACACACACTAACTCCCCTTAAAAACATCCAACATCGGTAAACTGCACCACATCCTCTAGGGTCCATATTCTGGACTATAGCTTCAGAAGAACACTTCTACTTTGCCTGAGGCCACACTGGTTCTAGGGACCCCAGAGGCAACAATGGCATCCAAAAAAAATCCATAGATCACACAATCCATAAGAACCTCAGCAGACACACTATACTGGACTTGAAGACTAGTTGATCATCAGAACCCCAGGTCACTCAAATGAGAAGACCAAATAAGAAATGGAAACAAGGGGGAAAACATTGAAAAAAAAAACCCTGTAAACTCAGAAATCAGCACCTAAACCAATAACTCCAAAACCCAAGATGATTAGAGGCCAGTGTAAGAACATGATCAACAACAAGAGCCAGGACAATATGGTACCACTAGAGCTCCAAGGATCATACAACAACCAGGCCTAGATATTGCAACATCACTGAAGCACAAGAAAATGACCTTGAATCCAATATTATGAAGATGGTAGAAGCCCTTAAAGAACAATGAATACATCCCTTAAAGAAATATAGAAAAATAGAATCAAATAGGTGAAAGAAATAAATAAAACCATTCAAAGTATGAAAATGGGAATAGAAGCAATAAAGAAAACAAACGGAGGGGATTCTGGAGAAGGAAAACCTACAGGAACTACAATAAGAATCATCAACAGATGATAGAAGAGATAGAAGAAAAAATATCATGTGTAGATGATACAATAGAAATAATTGACACATTAGTCAAAGAAAATGTTAAATCTAAAATGTTTCTAACACATTCATTGAGGAAATATGGGACAGTGTGAAAAGACTAAATCTAAGAATAATAGGAATAAAAGAAGGAAAAGATTCCTAGCTCAAAGGTCCAGAAAAAATTTCACAAAAACATAAAGGAAAATTTTCCTAACCTAAAGAAATAGATACTTAGTAAACATATGAGCAGCTTATAGAACATCAAATACATTTGGGACAGAAAAGAAAGTTCTCCCACCAAAAAAATAATAAAAACACTAAATGTGCAGAACAAAAAAGATGCTACAAAGGAAAAAAATCCAAGGCAGACTTGGAAGAATTACACTCTCCTTCTCAACAGAGACTATAAAAGCCAGAAGGGCCTGGGCAGATGTCCTGCAGACTATACTACAGATTCCACATCAGACTACTATTCCAAGCAAAACTTTCAAAGAGGATGAATAGAGAAAACAAGATATTCCAAGCAAAACCAAATATCTATCCACTAATACAGCCCTACAGAAGATAGTAGAAAGAAACTCGCAATACAATGAGGTTAACTGCACTCAAGAAAACAAAGGAAATAAATAATTTCATAGCATCAAAAGCAAAAGAACAGAAATACACACTACTACCACCAACATCAAAATAACAGGAATTAATAATCGTTGGTCACTAATATCTCTCAACATCAATAGACTCGATTCCCTAAGAAGAAGACACAGGCAACAGAGTGGATATTAAAACAGGATTTATCATCCTGCTGCATACAAAAAACGCACCTCAAAATCTAAGATAGACATTACCTCAGAGTAAAGAGCTAGAAAAGGCTTTTCAAGGAAATGGACCCAAGAAACAAGCAGGGGTAGGCATTTTAATGTCTGACAAAATTGACTTTCAATAAAAATTACTCAGTAGAGATGGAGAAGGAACTACATACTCATCAAAGGAAAAAAAAAACCAAATATGTAGTCTCAGTTCTGAATATCTATACCCAATACGAAAGGGCACCCACATTCATAAAACAAACAAACAAAACCCCAAAATACTAAAGCTCAAATCACACATTGAACTTCAAACATTAATAGTGGGAGATTTTTAACACCCCACTAGCACTAATGGACAGGTCATTCACACAGAAACTAAACAAAGAAATGATGGCAATAACAGATGATATGGCTCAAATGGACCTTACAGATATCCATAGAATGTTTCACCCAAACACTAAAGAATATACCTTCTTTTCAGTACCTCACAGAACCTTCTCCAAAACATATTATATACTCGGTCACAAAGCAAGTCTTAACAGATACAAGAAAATTGGAATAAACACATATATTAAATCTGGGTTTCAACAACAAAAGAAACAGCACTAAGCCTACAATCTCATGAAAACCAAACAACTCTCTACTCAATGACCACTAGGTCAAGGAAAAAAGAAAGAAAGAAATTTCTAGAAAGAAAGAAACTTTCTAGAATTGAATGAAAAGGAAGGCACAACACACCCAAAGCTATGGGACACAATGAAAGCAGTACTAAGAAGAAAGTTCATAGCACTAAGGTGCCTTCATAAATAAGTTACTGAGATCTCATATTAGTGACTTAACAGTATACCTGAAAGCTCTAGAAAAAAAGAAGCAAACACACCCAGGAGGAGAAGACAGGAGAAAGTCGTCAAACTCAGGACTGAAATCAATAAAATAGAAACAAAGAAAACAATACAACGAATCAACAAAATAAAGAGTTGGTTCTTTGAGAAAATCAATAGGATAGATGAACCCTAGCCAAACTATCTAAAAGACAAAGAGAGAATATCCAAATTGATAATACAACTAGCCAAAACACTATGAATGTAACATTTCTATAATTCCTGATTGTTTCATATTTCTTCTTGCTGTAGGTAATTTATTGTATATATGTGTAATAATATAAATATTTATGTAAAAAATTTAAAAATTTAATAAAAAATAAACTTACATTTGGCTTTGACTCCTACAAATAAAAAATAAAAAATGAAAGAGAGGACATAACAATACAGAGGAAATTCAAAGAATCATTAGGTCTTATTTCAAAACCTGTACTCCATAAAATTTGAAAATCTAAAAGAAAGGAACAATGTTCTCAATAGAGACCACATACCAAAATTAAAGTGAGATCTGATAAATACTTTAAATATACCTTTAACTTGTAAGAAAATAGAAGCAGTTATTAAAAGTCCTGTAACAAAGAAAAAAAAAAAAAGGAGAGAGAGGGGCCAGGATCAGACAGTTTTAGCAGAGAATTCTATCAGACTTTCAATGAGCAGCTAATACCAACACCCCTCAAATTATTCCATAAAATAAAAACAGAAGGAATATTGTCAAATTACTTTTATGAGGCTACAGTCACTCTGATACTAAAATCACACAAAGATTCAACAAAGAAAGAGAATTTCAGACCAATTTCCTTCATGAACTTAGATGTACAAATATTCAATAAAACTAACAAACTGAATCCAAGAACACATAAAAAACATCATCCACCATGACCAAGTAGCCTTCATCACAAAGATGCAGGGATGGTTCAACATAAGAAAATGTGTCAATGTAATCCATCATATAAACAAAATGAAAGAAAAAAAAACAACATGATCATCTCATTAGATGCAGAAAAAGCCTTTTGCAAAATCCAACAGCCCCTCGTGTTAGAAGTCTTGGAGAGATCAGGAATACAAGACTTAACTAAACACCATAAAGGTGATATATAGCAAGCCAGCAGCCAACATCAAATTAGACGGAGAGAAATTTTAAGCAATTCCACTAACATCAGGAACAAGACAAGGCTGTCCACTCTCTCCATATCTATTCAATATAGTGCTTGAAATTTTAGCTGAACAATGAGACAAGTAAAGGAGATCAAGAGGATACAAATTGAAGAGGAAGAAATTAAAGTATTGTTATTCACAGATGATATGATAGTATACATTAGTGATCCTCAAATTTCTACCAGGAAACTTCTACCGCTGACAAACACCTTCAGCAACTTGGCTAGTTACAAAATTAACTGAAAAATCAGTACACCTCCTATATACAAAAGATTAATGGGCTGAGAAAAATTAGATAAACAACCACCTTCACAAAAGCCACAAAATAATATAAAATATCTTGGTAAGACCCTAACCAGCCAAGTAAAAGACCTATATGACAAGAACTTCAAGTCTCAGAAGAAAGAAATTGAAGAAAATATCAGAAGATGGAAATATCTTCCTTGGTCATGCATCAATAGGATTAACATAGTAAAAAAATAGATGAGCAAGTGTTCCTGTGGTATGGTAGAATATCTTTTTGCTATATGCCCAGGGATGATATAGCTGAGTATTGATACCTTAAATATTGAGCTTTTAAAAATATTTCAGTAGATAAGGCTATGGGAAAAATTTAAAGTTTATCATGTATTTAATTATAATGTCTTTATTTATATATGATCTTTATGAATTGATGGATAAAAAAGTTAAAGATTGAAACTGTAGCTCAGTGCCAGAGACTGGAGTTTCTATCATGAGATCTAATAAAACAATGATCATGGGCAGTCTAACAAAGAACTTGGTACATTTTCTCAACCCTTTGGGGGAGGTCAGAAGACCATATTTGGTTTTTTACAGGAATAGCCTAGGATTGCTTGCAAAACAGATATTAATATTATGGTTGATGTTACCACAACAATAACAGAGATATGTAAATTAAAGGATTACAGCATTAAAAAAAATGAAAGTCACTAGCTCATAAGGTTCTATTCAGGCTAACAGGAACATATTTTAAAATATGTATTTAACCTCTTTGTTTTTACTAGAAATATTAAGAGATGACTTTTTTATAAACTGGGTTATACAAGGAAATGTTATGTTCTACAATGGTACACTATTAAAAGGTAAAAAAAAAAATCCCAGTCTCTTTGAGTTTTAAACTTTTTTATTTTGATACTAGAAGAGCTTCAATTCAAAATCATGATTTTTTTTTAGATGAGGTAAACAATATATTTTAAAATGTGTCATTGATGGGTGGTCTCTATGGTGACCACTATGATGATTTTTCTTTGAGACATAAATGAGAATTCCTATGATTTTTTAAATTAATTTATTCTTGTTACATCTCAATGATTATCCCATCCCTTGTATCCTCCCATTCTTCCCAAAATCATGATTTTTAAGGCTCAAATCCAACAGGGATGGAACCTAAATCCTGGTCTCATAAAAGCAAATATAATTAAGAAATAAGGTTGATAATCAATAACCTTTCAGAAATATATTCAAAGTAATACTAAGAACTAATATGATTAATTATAGAACTAAATTTTATTTAGCTTCCTGTACATGTTTTCAAAGTTAAACAGAAAGTAATTAAAAACAAATTAAGATAGACAGATGGTCCTCAGGCACTTCAGAGATCTGCTGAATACAGCCTTTAAATGTTTAACAGGATAAAAATCTTACTATAACATAAACCTTCAAGTTCTAGCAATGACCCCAAAGCCTCCAAAGAAGAGAGATGGGACCCTGACAATTGTACCTGGATTGTGGTACACTAACCAGTGGGTAGGTTGCCCAGTGCCTTGCCAGCTGCTAGAGCCCTGCATAAACTGTAGGCAAACAAGACATGATTTGGGGAAGAATGGGAGGATACAAGGGATGGGATAATCATTGAGATGTAACAAGAATAAATTAATTAAAAAAATCATAGGAGAGCTGAATGCCCAATTTTGCCTAGACAAAACAAGGTTGGTCAGTTTCTCCCAAGTTCCTCCTGCACAGGAAGGCCTCTTATATTTGCTGGGCCTGGCAACTGGCGACTGATGCTGCTCTGACACCTGTGTCTCCAATGATGCCATCACAATGACTGGAGCCTAATGGGATAGATGTCTAGGTACTGGGTAAGCCTCTGCCATTTTAATTAATATATAGACCTTTAGATGATACTTTATCCTTTCAGGTCTCTGATGAGTTTGACGATCAGTTTAACAAGAAACAAAGGCTTCAGCTGCCTTCTTAGAAAATATAGATTTTTATATAATGTCTAAAGATTTGAACTCTGGTTCTCCATATTTGACCACCTCCCCTTGGTGAGGAGGACTGGTGGCACTCAAAGAAAGAATAAGCAGGCTACCAAGATGAGACTTGATAGCCTATGACCATATAGAGGGGGGAGGAGGTCTCCACTGGTCTTAGACCTAGGGGAGGGGAATAGGGTGAAAGAGGGAGGGAGGGAGGAACGGGAGGATACAAGTGGTGGGATAACAATTGAGTTGTAATCTGAATAAATTAATTAAATAAAAAATATTTTTTTTAATTATTTTAAAAGGTGTTTTGTAAAGGTTAGAGGAGTTAAGTAAATGTTTGGAGGGCTAAAAAGATGTTTTAAGGTTGATATATGCAAGCTATGAAGGTTAGAGGAAGGTGTTTTAAAATTAGTAAATGTAAGTTATGAAGATGTTTTAATGTTGGTAAATGGAGGTTATGACGGTTAGGGGAGTTAAAAAATATTTGAGGGCCTAAGGGGGTGCTTTAAATGTAAGCTGTAGAGATTAGAAAAAAAAAGTTGAGGGTCTAAAAAGATGTTTTAAAATTGGTAACTAATAAGGTATTTTAAAATTAATAACTAAAAAGATGTTTTAAAGTTGATAACTAAGAAAATTATTTAAGGTACTATTTTCGCTTTTTGAGACAGGGTTTCTCTGTGTAGTCTTGGCTGTCCTGGACTGCCTTTGTAGACCAGGCTAGCCTCGAACTCACAATTATCCACCTGTCTCTGCTTCTGCTGGGATCAAAGGCATGCACCACCATGCCCAGCTTAAGATACTTTTATATTAAGACTGTTTAAAACTTTAACATTAATCACATTTTAAATTGTTTTTCAATCCAACTTATCTCTTTTTATAAACTTAAAATGATTCTTATAAACTTCAAAAAAACTCCATCTGCCACTGGTCAAATGAATTCCAAATAAATGCACTTAACTGCTCCTGAAAATAGGAAATTTACCATGGTCTTGGGATTCTCCACCTTCCCCAATTGTTAAAAAATAAATAAATAAGTTAATTCTGTCCCTAGTCTGTATTTGTCTCGGCAGATTTTCACTTGGCTGACAGACTCCATCCAGAGATCACCTGCAGACTGCAAGCTGCTGTGCTCTGGACTTCATGAAAGCTGATGTAAATCAGTCCAGCCAATGGGATGAAGAGAATATGTTGTCCATTGTCCCACCTAACAGGCTGATAGGCCAAATCAAAAGGGTCTCCCTGGCATAAGGGACAAACGGGTTCCTATAAAGCCAAATTACATATGAAAAATGGGCCCTTATTCCTGTTTCTCCTGGCTATGCTTTATGTCCCTTGCATGCTAAACTAAACATAACATATTCCCTTTTATAATGAACAAAAAGCCATATCATCAAAGATTTGATCCAAGTACATCAAGACAGGGGGAATGTTGAGACTTGCTCGGTTTGAGTAACATAACTATAGCTGTTTTTGTTTAAGGCCTCCAAGCCACATCATCTCAGCTTGTTACTGATACAGAAAAAAGATGTCTATCCAAGGTCAGATAGACTAAAAACTATGTGTATGTTCAGCATATCCTCTTGGCCTTGCTACTCCTAGAAATCCCCCAACCATACGCACAGCTGGCTCTAACGATAAACTCCACTTGGGACCAATCAAATTAAAGGTCAGCTAGAACTGCTTTGTCCAGTTAACAAAAATAACATAAATCAGAGGTGGCTAGTTACCATGTCCCACTGCCCGCCCACACACCCCCCCCCCCCGTGTTAGCTGATTGCAGTTTTTGTCTTCATAAGGTAACTCTGAGAAACATGGAAAGTCACAGTTTAGCTCCACTCTGCGTCCCTAATCATAATTAGTTTTAGGGTATGCATTCAATAAAAACTATCCATATCTAACTGAGATCAAAATCTGAGTGGTCTGTGAGGCATCCTCTGGATCCTAACAATATAAAATTTTCATATAATTGATTAGTTTAGAGATATGTAGGGTTTTGTTATGTTTCTAAGAAATTTTGAATGTTTTTCCATCTTTTTTTAAAATGAATTTTTATCTGACCATTGGGCACTCCTGCTGCAAATAACATTGAATATATTTAAGCTGATCTGCAATTCAGCAAATGTATTAAAGTTTCTCATTATTTATAATAGTATATCTGCCCCACCGCCTATGCGCACTCAGCTTCCCCATGGAAGCATCCTTTTCCTTTACTCTGCCCCTCCCCTCACTGACTATGGTGCTTTGAATGACAATGACTTTCATAGGTGCAAATGACCAACTAGGCTTAGTCGCTAGCTGGTAGAACTGTTTTGAAAAGGATTAGGAGGTATGGTCTTGTGGGAGGAGATTGTGTCACTGGGGAGGGAACTTGAGGTTCAAAAGCCAAGACCAGGCCCAATTCACTCTCTCTCTCTCTACCTCCTGCATATAGTAGCTCCTGTCTCTCTGTCATGCCTGCCTCCTTCCTGCAATGTTTCCCACAATGCTGACCATGAACTAACCCTCTCAAACTATAAGCAAGCCCCCAATTAAATGGTTTTTGTTTATAAGTTGTCTTGGTCAAGGTGTCTCTTCACAGTAATACAAAAGTAACTAAGACACTGATTTACGGAAAAAAATTTCCTTTTTAAAGTGGAGATTACACATTCAAAATTATTTTTTTAGTGACTACATGATAACAGGAACCAAGAGAAAATATCTTATTATATTTTAAAGTCCAACTTATTATAAAAGGAAGTTACAACTGAAAGTGGATCCCCCACCTAGATATGTAAAAGATCTGAAAATAACTACCACTTACACTAAACTTGTATTTCTCACAGTTGTAGAGATGGTGGTACACACAGATAAACTGAGACGTGGAGGTTACATGAAGCTTCATAAGAAAAAGCAAAACTCAAGTCTTTCTAGAATTGTTAAGCAAATATCTCACAAAACAGCACCACTGACAGGTGTAGGCCAGAGAGTCACTCTTTTTGAGTCCCCATAGCTACAAACTAACGACAAAATGCTGTCCATGGCTGATGGCACACTGTGTCCTACACTCACCTCAATACCTCTGCATACTTCATCCTTTGCCCTCCTAGGTCCCTGGTTAACACTGTTGGCATGGGTTAAAGCCCTCTGTCAGGAAGCAGTCATGAAAACTGGTCCAAGTTCACTGAACTTTTCATCAGCTTTTCAGTGTGCATTTCAAAGGTGGCAGATGTTTCCCCTGTGCTATTCATAGGCCCCCTCATATTAACCAGAGACTGGAAGAGTCTTGAAACAAACAAGGCTATCTCCAGCTAAAGAAGGAATAGTATATCCTAAAAGAAAAACAATCCATTTAGCAGAAATATGTCACAAGTTTCAAAATCCTTCTGTCAAATTTTAAACCACTGCCACGACCTACATCACATGGAGGTCAATTAGAATAGTCATACCCTTTCACAGCCCCAAAAGCCTTTTCCTGCTTCTTTTTTTTACAGCCCATCCATGAGCAGCTGGAAGCCCTCTATAGCTCCACCCAGCATAAAACATGAGAGTTTTCTCCCATCTCAACAGAGGACCAAGAATCACCAGCAACCCCCTTTGGAATAAGCTGAGGGATCCACCATCACCAAAGCCAGCTCCTTGGGAATTAGCTGGAGAAAGACAGAAGGAAGGGCAGATCTAAGGCATGAATCTTGTTTAGTTCTCTTAAAACAGTCACATGTTGCCACGTGGTTCTTATTACCGTCTTGTACTGATTTGCCCACTGAGGCACCCAGGTGGAGAATGAGACGCAGGCCCTCTGTGCACGGAGCCTAGAGAATGTTCCCAGCATATCACAATTACAGAAACATCTGTGCCCAACAGCTTTCTGTTGAACTGCTGTGAAAATTTACCGTGTTCGATTGCTTTCAGAGTTTCTCACTTCTCAGTCTAAGGCAGGGTGGTCCCAAGGCTGCCCGTGAAGTGCAACAGGAAGTGAAAGAAAGCAATTTCCAGAGTTTGGATAAAATGTGGCATAATGGTGTGAGGAGTGAATCCGACATGCTCTGGCATTCCACCCAAGGATCATGCTCTTTCTTTTTTCTTTTCAGCCCACATATGCCTCCTGCACACCATGTGAATTGCCTTCACAATGGGTAAAAATAAGGCCAACAGTTGGCCTGGAAAGAGTCAATAACTTAATAAGAAATAATGAGTAATTTGAAATTATTCTAAGAACATACTACTTCTCTGGGAACCACAAGACATATGTATATTATAATAGGCATATAAATAGATTCTGTTGATTTTTGAAGTTCCATCTGAAACAATGGTAGGCAAACTGAAGGCCACAAGCTAACCATATTGTATTCTGTTAAGAATATAAGTTTTCCAACCCTATTCCATATTCACTAAGAATGAGGTCCTGAAACTCAGTCCCCACTCTCCACTCAACCGTGAAGAATGTCCTGTTCATTGGCTAGATCTGGATAGGGGTTCGAAGTTTACTGCAGTTTTGTCCTTGGCTGGTGCCATAGTTTGAGCAGGACCCCTGGGCCCAGATCAACCCATCATAATGTTCTTGTAGGTTTCTAGGACCCTCTGGATCCTTCTACTTCCCCATTCTCCCATGCTTCTCTCATCTAGAGCCCCAATAGAGTGTCCTCCCTTCTGTCCCACTTTCCTGGTAAGTCAAGACTTTCAAGGGACATGCCCTTTGGGCTAGTGTCCAGATATAAGTGAGTATATACCATTTGAGTCTTTCTGCTTCTGGGTTAACTCACTCATTATGATCATTTCTAGTCCAATCCATTTGTCCACAAATTTCAGGAATTCCTTGTTTTTAATAGCTGAGTAGTATTCCACAGTGTATATGTACCACAGTTTTCTTTATCCATTCTTCTACTGAGGGACACTTAGGATATTTCTAGGTTCTGGCTATTATGAATAAGGCTGCTATGCACATGGTATCTCTGGTGCCCCATACTTGACCACGTCCCCTGGATGGGGAGGCCTGGTGGCACTCAGAGGAAGGAGAGCAAGCTACCAAGAAGAGACTTGATACCCTATGAGCATATACAGGGAGAAGTCCCTCTCATACACAGTCATAGGGGAGGAGAGTAAGGGGAAAATGGGATGGAGGGAGGAATGGGAGGATAGAAGGGATGGGATAACAATTTAGATGTAATATGAATAAATTAATAAAATATATTTTAAAAATAAAATAAAATATTAACCCAGGAATGAATAAATAAATAAATAAATAAATAAATAAATAAATAAATAAATAAATAA
>OU015742.1:114775236-114797784 GCA_907169655.1 Acomys percivali | reverse complement strand
TGTAAAGGAGAAAATCTGTTTTCTCTTCATGACTGCAGGCCCCAGAGCATCTGGTCTCATTAAAGGTGCAAAAGTCGAATATCCTATTGAACATTTTCTTTGGTGTAGGAAATTAAGTTAAATTAAAAACATGACCTCTCTCTCTCAAACTGGCAAAAGCGATCTAGCTCTCCATCCACGAGTGTATCCTTCTGCAATCCATCAAAAGCAGACCTCACTGTGGGACTTCCACAGCTGAGCCATCAGGCTCCTCGGAGACTCCTGTTTATTTGGCTCCATTTGGGCAAAGCGGATCAGGTTCTATATAAAATCCAAAGGAAGAAGGTGATATCCGCCCTGGGAGGAGAGTTTCAGGTCTTCCCGAACATTTTGCAGGCAGTCCATTCAAAGTCAGAGCTGCTAACAGCCTGGAGGCTTGCTGCCCCCACCCTTGACTTTTAGACAACATTGTGGCTTGATGGGGATACAGACAGGACTGTTTCTGGCTGAGCTTGAGCTATGAACTCAATTGTAATCCTATAAAGCCCAGCAAGGAAAGCCATGGGGAGCAAAGAGAGATTGCAGGCAGGAACAGTACTTAGGATACAAAGTCTGGACCCTCTCTGCTTTACCCACCCAAGCCCCAAACAGAGCCTACTATTTGCATATAGCAATGCTTCCCAGGGCCGAAAGTTTCATTAGTCCTGTTCTGCATCCAATCAATAACCCTAATGCATTCTGAATAACTTTCTTTTTTAATATTTTATTAATTTATTCATATTACATCTCAATTGTTATCTCATCCCTTGTATCCTCCCATTCCTCCCTCTCTCCCGTTTTCCCCTTACTCCCCTCCCTATGTCTCTGACTGAGGGGGACCTCCCTCCCCCTGTATATGCTCATAGTCTTCACTTACCTGAATAACTCTCTTAAACTGCAAACAAAGGCAAAGAGAAACAAACAGTACTCTCCAGGAAGAGCATCCGGCCTGCAGAAGCTAGGAGCAGCTGAAGTTCTGCAACAAAATGCTGAGGCTTCAGAAGCCAAGCTCCTAAGATGTATTCACAAAAGGAGATAATAATTTTTGTATAAATATACTAATTACAATGCTAGTCATAGGCTAAAAGCCTAAAACAATTAAATTTCCCAAATTTAGATATGTAAGAAAGTATGGTCTAACAATATATCATTTTGTTAGGTGAACCTCTCTGGTTTTCAACAAGAGGATTTTTTTCCAATTAAATGGTTATCCCTGTTACTATTTGTCTTAGTTTTATTTCCTGGTGCCTTGATACAATGCCCTGACAAAAGCACCTACTTAAAGGAGAGTTACTTGTCTCCCAATTTCAAGTTTCAGTCCATCACTGTAGGGAAGTCAAGTGGGCAGGAGCTTAAATCCACAGACAACACAACCTACAAAGAAGCATTTTGTGAAGTACTTCTTCCAACTGGACCTCACCCAGTTTTCAACATCTCCAAATCCTACCGTCAATCATGAATGCACCAGTGGAGTAATTCACTGGTAGGTAGGAGGCTCATGGACCATTCAATCCTCACCACCAGCCAGGAACTGAGACTTAAGCATATGGAACATTTGGGGGTGTACTTCCTATTTTATATGTAACAAGATAGACTTGTATCTCTAGGAAAAGTTCTCACACAGAAACCTTTACAAATCAAGAGTACTCAGGGCTGAGGCTGGTAGCTCAGTAGTAAGGGTGCTTGCTTCTCACTTAAACAAATTGAAAATAATTTTCTGGATCTAAAGTCAAGTAAATAATAAGAAGGAGGAAGAGGAGAAAAATCAAGAAGAGGAATAGAAAGAAAATGCAAAAAAAAAAAGAGTAAAAGCTGGGAGTAAAAAAATATATTTAATTCGTAATTTTCAGAAGCATCTCATGACTATAAATCCCTTAAGAATCACACAATAACCCAAACCAGAGTTTCATTTATTCCCTTGATTTCTTAAATTAATTTTTAAGTGTTAGTTCTTTGAGAGTTTCTCACATTTTGATTGTATTCACAACTCTTCCCACATTCATACACTTCCCTATCCACCCAATTTTGCATCTTTGGTTTTTAAATCCTTCAAGACAAATTTGTGCTGCCAAAACATTCTTGAACATATGGTCTTCCACTGAAAATTGGTCAACTTATGGGCTACACTCCTATAGAAAAATGCTTCTTTCTCTCCCAGAAGATAACATTTGCCAATAGCTGCACACCTAGGAGTGGGACAGTGTGCTGTCCTCCCCTGTCTATGCTGGTATTTGGTTTAGCTTGGGTTTCATGAGCTTTATGTATGCTGTCACAAAGTCTCAGGGTTTCTATGACCTTCCTTTTCTGCTGTGTTTAGAAGATAATGTTTCTTTGTAGTCATCCACCATTTCTGGCTCTTAAACCTTTTCCATCCCTTCTTCCACAATAATCCCTGAGCCTTGGGAGAGAGGGTGAGGTATGTATGAAAATTTCACAGTCTCTTATTCTCTACATCTTTGCCAGGTGTGGACCTTGGTGTTAAACACCATCTACTGCAAATAAAAGCCTCTCAGATGACAGTTCTTAGCTGTATTGATTTATAGGTACAATGGTGCCATTAATAGTTGGATTAATAGGGTGTCCATTTAACAATGTAATAGCAGTGTGTTCTCCTCTGTGATTTGTATAGGCCATTGTCAGCCCAAAAATAGGCCTGATAATCGTATCAAGAATATGTGTCATCTTGTGAAGCAGGACTTAAATCTAATCACAAAATAAATGGTTACTCTCATACTGTTTGTACTACTATTATACAAAGAAACATGACTTGCCAGGCCAGTCATTCTTTTGTAGCTTGTATGGATCACAAGAGGGAATTACGGATAATTATTTTTCCCCGTCTGTAGTTTGCATAGCACTATAAAAGCTAGCTAGTATGGATGAAGCATCAAGCTTCACACCATCTTGATTTCACCATGTTCTACCACTCAAGTATGTGGTGTCTTCAGCAATAGGCTCTTATTTTTGAGTTCTAGATGGTAATCAAGGGAAATAATTGGTAATGTTAGGGAGTCTCTCAGACCTCATTGTCCCAGCAGTTCCAAAAGAAGTAACTCATTCCTGTCACTGGGCCTTTTATTATTAGCCACTCATGTCTACCAGGGCCATTGTTGCCTGTTATAGGGATATAGATGATAGATAGATAGATGAATAGATAGATAGATAGAAAGATAGATAGATAGATAGATAGATAGATAGATAGATAGATAGATAGATAGATAGATGTAAAGATAAATGTATATCTATGTGTATGTATATGTAAGCCTTTGTAGTAGTTGGTTAGCAAGAACATTTTTCAGAAGGTTTTTGTTTTTAATTGATCTAAAATAAAAGGCTTTTCATGGGGCTGGAGAGATGACTCAATACTTAAGAATACTTGCTGCTTGAAGGAATGCCCAAGCAATGCCTGGCCCAACCCAATATCCACCCCATAGGAGAGAGCCAACCCCTGACACTATTAGTAATACTTTGCTATGCTTGCAGACAAGAGCCTAGCAAAGCTGTCCTGAAAGGCTTCACCTAGCAGTGGTTTGAACCAGATGTTGAGAGTCACAGCCAAACTTTGGGTGAAGCATCAAGAGTCTAGAGGGAAAGTGGGGGAAGGATAAAAGGACCTGGAGGTGACAAGAGCTCCACAAGAAGACCAAGGATCCAACTAACTAGGGCCCAGAGGGCCTATGGAGTCTGAAGCTCCAATCATATACCACGCATGGACTGGAGCTAGGTCCTCCACATAGATATAGTCGATGGTCAGCTCAGACTTCGTGTGGGTCCACTGGAAGGGGAGTGAGGGCTGTCTCTGACATAGACTCTGTTGCCTACTTTTTGATCCCTTTCCCCTGAAGTAACTGCCTTGCCAGACCACAGGGGAAGAGAATGAAGTGAAGTCGGTCCTGATGGGGAGCGGGAGGGAAGGGGAGACTGCGAGGAGAGGAGGGAGGGGGCTACAACCAGGATGTGAAGTGAATAAATAAATAAACAAATAATAATGACTACTTCTGTTCTAGCACATGTCCTGAGTTCAATGCCCAGCACCCACATGGCAGCTTAGAACCATCTACAATTCGTTTTCCAAGGTATCTGGCTCTCTGCTGCATCTGCACCAGGCATACATTGACTGCACATTCAGGCAAAACATTCATACAGATAAATTATTTTCAATATGAGTATAAGTATAGAAAGCCTCCTTATAAATCTTAGCTACCTTTACAGTTTAAACCTACTGGGATAGCTGGAAGATGAAAGTCAAAAATAGCCAGTTAGAGGACTGTGGGAAAATATGACACACTTGAAGATGTGGTTCTATTCAGAATCAATGTTATCATCAGTGTCACCATTAGCATCAAAGGGAAATTCTAGGAAGCAAAACATGCATTCAAAGGAGAGGGAAAGTTACAGGAAGATAGGTGTGAAATTACATGTGAATGTGTGTATGTGCATGTAAGCTAAGAGAAAAAGGGTGATTGGGTAGAAGAGACATAAATGCTTAATTTCATAAGGTTAAAGCTTATGAGTAGAATGCTGCCATGCTAACAGATTTCAAGCAGACCCTTACTTCTGGAGCTCATCATCCATTCATATTTGCTCTTTGGCCTTCCCAGTGGATCCATCTGCTCCTCATGGAAACCTACAATTGCTGTTAATGAATTCAATGTTCCCTAAGTTTTCCATAAAGGGTTTTTGTTCAATGAAATGGAACTTAAGTAGCTCAACAGTTTTTAAAAGAACCAGTCATAGGTTGTACAGTGTTACTCTCACTGCCCTCCTCTGTGCTCTGAGGTCCTAATTAGAGCCACAGCTATCCCTGAACTATTTTGGCCTTTTCCTTTATAGCACAACATGTAATTCCTATTAGTATAATAAACCGGTAACTTCAGTACTTGTGAAAACTGAATAAAGTTTATAAGCCTATCAAAATACCTCTTGTTTCTTGTAAATGTTTAGGAAACATCCCTGAAATGTTTCTGAGAATTAAATTTTAAGATTTAGCAGGAACTAAAGAGTGACCTCACAGTGCACCTTGCTTCCTTCTGAATGAAGTACATACCCTACTCTAGAAGGGCCAGGGAGGGAGAGCCACCAGTACTCAAGAGGAAAGTCAAGAGACAGATTGTGATGAAGAGTCAAGCTTCTCACCACTACATGTGGCCCTGAGAAGCTGTGCTGAGATCCCCACTCTAAAGACATTGAGCAGGATACCATGTCTGAAATAGCATTTCACATCCTTGTTCTTCAGCAGGGGTTTGAAACTCTATCCACATCAAAATAAATGATAAAAAGTCAGGGTCTTTGCAGGCTTTAGAAAGACTGCAGTTTTTCCTAAGCTACAGCATCTTTAGGAGGCAAATCCAATTGCCAACCTCATTGACTTATGACCATTCTTCCAGTTTGCTTTCTGTTTCTGTGATAAGCACGATGGCCAAATATCTACAGGATAAAAAGAGGTTTATTCAACTTGTACTTACAGTTCAACACTGAAGGAAGTCAGGGCAGGAAGTGAAACAGAGACCGTGATTGCTACTAGCTTCCTGCTCTGCTCCTGTTCGGCTAGCTTTCTTCTACAACCATGGACCAACTGCTCAGAAGTGGCACCACCCAGAGTGGTGAGGATAAAGTCCTCCCACATTAATTACCAAGAGAGACGATGCCCAACAATCCAACCTGATGGGACAATTCATCTAAGGTGCCTTCTTTATAAGTGATATTAGTTTGTGTCAAGTTGACAAGCATTAACCAGCACAATGAGTAGATAATAAAAATTGATGGATATTTGACAAAGAATTAAAACTCTTAGCCATCACCACTAGTTCTTAACAGTGGTGACATCTTAAGAAGCCCTGATCAAACCCTGAGATGCTTCCAAAGAAGCTCTGTGGTTCATGTAGCTGTTTGCAATCTTAATACCTTCCTAGCTAGTTTTGACAAAGGCATTCTAAAACCCATCTCTGCTTAAGCCAATGAAGTATTTAGAAATCACTTCATGTGGGAACATTGTAACAGTTCCAAATACTAGTGGCTTATGTATAATCAGCTCTTTTGCTAATAATGCAGGTGATTTTTACCTTTAAAAAAAGAATTTTTTGTTTTGTTTGTTTATTTTTTATTTTTATTTTTTGAGATAAGTCTCTAGTCTTTATTATTATTATTATTATTATTATTATTATTATTATTATTATTATTTAATTTATTCAGATTACAACTCAATTGTTATCCCATCACTTGTATCCTCCCATGCCTCTCTCCCTCCCGTTTTCACCCTATTCCCCTCCCCTAGGCCTAAGACCAAGGGGGACTCCCTCCCCCACTATATGGTCATAGGCTATCAAGTCTCATCTTGGTAGCCTGTTTATTCTTTCTTTGAGTGCCATCTGAGTGGGTTAACCCAGAAGCAGAAAGACTCAGATGGTATATACTCACTTATAATTGGGCACTAGCCCAAAAGGCATGTCCTATCAAAGTCTTCACTTACCAGGAGATTGGGATAGATGTGAGGACATCCTACTGGGACTCTAGGTAAGAGAAATATACGAGATGGGGAAATAGAAGGACCCAGAGGGTCCTAAAAACCTACAAGAACATCGTGATGGGTGGATCGGGGCCCAAGGGGTTCTGCTCAAACTATTGCACTAACTGAGGACAATATGAGTAGCAAACATAGAACCCCTACTATGATCTAACCAATGGACAGGACATTCTCCACAGTTATGTGGAGAGCAGGGACTGACTCGGACATGAACTCTGGTGCTCCATGTTTGACCACCTCCCCTTGGTGGGGAGGCCTGATGGCACTTAAATAAAAGGATTTTTACCTTAGCTGGACACGGTGGCATACACCTATAATCCCAGCACTCAGGGAGACAGAGTTAGAAGCCTCTGTGAGCTAGAGGCTAGCCTGGTCTACAAAAAGAGTCCAGGACAGCCAAGACTACACAGAAAGCCTGTCTCAAAAAAAGTCTTAATTACTTACTATCCCATTTCTGCTATCATATTTTTTCTTTGAAACATACTTGTGCCTTTGACTTCTATATTACCTGAAGACTGCTTTTTATTAAGTCTTTCTGTGCTATCCAGAATAATAGTTTAGCCTTCATCTGTCCTTCCTTATAAACACATTTCTCCACACTATCATACCTTTGATATTTTCCAATTTTTTTTATCTTTTATTTCATTTCTTTTATGAGTATCTCATCACCATCATCCAGAGCTCAGCCGTGGGAGCTCTCATTTTCTATATACTGGCCATTTTTTTTATAGATTCACATCTTTAAATCTACTTTATAAACAAATTACTTCAAAATATGAGTCTCTAGCTGAACTCTCTTTTCATATCCAACTGTTTGGAATTTCTATCAAAATGTTAAGGAGGTACATGAAATAAATGCTGCCTCAAGCTGGATTTGAAAATTTCATCTCTAAATCTGCTCTTCTTGGTCTCTGCCACCTCATTGATGGGCAGTACTATCTGTTTGTGAAAGACATACATAACTGGGGATGGGCTTGTTCCCCCTATTCTCTTATTTCATCTATCTCATATTTTATAAAATTCAATTGGCTTTATTTTCAAACCATAACTTCTCACCACCTATGGCACCATTCTTCAACTTAGTGAAATGGGAACCTAGTCCAAGAATCATAAACAGAAAGATCATGGTATGATATGGAAGCACCTCTGGCTTTGTAGATAAGGAACTATCAAAGATAGGTGGAAAAAAGCTGGAAGCCAATCACAAGCCCATTACATACATGATGGCAGCACTTACTTCTGTTTCCCCTGTATCTATAAACATGTCTGGCCTGTGATAAAGACTCAGTAAGCACTGTGTTAGGGAATCAGTACAGCACCCACAGACGTGCGACAAGCTGGGGAAATGACAGTTTATCATGATAGAAAGTAGACTGAATAAGACACTACTTCAGCCAAAAATACCCAATGGAGTACCAACACATATGATAAGCATTGAATGCTTTAAAATAATGTCTGGTTAATGGACAAATGAAGAGATAGACAAGACAAATAGATCTATAGATAAAAAGACTAGTAGGAAGACATGATGAAAAAGAGGGCTGAAAGAAACATTCCAGCAGAATCTTCACCAAAGCACAAAAGAAGGATGTGACAAAGACACCTTCCACTCAAAGTCTCCAAATTAAACACACACACACATACATACACACATGCATGTGCACACCACATGTACACACATGTCACACATACATACCACACACACATGCATGCACACACACACACACACACACACACACCACATAAATGTTTGTACACACACATTTATATTACTGGCCAAAGTGCTTGCTATAACTGTATGAGGGCCTGAACTTGAATCATCACCACCCATGTAAAAGCTGGGCATGCGTGCCTATGCATATAATCCCAACACTCCTGAGTGAAGTAGGAGGCAAAGATGGAAACAGAGTTTCCAGAAGCTTCTGACCTAGCTAAGTGGGCCTGTACACCTAAAAAAAGAAACAAAAGAGACTTTTTCAGACAAATGGAATCTGAGGACTGACAGCTGTGACTGTCCTTTGACCTCTACATGCTACACAGGGATATATGTACACACTGTGGTACACATATCCCTGTTCTCTCTTCTTCTCTCCCTGCTCATCATACATACACGACACATACAAAAATTAAAATCTCCTATGTTTAAGTTTGCAATACTTCATAGAATTGTCCACATATTGTAGCATAATGGTCTGACTTGTTCTGTGACAAACTAAAAGATTAAGTACTTTATTATACCAAATTCTAAGTATATTTCTTAACACTAAGCATCACTGTAATCCAACTAGTATTGGCACATATCGTCTCTGCTCCCCCGATTCCCATTCTGTGTTCTGTAACTATCACTTGACCAGCCCTCTACCATGTAATAATGCATTTTACCTTTATCTTTAATTCATCCTTTTATTATCAGTTTGGATATAAAAAATACCTAAAACAGACAGAAAAACTTCATTCTTTCTTCCTAGTAATTTCTGAGTTTTGTCCAAATCACACAGACAGTTGCTTCTTTGCCACCCTGGTCACTTTATCCATCATCCCTGGCTCAGAATTTCCTGAGAGAAGGTTTAAAAGTTATTAACAGTGGCTGTGGGGTTAGAAGCCAAAACCAAGCCCTAGGCAATGACAGTTCAGCACTGTGGACAGCAATGCATGTGTTCGTGTGCCCCCCCCCCCCAAGAAGATCCTAAGTTTCCTCTATATCCATATTACATTAGCACATTCATTCCAAAAATACAGCAATGAAAATAACATGGCAGACACATTGAATACAATATATGCACTGAGTATCAGTCTAATTTATTTGTTCCTGTGTTGGGAAAGGTCAATCGACCTGGCTTTTGAGAAATTGTGAAACTTGCCAAATACTGATAACAAATAATGCTTAAGACAAATCCTTTATCCCTGTATTAAACCTATGCAATCTCTCTCTCTCTCTCTCTCTCTCTCTCTCTCTCTCTCTCTCTCTCTTTCTCTCTCTCTCCCTCCCTCTCCCTCTCTCTCTAGGCCTGCCTTCAGGGAGTCCCATGAAACCCTCAGTTAAATGAGCCTCTAACTCAATGTCTCATTGAGAGAAACATGATAACCATTAGGTATATACAAGGAAAGCCATCACTGTGTGAGGGAGAAAGAGGGGCCCTCTAAAGACAAGTCTTCTCCCCAGGAAGATGGACAGGTAGCTCACTATGAGGTCTTCTGTACACATAAATCTCAGAGATAGGCACATTCCACCTATAAACACTTGAATGTGTTTTTGTTTTCATGTCTCTGATGTCTACATTTTTTCCCAAGCATCTCAGTTTCCTAATCAGTCCCACATGTCTGTTCTCAGTTATGTATTTGAGAACCAGCCAGACAAGCAACAAAGTCCTTGGCCACAGAAGCACCTGGCTCTCAAGGATGCCTGCCTCATCTTAAATCTAGCAGAGGCTCTTTGATCTCCTCAGTTAGACAAGGTTGTGGCCAGGCGTTTGAGCAATATCTTTCCAGAATCAGTGTTCCTTCCTCCCAATTCCTTCTCTAAACAGGGACACTGATCCCTCCCCCTCCCATTCCTCCTCTCTGACAGATCTGAACAGTGGACCTATTAACTGGATCCTATTGATACCTCCATGACATATATAGGGTTGTACTCTCTTTAACCAAAACATAGGAATATGCCTATCTCTAAGAAGAATATAAATCAAAGGCATAAAATGCCACTTAAGGAGATTGCCTCAACACTGGGACAACAAAATGAGCTTTAATATACATAGGTCTCTGCCTCCAAAGTGCTGGGACTAAAGGTGTGCACCACCAATACCCTGCATTGATCAGATTCTTTAATTTGGGGAGATCCACACTAAATACTGGCATGATCTTTCAGCTGCAAGCCAGATAAAAGGAAGCTGAGAAGTGGAGACTTGGCATTTTGCCTGCTTGCTTTCACTCTTGCAATTATATTAATCTATATTGTTGCTACCATTGTGTCATGTACTCACTGATAATAGGAACAACATCTTCAGGATTGCAAAATAGGCTAAATATCAGCACGTCTTCAGGAACCTCCATCCTTAAGCACCAGATTGGAACTACTGAGATATCAGCTCCATGGACAGAGCAACTACTGGATTCTCCACTTCTCTAATGTAATACGGCCATTGTTAGGCTACCCAACCTAATAAATCTCCTCTTAATATATATTCGTTCTGTCAGATCCATCCCTCTAGAGAATCCTGACAAATACAGGGTTTGTGTTTTGAAATGTTTTATTTACCCATGGTCCTGGGAATTGAACATATAGTGTTGAACAAGCTAGACAAATGATTTACCACTAAGTCACACATGCCCAGTCAAATAAATTTTTTTAAATGAGACACTTTTTCACATTTTTAATCATATTTTTCACATTACACCTCAATTGTTATTCCCCTAACTTGTATCTTCCTGTTCCCACCCTCTCTCCCTCTTTCACCTTATTCCCTTCCCCTAGACCTCTGATAGAAGTAGGCCTCCTCCCCCCACCACGTGACCACAGCCTATTAGGTCTCATACAGATAGTCTGCTTCCCCTTCCTCTATGTGCCACCAGGCCTCCCAACCAAGGGGAAGTGATCAAATTGGGGGCACCAGAGTTCATGTCAGAGGCAGCCACTGGCTCTCCCCAGAACCATGGAGAATGAGCTGCCCATTCGCTAGATCTGAAGAGGGGGGGTCTAGGTTTACTGCATGCATTGTGCTTGGTTTCAACAGAGAACTCCTACAGCTGATAAACACCTTTAGTAAAAATGAGACTTCTTGTGATGACCTTCTGCAGGGATTGACGGTAATGGTCTGGCAGTGCTGTGTTGGGAACAAAGCACAGGGCTGAGAAAGATGTACACCTGCTTCCAGTCCCAGTATTTTAGATTACTATGTGACACTAGCCTCGCTACTTAGTTTTTCTTAGCTTCAGTTTCTTCACTTGCAAAATGAGAATAATACTATCCACTTTTTCGTGTACTTCTAGTGACTTCTAAAAGCTAAAACATGAGAGACCTATGTATACTTCAGTGTCTTCTCTACATCACAAGCTCAATGCCGTGTGCTCAGCAGAATATCATGAAATTTGCAATTCATTCTCAGATGGCTTAGAAAAACATAAAGCAATCCATCTGTAAGTTTATATTTTTATTGAAATAGGAGTATTTTTAAATTGTACTGAGAAATGTATGGGGAATTTTTAATGTCTGAAGACCATAATATACTTCTGAAATATCAAACATATACAGTCAAAAAGTGCCATTACTTCAATTTAATTTTTTTAAATTGATAAGATGCAAGTAAAATTCAATCAGGAATTTCAACCCATTCTAAATTCATGAGTATAAAGATAAATAACTAATAAAATACTGAGAATTACAAAGATAAGTTTGCAGTGTATTACATTTCAATGTGTTTCAAAGTCATTATAATCACAAAAAGAAAATACAGATACCATCTTGCAGACCATGGGAGATAAACAGAATAAAAAAGCTATTCATAAGTCCATCCAAAATAGCCAAGCAGAAAACTCATATTCAAATCATAAGACAAAAGATGAGTAGTTTAATCATTAGGCTAATGGTTAATAATTTGAAGAGAAAACTAGCTACATGGTACTATGTAACTGTGCTGGTTACTCATCTCATTGCTATAATGAAATACCTGGCAAAGGCAATTTGAGGGAGGAAGTGTTTATTTCAGCTCTTGATTCCAATGGTGCAATCTATCGTGGCAGGGAGGATGACAGCAAAAGCAACAGGCAGCTAGTCGCATTGCATTCACAGGCAGGAAGCAAAAGTCAATGAATGCCCATGCTCAGCCCACTTCTTCCTTCTTTTCAGTCCAGGACCCCAAACCATGGAATGGCACTATTCTGACTTAGCCTAGATCAGTTTCAACTACCCAGAGAATTCCTTCATTGGTGATTCTAAATCCTATCAATCAGACAATCAAAATTGACTATCACAATGTCAAGGTAACTTCTAGGTACATTGATGCTTGAACACAAATAATGATACATTTTTTAAAACCCAGAGAAACATAAATCAATACTTCTAAAACCTTGAGGTACAGAAGGACATTCTAAATATGGGCCCAATGCAGGAACAGAGGGGCATAAGGGCAGTTATTTGTACATGTGTATATAAAGCATTTGTGTATCAATAAGTGTTCAAGTAAAATATTTGTAGAAAAAACAGAATAGGATTATTGTCCTGTGATGACTAATTTTGATTGTCAAGTCAAAAATTGACTGATAAATACCTAGAAGATTGGTAAAGCATACTTCTGGGCATGTCTATATGGGTATTTAGAGAGATATATAATAATAAAAATCTTGAAACAAACAGAATTTAAAAATCTAAAAACTGTCAAAGAAATGATGCTATTATACTACACAAAATGATGGGTTAACTTTCATAATATCTTGTCCCTCATTATATGGCACGTGAAATTCTGGGGTTCTATCTGTGTGGTAGCTTTTTACTTCCCTGAATATTTAGTTTTATCCACCACAGCTGCAGCTTACACTAAGGAAGAGACTGTTCTCTGGACCCAGCCTAATCATGTGAGCGCTTTAGAGACCTCTCCTGTAGGTGACAGAGGAGGAAGCCAAAGATCCAACAACTCAGTGCATCAGTGTTGGTGTGAAGACAAAGAAGACACATTGCAAGAAAGTTAGCTGGTGTCAAGCTACTAGGAGAAGTACCCTAAATTGCTACGTTCTGTGGCAATTTATTATATATCAATAATACACTAATGTAAACACAGTCACATAAAATTTTTCCTAATGATTAAAAATTATATTTTCACTACACTGAAAGAAAATTGATGAAATGTTTATAATGTGATGTTTTAAAATGAAACAAACCCAAATATATTGTATGACCACAGTTTTGTTAAATATGTATGCCACATGAAAGAAAGCATGTATATACATCAAAAATGGCCTCAGATGTAATATCAGATGAAAAGATTGGATATTTAAACCCATGTGAGTTTCTGATCCATTTATTTCTAAAATTAACAAATAGAAACAAAACCGCCCATATTTATTACAACCACTGGGATTAGAGTCTCGCTCTGAGAGCTTCTAATGTATGCCAGCTACTTAATCAGTGAGATAGGAAAGAACATTTATCTTTAGACTAAAATTATATATTAAACTCCATTATGGAAGAAAAACACATAAACACAAGCTGAACACAATGGGGCTGTTATGCCTCTGACCACTCTGGGACCAGCCCAGGTGTGACATCAATTCTGAAGCCTATGCCTGCCCAGTCTGGCAGGCAAGCAGCCTGTTCCCTGCCACTGCAACAATATTAGCCTTCTCTGTTAATCCTACTAATGCACTCACAATCTCCTTGACAGGCTGCCCATCATATCCCTGCGCTGGGGCAAAAGCCTTGAGAGGTGGCAGTGATGAGGGGATTACTGAAAGGACGCCCAGGAGGACAGAATCCCCCTCCTACTCCCACTTTGTAGATAGGCTGCATACCACAGAGGGCACCAGCAAAGGCTTGTCCTTAACACCAACCTCTTGGCATAGAAGTAACAGAGGGAGAAAGCCACCTACCCCAAGGATTGGCCAGGCCATTCTTCCAATCTCACCATGAAAAAAGAAAGCAAGTTAAGAGGGAGTACACAGGGCGAGTGGCTTGGCATTATTTCTTCATACCAAAGCCCCCCCCCCCACCCCCTCTCCTCTGAAAGCCCTATCTATCTATAGACAATGAAAAGATTCTCAACTCTGAGAATGTGTCTTCCTATTGGTGGTTCTCAACCTTCCTAATTCTGAGACTCTTTAACACAGTTTCTCATGTTGCAGTGACCCCCAACCATAAAATCACTTTGGTCGCTGCATCATAACTGTGGGATTGCTACTGTTATGAATCATCGTGTAAATATCTGTTATGCGGGCTATTTGGTGTATGACTCCTGGGTGGGTTGCAAATCTCATGTCAAGAACTGCTGTTCTCGGTACTCCTCCCGCTGCCTTCCCCTTTCTACTCATTTCCTTAGTGACTGGCTGACGTTCTATGAAAGCCTTGTCTACAGCTCCGTCTTCGATTATTAGTTGGATTGCTGTAATTTGACTTATAAGTTCTCAGCAGGATCACTTGAAATGCTTTATCTTTTTAAGAACTATTACAATTTATTCATATTACATCCTAATTGTTATCCCTTCACTTGTATCTTCCCGTTCCCAACCTCTCTCCCCCTTTTGCCCTATTGCCCTCCCCTAGTCTTCTGATGGAAGGGGACCTCCTCCCCCTCCATATGACCATAGCCTATCAGGTATCAATATATGGTAAAAAAAAATGAAAATAAAACATACTGTCTTCATGTTAACAGATTGTATTTGAAAAACCAACATATTATTTAACCCAAAGCAGCTAAGTGTGTAACCTTGTAGAAAAGCATATACTTCTGGGCCTCCATATCCTCATTAAAAGGAAAACGCAGTTTGTGGTTGTAAATATCATAGCATATTTTGGGTGTGATAAGAGCTACATAAAATATAGCTTCTTCTTAAATTCTCATTCTCAACAGCATCCCTCACCAAGGGCAAGTGTTAGTTGGTCAGTTTGTCGGTTGGTTGATTTTCAAAGAGAAGGAGAAGAACCTCATGGAGTCTGTGACATTGTCTTGCCCAGAAGAGACTTTAAAATAAGTTGGTTCTCTTCTTGACCAGACACATGTTTCTAAGCCAGAGTAGCAGATGCGTGCTTCAGAGGCCACCTGAGGCACTTGATCAGCTGTGCACCCATGTTTCTGGCTGTGTGCTTGCTAGGATGGTTCCTGCACTTCAGAGATCCTGGTGTCAGCTAGACAGCATATAACTAAACACCCATTGTGGGAAACAGTGAAATCAACAAGCCAGAAGGAGTAAATGGGCTTTCCCCCGGTTCCCTGACAGCTACTCGGACAGCTCCACAAATACCTTCCTTCTTTGTAGCCAACAGACAGCCACATTGCACACGCAAGCTCTATACAGTGCTTTCTAGCACAGTCAGAAGTCACAAGATGCCTCCAATTCCACAGCAGAAACCAGGTAATACTTGGCTTGGGCTCATCTGTAATTTCAAATTTTGAAGATTATATTATTTATGCATAGCGGTCAAACTATGCACATATTCTTTGAGAGTCCTATACCACATCTAAGATCAAGTCTAGAGTTGAAGGGTGAGTGTGCCTGTGCGCTGGGAATACAGCTGGGGTGCCTGTAAGCATTTCCATTTTAACACAGCAGTATGGTCAACTCTGCCTAACTACCAGGAGTCTTTGAAATCTGAAATGAGTTTGACTTCATCTGTTTCTCTAGAAACAAATATTTACAACTCAAACCTTTATGCTAATTATTTCAAATTTTTTGGTTTTTTTTTTTTTTTGGCATTGTTCTTGCTTTGAAAAAGCAGTTGCCTTAGCTTTATTGTGCTTCTGAGACCAGTGAGAAGAGACACATGCTTCAGCGTGTTGCCTGAATATGAAATTTATTTACTAATTACAGCTATTTTAATCCATGTCTGTCTGGCATATGGTTCATAAAAAGGCCTCTTTCTTCTCGCCTGAATCCATATATCCACAGGAGTGTTATATCTATCCCCAAAAGAAGTAAAGAATCAGAGCTGGGGGGCGGGGGTTGGTTGATGTTAATTTGCATTTGTTTGTCTGCTTAGTTTGGATTTTTTTCAGTGCATATATGTAGTACCGCCAGGAATAAAACTCATCTTGTAGGCTGCTAGTATTAGACATACTATGATTTTCTAACACTGTTTCCTGAATTCTGGGATAATAGCCATGTACCCCCTCACCAGACTGAAATCAAAGTATCTAGGGAAAAATAATGTTTGTTCATTACTAATAACAAAAAACAAACTTAGTCAATCTTAGAAAATAACTCTGATATAATTTCATACCTATTTCAAGTTTTGAGATCAAAATCAGCTACAGAGCTAGTCATGTTCATGGATGGCCAAATAATAGGTGGATAGATTTACCAATATTGCTGACATTTATGGTACCAATTTAACTTTATTTATGAAAAAGGAAAGTGTTGGGATTAGTGCACAGGTACTTTTTAATTCTCGTTGACAGGGAAGGACAGACACTCTGAGGTGGTCCAGGATTTGGCTAAGGCCCTACACCGTTCTGTGGTAGAGTTCATCCTAAGTTAAGAGGTGCTACTTTCCAGTCTCTCTCATGCTAAATGCTTCAGTCAGTATTATTTGCCAGTTATGATGTGTTAATGGAGGAAGTGCTTGGCCTGTCTATACCCATGTTAACACAGCCTAGAGTTTCTTCTTTAGACACTTCATACAGACTGAAGAGAAGCTTTATCTCAATAACTATTTCTCTTCCTAAGCAAAGAAACACCAAGAAATACATATGCCACAATTTTAGGAAAGAATTCATCCCTTTAGGAAATATTTTGATGCTAAAGGAAACTAATCTAGTACTCTAGACAACTTTGAAGCAATTCCTAAAAATTACATTGCCAAAATACGTAATGAGGCTTAAAATTCTACACACAAATTTACATGTAAAATTATATCCTAGCAAGAGACAAGGAACCAGGGCATGAAATAGCCAGTTTCCCTGCCAATGGGTTAGAATCTCTTCTTTTTATAAACAGAATACTAGAAGACAGTTTTAATGACTTAAACTTAAAGAGGTTGCAGCTAAGCTAGAAATATTAAGAAACGTAGAAGCCAGAGGAGTCAAGGAAAGCAGGAGAACTTGGCCCACAGAATCAGCTAAGCTCATAGGGGCTCATAGGGGCTCACAGAGACTGAAGCGGCACTTATGGGCCCTGTGTGGGTCTGCGCTGGGTCCTCTACATATGTTATGGTTGTCAGCTTACATTTTTGTGGGATCCCCTAAGAGTGAGAGTGGGGTATGTGTGTGTATGTCTCTCTCTCTTTTGCCTGCTCTTGAGACCCTTTTTGCCCTACTGGTAGCCTCACACAGCCTTGATATGCGGGTTTGTGCCTAGCCTTATCCCATCCTGTTACCCCATGGGTGGTAGATATTCCTGGGAGGCCTGCTCGCTTCTGAAGAGAAAAAAGAGACTTGGTATAGGGTAGAGGTGAGGTGTGGGGGATAGGAGGGAGGGAGAGGAAACTGCAGTTTTAAAAAAAATATCAAATTTTGCTCTTATCCACAAGACCTTAAATATCAATAGCTAAGAATGTTGTACAATGTTATAAGATCATCTCAGAGCACTTTATGTCAACAGACAAGGATTGGGTTCCAAGAATCAGAACTCAGGTCATTGACACTACATAGCAAATGCTTTTATCCACTAAGCCAACTCCCCCACCCAAGAAAGTATGTTTTATATATAGTAGGAAATAATTCAAGTGCCAGTGGGTTTCTCCTCAGAAGCCATTTGAGTTAAAAGGACACAGCATTGTTTTCCAAGTGTTGAAATAAAATAACCATCTTTCAAACCAGAATTTTGTCCCTAGTGACATTGTCCTGTAGGGGTGACAGAAAGATGAAAGAAAATTAAATTTTATGCCAGCAGGATATCAAATAGAATAGATTTAAAGAATATCAAATAGAAAGAAAATGAAATAAGGAAATTTGGAACACCAGGGACCAATGAACAAGGGGAAATGCAAAAGTATGCAAAGTACACAGAAGATTCACTGACCTGTGATTGTCTAAATTATATGCAATTGTTTAGGCCAAACATATAGCATTATTTTATGTGGGTGGATCTCAAACATGCAAAGGAAATGGTTAAGATAACTATGCCAGAAACAAGAGGATAAAGGGACTTAAAAGGACAAAAAAAAAATTTATAATCAATTTGATAAAATATTGACATCTTTTAATGGTGATGAAATAATTTAAAGTTTTGAACATGGTTGCATTTAGAGGAATTTTTACACAATAAAGTACATCACCTTTCTGATTATGATATTGTTATAACCAAAGATGTAATATAGTATGGAATATGATCATGTCCCTTGGTAGAACCTGTGTAAATACTTGGTCTCCATGGCAGTGGCACTGAGAGGAGCTGTGAAGCTTTAAAGCATATGGGCTAGTGAGAGGTCCTTTGGTTATTTGGGGGCATAAACAAAAAGGAGTCTGTTACCATAACATAGATTCCAGACCATGCCATCCTTCAGAAACACAAGGAAGATAAATCTCTCCTTACTTCATAACTAGTCTGTGTTGGACTTTTTGTCATGGTAATGTGAAAAATTCCAAATCCTGGGGAATATGACGGAGAATGAATATTGATCATGTTAGTGATAGAAGTTGTACTAATTTTATTTAGCATAACAATACAGCAGGATAATAACCTTAATGCTCAA
Source organism: Acomys percivali (assembly GCA_907169655.1). Classification (NCBI taxonomy): domain Eukaryota; kingdom Metazoa; phylum Chordata; class Mammalia; order Rodentia; family Muridae; genus Acomys; species Acomys percivali. The sequence goes on along the minus strand of OU015742.1, from coordinate 114,778,909 downwards.
ATGTGATGGTCTGCCTTACACTGTCATAACAAAACTGTGGTACATTTATACTATGGAATACTACTCAGCTATAAAAAAAAAAAAAAAACAGAGAAATCCCAAAATTTGTGGAAAAATGGATGGAACTAGAAAAGATCACACTGAGTGAGCTAACCCAGAAGCAGAAAGACTCACATGATATATACTCACTTATAATTGGGCACTGCTTCTCTCCCAGTGCTGCACGGCCTCTGTGTGCTGACCCAGAGGAAACACTTCCCAGAGACTTCACCTCAATGATTCTGGAGTCTTATTAGTCACAGGTGATATCTCAGCCCCACTTGGACAATTCGAATTGGTTAGCTGAGAAAGCAAAGGCTTCCCTTTAGTGGTCCTGGGCTCTTGTTCACAGCTGTCACTTCAGCCACAGCTCACCATAAACTACACGTTCCTAATTCAAATATATCACACAAACAGGCCTGAAGGCATCTTTGAGGAACTCTCAATATCCCTCTGAGACTTCACAAACCCACGCGTCTACTTTCTGCATTTCTCTCAATAGATTTAACTTCCCAGCTCTCATTGAACCTCCCATTAGGATCTAAGCACAAAGAGGCTTTTTCAGACCAAAGTTCCAAACACTTCAATAGATCTTCCCCACAGCAAGGCAGGTTTATCCCAGCAGTACCCATCTCAATACCCATTTCTTCCCTAGTTTGTTTCTTTGTCCAAGACCCAAAGCAAACTGAACAAGAGAGGGTTTACTTGACTTAGAGGTTAAAGTCTATCCTCAATGGAAGCCAGAGCAGGAACTTAGAAGCAGGAGCCAAAGCAGAAACAATGGAGAGATGTTGCTCACTGACTTGCTTCTGAGCTTACATTCAGCTACTTTTCCTATAGCTCCCAGGTACACCTGCGTGGGGATAGTACCACCCACCATGGCTGGACCCTCCCACATCAACTGCCAATCAAGAAAGTGCTCCACAGAGATGCCCTCAGGCCAATACAATAAAAGCAATCCCTCAGTGGAGGTGATTCTTCCCAGAGGTGTCAAAGTAACATCGAGATCAGTCATAACTTTACACGTGTTTGTTTCCACTTTCATTTTTTTTTTACATTTGTTTTATTCATAATTATTGTGTGTGGAGGGAGGCATATGAATACAAGTGCAGGTGCCTATGGAGGCCAGACGCATCGGACTCCCAGGAGCTGTAAGTTACAGGCACTTGTGGGCTGCCAAACGTGGGTGCTAGGGATCAGTCAGTCCTCTGTGCAAACAGAACATACTCTTAGCCACTGAGCCCTCATGTGCATCCCAGGGATGGAATCCAGGGGATCAGGCAAACACCTTAACCCACTGAGCCATCTCATTGGCCCAAGTTTTTTTTTTTTTTCTTGATGGTTTGAATAAGGGATTGGTAGATCCATGTAATGAACCACGTATAAGAAAATGTTGATTGTAAAATCTAAGTGGTGGGTAATTGGGTATTCACTATGAAATTCAATTTCTCTGTGTTTAGAAATGCTTAAATTAAATTACAGGGAGAGAGAGGATGCTGGAGAAATATGTCACTATAGTCCCTCTCTTAGGCCTTCATTCCCAGCTATCACAGTTAAGCACATATTTAGGACAATAAAAGTTGAAATTGTTGAAGATAAAAACTTGCCTGGCTCCCTGCATAGCTACCCCAGCACTGCCTCGGGAGTTTTCCATAGCCACTGTGCCAGCCACACCAAAAAAGTCCCCATGAGTGGTACAGTCAAGAAGAGGCAAAGCTAAACTCCGCTGAGCTAGCCTCACTGACAAGCTGCTTTCCATAATAGTCGCCCAAATCACAGAGTGCTTATGCCCCCCTTTTGTGTAGCCATTACCAAGGACTGGCAAAAAGAGTGTGCTGATGGAAAGTGAGAACATCGTACGTAACATAAATAGGAATTGTGTCCAACATTAAGGACTCCTTATGTCATTACAAAGGCAAATGCTGTCATCAACTAACTTAAGGCATTTCAAGTGGGCACTCCAGTAGCTGAAGTGCATGATTCTAACAAGAACTGCATCAAAGTAGCTCTCCTGTGGTGAGATGGAGGCATTGGTGCATGCCTTTAATCCTGGCACTGAATAGGCAGTGGCAGGTGGACCTGTGAGTTCAGAATCAAACTGGACTACATAGTGAGTTCCAGGAAAGAAAAAAAGAAGGAAAGAAAGAAAGAAAGAAAGAAAGAAAGAAAGAAAGAAAGAAAGAAAGGGAGAAAGAGAGAAAGAGAGAGAAAGGGGAAAGAAAAGAAGAAATGGGCATCAGACAAAAAAGCAACCAGAAATATAAAAGTTAGACTACAAGTTAATAGTAAAATACACATCATTAATTGTGTGTGTGTGTGTGTGTGTGTGTGTGTGTGTGTGTGTGTGTGTGTGCTGGTTAAAGTATCAAAAGAATTAAAGAGGTTTAAAATTTATATACACTATATAAAAGATATGGACCTAACTCAAAATATGGATCTTGGAATAAAGAAATTGCTAGGCAGTTAAGAGCACTCACTGCTCTTGCAGAAGACTTGAGCTCAGTTTCCAGCACCCACATGGTGCCTCACAACCCTCTGTACCTCCAGTTCCAGGGGATCTGATGACCTCTTTTTGTCTCCATGAATATTAGTGTGCATGTGGCCCCCATATGTACATGAAGGCAAATATTCATACATATAAAAATGTATCTTTAACTTCCCCTTGATAGGGAGACTTAGTGACACACAGAGGAAAAGTAAGAAGGATACAAAGAAGAGACCTGATAGGCTATGATCTTATGATGGAGGACAAGGTCCCTTTCTGTCACAGACCTAGGGGAGGGCAATAGGATAAAAGAGGGAGGGAGGGAGGAACAGAAAGATACATGTGAGGAGATAACAAATTAGATGTAATCTGAATAAATTACTTAAATAAAAATTTTTTAAAATAAAAAAGGATGCATCTTATATATACATGGATTTATCGAACAGGTAATAACTCTTCTAGTTTCTCCAAACATCTTAGAGTGCCCATCATAAACATATCATTGTTACCTAGTCTCTGCAGCAAGGACTTAGGGACCATTCTTCATAATCCAAGCATCATCTAGTCTTGTCTCCAGCCTATTGGAGGCCTACAGGAGCTGGCATGTACTTGGAGATGCTGAAGTAATTACACAGAATCATTTTTCTCTCTACTCAGATTAACAAAGGAAACAATGGCACAAGTAAATTAATTAATTAAGGATCATATTCTCTGTAAGTCCTTTGTTTCTTTGGTCATTTTAGAAGTAAAGTCTAGCCATCTTTCCCACTCAAGTCCCCACAATTTCTTATCCATGCCACCTGCAAGCACCTAGCAAGGGTGTCCAGAGCCATCAGCTACAAGCCACAAGTAGGCCAGGATATCTGTGACTGTGGCCCGATGCATACATTATAAGCTTACTTAAAACATGAGACTTTGATTACTTTTGTAATGTAACTGCATGGTTCTAGAGTATAAATCTTGTAGATGACAATGTCCTGTCATTATGTAAAGCAAAATATGTGTGTGTTTACACAACACATGAATACACATTATAAACCCCAGGATAATCCTTCGCAAAAATGTGGCGAAGAAGAAGAAGAAGGAGAAGAAGAAGAAGAAGAAGAAGAAGAAGAAGAAGAAGAAGAAGAAGAAGAAGAAGAAGAAGAA
>OU015742.1:114704790-114770619 GCA_907169655.1 Acomys percivali | reverse complement strand
GAAAGAAAGAAAGAAAGAAAGAAAGAAAGAAAGAAAGAAAGAAAGAAAGAAAGAAAGAAAGAAAGAAAGAAAGAGAAAGACAGAGAGAAAAGAAAGAAAGGTCTGGCCTCCAAGGAGCTGGTTGGGGTGGAGGTGAGGAACCTGGGTGGGGTCCCATGTTCCTTCCTGAGCTCAGCAGGATCCCTGCACCTGGAGAGGCTGGAGTTCCCGCGGTTTATAGCAGCAGACTCGGTCCTTTACAACTCACAGCTTTTCGGGTTTGAGAAGTTAGGAGACTGGGGCCCTGGCATTGAAAAGTAAGGAAATAAGTACAGAGGTCCACCAACACCCTAGGAGCAGGGCTTCCTCTTGCACTGCATCCCTGTCACCATAAAAGGACAAGGTAAGACAAGTTGACAGGTAAAAATTGAACAGAGAAATCTGTTCCTCTCTAAATTAAAGAGCTTTTCTCTCGCGGCCGGAGAGGGAATATCCAGTCTGTCGTGCCTGTAAAATGACCGTTTATTTAATAGTTAAAAAACAAAAAAGAAAAAAACAAAAAACTCCAGTGATAAATGTCCGTTACCGATGGTCAGCATAAAGTGCCAGTCGCAATACAACGTCCGGCTCCTGGACGGCTGCTCGCTCCGGCGGCGCAGCGATGGAACAGGGGAGCGGAGGCCCGGCCCCCCTCCCCCCCCCAGCCCGGGTGCCTAGTCCTCAGCCCGGTTTCTGCGCTCAGAGCTGGAGATCCGCGGCGCAGCCTGAGCGCCCAGGAGTCGCGCGGAGCCGTCGGCCCCTGGGGCCAGAAGGCAAAAGCAGATACAAGGATTACACTTTTGCAGGCTCCCTGGTGTGGGGATAGGGAAGGGAGGGGGCACTGGAAAATGCCAGAACGCGCAGATCTTTTCTTTCCCCCTCTCCGCAGTCAAGACTTTACAAGCTTATATGGTCAGGGGGTGGGGGTGGTAAAGAAAACGTATAAAATAATAATAGAAAAAGTAATACTTCTGTGAGAGGCGCCGCTGCGGCTCAGCGGAGTTTTCGTTCTTTCTTTTCTTTTTTCTTCTTTCTTTCTTCCTTCTTTTTTTAAAATGCAGTTTCCCTTCCGCCACGTGAGTTGAGTACCGCCTTTTGGCCAAGAGTTTAGCCGCGTCCTGGGGGAGCCGCCCAGGCTGTAGGAGTCACGGGCAAGGCTCTGGGGCACTGCAAGTGCTGGGGACCCAGGGGACAATGTTGGTGTGGAAGGAAGATCCCGAAAGCCCCTCCCGCCGCCCGCAGAGTAGCTTTCAGCTTGAGTCCCTCCGGAAGAGAAGGCGGCTGCAGGTCCCAGGGTCCTGGTGCCCCGCAGGCTCTGTTTATTTAGCATTTGATCTTGGAGGTTTTGAGCTCCTTCACTTGTGAGTGTAGCGTCTTGTGGACAGCGAGAGTCCGGGACTGGCAGAATCCTTTTCCACACTCTTGACACTTGAAAGGCTTCTCTTTGGAGTGAATGTATCTAAGGGTAGAAATAGACAACATAATACAATGTTTATGAATGGCTGTTCAAGCATCCCCCTCCCACTCCTGTGATGGTGTTTGTGGGTGGGGGGGGGGACAAGGTAGAAATTAAGCAACAAGCAGAGGCTGTGGGTAGGAGTGAGGAGATAGATAGAAAGGCAAACAGGCCACCTGCCTTCCTGGGAGTGATAAGTAGTAAGCGGCAGTGTTGAGTCAACACTGGAGGTCAATCAACAGATCAGGGGGCAGATCTGCACTGCCCCGTGAAGTAGTCACTAGCCCAAGAGATTCTTAAAAACTAAAAATGCATGAAATTAAAATCGAAATGTTTCTGAGATCCTGTTTCAAGTGCCGATCCCCACACCTCTCCGTCACTGCAGGACCGCCTATTGGACAATTTGCAAGGGCTAAGAAAAGGACAAGGAGACCCGACTTGTGAAGACCTGATCTTAGGTTCTTTCTATTCATCACCGCATTTCTTTCACCTACGTTCTAAAATCGTTCCTGGAGCAGGAGCCCAGCGTGGGAGGAGCCCATTCCTGGGTTTTGAGAATCCCCACGGTTATGGAAATGCCTACAGCCACCAGGGATTCTTAGGCACCTTAAGCGGGAAGGGAGGGCACCAGACCAGAGCAGCCAAAACAGACCCTTCTGGGGCCACCCGCGGTGCTGCAGTGTCGCACCTGTGGTCCCGTAGGTGGTCCTGCCTCCGGAAAGCTTTGTGGCAGATGTCACAGGTGTAAGGCCGCTCATCAGTGTGTGTCCGCTCGTGGATAAGTAGGTTATAGGACTTAGTGAAGTGGCGGCCACAGAACTTGCAGACGAATTCCTTCTTGGTCTTGGAAGGCAGGCGTCCCCTCGTTGGCTTCTTTTCTGGGGATAGCTTGGTCACATCCAGCAGTGCGCCCAGCCCACCTGTAGGGGAGCCAGGGCCCTCCCCTCGGCCAAGCTTGGTGGGGTCTTCTTGTGTGGCAGCCAGGGCCAAGTTAGCGAAATCAAATCGGGGTTTGGTCTTAAGCGCGCCCCCGCTGCCTCCGGCAGTGATCTCTGGCTTAGGATGGATGACATGGGGAAACCAGGGAAAGGCAGGCAGCTGGAAGCGAGCGTCCATTAGGCTGGACACCGCACCTGGCACTTTAGAAAAAGAGGAACGTGGCAAGTGCATGGCTGGGTAGCCCAGAGTCCATTGATGCAGATGCACAGCATGCAGAGCACTGAAACCATACAGGTTGGGTAGGTGGTCCGAGGGGACTGTGGGTAGGCCGTTCACTGCTTGAAGGAAAGAGTAATTGGTGAGCTGCAGGGAAGGGTGGATGGGCACCGGTGCTGGCAAGGTTTTGCTGCCCATTTCTGTAGCTGGTAACTGCAATGATTTCAATTATCGATCTGCAAAGACAGGAAGAAAGGTAGGGAGAGAGCCAAGAGATGTTCAGAGTCAGGTACCATCCTCCAGAATTCCACTTACACCCTCTCCTTCCTTTAGGGCAGGTGGAAGGTGAGGATCTCACCCATGAACCCAATGACCTCTCCAGTAGGAGAGCTGTCTGACCAGAACCCTCCATGATGGTTAGACTTCATCCAAATGGTGTCTGGCAGAGACATATATGTTGACAGAGCAATCAGTGGGAAACTAAATTCTTAAAGACAGATACAATCAACTTAAAATGAAAGGCTGCCGTCAACTGTGAAATATGCAAGCGTAGGATCACGGCATGACACGCAAACACCGGCTAGGCCATCTGCATTTGGGCACACTTGGAGCCACACAGAATTACACTGTCCAGCAATGATAGCAGTAACTCTGGAGAAGCACACTTACACAATCAGATTCTCGTGTTCTGAAGCAGGATCGACAAGAAGCTTCAGGGACAAAGTAGATGAGCCAGTATTTTATGGGGCAACCCCTGTACAAAAATGCAGGAAGCTTCAAATATGCTGGGCACCCAGTTCCTACATGTTACCATTTAGGGGTGACTGGTTTGTTTCCAGAAGGTAAAAGAATCCCTCCATCATATTTAAAACTCTCATTTAGACCTAAAGTTGTTATGTACTTTACAACTGGTGAGCTCCGTCAATTGGTAGCTGCTTGCAGACTGACTCGCTAACCTTTGATGGTCTTTCACCCTCATGGCAAGAAAGGTTCTGACATCCATGTTCAGTTCATTTGCTCTGTCAAACAATTGTAATTCCATCTGAGGGAGTTCATGTGTTCATAGCAAAGAGGTTTTCTCTAAATGTTCAGCCTCTTTATGTATGATGAGAACTTTGGGCAAGGTCACCATGTGTAGGTGGGAGCTCTAAGGCCAGGCCTTCACTGCTGTGATCTGTTCACTCTATGACTCTAAGATCAGGGTTCTTGAATAAGATCAAAGGGGTGTCATGCCAAAGTGACCAAGGGACTCCAGAGCTGGCATCTTCTGTCTCCTTTGGTCAGGTTCCTCAGTATGCATGGGAAAGTGGGAAGAGGGACTCCTCTGCCCCTCAGGACATTTCTAACTTGGGTCTATATGGTAGAAGAGGGGGAAAAGCAGGAAAGCCAAAACACTAGGGACTCTTGGGAACACAATGGCAATGCTCAAATAATTGTCAGGGCAGAGTCTTTGGAAGGTTCTTCTGTCTTTCCCACTGTCAGACTCTGGCTTCAGATTTCTTCTTTAACCCTCAGCCTCTTTCACACCTCTCCTCTCTCGGAAGTGCTCCCTTTCCCTGGAATGTACCAGCTACTTTTCTGCCCCTGTCTTCATCTTCACAGTTTAGCTTAGTCCCTGCAGGTCTAAACACCAACACTAAAGGCAGGGCAGGGCAGGGCAGGGGGGTGGAGTTATTTTCTTTTCTCTACCTGAAGCTCTAGAATTCCTGGCTGATCTAGAGATACTCAGAGCCTATTTGGAGGGGAGGAGCTGAGGACACTACCCAGAAAACCTCTCTAGAAGCCAGCAGGAAGGTGGATAGATCCAAAGAAAGAGTAACTCCAAAGAGTTACTGTAGAGGGTGATGGCTGCACAAAACACAAGAGCAGGCTGGCTGAAATTTGCCTGTAATTTACTTGGCCTCCCAAGTAAGAAGGGCACAAATCTGCTGAGATCCAACCAACCGGGTTAGCTAGCATGATGATAGCAAATCACCAGCCTTCTCTACTACTCAGAAAACCTGTGCCAGACAAATGAGGGCCATCACAGAGCTCTGGGACAGGGAGAAAGCAAAGTGCAACTGGGCTAAACAGGAAGCAGAGGACCTCTTTGGATTTGGGAGGGAGAGGAAGAGGCAGCCTCCAACTTCAAAGCTCTGCAGGACTTAGGCTAGTTGAATGCCCTTTGATTTGCCACCCTTGTTTCTCTCCCTTCCAGGCACTGGAAATTAGATCCTTATCTTAGGCTCTATTGGAGCCAGCCTGGGCAATGGGGAGGCCGCACCAGCTCCTCTCCTCCTAGGCCTATGGGAAGTCAGTGAGTGATGGTGGCAGCAGCATTCTGTCTTGAACTGATAGGGTTGGTGGAACCTATAAACTTCCTCTGACTTTTCCTTGCCTCCCCCCCAAAAGCCAAAAAGTCTGGAGAGGCTTTGGGACCCTGGAAAGGAGGGTCCTTGCAGCCTTTCTGCCTGATCTTATTTCCTCCAACACTCCATTTATTTTTCTCAGTGGACCAAGCTATTTTCTGTAGCTTGCCGAGGCTCAGGATTGCAGAGGTTATGCCACCGACTTTCCCCGTGGACGAATTTCGTTCGAAACGTGGCTCTTTGCATCAGTATTAAAAATGGACCGAATGCAAGATCTGGTTTCAAGCGCTAGGATAAGAGGAAAACACAGTTGCAGATAGGCCTCTGTGGTTTAAAAACATGAGTCAAGCACCTGGGGCCTCTCCAGCTCCAGCGACACCCCCCCCCACACACACACATACACACACACACACACACTTCTTCTTCTTCTAAGGCCCAGCATCCACTCCAAGTGGAAGTCAGGCCTGGAAGCTTGAGAAGCACTAGAAAGTGTCCTGACTCGCTGCAGTGATTTCAATTCATGCCTCAGAGCAGGGGTCCCTCTTGCAAAGGAACACCAATCCACGTCTGCTGCCAGCCCTATGCGAGGCATTAATGAAGTGTGCAGCCTATTAAAGTGGTTTATTCGGGGCTAATTGAGCGTGAGCGAGTTAACTGCTTGCATTAATGAGGACAGAGCTAACCCCACGAGCTTGTGCCTAAAGGAGCCCAGCGACATCTCCCCCCCCCCCAAATTATCATCCTTGACAACGAATCCCCATTTGAATGGTGACAGGCTTCCGATTCCAAGTTCAGAGGACTGACAAGCATCAGATACTTCGGCTGCATTTTCCCAGTAAACGCGATCGAAAGATTAGGATTCTTTCGCCTTTCTGCTCTACTGGGATGCCCGCTGTGTCCCCAGGAGTTGGCTTCCCAATCTTAATGAAACCACATTTACTTTATAGAGAGCCTGTGATAGACCGTCTATCCCACCATTCTTCGTTGGTTCCTCATCCCTGACAGCCAGCCCGCTCCTTCCCTGGGAGGCCGTGAAACCAGGAGAACAGCTTTGCACGTGGTTCTCTTTCAAAGAGCCAACTTTCAAGTCCGATCCCGGATGAAATTCATCGGAGGATGATTGCGACAAAGAAACCCCTTGCAGCTAAACTCTGCTCTGTGCCCACGCGGCTTGTCCGGGGCTCCTGAGAGGGGGGCTGCGATCACGGAGTTTTATTCTTATCGGGAATGGTGCTGATGGAAGGTAGGATTCGTTCGCCAAGCAGCTGCCCTCACCTTCTCTCTCTCTTCTTGTTCCCATCTTCCCCCCTTCCCGCCCCTTAAGCCTAGATTGGGCAACTACCAAAAGAGCAAAAGTATCCCCACCCTAGAGATATATGCAGCCTCATAATGGTTCTGCTTCTGGGATGTTCCCGTCTCCAGTTAGAAAACAATGTTCGTTTGTACCCCTGCGCGTCCAGCATAGCTCCCTATCCCAGAGACAATCGAAGGTTATGAACTGCAGGCCTGAGGACACTATTGAAACCCTTCGATAGAGATCGTCCCAAACAGGGAGTCCAACTCCGAGGCAGACATCAGACTCGACTTGCAGCAACCCTGTGGGTTGTAGGGATTGTGGGCTTTGAGTTTAGAGGACAACTCTGCAAAAGAAGTTAAGGCAATGCACCTGTCCCGGGTGCTGCGGGCTTAGATTATGGCCATTCACGCACTCTCTCTTCTTCCTCAGCTAAGGCAGGTCAGTCTGAAATAAAAGGGCACCCTGCAAAAGCTTGTGCTATCTGAAGTTCCTCTAGTTTCTTAAAGGAAGCCAGCAGATTACCTTTTAAGATCTATGGGCACCTTACTGGAATTCTGCCTAGCCAAGCGCGGCTGTTTTCAATGGCCCAGGCCTGTCTGTCCCCTCCTTCCTCCGGAGGTCAGAGGCCAACAAGGACCCAGAGTTAGAAGTCCTTCAACCAGCATCCCCATCAACCCTACGCAGCAACCGCTCTCACTTTCTCAAATATCTTGCAGCCTTCGTTTGGCAAGAGGAACTGCCTTTGGGGGGACACTGAAAAGAGAAGGCACCAGGCTCAAGGAACCAGGAGTCTTGCCCGAATTCAACTCCCTGAGCCCAGGCACCCCAGGGCTGCAGTTACCTTGTTCTGCCGCGGTCCCGGGGCAGAGCGCGTCTGTGAGGCTCGCTGCGCTGAACTCGAGGAACCAGAGACCCTGGAGTCCACTGGCACCCTTGGCGAGCAGGAGTCCTGATGCTTCTCTAGCCGCGGGGACTCCAAGCTCCCGACACGCGGGAGCGCTCCGCAGCCCGGGAGTCCTGCCCGCCGGGGTCTTGTGAGCTTCGCTCCTAGTTCCCTTTCTGGGTCTGAACCCAAGCCCGGTGAGAACTTGCTAGGGAGAAGCCAGGCTACGTCCCACTCATCCTTTAGCACCGAGCCGCCTACTTATTTTAATCCACCACCCCCCCCCCCCCCCCCCCCGCCCCCCTGCCCCCCCCGCCCGCCCCCTTTTCCCCCCCCCCCCCCCCCCCCCCCCCCCCCCCCGCCCCTCGCCTCGCGATTCCTCCCCTCCCTCCCCTGCCCCCCCCAACTCTGCCTGCGCCTGCGCACTGGAAAACAAAGTTTTGCTGACCCGGGCAGCCTACTTTCGCAGCTGTACTAGCTAGCCTGCCCTCTGCTTCTCCAACCGATGTCCCTTCCCCGAAAGTTCCGCTCCACACTTTCTGTATATATTTATTTTTTAAGACACATAAGGGCAGGCAGTAGAGGAAGCAGCTCCTACCGGACAAGAGAGGGCTAGAACCGAGCATTTCAGAGTCTTGATGTGGCTTTTGGGGACTCAGTTTGAGTCTATGAAAGCAGAGAGGAGCCCGGGTCGGCTTATCCGGACACCAGTACCTTACGCATACCACGGGGCAAAGTGGCTGCACTTCTTAGAATCTCTTCCCAGAGGCGACAGACCCCTGGTGTGTAGCAGTGTCCTGACACCAAATAGTGCACGGGACCTGGGCGGTGACTCTGGCAAAGCTGGGTAGTTCCTGGTGTGGGAGAGCTGAGATTACTGACTGCAGTGAGCCATAACATCCGAGAGCCTATGGCTGACCACAGAGCCTGGAGTGTGGAGTTCCACAGAAAAGTCCTCGGCAGAGCTTATGGGAAGAAGGAGAACTAGTTCCCTGAAACTCAAAACTCCCTGGGATCCCACTCTGATGCTCCAGTCACACACTCATTTTAGAGTGGAGTCTAGAGAGCAGCTGGCCACTGGAACCCTGGTCTGGGGAGCTGGTTTGGGTTGAGTTTGTGGAGGGAGTCGGAGGCTCTGGCCTAGAACAAATGCACCCTTGCTGTCTGTGCCTTGTGTACCCCTCAGCCCCTCTTAGGACTGACCTCCCGCTGACCCCAGCCAGCCCCTGTCCCTCCCTCCCACCTTTGTGGAATGCCTGACCAGGAGGCTTCTTCAAGGCAGTGGGTGAGGATTTCTGACTTGACTTCCTGACTTTGCCCCAGAGTTACTGCTACAGAATCTCTCCCACTCTCCAGCTTTGGTGTGCAAAGCTGATCTGACGTGATTTTCTTGAGGTAGCAGTTTGATTCCTAACCTAGGGCATGATCAGGGAAGATGACCCCAATCCTTCGCCCCCCCCCTACTCCCCACCGCCCCATCCTCCCTCTTTAAAATGGGACATTTTAGAAGAGTGGGGCCTGCCTAGAGGAAGGAGATCACTTGGTCCTCTCAGCTTGTCAATGGACTCCTCCTCATACAGCCTACCTCTTGTCACTCAGGAAGTGAATTGAATAATTGAAACAGACAATATTTGCAAGGCTTAGGACAGAAGTTGCTTCCAGTCTCTGGCCAACTTCAGGCTAGAGGAGGGAGAGCAAGAGGGGCCGGGCTGTATTTTACTCAGGAGCTTCTCTCCCGTCCCCTGGTAAGAGTAAGTGTCACATAAGTGTGCCTATGTGCCTGGGATCTCAGCAGCTGGTAGTGCTAGCAAGATGACCAGAATGCTGCCCCTTGGAGTAGAAGGGGGCTGACATTCCAGGACTTTACAGACCTTCTTCCACTTTGGCTAAAGGACTTTGTGGGTACCAGCCTCAGGTCCAGCACCCCCCCCCCAATAGGCAAAGTCTGGAGAATTTCCAAACCAAGGATCAAAGTTTCCCAAAACAGTTAAACAAATAAAGTGTCTGTTGACTGGTGTACACTTGAGAAGGGGCAACTGGGCATCGAGAGGAAAGAGCCTCCTGAGCCATATACAGCCCACCCCGTCTCCTGTCTCCTGTCTCCTGTCTCCTGCCGGGGATTCCTCACAACTCAGTTCTCTAGTTCATCTTTCAACTTTCTTTCTCAATAAATGAATGAATGATGAAGGAAAGAAAGAAAGAAAGAAAGAAAGAAAGAAAGAAGAAAGAAAGAAAGAAAGAAAGAAAGAAAGAAAGAAAGAAAGAACGAACTTGGTCAATGTGCCTTAGGAATTTCAGAGACCTCTAGATAGCCAGAAAGCAAGATCCCCGCCCCCAAAGAGTCCTGTTAACCTCCACCAGTGTGTGTGTGTGTGTGTGTGTGTGTGTGTGTGTGTGTGCTGTGATTCTAGGCAAAGGAAGTGCAGGGGACATTGTTTGATGCTGCTTTTACCTGGAAACACTGATCTGGCCTCTGAGTAAACCCTAGGATTCAGAGGACAGGAAGAAGGGTAGGGTAGCAAGGGTGAGCCCTCAGGTTTGACGCTCAGATCTTCTCAGGGAGCTGGTTCACAAAGCCGGACAGGACCACACTGTGACTGTGCACCTGGGCACTGGGGTTACCTTAATGAGCTAGGTTCCCTGGTGACTAAGGGAATGCTTCCTAGGTCTGCCACAGCATCAGAGCACTAGGAAACGAATTTTAAGGTAGCCTAGAAGTGGGCAAGTGCTCCATACCACTGTGTGTCCCTTGATCAGTAACACTCACAAAGCATGGCTCCCAAAAGTACTGGGGGCCACCCAGGATCCTGTTTAACTCTGGGTGGGACTTCGGGAAGCTGCGGAACTCTCCGTGTTCTGTGCAAAAGCAAGTGACAACTACTGGGATCCTCCCCAGGCTGTTTTAAGAGAAAGTGGCTCGACTAAGCAAGGCGTGAACAAGCAGGTGGAGGGCAAGGCTCAGAATACATAAGAAGACAGGAGTACTTTTTGAAGAAGTTAGATTCGTTTAAAATTGCCCAGAACGTCACATTTCAAACTTATTACTTGCCATAGACTGCCTGTACCCAGATTTCTGGTTGTTCCTCTCAGCCCAGTGAGGTGAGGTGGCACACATCCTATCCAGCCTCATTCCAGTAGTCCGCAAACTCCGAGCTTCTGAGCTTTCACTGACAAGAGACCTTAGCGCCGGAGCCTGCGGTCTGCAGCCTGTGACCAGACTTGGTGGTTAACCTCCTGACTCTCTCGCTTGGCCACTGCCTGCTGCTTGGCTCCTGCGCAAACTCCTGAGAAGTCCCAGATTCCGCGGGAGTTGCTCACCTTGGGAAAGGGTCCCCATTACAGAAATAAGAGCTCTAACACTGGGCCCATAAGTGCACTGTTCTGTTCTTCCTGGTCCTGATAGAGTCCAGCCTAGCCAAACTGCGTACTCCAGCCCAGGGGGAGAGACTCTTCCTGAACTTTGACCACACCGAGTGCAACGGTGCAGTTGTTTCTGCGAGTCCTGTCTGCCTCCCTCCCTCCCCCCGCCCTCCCAAAGTGTAGCTGGGACTTGTCCTCCTATCCTAACCCCAGCCCCTTTCTGCCCATCAGAAAAGAAAAGGGTGCACTTGTCTTTTAATTAAAATTGGTTTGAGTGGTCTCTGCTTGTTTTCTAAAACCATGAACTTTACCGCTCCGCACTGCCCAGATACACACAAGTGTATCTGCTCATTGGAATTAACATTTGCAAAGTGCTGCTTCTACAGCAAACTTTCCTGTAATTACATCGTGAGTATCTTGAGCTGGGTGAGGTGTCGAGGAGGGGGAGGGGAGGCGAAGGGGGAGTCCTTCTCATTATCCTCCCCCACATGCCTAATCGGAACCTTCCAAATAGCTAGGAAATTTAGCTTTCCCTCTGTATTCATTTGGATGATGAATTGTAAAGGCTCAATAGTTCCTTTGGAGCGATTATAGTCAATCAGGTCAAAATCCAGCTACAAGGAGGAGGGGTTAAATTCCGGAGGTAGATAACACAGTTTATGTACAAGTCTGAGACCTTAATGCCTCGGGAAACGCACAAGCTTTCTAGGGTTCTGAGAACAAAAGTCTGTAGATGATGCCACAGTGATGCTTACTGTTGTGACCGCGAAAGACAAGTTACAATACCCAAACTGAAAGGGAAAGTGAACACTATTTCCCCAGGCATTTCCCACATCCTAAATTCCTTGTGAACATTTAAGCATCTTCTAATTGTTAATAGACATAACAAGACACCCACACACCCTCGTGGGTATCTATCTACCTTTGTCTTTGTTTCTGTTTGAAGGAAACTTAGGAAACATGAATAGACACACGGGATTGCATGAACTCTGGTCACTCTCTTCGGTAAAATGAAATGTTAATGACTTGTTCAAAATATGTGCGAAAGGCAGGGTAGAAGTTTTAAAAAATGAGTAATTAGAATCATTTTTGACAAGCAACCGCCTGTGCTCAGGCGGTACTGAGATTTTCTTTCCTCCAAGGTTGGAAGTGAGCGCATCAGAAAAGACCCAGTATCTAATATAGCAATAGAAGTGGAGAAAAGTTGTTGCTGTGGAGTTATATGTAGTTGGGATGGAACCCTGGATTTGACTCACCTACCATACCCGCGGCTCTTCGTGCTGGACCTGCAAGGGGCGCAGAAGGAAGGAGCGCTCCAGGTAATTAAACATTTCCAGACACTGGAGGGTTGTTATCTGAACAACGATTTCCGGCGGCTGGGGGCTCTGAATAATTCTGGCTGCGAAGTTTTTAATCAAGTTCCCCGAACGCAATCATGAAGAAAACGCGCCCCCCTGCTGGCAAGGAAGCCACATCTCGCAGTGCCCTTTGCCTAGAATAGCCGGGAACCTAGATGTCTCTTTTTTATTTTACCTAAGAGTGGTTTTCAACGGTTTTTCCTTTTTTTCTTTTCTCTCTTTTTTCCTTCCTTCCTTCCTTCCTTCCTTCCTTCCTTCCTTTCTTTCTTTCTTTCTTTCTTTCTTTCTTTCTTTCGTTACAAAATTTGCCATTTGCTTCTTCTAGAAGCGAAGTGAGGGAGAATTCTTCCTCCACCCCCCTGTGAGGGTTTTTGTTTCTTTGCATCAAACCAGACATTCCTGATTTTATTTTTTTTAATAATCTGAAATCCTTAGCATTTTTCTGCCTCCAGTGCCTTTTCATCTTTGGAACCATGATGAACAAATATCTGGGGGAAGGTTTTGTTTTTGGTTTGGTTTTGGTTCTCAGAGCTGGGCTGGGGTGTGCCTTTTGCCCAGGCGCCCTGAGACGAGGCTGCCACTCCCTTACTCTCTCACTCATGCATAGTGGCTCAGCACAGAATCTCTAGAGAAGAAGCAGAGGAATTGAGAGGGGATCTGTTTCTGTGAACTGTTTCCCCTGAATTATTGAGTCTCCCAGTGCCTTCTTCTGTCCTGTATCATTTGCACTTCCCTTTCAATTGTTAAGTTTTCTGAGAATGATTTGCCTGGGAACACTCTTTTCCTTGTTGTCAATGCTAGGCTCTCTGGATAGACAGCTGGAAACAGAAAGCCTAAGGATCTTCATGAAAACCAGTCTCTGGACAGTTCCCAAGCTACAGAAGAAAGGCAGGGTCTAAGAGATCATGGTAGTAGTAGCTGTTTCTCTCTGACTCCATCCATGGTCTTCACAAAGGACTTTGGAAGTTCAGAGTTGAAATTAGACAGAACTTGGAGATGCAGATTGAATTTTCTTCAACCACATTATGTAGACAAAGTCCCTGGATGAAGGCTCATTTGTTTCTTCTGGTTTTCTGCTACAAATAGTCTGCTAGGACCCTATTCCTTGGAGCAAATTACTAAGGAAAACAGACACACACACACACACACACACACACACACACACCTATGGACAAGCCTCCAGCAAGGGAAAGGCCAATGCTCTAACTTGCTCCAGACTGTTACAGGATGATGGCATCCTTCCTGGTATTTATCATTTCCTTTGCCCTACTAAGAAGTAGAATGTAGCCATGTCTTCTGCATCTTGAATTTTCACTAAAGGATGCCAAAGGAGTGGACCCAAGCTAGATGGATCAGGAAATCATCCTTGCTAATGCTTTGTTTTCTATGGGGTGTCCCTCCACCAAATGAGTCTTGTACTCAAGTACCAGCTTTGGGTAGATGTGAGCATGGGGTTGGAACTGAGAACACTGAATAAGAGAGCTAATCCAAGTGAGAGAACAAGCTGAGAGGGGAGCACTCTGCTAGGAAAAAAAAAAAAAGACTTTCTGATTTCTGTGGAATCAGGAGAGAACGAGACACTTATGACACGTGTCACATCACAGCTCACAAAATAACCGCAAAAAAAAAAAAAAAAAAAAAAAAAAAAAAAAAACCACAATCCATTACATTAACCATCCACAAAAATCAAGCATCCTTCCATGGTCTAAAGTGGTACCAAAATACCAGCTCCAAACATAGCCCTATTCCCCCAGGTGACTCCAGGAAAATCCCTTTGCTAATAATGAGTCCAGTTTCCTAAAGAGGATCTTTCCATTAGAGAGCAAAGCATTGCTGAAACCTACAAAATGCAAAAAGATAATGTATTATCACATGACATTTTTAATCCAAGAGGATGAACTGTGCTCTTTTCATGTATTTAAGAATTAATTTGCACATGATAGATCAACAGTAAGGGAACGGAAAAAACCTTAAAACTAATTATTGTTATCAGTGCATTATAGATAAAAGAGCTACTGGATTCTTAATTTCATTTACTAGGTATTTGTCTATAAAACATATTTTAGGGGATTTATATAAAGGGAAATAGCCATGTGTTGGGGAGATGTTTATCGTAACTTTCTGATAGTCAGAG
Organism: Acomys percivali; assembly: GCA_907169655.1. Classification (NCBI taxonomy): domain Eukaryota; kingdom Metazoa; phylum Chordata; class Mammalia; order Rodentia; family Muridae; genus Acomys; species Acomys percivali. The sequence continues at coordinate 114,756,610 of OU015742.1, read as the reverse complement.
GCAGTTGTAAAAGACCATCAGGCTCATATGGATGACAACAGAGCTCACAGTGCATTGGTTGCAAAGTGACTCAGTTTGGGGTATCAGCAGCATAAGATGTCTAACAAAGGATATGATACCTGCATCTTAGGTAACCTAGTACCAAAGGCATGAGCTAGGGATAAGGAGTGGCAGGCTAACATCCATAAGGTGAGCCCAAGAGCAGTTTAGTGAGGTCATTCTTATTAGAGTGGAAACTGAGAGTTAAAGTGACAAAATCTCATGTTGCTAAATCACTCAAGTTTATCCAAATGGACTCCCTGGGTCCCGCCTTCAGTACTTCTAATTTAGGGGAGCCACACTGGGCCCTGGAGTATGCCTCTTTAAAAAACAACAAGACTATGAGTGATTCTGACAGAAGTCTTTAGACAACACACATTTGGAGAACAACAGCCAAGCACAGCTCTGCCCACTTTCAGGCAGTGATGTTCCAGGAAAGGGCTCTCCACATCCCTGCAGACACACGGGTCTTCCTAAAGAAACTCCTTAGGACTGAAAAGTTAAGTCAGTGGAAAAAATATATCTCTTCAGTAACATTTATACCCCTTGTCAACCCTCCCATCTCTATAAAGAAAGCGGTTGAACATGATATTCATCAAGAGCTTTTTGAGTTCCTATCCTCTAAAGCTACATGACTACTAGTGGAATCGTGTCTTTTGGAGGCAGAATGCACAGGCTCATTCATAATCACATCAGACAAGAGGGTCTCTGGTGACCGGGACATAGTGTTTAACTGGATGCATGATTCATCCTAGGTTGTAGAGGGACACACCCATCTCCATTCAAAGAGGGAAAGTCATTTTCCTGTGAATGGGACCGCTCTCCCTTGGAAATTCAAACAGCCAGGAAACCAGCAGTGAATATAGTTTCCCAAGAGACAGAAGATACAGGTTTGTATAACAGTAGGAGGACCCAGATGGCAAGAGAAGTTTCAATCAAGACATCTCTAAATTAGCCCAAGGGGTACCCCCACTTCCTGCTTCTTTACAGCTTGTTGTTCATCACCAGGAACCATGTGAAAGCATTTCAGGCAGCTGAATGAGGAGTTCTAGGTGTCCGTCCATGCAGCACAATTCAGATGTTCTCTTAGGTAGAGAAGCAGGCTACACAGACAAATGGAAACACTAGACTATCTGATTGCTTTTGTGTTAAAAATCTGTTTTGTTGTTGTGTTGTATTTCATTTATTCTGACAGCACTTTTAAATTTTGTTTTTAGTCAAATCCCCATTTCTGTTCCTATAATTCTACCAGTCATATAAATAGTGCTACACTTTTAAGATCGTAGTCAGCTTTCCTGTGCATAGATAACTATACACACACTGTTTATGGAACTGTTTATAAAGATAGCCTTGGGGTGGAGCTCTCCAGGAACTGCAGTGTAATGGAAAGTACCTGTGAGTTTAAGCCCTAACTCCAGCTGAGTGCCTTTGGTCATAAAGGAGCCAAGACCACTGGAACAAAGGAGTTTCTCGTGTGTCTTGCCTGCATCGGGGGTCACCATTGACAAGGGGCTCACCTTGACAAAGAAGTGAGGAAACAGAGCCCTTCCTATGGCTGTGATGGTGGATGGGTCCAGACTGCTAAGCGGGGTTCTAGAAGTGGAATGAAGAAGCACCAGAGAGTAGTAGCCAGGCATAGGGCTGTCACAGACCCTCTCCTCTCAGGGGCTGAACAGGGCACTGCAGACCTACAGGAGATGGGAGAATTCTCTTAGCGAATTAACAAGTCTAGCATGGTGATTAGTCTCCCCTTAGATCTGAGGAGAGGCCAGAACAGAGAGAGAGTACACAGCTTGTCCTGGTGTTATATAACTAGGAAACTCTGCAGTTAGGACTCAAACTAGGTATGTTTGATGCCAAAGCAAAGTTCCTGGTGGCAGCAGCCTGGAGTCTTAGCAGTCTGTAAGTAACATCAACATGATCTGGCCTCAGGGCAGGGATGCATAAGCACAGCTCCTGTCACAGACCTACTTTCCTGAAATCTGAATTTTAATAAAACCCTTGTACCCATAGGCAGGCACGTGGATATTTGTAGTTTGTGCCATTCTAATCCTCAGGTCCAGGCGTTAGTCTTGCTTTACTGTCCATTTCGAGAATAGAAGAAGGAGAAATCCAACAGAGTAATAAAACTTAAAAAACAACAACAACAACACAAGGTGCTTGTAGATGCCAGAATCCTAAAGCTGTTCACACCTCTGCTTTGGCCCAACAGAAAGTCAATGTCAGTTGGCTGTAAAGTTGACAGGTTGTTTCCCAAGTGGCCTCCCCGATCCCTGCCACCTGGAAGACAGGTTGCCTGAGCAAAAAGTCTCTGAGAAAGACCAGCAACTTCTACATGAGAAAAGGTAGGCTTCTAATTTTGTATTCCTGAGAATAAGAGCCAGAGTTTGATGAGCCTCAGTTTGATGCTCATTTGGTAGCAATAGGACCTGACCCACTCTCTCACAGCCTGTCAGGAGGAGAAATATGGGCTCACAGATGGAAGTACCCACACGTCACATACATGACACTAGTGATATCTGTGCATTGTTAAGGTTAACTTACCTGTATAATCACGGCAGAGTACCATTTTTAAATTCAAACAGCATTGCTAATTATCAGTGTTAAAGTTATGCACAAGATTGATGTCTTGGAAGTTACAATGTTTGTAAGTGTTCTGTCTCTTCACTTTCTTTCAAATTCTCTCCCAAATTCAGCGTGTTTACTATATCATTGCCAGTTGATGCTCTACCAACAAAAAGGAAGTCAATTACAGCAAGTGTATTCCATATTATCCACCTCATATTTTTATAGTCAAATTTAGAAGATGCCTAGGTTAAGGCAAAGAACTAAGAACTAAGCTACAGAAAGCATCTGAGGGTATTATGGTCTGGGTAGAGTACAGAAGACATTGTCTCTCCTTCCCTGAGTGTTTCTTCTTTGAGAGCCCAGCTGATTCGCTCTGTCTTCCTTATTTGAAGTTTGAAGGAAGTGGGAACGGCAACCATCAACACATCAGGGGATTGTGCATTTTAAGAGGAGTATCTGGAAAGAATCATGTTTAACCAGAGAAATGGTAAAATTCCTGCTATTAAAACACCCTGTATATAAAATGTTGGGAGAGCCTAACACTTATCATCTTTGACATTCCCATTTCAAAGATGAGAACTCTGATGCATGAAATAGGAATCACCCTGCTAGAAACAAGGCTGCAACTGGAAACCAGCTTTCCCAGCAATGAGCGAGTGGTCTTTGAGTTCTCTACACAGCCCTCAATTTTATGATTTAAGTTTTGAAGGAGAACACTTCTCTAATGGCCTCTGTTTACTCTGCTTGTACAGGACAAGGCCACATTCTGCAATGATGCTTCTGGTGAGGGGCCCTTCACCTCCCTGTAAGCACACAAGGATGCACAGATGTGCCTATGCCTAGGCCTGGGGGGGGGGCAGGGAGGATGATTGCTGTTCATTGTAGCAGCTTTATGAAAACATTAAATGTCATTACTTATTTCTTCATGTCCAAAATGTATACTTCAACATTTTTCTTCTGTAGACAAGTGTCACTTTTACTGCAATCTTCAAGCCAGATGTTCCTGGTGTAAGTGGTAACAGCTGCCATGCTGGCAAAAGTGTGGCTCCAGCCAAGTCACTTACCAAAAGGGCCCCAGAGCTGTCTGTTCAAGAATACTGAGATGGCAGAAGAAACCCATACCTGGCCCTCCCAAGCTTCTTGGGAAACCTTGTGAAGTCTGGAACAGGGGGTTTTGGGGAGGGCATGCTGCCAAACTCAGGGCTGGGTTTGCTCCTTCCTTGGTGATGAGCTGGGGATGCAGGCCAGGGAGAACCAACTCCTTCCCTTCAGGCTTCGTTCAAAGCATTTGTAGTGCCATCGACTATTACCCACATCCTATTTGTCTGGAGACCAAGTCACTGCCCTTGCATTCTGTCACACTCACCACAGCCTCCTATGATCTCAAGTTGACATTGTATTGTTTTTGAATTTTGCTCAACTTGCAGCCGCCTGGTAGCATTTATCTTCTCAGCTCCCTTGGGCCTTGAAGAATTCCTCCATAAGGTCCTATCTCAGTGTCAGCATTTCCAGAAAATACAAGCACAATTTGCTCCCATCTTCAGCTAAACCCAGAGACTTAAAACAGCCAAAAAGTAACTCTGGCCTTTGCACTATTTGGCTGCCTGGCCTGTTATCCAAAACTGTCATCCTGTTGAGAAAGGTTGACTTTATAAGACAACAAAAGTCATGGAAGAGCAAACAGACACAAACAGCCTTCACATAACACCACAGAGCTGCGAGTGGCTGTAGCATGTTGCTTCCTCCAAGAGGTGGCGAGCTCATTCAGACTTAGTCCTGGTTCCTTCCCATGGGAGTGAAGCCATTTCCAGCAGGAGTAATTCATTAGGTGTTGAATCTGGCTGCATGGAAACAAAGCATGGACATCCTCCTAGACCTAAGTGCTCACTCAGTTCAGGAGGCCACTGGTCAGCAGCAGTCATCGGCGCTGGATGTCCATGATTAGCCCAGCCACAATCGGTCTGTCTAGAGCTTCTGTATGCAGTGAGCAACTTTCTCCTTATAAACCAACAAGCAGTAGAAAACAGTGGCCCTTGAGGCATCATAGGATAGTTTCTTATCCTGACATTGTCATTTTCTGCTGCTTGGTCTTTGACAAGATGCTTAACCCCTTGAAATTGCCATTTTACATCCTTAAAATGGGAAGTGCACATGTTCTATGGTTCTGTTGTGACTGATGAGCTAGCATCTGTAGCTTCTGATGCCAGTTTTCACCTCTTCAACCAAGCAGTCTCTGGAAGGACCCCTTCTCAAACTCAGGACTATTTTCAAGCCTAATGCTATAAAAATAAGATATATATATATATGTGTGTGTGTGTCTGTATGTGTGTGTGCATGTATGTATATGTACATGTGTATGTATGTATGTATGTATGTATGTATGTATGTATGTATGTACCAAGGCTGCTCAGTTCTGCCCTCTAATGACTGGAGTCCTGGAAACTGTTAGACTTGCAGTAGGGGGCATAAAGAGGAGACTAGAGGGCAGTTGCTCCTGTTCTTGTCCATGTTGCTATAGCAATGGGTCTTCACTCATTATCACCTGCAAGCTCTATTTTGTACCTTCTTCCTTTGTCCCATTATGTCACAGGATTGAGTAGGCAATGCTTTGTCCCAGACAGCTGAGTCCTTACACATTGACTTCTTATTCTGAGCTCTAAAGGTGTCCTCTTTCCACAAGGCTCAGTCTATGGCAGTGTCCACCTTCTGAGCTTCTAGGTTCTGATAACGCTAACTGCAGCCTCTGTTTGCCCACTCTGACACTGGCGCCTCTACCTCCACCCCTGGTGCCATAATTCTATCATCCAATCAAGCCATTTTATATATTAGTTTCTCTCTGCTGAGATGCCCAGTGTGGCTTGTTTTCCTGGCAAGATCCTGACTGTCACGGGGACTGTATGTCCCAGTTTGCTGTGATTGTCCTTATTCACCCTTGTTTTCCTGGAATCTTGTCTAATTTAGCATTTGTCCCAGACAAAACTGTCTTGTTTTTTATGATAAATTTGTAAGGTCACTTTAGGCATATTACTCCCAATCAATAGGCTATGAAAGAAAGATTTTAAAGGCTTGTACATAGTAGGCTTCTTTTTACATATTTTAAATAATCTTTTTTAAAAAATAATTTATTCAGATTACATCCCGATTGTTATCCCCTCACTTGTAAAAATTTATCTCTAAAGTTAGCATACAGTGTAGTGAGTGTCAGTGTGGCATTTTTCATGTAGTTTATTTTATATATGTATAATAATATAAATGTAACTATAAAAATTATAATTATTAATAAAAACACTCTAGGAAAATAAGAAATTGTATTGTTTTCTTTTTAAAACTTTAGTTTTCACTGAATATATCCATTATAAATGGGCACTGGGTTTCATAAAGACTTTTCCATATACACCAAATACCTCCCCCCCCCCCACTTACACTCCTGTAACCTCCCCATTCTCCCCCTACTCCTTTTGCCCTCTTTGTTCCTCCAGATAGTATCATTTCTACTTTCAAGTCATACATATATAATTATATATATGACATATATGTGTATAAATATATAATTATATGTATATAAAATCTAAGAACCACATATGAGGGGACACACACAACATTTGTCTGAGACTGGCTTAATTCACTTAATGTAACTATTTCCAGTTGCATCCACTTTTCTGAAATGACATGACTTCAGTCTTCTTTATGGCTGAGGAATTTTCCATTGTGTATAAAAGCCATGTTTTCTTTCTCCATTCTCTGTTGTTGGACACCTAGGTTGGTGCTACCCTTAGCTGTGGTGAGTGGAGCTACAATGAACATTGTTGCGCAAGTGACTAGACTTCTTGTTAGAGGCTTCTATAGTTTCTCTCTGACTCAGAGCCACACTTGTTTCCTCTCCTTTTGTAAAGGGGCATTCTTTGACTGTGGCTTGCTGCTGGCATTAAGTGAGCATTGCCTACCTACTGCATCTCCCTTGTAATTTTGCAGTCAGCCAGTGTGTGAATGCTGCATTCATATTCCGGTCCCAGATGGACCTTTGAGGGAAATACATCTCCAATCTAGAATACTCTGTGCATGAAGACTCTAGTTTTTATTTTGAACATTTTATCGTGTTTTAGAATAAAAATTTAAATAATTTTTATAATGTAGTCTTAGTTCCTATGCAATCTGAGAGTGACTAGAGCTGCTTCCCTCACTGAGCCATTGATCGAGGAGTTCTCTTTCCCTGACACAAAGCTCTATGTCTTTTCTAAAGACATCACTTGTCCCCATCACAAGCTGGCTTCAACCGCTCTCGACTCCAAACCATGCTGTCTATTTCTCCACCTTTTTGACACTTGTCACGTATTGATTGGGCTTAGTGTCCTCACAAGAAGATTTTCTATTACAGTCGCTGTGAAGGCATCCTGAACCCGCTCACTTGTCCATTTGATCAGGTCCTTTGTTGAGCTGCCTTTCTTCACTGCTTGGCTAACCCCTCGGAACACAGCACTGTTCTCGTTCACTCAAGTAGGCATGCCCAAGCTCCATCAAGCTCATACCCATGCACTCCTCCTATCTCCCCTACCTCCCGAGCCTATTCGAAGAAGGATGTTTTCTATTTCTTTACTTCATTTGCGTTGTTTTCTCATCTTGGAATTCACTTCCCCCTGTTTATCCTAGACATTCTTCTACATCATCCTTTTTAAGCCTCCTCTGAGACACCATGCTAAGCCAAGTGTCCTTTTTCTGTACCACCATTGTCCTCTGCCACAAACCCCATCATTGCACTTGCCAAATTATGTTGAAACCATCCCTTATGTGCCTGTCCTTTCTACTGAGCTTGCCCATAAGCATCAAAGATAAATGATGTAGCTCATGTGCTTTGGTATTCACTGTGTGTAGCCCAATGCCTGTCACAGAGGAGACTCTTGATAAATGTTTGTTGACCTAAACTTAGTGTTTTGCCGAATGACTGAGCTGCCATTTTTTTTTCCCTCCCCTGGACACATATTTATCTCCTTCTTCCCCTGTCAAAAACCCCAAAGATTGCTTCACTGTGCTGTATAATCTTTCTGTCAGGTCTCTGACACACAAAACACGTGTAATCATTCCATTATGAGGCCTGGCACTAAGTTTTAGCCTAGTGTTCAGATTTATTAGACATTCTACTAGGAAAACAGGGAGGCAGGATGGCAGGGTGGGTTAAAAGGATTTCCCAAAGAGGTGGAAATGCTGTTGGACATCAAGGTAATTCTTGGCTCCCCCGAGAGCCTCAGCTGTCCTTATAGACTGTGTTCCCTTAACTTCCCCTGTGGATATGGGTAGGCCACTGCTGTGCTCTGACATGGAGCAAGCAATCTGCAATCCCCACATTTATGAGTACACCACAGAAATAACCAGAATGTGTTGCACTGTGGACTTGCTATTTGCGAGCAAAAGCAAGTGAACAGAGTTTAAAAATCTGTTCAGTTGAAAGTACCAGTTTTGCTTGGGGTAGTTTGCTAATTTGACATGCTTATGAGTTCCTGTATGTGGAAAAGCAAGGTATTGGATGCAGATAATGTGTACTTGCTGTGCATTCCAGAATCCTTCAAGGATTTGATTCTCCCTGTTGTCTCGGGAATGAGCCCTGTCTAAAATCCTGCCTAAACCATAAGGCTCAACTAATCCTACCTTCTCTAGAAAGCTTCCTCAGAAATTTGAGTTCCTAAGCCTTTGTCTTGGCATTCTGAAAAATGAACGATGCCTGTATCAGGTGCTTTCCTCATTGCTGTAACAAAATCCCAGCAAAAGTGCAAGAGCAACTTTAGGGAGGATAGGCTTATTGTAACGCGGCTTGAGGGTACCATCCATCATGGGGATGGAGTCTGGGCACGTGACTCTATTAGTGATAGCATCAGGCAGATGATCCTACCAGGAAGCGGAGAAGTTGGTGTCGGCACTCAGCTTGCCTTCTTTTCCCCTTTGCTCCGTTTGGGAATTGAGACCACAGGTTAGTGCCAATGACATTTAGGGTGATTCAGTTAAACCTCTCTGGGAATACCCTCACAGACAACCCCACCACGTCTCCTATGCGATTCCAACTCCAGTCAGCTTGACAACAAAGACTAGATTCTATAGTGCCTATTGTAGCACTCCACTGTCTTGTCTTAAAGGGGTAGGTTAGTGCGGAAATCCTCAGCTGGGATTTGAAAAGTTCACCTAGTTTACTTGGGTCCCAATAGGACATTGGTTAAATCACTTCTGCTCAGTTAATTTTTCTCCTTTCTCCTCTTTTCCTTCTTTCCTTTCTTCTCCTCTTAATCCTGTCCCTCCCACTGTTATGATGTAGTACAAAATAGCTGTTGCCATACTGCATGTCAACCTTTATGGGAAAGATCGGATGGCATATATTTGGAAATCTGTGAGTACTATAAAGCCTCTAATAGCAAAGGGTTAGGGTTAGGGTTAGAAAGAAAGCCTCATGGAAGTTATTTCATTGCTTTTGTCTGCCTTCAAGATACAGTGGAAGCAGAAGGCACAGAGTAACTGCTAAAACACAAAGAGATTTGGGAAGAATGAGCTTTCAACATAGAAGTCAATTTTGAATTAAATGAGTAGTTATTGCAAAGTATTTGTTAAGGGGAGGGGCTGAATACAAAGGAATGTCAGTGGGATGGCGAAACTCTAGGTACATTCAGAAGAATTGCTCATTCTTATTCAATATACAGTTAACAAAAGGTACAAATCTTGGATACCTGTGTCACCCTTAAATTCACACTGAAGCCCAAATACCAAATGTTAGGCATTTGAAAGGGGAGATCTACTCTCAGTTTACTTTGTGTTGCTATAATAGAATATGTGATGTTGGGTAGTGTATAAAGAAAAAGAGCATATTCGGTTTATGATTCTGGTGGATAGGAAGTCCAGACATTTGGTGCTGAAACTGGTGGGAGTCTCCTGCAAGGATCATACATGCTGGAGAAAGACAAAACAATGAATACATGCTTTTAAATCAACCAGCTTTTGTGGGAGCTGAATCACTATTGTGAGACCAGCATTAGTCCTTCCACAAGGTAGTCAACATGAATTTTGGTAGTGATCAATTACAGCAGGAAATAACTGGGTTTAGATGAGGGTGTGGTCTCAGGGAGAGATTTATATCCTTATAAAACATAGAAGACAGAAAGAGTTTGCTGTCATCATTCTTTCTCTCAACACATGCACATAACACAAAGACATAAACACAAGCACATATACATATAAATAGATACAAATATATATGTACATACACATACACATATGTACACACATACACAGACAAGGATATACACAAGCATGTGCACGTGCACATGCATGCGCGCGCATGCACGTTCGCACACACACACCCACCCACACAGGCCATATAACACACAGTGACATAATGGTCATCCAGTAGCCAGAAAGAAAGCCCTCAATGGAAGCCACCCATAGTCACACTCTGATCTTAAATTTTGAGCCCCCAAAACAGTTAGAAATCAGTGTTGTCTAAGCCACCTTGTTTGGGACAGAATGCCATTGCTGCCTGAGCTGTCTGAGGCAAGATGCAAGGCTAGGAGAAACCCCTATAGAGGCCATGCAGTCCTTGTCTCTCCTGGCATTTCTAGCCCACCAGAGAAGTGAAACCAGGAGACAGGCACAACCAGGCAGAGCAGCATGAAATACAAAAGGGCAGCTAGGGCCCTACTAGAGGGCCAAGGGGGAGCGCCTGATTTGTTCTTGCACATTTAGGAAGGGTCTTCTTGGACAAGTGACATCAAACCAAGTAATGCAGACAACAAACAAATAAGGAACAAATAAGAAACCAGAGAGCAGGTATCTGGGGACAGAGATGTTTACAACCAGGCTGCCAAAGCTTATGTTATATTCCCCTCACTGGCTAAGGACCTTGACAGGGCTCCAGCAGAGTTCAACAATGTCCTCCACATGTGTGCATTTGTAGGATGAGGTCTATCCCAGAGCAGCTAAGTCCATTGCCTCTTTCCACTCTGACATTTTTAGGCCACAATGTCCTTCAGGAGAGAGTCAAGCTTTCTAGAAAAACCCTATATCTGCTTTGCACAACAGCCAGGCAGCACAGCATGTAAACACCAGAGGAAATATTGGGATAAGACTATGTTTTCATCCCTCACCACTAGAAGTATGTAGATAGTGGAAGAGATGGCATATATAGAGCTAGAAGCTATTCTATGGAAAATGCTTTCAAAGCTTTTAGTTTCAATATGGAGTACTGTCCGTGGAGGCTTTAGGGATCTCAAAAAGAACTATAGCACTACCAATAGCAAGTATAAGGACGAAATAAAATTGCTAAAACTATCAATTAATTATGAAAAAATCTATTTTATTCAGTCATGTTAGGAAAAAGACAAAGTTACTTTTCTCATCTTTGTTTAAAATTTTTCTTATATCAAAGAATGTACAGCTGGGAATGTAGGGGAAAATCTATTATGGAGATGTATCAGGCAATTAATCATTTAAATAGTATTTTCCTCTGTTTTGTCTTTATATATTTGTCACTTTTGAAAATTATGTACCTTTGTGTAGTTTTTTCTCAATATAAATGAACATTTGCATTCATAGCTAATTTTGTTTGTACTTTTGAGTAATATTTATTTTGTAACAAGAGCTTTATAAATCAGGCTTCTATGCCTTGTTCTGTCCTGGAATTCATCTCTCCTGTAATTGACTATTTCTCCATAAATGGTTGTACTCTTTGATTAGTGTGTCAATCCAGTACTGGGGTTGCACCCCTCTTGGAGGCTGTATGGCTAGAAGCTGAGTCACCGGCATCCTATGAGGGATGATGCTTGAGGTCTTGACGAGCCCAGAGTGATCCCTGGTAGGCATCTGTCTTCTGTGAGAGTCTGGTGGTGACTATCTATATAAGCAGCCTGGTTGGGTAGCAGCTCATGTCAGTGAGAGAATCGAGGCTGTCCACTTCTATATCACTACTGTCTTCATCCATTTGTGCTCATAATAAAATAGCATGGAGCAATATTTTATAAACCAGAGAAATATATTTCTCACAGTTTGGGGAAGTCCAGTGTGAAGATGTCAGCAAAATTGGTGTTTAGGGGAACTCTGCTTTCTCTGCAAGGTGATAGAGGGGCTTCGTCATTTGGAAGAACACACAATATGTCCTCAAAAGACTGGAAATAACAAGAAGCAAAATTATGCTTTTCTAGTTCCTTCCAGGCATTTTATAAGAGGAGTTCGCATGACATAATTAGCCTCTAAAAGTTCTACATCTTAATACCATTGCATTAAATTTCAACCTGAGATTTGGAGGGGGCACAAATATTTAAACCACAGTATTGTACTTCATGAGGTTTTGGGTGACATGCTTCAAGTGAAGTTCAGAATGTGAGGAGAGGCCCAGGGCTAGTGTGTGGACAGTATGTGACCCGAGAGGGACAGAAGAAGTGAGGGGAATGCCTGTCAAAACTAGACAGAGGAACCTTATGAGCAGCTCAAAACCACCTCCAGATGGCTGGGAAGTGGGGTCTCACAGCACTTAGTGGAACCTGAGATCTTGCCTGATGCCAAGCATGGGCTCACAGTGTGGGGGAACGGTGACACCCTCTAACTCTTAAAGGCTGAACCAGAGCAGTGTCACTTAAAAAAAGCTTGTGGGAGCTATTACACAGAGCTGGAAAAGTTCAGTCCATATCAGCACAGGGTCCCTGTTTAAAAACACAGAGGCCATTGTGCCCAACACATTTCATTTTTTTAATTTTTGGACGAATGCTAAAAATATACTTTGGGAATTGATTAACGAAAGACAAAGATCCTAGAATTAGACTGTGGTTTCGAGAGAAAGAGAACACATCTTCTCACAATAAGGGAGTGACTCACACCAATTAAGGAGGCCAGCAACCCCCAAGACCTGCAGTCATCCAAGCTGGAGTTCCAGGAAACTAAGGCTGCCATTTAGGTCCAAGTTCAAAAGCTCCAAAAGATGAAAACTTAAGATAGTGTCTCTACCCCAAGCCACAGGCTAAGTGCTCTTAGCTTCACTGGCTTCTACCATAGCCTTTTCCTTTACTTATTGTTTGCATTGTTTCTTGATTGCATCTTATATTCATAAACAGTTCTCAAAGACAAGAAATCTACCTCTCATATGCATCATCGACCATAAGCTGAGCTTATTAAATGCTGAGAAATTTACAATAAAGCCCTGAAATTTGTATTGTGTTCTATACAGAGAAACAGCTCTTTTCTAACTCTCCGTTCTGTAGAGGATATCTAAAATGTTTTACTACCCTAAACAATTTCTGCAAACAAGAAAAATTTAGATAAATAAATACACAAATTCATGACAAATGGTAATCATCACCATTAATTGATGTTTGAAAGTGTCTTCCTCATAGTTTTATTCAGGAAAGTCTTTTCCTGTCTCCAGTAAGGTTTTATGTAGACAAATGGAATATGCCAGTTTTTAAAATAGCATAATAAGTGAAGTGGTGGTGGTGCACACCTTTAATCCCAGCACTTAGGGAGACAGAGGCAAGAACATCTCTGTGAGTTCAAGGCCAGCCTAGTCTACTGAGTCTATTCCAGAACAGCCAAGGCTACACAGAAAAACCTTATATCAAAAACAAACAAGTAAACAAAAAAAATCATGATCATTGGTCTTTTGATTTTTCTTATGTATTTTAGAATCTCCATTTATAACAATATTGAGATAATTTTTATTTCGTTTTATATATAAATAAAACTTTTTAAAAATTGAAATTACTTAACAGGTGGCCTCACTTTATATTTAGCAGAAGGAAGGTTATTCAGGGGGTCTAACTTGAAGGCCAGCATAGGAAAAGCTACAGCTCAATCCCTTATGCTTCTCTTAATAAGAAAATAAAATATTTTGGTTCTGCATGAAACAAGGGAATTGGAGAAGCCAAGTGGCTCTAAAAATCCCATCTGAAAACCTAAAATTTAAGAACACAAAATAAAATAATGTTGGGATTCTTCTGAGTGATTTCTTTCTGGGATACATAGATTACTTACTTGGAACATAGAAGGATAAAGCGTAGACAAGTGTTCAAATCTCCTCCTCATTGATAGCTCACTTTTGCACTGATTCACCAAGGCCAACAGAAGGGAAGTGCAAGGACTGTGGTTTTGTTCCTTTTATTAGACCTTCTGCATTGGGGCTGATCTCAGATGGCCAAGGCCACGAGCCGTCCTTCACGTCTAACTTGGCCTATTCGTTAACAATTTAGTCCCAACCTACCTCCCTAGTGTGCTTTAGTGGGCCAGCTGCTCAGACAGACTTCACTGATCCACTGGTGGCTCTTCTCTTGGAGAGCACAACGGGCTCCTGGTAGAAAGAAATGTAGCTGATAATTTTGCCAAGGAAAGCAGAATTATAGACTTTTCCTCTTTTCTTTGTTTTCCCTACATAATGGCACAATAGCCAGAGCCTACCAAAGCCACCATACATGGGGACCTCCTGACCACATTCTGATGGGACTCTGTCACGGAGAACAAAGACAAATAGAAGGAACAGTGGGAAGAAGCACACTAATATGAGGCATGCAGATGGCTCCCTTAGTAGGTCCTCTTCCAGAGTGTTAAGAAATGAAGGCTTCTAGGACATCAGGCTTCATTGGGACCCTAGAGATCTTGTCATCCTCTACCTTCATAGTTTGGGATGCCTAATGGGATACAGAGAATGCTTTCTCAATGTGGGTAGTGTAGGGAATGTCAGCAGATGCTGGGGTTCTGGTCTAGAGGGAGGGAGGCCCTGTGCAGTGCTCTGTCTGCTGCTCAAGGCTGTCTGTTGCAAGAGCTCCTGTTCAGGTCAACTTTGAAAACACATTATTCATGAACGAAGCTGCAGCCAAAATATTATTTTGTCTAGGGTAGTGGTTCTCAACCTTCCTAATGCTGTGGCCCTTCAACACATTTCCTCATGTGTTCTAGTGACCCCCAACCATAAAATCATTTTTCATTGCTACTTCATAATTGTAATTTTGCTACTGTTATGAATTGTAATGTAAATATTTTGGGAGGTAGAGGGTTGCCAAAGGGGTCACGACCCACAGGTTGAGAATCACTAGTCTAGGAGCTTGAGGTTTTGTTTTGTAGTATATCTGCTTAGAAATTTGCTCAGATGGATACCTGGTCTTCTGGCAGATGGAGAGAGATAAATGACACCCAACCTGGAGATGAAGCACCCAGTGCTATTGCTATGGAAAGTCACAGGAGGAGATGCACAACCTCCTTTAACTCTAGTTGTACTTCTGATGCTTTAAATGGTTAACTGTGTAGAAGGAGCGTTAGAGACAGTACCTAATCCCAGCTTGATGCAATTACTTTAACATGAATTTAAAATAAAATTAGAGCTAACAGTTTAAACTGATGTTTGAGGGTTTTAAAAAGATTTAGTTTCCTTTGGAACCACTGTGTTATTCGATCCAGTACATCTTTACCCAAGTACCATTACTACTAGATTATGCCCATAGGTTGAATTACAAATGTCTAAAATTCTTAAAATTATTAAGCTCAGATTAGAGTGTTCAAAGCCTATGGTGTTATTTTAGTCTCCTGCCATATCCTCCATTTACTATAAACTTGTTATATTGGCATTCAAATAAAATGTCATAAAGCAAGTATGTAAGGAGGTGTTTGGGGTTTGTTGCAGGCTTTTGTGAGCCAAGTTTGCATGGCAACCAAGAAGTATAACAGAAACACTCAAATGGTCTTCATAAAAAGAAATGCCTAGCAGATCTCAAGAGCCAATCAGCTTATAAGCTTGGGAAGGCTATGGGAGCAGCTCACAGAGATACCTGGGTGCCTGGACAAGAACAGCATGTTGTTGCCCAATACTGTCTCAGTGTTCCTTCAAGTCCCCCTTTGCTGGAGCCACCAACTCCTAATGCATGTGAGGCCAGGTCCCCAGAGATGTAGCTTCATGGAATTTGCAGCTGTTACTCTTGGAAACAACCCTCAACATCATCTTAACCAAACCCGTTGTATTATAGATGAGGGAATGGAGACCCGGATTTCTTCACAGTCTCAGAGGCCTGCTTATGTAGCAGAAACACACAAGTATGCTTTTACCCAGATTTTCTGTTTTAGTGAACTCACTTCTATTTTTCCATCTGAACACAAAAATGCAGCTCTTTTGAGTTGGACCAGAATAAGCCAGTGTACCTTTGTAAGGCTTCCATTTAGACATCGCCTCCACAATATACATAGGAATATTTTGGTTCATACATCATGGGTTACCCAGATCAGTCAACCTACTAGAGCCCTCCTTGGAAAGACCTTAGAAAGAGGTCATGAGATTAAGTCATAGTGCTTCGTTTTCACTATGGGGAAGAGATCCACCAAAACTGAACTAGCCCACAGCTATTCACAAAAAGGGAGGGGACTTCCTTCAAAACTCTGCGGCCTCCTGAAACCCACGTGAAGAATACAACATAATTTACCTGGAATGAGTCTTTCTTAGAACAAAGTGAAGTTGGGTCTGCTGATGAAAACCTCAGCACATTTCAATCTATTAATGACCACTAAAAGGGATATAACCTATGCTGTTAGCAACACAGCTACTCACCTATTCCAAAGGCCCTTGTAGTTTCGCCTCCCAGCACTACTAATCAAAGATTTCACTAAAGGCTTTGATAAATACCTATGCAGACACAAATGGAAATGAAGAGAAGCTAGGAAAGCATTTGACATTACTAGGAAATGACGCTTCATCAAACATGATTCTTTCCATGCATGCTGAGTGGAAGGACGTCATGGGTGATGTTTGTCCCTTCTCTTGCTACTCATGCCCATTGCTTAGAATCTACCTAACAAAAGTTATCTTCAACAATGAAAGAGGTCTACTATGGGTCAGTTAGGGTGTCATCAGGGAGGCAAAACAATAACAAATAGTATAGAATCTGGAACCTCTTCTAGAAACCAGACTCTATGCTCTCCTGGGGGTTGGTGTTCCATGTTCATAAGACTTTAACTCTGGTTCTAGTATTAAGCCACAAGTCAGTAAGGCCAAAACATGGATGCAAATGGGGGAAAGTCATGACATGCTGGGGCCCTGTCTGTTTCTCCCTACATCCAGATGCTGATGCAAGTGATGTGGGAAATGAGGTCAGTTTTCCATAGAAATGCCCATATATCTGAATCAGACTTAGAAAAGTTAGAGGAGAGGACACATTGGACTGAGGGTGTTATAGGTCTATCCACTGCCCCAATAACAAAGCAAGCCAGCAGCACATTGCCATCATTTGTAAGCCCTAACAGCACCTGAACCACAGGTCTCTCATGTCTAAACAGGCTACCTAACCTTATTGGGGCCTTCTATTTTGAACATTTGTCTCTTATGCCAAATCTTGTTTCAGAACCATTCAGAGGAAAACATGCTGAAAAATGTAGTTTAATTCTTTGTCACTAGCTGGCTTGGTACAATATAAAATCACTAAAATCACCTCCACACTTTTACCATCGAGTTAGAGTTGCTAAATGCATGACCTGCACAACAGTGTGTGTCTTTTTAGTTGTTTTGATTTTATGTAAACAGAATCTCCCTGAAGACTTAGCTTGCACTGTATGAGAATTACTATGACTAAGAAGTTTCCTGCACATTAACCAGCCATTTGGAAATCTTCCTTTATGCCATTCAAGACCATTTTCCTAATTGGCTATATTTCTCTTATACTCTATGAGGTCTTTATTACACACATACTTTGGATATGAGTCCTCTTTCAGATACATTTGTTGGAAATATGTTCTCTCCTGATACAGCTTGCTTTTGGGAGTCGTTAATGGCATCTTTCAATAAATAGTTCTTAACTATAATGTAGTCTAATATCTTTTATTGTTTCATTTTGTGCCCCATTTAAGAAATCTTTTCTTACTTAAAGGTCATGCAGTTACTTTCTTATGTTATCTTTGGGCACTTTATGCTGTTACCTGCTAAACTTATTTGAATGACTTGCATATGTTTGCATGCTTTACTAGCTTAAGATAGAAAGCCATCCCCATAGAAGTTTATTCATCTTCCCTGGATGGAGGCAGAAGGTTGCTTGCTTTCATTATCTGCCTTATACAACCTTGCCATATAACAAGTACTGTCAAAGAAAGTCCCTGAGTATTAGGATTCAGGGAACACTATATCTCTCATCTCTCTTTTGTCTCATTAATTTGTTTATTTAATAACTTTACCACCTGATCACAGCCCTTTCCCTCTTCTCCTGCCAGACCTCCCCTCAAACCTTCTCCCCCTTCCCCCCTCCCTTTCTCCTCAGAGAAGGGTACCATCCCACCCTGGCACATCAAATCACAGCAGAACTGAGTACATCCTCTCCCATTGAGGCCAGACACGGAAGCCCAGCTAGGAGAAAGGGACACACAGGCAGGCAGCAGAGTTAGAGACAGCCCCTACTCCCACTGTTAGGGGACCCACATGCTCATCAAACTGCACATCTGCTACATATGTGCAGAGAGCCGATGTCCAGCCCATACATGCTCTTTGGCTTGTGGTTCAGTCTCTGTGAGTCCCCATGGGCCCAGCTTAGTTTACTCTGTAGGTCTTCCTGTGGTGTCCTTGATCCCTCCAGCTCCCTCATTCCCTCCTCCAACTCTTCCACAAGACTCCTCAAGTTCAGCCAATTGTTTGGCTGCTGATGTCTGTATCTGTTCCTAGAACATAGCTTTTTAAAAGTCCTTGGTACTCTCAAAGACTCAGACTCTAGTTTTTATCTTGTTGTCTTGTGAGATTGCTAAAAATTCTTTTGGATGCTCTACTTCTTAACAGGCTGCCCACTATCTGGCTTTGACATGCTGCAACATTTTAACAACTGAGGGACTGGAGGAGATGGAAAAAGCACTTGTGTTCTCAGAGAAGGTAGGTTCTGTTTCTAGTATGGCACACGTGGCTCACAGCCATGTGTAATCCCAGTTCCATAGAAAGAAATCCAGTACCCTCTCTGACTTTCATAGGCTGTACACATCCATGCAGGCAAAATGTTCACACATAAAGTGAAACGAACAGATTGAAACATTAATAACTGATATGCCCATAACACAATGGATAGTATTTGTGGTAGTTAATCTTGCTTACCAACTTGGGTAGATTTGGAATCAACTAAGACACGTGCATCTGGGAAGGTGTATAAGGACATTTCCAGAAGAACCAGTAGAAGGATTAACTGAGCAGGAAGACCCTTCTCCACAGTGGCCAACACCTTCCAGCAGTGACCCAGGTACAAAAAGGTCAGAGGGAAAAACACTGCTGCTTGCCCAACTTTTGTTCCTTGTCAATAAATGCATCTGCCTTGCTGCTGTTGCTCCTCCCACGTGGAAGAATATCTTTTTTTTAATTTTATTAGTTTATTCTTGTTACATCTCTATGGTTATCCCATCCCTTGTATCCTCCCATTCTCCCCTCTCTCCCATTTTCCCCTTATTCCCCTCCCCTATGACTGTTCCTGAGAGGGATTACCTCCCCCTGTATATGCTCATAGGGTATCAAGTCTCTTCTCAGTGACCTGCTGCCCTTCCTCTGAGTGCCACTAGATCTCCCCCTCCAGGGGACATAGTCAAATGTGAGGCACCAGAGTACATGAGAAAGTCATATCCCACTTTCCACTCAAATGTGGAGATTGTCCTGTCCATTGGCTAGATCTGGGTAGGGGTTTAAATTTTACCACCTGTATTGTCCTTGGCTGGTGCCTTAGTTTGAGCTGGACCCCTTGGCCCAAATGTGCCTATCATAATGTTCTACTTGTAGGTTTCTAGGACTCACTGGATCCTTCTACATTGCTATTGGGACTCTAGATAAGAGAACCATGTGAGAATAGCAATGTAGAAGAATATCTTGAATGGATGTAACAACTGTCAATAAAGCACTGTTTAGCCAATAAGCTGGGAAGAAGGACAGGAAGGGAAAAGCAGGACTTCCTGGAGAGGGTGGTGGAGCGAGGACTGAAGGTTGAGAAGGGGAAGAGGGTTTACAGTTGAAGAGGAAGGGGTGGGGGTGGGGGGAGAGAAATAGCCTGAGGAGCACTATAGTGGCAAGTGCTTGGGGTATATGTGTGATATGAGGTTTAGAGTAGTTTGTTTATGTTCGTTTTAGGAGTAGATTTGTATCAGTCTAGATTCTGCCGAGTGTACTGCTGGTAGCTGTAAGGTACACTTCAGACTCTGTGTCATTTTTTAGCCATCTTAGGCCAAACCGATACACTATACTGTAACACTCCCATCCTTTACTGACAACAGAATCAGCTTCTTCAGCCTTCCAACATGAACTAAAGATCAGTGGTGCTCCCTCAAGGCCTTTGGTGCCAGATTGGGACTGCTGTGGCTTCCAGATTTACAGACTCTCAGCCACTCCAGTTGCAGGCAAATTCTATTGGTCTACTGTGCCATTATGTAAAACAATGTAATAAAGATCCCTTAATAGGTTGTATTCATTGCATAGATTTTGCTCCTCTAGAGACCCTTGACACATATAGAATGCCTATGAACTTCTTTCTTAGACTGTAGGCATTCAACCCCAGAATGACTTACTCATGACTTCAAACAAGGTTTACCATTTTATGTGTTTTTTTCCCCTGAACATTATCAACAAAATAGATTCAGTCCTTGAACTCAGTTAGAGAGGAGGTTTATTTGTGGAACATGTTAAGTAGAATGGATGCCTTACATTACCCCATTGTAGAGATTTGGCTACAAACCAATAAGTACAGTGATTTGTGATAAGAGCTCCTGGATTATGTTTGCCTCTATAATGAGGAAAACATTCCTGGAAATTCTATGAGATTGGAGACAAATATATTTTGGGTTCCTCTTTATATGATGGATATAATGCTTAGTACTTAGAATTTTTAACTTTGTGGTGAAGACACTTTGCTTCCAGACTCACAAACTTGAACCTGCCTTATTTTTCCATTATTAGAATCCACAAAGCTAAGAATAGTGAAACTTAAGTTTATTCAGTTCCTCGGTTTTGAAGATAAAATGTTTTCATTTCTGCTTACTTCTCTGCAGTTCCACATTTACCAATCTTTGGTGTGAGAGTTCCTATTATTCAGCTAGATTTTTATATTTGAAATAACATTTTAAAATGCCTAATCTTGTAATTATGTACTTTATATATGAATTCAGACTATATACTTTTATTTAGTACATCATATTATATATATTATTCTAAATACTATACATGTTATTTAGGATATATTATGTTACATATAATATGTATACATGTTATGTAGAATATTGAATAAATTTGTATAGGGTACAATATTAGTATTTATAGTAATAAAATATGTATATAATACACATTGCATTATGTTTTTCTGTATCTAGCTGCATACTGTGCATACTGGGATGGATAATCTCATATAATACAAACAAAAATCCTTAATAAAATAGTAAAAGTCAATACACACTGACTTTCTAGGCAAGATACATCCAGTGGTGAAATAGTAGCATGGGTATTATAAGGGTAACCAACCTTATGCCTGAATTCAGTTTGGTATTGCAAACCTGATCAAAAGACCATGGCTAGAGATGAAAGAAGGAGGAGCTCAGCAATAATGTTTTGCTAAGTGGACATGATTTAAGTTGCCTTATGAATATTTATTTTATATCCATGGGTAGGTGATGAGCGCAGCCTTAGTCAGAAAAGCTTTTTGTAGTGACTAGTGTTAAAGCAAATACTTATAACTGATTAAAGTGTTGAAAATAAGTGACTCTCAATTTCACAGCACTAAATGGAACATCTGTCTCAATCCTTTGAAGGCTAAGAAAACAATATAGAAATGGAGCAGACACTTGTAATTGAGCACTAGCCCAAAAGGCACGTCCCACCAAAGTCTTTACTTACCAGGAGATTGAGGTAGATGTGAGGACATCCTCCTAAGACTCTAGGTAAGAGAATTATAGGAGATGGGGAGATAGAATGACTAAGAGGGTCCTAGAAACCTACAAGAAGAACATCGTGATGGGTGGATCGGGGCCCGGGGGGGGGGAGGTGGTTCTGCTCAAACTATTGTACTAACCAAGGACAATACAATAGTAAACCTCAAACCCCTACTCTGATCTACCCAATGGACAGGACATTCTCCACAGTTATGTGGAGAGTGGGGACTGACTTTGACATGAACTCTGGTGCTCCATATTTGACCACCTTCCCTTGGTGGGGAGGCCTGGTGGCACTCAAAGAAAGAATAAGCAGGCTACCAAGATGAGACTTGATAGCCTATGACCATATAGTGGGGGAGGAGGTCCCTCTCGGCCATAGACCTAGGGGATGGGAATAGGGTGAAAGTGGGAGGCAGGGAGGAATGGGAGGAGACAAGTGATGGGATAACAGTTGAGTTGTAATTTGAATAAATGGATAAAGAGACTGTGGTACATATACACTATGGAATACTACTCAGCTATTAAAAACAAGGAATTCCCAAAATTTGTGGACAAATGGATTGAGCTAGAAATGATCATAATGAGTGAGTTAACCTAGAAGCAGAAAGACTCAAATGATATATACTCACTTATATCTGCATACTAGCCCAAGGGGCATGTCCCATGAAAGTCTTCACTTACCAGGAAACTGGGACAGAGGGGAGGACATCCTACTGGGACTCTAGATGAGAGAAGCATGGGAGAATAGCAAAGTAGAAGGATCCAGAAGGTCCTAGAGACCTACAAGTAGAACATTATGATAGGCAGATTTGGGCCCAGGGGTCCCACTCAAACTAAGGCACCAGCCAAGGACAATACAGGCGGTAAACTTTAAACCCCTATCCAGATCTAGCCAATGGTCAGAACAGTCTCCACAGTTGAGTGGAGAGTGGGGTATGACTTTCACACAAACTCTGGTGCCTCATATTTGACCATGTCTCCTGGAGGGGGAGACCTGGTGGCACTCAGAGGAAGGATAGCAGGCTACCAAAAAG
Organism: Acomys percivali; assembly: GCA_907169655.1. Lineage (NCBI taxonomy): Eukaryota > Metazoa > Chordata > Mammalia > Rodentia > Muridae > Acomys > Acomys percivali. The sequence continues at coordinate 114,734,108 of OU015742.1, read as the reverse complement.
AGACTTGATACCCTATGAGCATATACAGAGGAGGAAATCCCCCTCAGGAACAGTCATAGGGGAGGAGAATAAGGGGAAAATGGGAGGGTGGGAAGAATGGGAGGATACAAGGGATGGGATAACAATTGAGATGTAACAAGTATAAATAAATAAAGTTTTTTTCAAAAAAGTAATTGAGCTCAAAAAAGAAGATACTGTCAATAAATAAATAAATAAATAAAATAAAAAATTAAATAAAAAGATGATGACTAAATATGCTTTGTTACATTGTTATTTATTTATTTATTTATTTATTTATTTATTTATTTATTTCAGGCAAGGTTTCTCTGTGTAGCCCTGGCTATCCTGGAACCTGTTCTGTAGACCTGGATGGTCCAAAACTCAAAGATCCGCCTGCCTCCTTCGCATGTGCTGGGATTATAGGCAAGTGCCACCACAGTCTGGCTTACATTGTAATTCTTTAAAGATGCCCAGAAAAAACTCTTCCTTCAACACCTTTATTTTGGGGTGAAGTTACAATAGGGTCATGAAGTGGTGTCTGCCCTCCTCTCTCTTAGGCCTGAGGAGAATTTGGCACCTGTGTCAGCCATCGCCCCTTTTTGGTTGTCATCTTATGTTTGAAGCATCACTGCCATTATTCCCCACCTTGTTCTCAGATTGCCAACAGTATGAGCAGAAATGTGTGTAATACTATATCTGGCTGGTTAGTAATTAACAATTATTTTATTAATTAACTGCCCATTTTCTTTAACATAACCTTCTATGGTAGCATTCACCAACAAAGATTGGAAAAGTCAGTAGACAAAAGGGAGCTAAATAAGGAAAAAACTGTGTGTGTGTGTGTGTGTGTGTGTGTGTGTGTGTGTGTGTGTGTCCAACTTAAAATAATAGTTATGCTGGTGGCCACTGGGAAAAAGTAAGACATGCATTTCCAAAAGCCCACTTGGTTTCATATGGTGCAGCCAAAAGCCTGACATTTAAAGAAAAATAAAAATAAAAAATAAATAGAAGTTAGCTATTCCAGAGATTTTTGCTTGAAGTGAAATGGGAAGAAAAATAAGTGCATCAGACATCTCAAATTAATTATCAGAGAAAATACACTCAGGTAAATTTGAATTTCACATTAACAAAATACAGCCATTTGAATTAAATAAATTCTACACATGAGGTGACACTAAAATTTATTTTTATGTGAAAAAAATAAACTAAATGCTCTTTAATTTTTGTATCTTTGGCTGCAATCAACATAATATAAATTCATGTAAATCTTTAGCTAAAGTACACATTTTATATCACATCTGCCTACATTCAGAACATCTCCTTCTACCCTAAATGAGGCTACTTGGTACTCATTAGGAGTTATGATGCCTGCCCCTTCTCAGACTCAGAGGAGCTTACCCCAGGCTGGGGGTGCTCATCACAGGAGCCAATACCTTAGAACAGCCGGGCACTTTGGCTGCAGTAGGAAAAGCCACACCTGCCATGCAGTCTGCAGCAGCACTCAAGAGCTGCTCACAAAAGGATTCCATGGGCTGTCCCCAGAACTGCAGAGTATCCACAGACCCACAGTATCCAAGGGCACTGTTGCTAATGCTTCTGCCACTGCTGCAGGTAATGTCTGTGTCTCTCCCACATCCTGAAACCCTCCAGACGAGACAAACATTCAAAGCTCAGCACACAAAGGCCCAGATTCCACACACTGACAAGTCACCACTTGTGACTTTTTTTTCTTTGTCTTTTAGGCAGTCATTTTATGCTGCAGTCTTTTATGAAACATCAAAAACTTAGTGGGTAAATAATTGTGTTTCCTGTATTCTATTCCTATGCTAAATTGTATGCAGGGTTTGTTGGGGAGAGGGAAGAATTTAATAAAATATGAGATAACTGGACAGAATTCAGTCACAAATCGTAGCTGTATAGAGCCTTGGCTTGAGGTTTCCTTTTAACAAGACACTCTTCTACCTGGCCTCTGGCCTGTAGAAAGTCACATCTAACCTGCATTTTTTAAAGGAAAGACAAGCAATTCCCGATTGGAATGGGGAAAGAGGTAAACAAAATTCACCCTCATCAATAAATCGCAAAGAATTTAGCATTGCCAAGGAATGTTTTTGGGGCAAAACTTTGCAAATAGATCACAGAAGGAGATGATGATGATGATGATGATGATGATGATGATGATGATGATACTAACTGAAAAATAACAGCGACAAACAAAATGGTGAGGGGTGTCACAGGAGATAGCCGGTGTCAGTGACGGGGGAGATGAAATGAAGTCGCATGTAGGACCTTATACATAAGATGTTTAAACAACACAGCAATGTGCCAAAGGTTAGGAAAGGCTCAGATTTTTAAAAAGCAAGGCAAGGGCCACACTACAGAAAATATAATTAATTAGAAGCAGAATGGCTGGGCACTGGCACAGTTTAAAGCAGAATTAATGAAGGGTTGTAAATAATCATAATGGTTATGAAGAAAAAGATGATGGCATTATGGCAGTTAGAACAGGGTGTCACCATCCAACCTAGAGATTTTGGGATCCTCTGAAAAAAAAAAGTACCCAGTAAATGAAACACAAAAGGGATTGATGACATCTTGGATCCCATTTCCACTCTTCTATCCTTGCGCCTAAATTATAGAGATCACTGCAGAAGAGGAAGCAGGAAGGATGTAAAAGGCAGAGGAACAGGATGCCTGCTATGAGATTGTGTCTACTGGATGTGTCAGGAAAGCTACACTCATGACATCCCAGCCACAAGGCTGCCTAAATATGACTTGAGTAAGACACCATCAACAGACAAGCCAACATGGAAAGGGGACATCTCATGTGGCCTCACCCAGCCCAGACAATGAATTGCAGGAATGAAAGAATGCTGAGAAAATAGTTTTTTCTACAGAAGAGTCTCCCAATTGATTATCTAACAACACAGGATCAGTCCTAAAACCATACACATACAATTAGTACTACAGGGACTGAGCAGATTGTACTTGTATATTTAGGAATGTGTAATATAGAAGAATAGAAAAAACCCTCCAGAAGCCATGAATTTGAATGATAACAGGTAGGATGTACATGTGAGGAGATGGGAGGGGGGGAGGAAAAAGGGAAACTGGTGTATTTATATTTTAATTTTAAAATAAAAATTTTAGGTCATTCCATCTTTAAAATTAGTAGAGAAACAGAATAACCTACAGGAATCCACAACTATCTAATGTAGTAGACTTTAAAGAATCATTAAAAGCTAAAGACTGAAAATATAAGACGACAAAATTCAAAAATTCTTGCCCATGTTTTTATGTATATAGTACCAATACCTCATTTGCTATACATTTCCATATACTAACATTATTTGTAACCGTGATAAATGTAAATAAGGAAAACTAAATGATTGCAAGGTTTTTTATAAATTAGATCACAAACGCTAGACTCAAACACAGGAAGAGCTGTAAATGAGAGAAGCATAAGAGAGAGAGAGAGAGAGAGAGAGAGAGACAGGTGGAAGGACTGAAATGTACATGAACACTACACTGGCATTATGGGGACATTCTCCCAAGACTCCATCTCATTTTATAGTTTTATTTTGACATTTAGATCTCCAATTCAGAATGTATTTCTGGAGATATAGTGAGAAATGGATCTGATGGCATAGTTTTCCAGACGGCTTTTCAGTTTATCTGGCAGCAGCATTTTAAAATTCCATCCTTGGGACTGGGAGATGACAGCTTGGATGGTCAAGTGTTCTTCTTGCAAGAACACCTGAATTGGACCACCAGCAGAACTCACGTAAAAATAAAAACTAGGCCTCACAGTGCACATTTGTAATCCCAATGCTAGGAAAAAAGAAAATGTGGGCAGATCTCCATAATTCACTAGTCAGAAATCTAAATTACTCGATGAGCTCCAGAACAGTGGAAGACCCTATCTCAAAAGAAAAATAGTGAATAGTGTCCAAGAAATGACACTTGAAGTTGCCATCTGCCTTCACACACACACACACACACACACACACACACACACACACACACACTGACCCATACATGCACACACAGATATCTTTGTCCCAGTGGTCTCAGGGGCTATTAATATCCTATTCTAAAATATCTCATGAAGCTCCATTTCTAGACCTTTCAAACAGTTTTCTTAGTCCCACAAAATTTCATCCATTATCATATTCTGCCATGTGGTTTCATCAACTCCTGGCCTTCCTATTCTTGCCATTGTTTCCTCTGTTTATCCATGTTCTATACCCAGATGTTTGAATTATTAATGCTGCATGACATGGTTAGGTAACTGGGCACTGGCCTGCACACAATAAAGTCCATTTTGACAATTTCCCTTCTCTACAATTATCTCTCCATACATTTTCAGTGTCTTCTTATCTAGCTTTAGGAAAAGCTTGTTGGTATTTGTCATTTTTGTCATAATAATTTGGGAAGTTCGTTGAGGAAGAACTGTCATCTGGATGGTGTTCAGATAGCCTGAGCAAAAACAAGGGGACCCACACATTTAAGTCTACTGCTCAGCAGTGTCCTCCTCAGCTTTTCCCCAAGGGCGTCATTTCTTTTCACTTCTGCTTATAGTGTGTGAAGGTTCCCTTCTATTGTATTTGGAACTGGTTATTATTTGTGTTCATGACACTTACTATTTCCCAAGAAGACAAAGCCTCCACTCCATTCCTATGACACACTAAATATGCGACTACTGTCGGTGAGCCCTTGTAGAGAAGGAAAAGTAAGCCATACACATTTTTACTTATATATCCCAGAGGTCAGAAATTCACTGTGACTCTCACAGAACAGGATCAAGTTATAAATGGGGCCACAGGCTTTCTGGAAATTCTGAAGGAAACTATTCTCCTTTGACAGATTCTAGAAACACCTGTATTCTTTATTCCTTGACACTTTCCTCCATCTTCAAAGTCATCATATAAGCATTTTGTTCTGCCTCTTATTTCCATTAAAAGAACCTGATTGAATGTAGTTGATCCACACAGGAAATCCAGTATAATATCCCAAATCAAGACCCTAAATGCAATCACGCATGCAACGTCCTTGTACTGTGTAAGGCAATCATTCTTAGGTTCTGGAAAAGAGAAGGTGGACATCTTTGGAGAATCATTGCTCTCTCTACTGCACCTTCATTTTCCTTTCCTCCCATGATGTCAGGATATTGGAAGGCACAGCTGACAGGGGTTTGGGTGATTATAGGGAAACAGCAGAGTGAGAAAGAGCCCAGAGTCTAAAAACTGGTGGACCTATATGTATGCCCTGGGGCTCTGGGCATTTCTATTGGGTAACTTGGGGAAGGAACTTCATTTTTTCATCTACAAAATTAAATAAAATAAACCATTGTTGGGTCTAGTTTCTAAGGTCACCAAAAGAAAGAAGTGAGTTGAAAATCTAACAGATCCACTGGCTGGCCCATAGTCCTAACTCAGTAATTATTCCTTATGACTTCCCAGCTCTTCAAAAATGGATTTTAATAGTGCCTCATCAATATCCTATTTAATTGGGGAATAGTTGGACTTCAAATCTGCAAGCCAGTTTTATTCGTCAAATGACTTTAAAGGATAATTATAATAATGATAATTTGATCACCTCAATTGACCCCTGCTTTTAGGAGCTGAAAAGGAGCACATCACCCAGGAAGCACTGTATCATCACTGGATGATGGTCAGCCCCTCATGGCCCCACCCCAATGACTGCCACTCAGCGGACAACATTGTCTTAATGCCTTCAGTCCTGATATTTGTTTTGTGTTATTTTAAAGTGTATTCAATGTCTGCTTGTAAAAATCCAACATAAATAATCTACCATTGTTCAATAAAAAGGTCTAGGAACAAATTATATATACAAAGAAAATATATGTGCTCTATATTTTCTGGCTCTATTGGACTAGCATATTATTTGAGCAGCACAGCAGACTAGCCCTGCTGCTATTGGAAGTCACCCTATGAACAACTAAGCACTGACTCTGCCTTACTAACACTGCCTCCGCTGGTATTTCAAAATTACATTTCATTTGTGCTCCTTTAGTAACACAGGAACTCATCTAATCTTTTATGCCATGACCATATTTGAGGTCATTCTTATCTCTGCCCACATCCCAATAACTATTCTGTCTAATATGTTATCAAAGGTATGCTTAAAAATCATATGTATTCACTAGTTTTCCTGCTGCTGTGTGACTATACGCACCAGAAACAACTAACGGGAAGAATCACATGCTTCACCATTTTAAAAGATGCGGAGTGCATCATGGTAGAAAGGGCGGGTGGCAGGAATGTGCCATTCACAGTCAAAGAACAGAGAGAGATGAACTTGGTGATCATAATTTTTCAGTATTTTCTTTTGTTCAGTCTGGGATGGTGCTAATGATATTCCAGGTGGGTCATCCCCTCAGTTAAATCTTCACACCCAGAGGCATCTCCAGGTGGTGATAAATCCAGTAAAGTTGAAAGTGAAGGTTGGCCATGATGTGGCCATGATTCCAGAGTTTGTTACTGTATTATGCAACTTGAGCCTTCAAGTCTGTCAGCCAACATACTCATTTCTACATCTGTAATAATAATTAAACCCATACACTTACATTTATTCATGCAGTCTCATGTAACACACTTGGCTGTCATAGTTTAGGGCTACTGTAAGCATGTGTAGTTTACAAACTACTATATTTTTAGAGGTTATTTTTGGTAAAGGATTCTATTTTTATGTACTTCGCTGTCTTCCTTTCAGTTTGGTCTAGCCCAGGTCTTTGTATGTTTATATACAGAAGCAAAAGGAACAAGTTAGAAGCTTTGCCTTCATAGTACCCAAATCCTTCCTTGTAACGCTTCCTTTAGTCAGCAAAACACTTTAAAAGGATTAACCCTACCCAATCCTTTCTTGACTTACAAGCATAACAATTTGTTCATTTACTCACTTATTGAGTTCAGAACTGAAAGTCCTTGAACACTGTTAATGCAGATGATAATGTGATGAGACAGACATTTGCAGGTTATTCTATGTCATCAAAGATATATTTAATTATTTTCAGAATTATATTTCTGTGTTCATCAGCATTTGCTATTCCTTTATGTTTCAATGTATATTTATTATTTTTATGTGGGTATGATTGATGATGTACACATGTATGCGGGCATGCCACGGTATGCACATAGAGGTCAGAGGATAACTTTGTGGAGTCAACTGTCTTCTTCCATCTTTCTCTAGGTTCCCAGAACCGAACTCAGGTTTCCCGGCTTGTGGGACAAGGTTCTTCTCCCACTTCTGCTAAGATTCTCTAGCCGGCAAGAATTTAGCAATCGAGACAAGTTAGATAAAGACATCGGATGTTGAGAACTTTAGTGTCTTTTCTTAACATCATAATCCTTTAGTTGGTTTTTTGAGGTAAACATTCTAATAGTTTCTCTCATAGAGTCCAGTTGCAATACGACTATGATTCTGCTGGGTTAGACCAGTTGACTCAGTGAAGACAGTATTTCTGAGTGATGGCAGGCCTGCCTCCATCCTGCTTCACATGCCACCCTCATCTGTACACATCCTGTACCCCTTAACTGCCTTTACCACTCTGTTACTAGTTTGGGTCAATGCAGCTCCACTGTCATAGCCCTCCCCCATCTCAAGCCACAGGATCCACTTGGTGTCTGCTTAACCAGAGACTGCAGCTCAGAAAAGGAGGTCAATATTCCAATTCCTTCTCTGGACTATATTGACTAAATCCAGGTATGCAATCTGATGGCACACTCTGTTTTTCATGTTTCAGAAATCCCACATAATTCAGATGCAACTGAGCTGGCTACAACCTGTCTCTAGCAATGATACATGAACCCCAGAGAGACCTTTTCAAAAGTGGAGGACTTACAGTAATTTCAAAGCCCACTAAATCACAACACAGACATTGGGTATATTCTATGGGATATATCTTGCTTGTGTTACATGTTATTTGGACTTGTAAGTGAAAGATGATTTATGTCTTATCTAGCTTTAATAAGATTTCAATACAAACTCACTAGAAGAGACACTTGAAACATTTTTATAAGAATGTTAATGCCAAAGTACTAAAAGACACAGACATAAATGGAGACTATGTTCATCTCTGATTCTGAATGAAATAAAATGTTTCCTATGGTACATACAACTCATGCAAAAGAAAAGTAAAGGGATTTTCTCACTTATAAGTGCAAATCACTGAAAATGACAATTATCAGTGAATAACATTTAAAAGCACCCATAAGAGAGATGCTGGCTGTGGGAAAAACTCACAGTCAACTGTATGCACTGAACAGGAAAAACTATTATAATCCAGAGATGCGAAGGGACTTGATGTGAGTGTGCATTCTGGATTCAGAGTCAGACAGAACTTTGCAGCTGGAGTAGATGATACTGAAGTTATGAACACAGAGAGAAACAGTTACCAATACAGATAGGGGGCAAGATATCTTTCTTTGGGGAAAAATAAAATCACAGCAAAATCTTTGAAGAGAGTAAAATCATAGTCATAGATACGCGTCTGTCTCCTCGGAGCCTAAAGGAGACAGAGCTGTGAAGGACGGTAAAGTGTCCAGGAGTTATCACAGGGCAGAGTGAGCAGCGTGTCACTAGCAACTGCTGTCACAATCCACACACTTCTGGTTGACATAGGGAACAAGAAACAGAGACCAGGTAGCAATTTCTCAGTCATTCAGGATTTACTGTTATGGTGGAGATATTTAGTGATCTGGGTATATTTATTGAGCAAAGGCATGCTGTCATTGTAAGCAGCTTCTAACTGCAAGATGTATTCACCAGAAAATATGCATGCATTGTCACTAAACAATACTTTGAAGATTGCATAGAAAACAACATATAATGTGTCACTAACTTCAGTGTGTAGCGCTGCACTGTAAAGAAATAATACAATGCACAAAAACTTGGCTTGGTTATTTTCCACCAAGCAACAATAAATCACCAAATACTTACATATGTATGTACTTATATAAAACCAGCATTTGAAGTTAATTTTTGTTTGACAAAACAAATTAGCATTCTTTCTGAAGTTGAGGTCAGCATGTGACAATGTTGTCTGACTTTGTACACCAAGATGACAGATGGAATAAGTACCTTACAAAATCCTCAAAGAGTGTGAGAATATATCGCATGCTGGGGCTCCGAGTCTGTCTGGCATGGGCTGCCAGTCTCCATTGTAGAACAGGGTGATTTCTTTTGAGAGGAATTGAAGACTAGTTTGTTGACATGGTGATCTCCTTCCATATATTTAATTGGAGACACTTTTGTTATAGGTCTAGACAGGTAACTATGTCCTCATTGTCTACTAAAGCCAGTTTAGTGTCAGTCCATCTAAGATGTGGATGAGGTGTCTTTGAAACAAACAAAAAAAAGGGTGTCTAAAGCTAAGAATAAATAAAATGAAACCATTTGCACTAGTTAACAAAAATACTTTATCCAACTGCCAACCTCTCACTTAGCATTGAGCATTATTACTATAAAGTGTGGCTCATTTCCTTTTCCTGAGTTCTTCCTCAAGGCTTGTACATTATCTTGCACCTGCAGGCCCATGCAGGTTCATGGATGAGCTCTCTCGGGGGATTTGCGATTTAGGAAACAGCGGGAACCAGCCTGACGTGCCAACAAGCTGAGTGAGCCTCAGTGAATGGTGTATCATTTTCACCTATGCTGGGTGTCCACAGCATGTCCAGCAGCATCCAGGGTCCCCTCTGAATTTTGGCACCTATGCAAATGTAACATCTTAGCTATCCCATAATGAAATCCATATGGAATCTCCTGCCCCAAGCAGATTTGTGTCAGTTCCTTAACATATTCCATTTGCAGGACATACTCATTAAGGGTGTTCATTGTTAAATGAAATAGTCCCCACTTAGCAGGTTATAGGTATGGGCTGTAAAACAAACAATTATGTGACAGATTATACATGTTAACATACAGAAATTCTGTAATGACATTTCTGTAACATTGTAACCGCTTCAGCAACCATATCTTCTATGTTAGGAGCTAAAGGGGTTCTGATTGTGAAGGTGGCACACCCTCTGGCTTGTAACTTTTTGCCTAAGAGTAGAAATGCCTGGAGTACCCCTGTCGGATTTACCCTACAAATGGAGTTGAGCAATGAAAACATTAATGGGACTTGGCTCTAACTGTTCTATGTGTCTGGGATCCTGCATTGTGGTGCCAAACAGAAGCATCAGCTACCCACAACATTATCCACCCATATATAGTAGAATATCATGACTTTCAAAATTCACTATTTTGTCCCTGTGCACTCAAGTTTACAGAAGATTTTGACACAGTTAGGAATTAAGTTTGCTGTAAATTATGTTTTCTCCAGGAGATATGAAATGACATAATAGCCAATAGACATGAGTAGTCTCCTGAAGATCAAATGAGCATAGCAATTAAGGTACACATGGCAAAACAGCTTCTAATCTCTTACCGCTGTATTTTATTCCAACACATAATATAGGTGTCTGTCTCTTCTACAACATACACTAAAGAAAAATTATGTGGCCTTTGGTGCTGTCAAAGGTCATTGATCTTGTCCTACACATTTCAGTTAAAAAGTAACTCTGAGTAAGAGACTACATTCTGCTAAATTACAGATTGCTCACATACAAATAAAAAAGGACATCTCTTGTGTAACCTGTAATCATCTAAAGCAAGATTATCACCACATACACTGACAATGGCTTTATCATATTTATGTCATATTTGTTGTTAACTTATGAGTATTACTACTAATATTTTATAAGATAATATTGGGACATGAAAGTTAATGATAGGCTTGAATCCCCCACACTCACAGAATTATAGTCTGGCACAAGAGCCACTGCAAAACCATTGATAACAGGCAACTAAACAAAACAGAGCTAGGTACCATAAAGGAAATGTTCTAGGATCTTTCACATCGTATGATAACAGATTGGTGGTTTAACATGATTTATATGAAGAAGTGAGATTTGAGACCCAGAGTATAGCAAGGGTTCAGGCATGCAAACTAGAGGAGATGGTGATTCTTAGGAGAGCAGAGTTACAGTGTTGTAAGAAGTGAAGGAGATGGATAATATATACAAAAAGAAGTACAAAGAAATTTCCTATAGCCAACAACTACCCAACTTATGCAATTACCAATATTTTTCTAAAGACTTAAGTCTAATGAAGCAGCTACAGTGTGAATGACAAAGCACCGAGAATAAAATTTAATCACATAGAAATTAAGCCTCCTGACAATGTTTATCACCTGCAAGCATTGAAGATGACCCCACTAGATAAATCTCAAGAGTATGGGGCCAAAGTGAAGACCACCTTTCCTACAGGCGGTAAGATGAGGACGTGAAACCTTTGGAGTCAGTGTGCCTCCAAGTTAAAGTATTCTGGCTTCTCCCCTTGCCATTTAGAATGTAAGAAGCATGCATGGTTCTTTTAACAAGCAAAAAATTGTCCCAATATATTTTGTATATTAGCATCTACTGTGGGAGGGCATTGTACCTGCCTGTGATCCCCACACACAGGATGCAGAGACTGGGAATCCCTGAAACAAAATGGCTAGCTAGAAGAGCTTAAAAGCTAAGCCTCAGATTCAGCCAGAGACTGAGTGAGAAATATGACCAATACCAAACTCTAGCACATGCAGTCATACACAGAGTCCATTTAATGTTGCTTGGGTGTACTGGAGCATGTGTCCAGAAATAGTCACACAATTTTCTGCCATTTAGTACCAAAATGTCTCAGATCATCTGATATCTTACATTTAAATAAGGTTTTTCATATCTGGCATAAACATGACTTTGGTGGTGGGATATAAGCCTGAGTGTAATTATGTAATGCTGTATTTGTGTGCCTATATTTATAAGAAGAGCTGATATGAAACTTTAGTATACATTTTGTGATTTATTACTGGAGTTGGCTTTAAATAACTATCAGTGTTTTCTGCCTTTACAAATACATTAGAAAACTTGAACTTTATTATTATTTGTTTTTTAAAGCTCAGTTGGCATATAAAATAACTCTACCTTTTTTTTTTATTGATTTCCTTTTGGACAGTGTGGTTGATTGACAACTTTCTATGTGACTTTAACCTTATTATCTATATAATATTTATACTTCACCAAAGCTTATTTTGTTGACTTAAACTATCCAAAACAGTAGAGTCTGAGTCTCTCTGGAAAAAGGAACACAGGTAGATCTGGCTTCAGGTTACTCCACGGAGAGGTTCTCTGATCCCCACAGGGGAAGGATCTCTGCCTATAGTCACTTATCTACAGGCTGCTCTCAGTGTCCAGGGAATAATACCATAAACTAGCACACAATTCCAGGAAGAGCCAGATGGCTAAAGGCTGCTATGAAAACACAAACTACACAAGCCAAGTAATATGGCATCTCCATAACCCAGTTATTCCAAAGCAATCTGTGGACATTCTAACATAATTGAAACACAAGAAAACGACCTCAAATCCTCCCTTATGATGATGATAATGGAGGAAATAAATAAAATTCATAAAGAAATACAAGAAGAATCAGCCAAATAGATTGAGACCTTAGAGAGGCCATGAGAAAGGCCTGGAAGAAATTCAGGAAAATGCAAACAATCATGTGAAGGAAATCAATAAAATGGTTCAAAATCTAAAGATGAAAATGGAAACAATAAAAAACACAAATTGAGGAAATGCTGGAAAGAGAGAACTTAGAGAAGAAAACAGGAAGTATAGATGTAAGCATCATCAACAGAATGCAAGAGAGGAAGGAAAGAATCTCAGGTGTAAAAGATGCAATGGAAGAATTTGAGGCAACCATCAAGAAGATGTTAAATCTAAAAAAATTTCTGTCATAAAACATCGAAGAAATCAAGGACACTATGAAAAAACAAAACCTAAAAATAATAGGAATTTTAAAAAAAGAATATGCCTGCTTCCATGGCCCAGAAAATATTTTCAACATCCTTAGTTATCAGAGAAATGCAAATTAAACTGACTCTGAACTTCCATCTTACACCTACCAGAATGGCTAAGATCAAAAACTCAAGTGACAGCATATGTTAGCAAGGATATGAAGAAAGCAGAACACTCCTCCATTGCTGGTGGGAGTACAATCTTGTACAACCACTTTGGAAATCAATTTGGCACTTTCCTAGAAAATTGGGAATAGTGCTACCTCAAGACCAGGTATACCCCTCCTGGGCAAATATCTGAAAGATACACAACAAAGACATTTACTCAACTGTTCATAGCAGCTTTATTCATAATAACTAGAATCTAGAAACAACCTAGATGTCCCTCAACTGTAAGATGGATAAAGAGATTGCGGTACATTTACAGAAGGGAATACTACTCAGCCATTAAAAACAAGGAAATCTTGAAATTTGCAGGCAAAGGGATGGAACTAGAAAAGATCATGCTAAATGAAGTAACTCTGACCCAGAAAGACACACATGGTATATACTCACTTATAAGTGGATATTAGCCCAACAAATATGTTCTGTGAGAGACTCCACTTGGCAGGGTATTGGGAGAGATGCTGGGACTCAGACTCGAAGCCAGACTCTGAGCAGAGGACTGATAGTTGTATGGAAGAGTAGGAGGAATGAAGGACACAGAGGGTTCAGGAGCCCCACAAGGAGACCATCTAGGCTGGAGAATCTGGACACGGGTGGGGGTGGGAGGGAGCAGGCTGCACAAACTGACGCACAACCAAGGACAATACATGCAGAGAACCTAGACCTGTACAGATGTAGGCAATGGACAGCTCATTCTCTACAGGGGAGGGGGGCCGGTAGGGAAGGGAAAGAGAGAGTGAGGATTGCTTCTGACATGAACTCTGGGGCCTATGATTTGATCACTTCCCTTTGACGAGGCTGCCTTGGGGGCCCACAGAGGAAGGAGATGCAAGCTATACAGATGAGACCTGATAGGCTGTGTCACATGGTAGGGAAGGAGGGCCCCTCCTGTCAGAGGTCTAAGGGGAGGGGAATAGGGCAGAAGAGGGAGGAAGGTTGGGAAAGCGAAAATAGGATCAAGGGGATAACAATCAGGATGTAATGTGAATAAATTATAATAAATTAAAAAAAATTTTAACTTAAAAGAAAGAAAAAGAGCTTGAGTTGCAGAATGTTTTAAATTGCTCTGAGGTAACTGGGTTTTGGTGTAGACACACTGCAGTTGGGGTTCATAGGAGGCTGCCATCCTGTGCCCAAGATAATGAAGGTCTTCTCATTTTTTCTGTCAAATTCACTGTCTTTCTCATCATATCTCTTGCAAGTAAATCCATGCTATTGTTTGTGAGAGTAAGAGAAAGAAGAGAGAAAAAGGAGAGAAAAAAAAGACATGGAGGCATAGAAGTGGAGATAAGAGGGAAAGAATGGAGGGGGAAGAGATAGAGAAGGGAGTCGTGAGTGGGGTAGAGACAAATTACAGGCTTAGAATTAGTACAATTTTGCTTTTGAATTAAAGAAATGTTTTGCAAATGTTTATAACTTTTGGGTTTAAGATCAGAACAAAGAAGAGGATATTTTCAAAGGCCATGGGCAGTGTTCCAAAGAAGAGCTGCCAGCAAACAGCAACTGTGAGAGGAAAGTTCAAGGGACATCCGCATGTCACCAGTGCCCTCTGGAAGCCCTGGGAAGGACTGGGGAGGGTGGCATCCTGGGGCAATTTATTTCATCATATGTCTGAAAATGTTGGAAAGATGACCCTGGGGACTGGGCTTCATCCTATGGACTCCAGTGGCCCCAGAGACTACTGGCTGCTGACCACTAAGAGGGGAAAGGCCACAGAACAACTGTGACTGCTTCTGTGTTTCAGGCATTACAAGCAACATTATTTCTGGAAACAGCCACAGGAGTGAAAGAGGCTTTGCCCATGGGACCCTCATTTGCACCTTGAGTACAAATAGAAACCAGAAAGTTGTTCACAAGCCACAAGGATATACATAGTCAGGTTTTGATGGGGCCAAATGTATCCCTGGAAGCATAGTGTGTAAATGTAGAGAATGGGCCGCACGCCTACCTGGGAGGAAACAAATCTTCACCTCCACCCATGTTGATAACAGGAGAAGAAAAGCAACCTTCACAGACGGAAGAAACTTACTGATGAGATTTTTAAAAGTAGCCATCTGGTTGTGGTTCTATAACTGTCCATCAATGGGGGATAGAAGGTGGAAAGTTAGGACTAGATCTATGGGCAGTTTGCACTGGCTTCTCTTTTCTTACAGAAAATCAAGTGAAGGCTCCACCACCCTATAGCAGATCCTCACCTACACAAAACCTTAGGTTGGTTTGGGATGAAGGGACGGATTTGGGAGGAGTGAATATGAATAAAATATAATGTATAAAATTCTTAGAAAATTAATAAAGCATATATACATATATGTATATATATACATACACACACAAATATATACTTTGATGAGTAGTGAGAGCTACTCTAATGAATGTGCACAGAATCAACATTTAGAAGGCAGTTGGAGACTATCAATTTAGCAAAGTAGTAGTAGATTCTTCTCTAGGATCTATGATCCCTATATCCACAGACTCTTGACTAGGTTTGAAGAACCAGCTATTTGCAATATCTCCTAGTCTTTAGTATCCAGGGACATTTTAATAGAAGATGCCATGTTCTAAGTATTTTAAGCTCTATTCTTCAAACCCCTATGTAGAAGTCCTAGCTCTCAAAATGATGGTATTAAGAAATGAGGCCTTTGAGATAGGTCAAAAGATTGTAGTACTCATGGATGTATTAGTACCCTTAAGGATGTCTTAGAAGAACTACTATCAACCAAATAATCCAATTTAAAATGGGGTAGAGCTAAATAGATAATTCTCAATGGAAGAATATCGAATGGCCAAGAAGCACTTAAATAAATGCTCAACATTCTTAGCCATCAGGGAAACGTAAATCAAAACAACTCTGAGACTCCATCTTATACCCATCAGAATGGCTAAGATAAAAAACCCAAGTGATAGCACATGCTGGTGAGTATGTGGAGAAAAGTGAATACTCTTCCATTTCTGGTGGGAATGCAAACTTATATAACCACTTTGGAAATCAATCTGGCACTTTCTCAGAAAATTGGCAACAGTTCTCCCTCAAGACCCAGGTATACAACTCCTGGGCATATACTCAAAAGATATACCCCACCATACAACAAGGACATTTGCTCAGTTATGTTCGTAGCAGCTTCATTTGTAATAGTTAGAATCTGGAAATAACCTAGATGTCCCTCAAATTAAGAACAGATAAAGAATCTGTGTCACACTGTATAATACTACTCAGCTATTAAAAACAAAGAAATAATGGAATTTTCAGGCAAATGGATGGAGCTGGATAAATGAATGAATGAATGAATGAATGAATGAATAAATGAATGAATGAACCCAGACCCAGAAGGACACACATGGTATATATTCACTTATAAGCAGATACTAGACATATAGTATAACCACATTACAATCCAGAAACCTAAAGAAGCTAAGAAACGAGGAGGTCCCTAGGTAGGATGCTTATTTCTTATTCAGAAGGGCAAATAGAATAGACACCAGAAGCAGTTGAAGAGAAGGAACAGGAAGGGAGTCTACCATAGAGATCCTCTGAAAGACTCCATGCAGCAGGAGATCCAAGCAGATCCTGAGACACACAGCCAAACTCCAGACTAGAGCACAGGGAGTCTTATGGAAAAGCTAGGGAATAGAGGTACCTAAAGGAATCAGGAGCTCCACAAGAAGACCAACAGAGTCAACAAATCAAGGCCCAGGAGGACCAGAAGAGACTGATGCACCCAACAAAAACCATGCATGGAGAGGACCTAAGCCCCACTCAGATATAGCCAATAGGCAGCTCAGTCTCCATATGGTTTCCTATTAAGGAGAATAGGAGCTGTCTCTGCCATAGACTCTGTTGCCTACACTTTGGTCAGTTCCTCCTGGTGGGGTGCCTTACCATGCCACAGAGGAAGAGAATGCAGGCAACTCTGATGAGACTTGATAGGCTGGGATCAGTTGGTAGGGGAGAAGGTCTCCCCCTGTCTGAGGACTAGGGTAGGGGATTGGAGGGAGGAGGAAGGAAACCAGGAAGGGATCTATGATTGGGATGTAAAGTGAATAAGTTTTTAAAAATAAGTTTAAATTTAAAAAAATCAGACCACAAATGATGGAGAGAATGTATTTCTTCTCTTTAGTTAATTAATTTCTTTATTCACTTTACATGTGGATTGCAGCCCCCCTCCCTCCCTCCTCTCCTCCCAGTCCCACCTTCCCAGCCCTATTTCCCCATTCCTCCCTCCACTTCTTTTTAGAGAAGGGATACCCTCACACTGAAGAGAACATATTAAAAGAGAAATATTTATTCACTGATGATGGGAGCTCAAATTAAGATTGGAAATTATCATGTATGATATAATCTGATAATTTTGATCTTCCTCAAAAATCTAAAAATAGAACTATTATATGAACCTGCTATTCCACACCAATGGCACATACCCAAAGAACTCCATATCCTTCTAAAGAGTTGATTGCACATCCATGTTTACTGCTGCTTTATGACAGCAGGGAAATGGAACCAACACATTTTTGTCTCTTATATGGAGATTCTAGCCTACAATGTATTCATGTACGTTTGTAAAAGGCTGTAAGATAGGGTAAAGTACAACCCTTAGAAAGGAGACCAAAACCAGGTAACAACAGTAGGTGGTAAGGAAGGACAAAAGGTAGGGGAAAGGACACCTGAGTTGTGAGAAAGGGTATTAAGCTAATTGTTTTCTAGTTTCAATGTTGTCATTGTCTTTTGTGTGTGGTGGATAAGTGATAAAAATGTAATTGATAGTTATGGTGTCAACTCCAAGCAAAGCTCCATGCTTTCAGAATGGGCATTCTAACTGTGCAGGATTTCTCTGAGATGCAAAGTCTGAGATGACTGGACAAGTGTTAAGGTGGCTGTGTTAATGCAGCTATGTGATGCTTTTATTTATGAGTTAATTATAACAAAGTGAAAATACAATGTGTGAAAAGAAGCCTCAGAGAGGGTTCTTAGTCCTTCTGCCAGGATAGTGCTATCTACAAATCAGAAGGTCAACCACCCTCTGATTCCCAGTGCCTACAACTATGAGAAATGAACTTCCAGTTACTAACATGGGCACAGGTTGCAGCAGTCCAAGTGGGCTAAAGCAATAAGGATCTGTCACTCTCACTCTCACTCTCGCATTTGTGCTTTCTTCCTCTACAGTATACTGTTCATCAGATGGCAGGAGCTTCAGCCTTGGGCACATCAGTCTCCCAGTTCAGCAAAATCACTGTGCTTTGCTGAAGCCCCCTCCCTGCACATCAGATAGAAAACCTCCCCAGGGCAAAGCCAACAAGCTCATTAGTTCTGCTTCATTTCTCTCCTTTCCCTTGGGGAATCTAGTACTGTACAGCCAATTGCCCAAGGTCCAAAAACAGTTATTTCACATATTTTTACCAAGATTTCTCATTGTTTATGGTGTGAGCGAAAGTTCACTAACAGTTAAGCTTCCAACATGGCTGGAGGCTTAAGCGTTCCCCTGGAGTTAAGAAGCGATAGGAATCTGTCACGAATGTGAAGATGACACTGTTTGACATCTTAAAACGGATCATCTAGGGAAGTTTAACCATCTTAAAAAAAAAAAAAAAAGAAAGAAAAGTAAAATGAAGCTTCCAACCAAGAGAAGCATGAATATAAGTGGAATTTAAAAAAATAAAAAGGAACATTCCGATAGTAGATGGAGGGGGTGAAGCAGCTATGCCGAGAAAGCACATCGAATGAAGCAGCAGATGGGACTGTTTACTCCTCACAATATAGAGATGATTGGGGTATTTGGGGAAGACTTTAAAATAAACACTGGATGTTTAAAATTCCCAAATAGCCAAGGAAGAACTAACATCATGGAAGAATTAGAAGTTATGAAAGATTAAACGTAGACATTAAAAACCATTAGAAAATAGGGATCAAAATGAAAGAAGAAGAAAAAAGAATAGATTGGACATACTGAAGAAAAGAGTCACACTGGAACGCAGAACTGGTAAAATGCACCGTGATGTGTAACATGGAGGAATAAAGAAATAATGTGAACTCTATCCAGATTGACTGAATTCCATCCAAACATCTACAAAGAACAAACTAGTGTGTGTTAATTATAAAGAAAACCTTACATTAAAAGCTAGCAGAAAGAATAATTTTTAACACGCCCTGAAAATGCCATAAAATAAGCATACAGAATTCTTGACTAATACGATGTTTCAAAAGTTTAACCTCACACATTCAGAGCCGTGAGTAGACTGCTGTCCATAAGCAAGGTGCCTGTGTGCAGGAGTTGTTTCTGGACTTTGTCTAGCACACTGGTCTACTCATCTATGTTTTTGACACGGCTGCTGTCTCTGAATTATAATAGATTTATAATAATATGTCTTGAAATCTGGTAGTACAAAACCTCCAGCTTTGAAGTTGCCTTAATAAAGTCTAAATTACATCATGGGCCGCTCATTCATTCATAGTGTGTCAGTACTCACTGGTTTGTTCTGATGTTAATGTAGGCTATTGATAAGAATTGGTGCCGCATATGGGACACACAGGCAATTTTGTGTACATCTTTTCAAATCTTTAAAGGAAATCTAAAACTTCTCTAAAAAAAATTCTGTCCCACATTAACAGAATTGCATGCTGACTTCATTTCTTTGCATCTACAATAAACTTTGGAATCAGCTTATCAACTTCTATATTTTATTTGAGATTTTTATGCAATTGAAAATTTTGGATTAATAAAGAGTTTGGTGACTTTAGACAATAGGGTCCCTAATTAAACTGTACTGCTATGTCTTCTCTCATTAATTCAGGTTTTTTTAATTCTTAAAATTTTTATTTATTTATTTATTTATCTATGGTTTTGTAACCCCTTTTTTGATATTTCTTTATTGTTTAACAAACTGGAGAAAGGGCAATAGGTTAGGGCCAACAAGATATAGGAGGTCACAGGTCAAGGTAGACTACAGGTACCCAGGTGGGCAGTTCTTGGGTCTTGTAGGAGACCCTGTAAAGAGATGAAGTGGGACATAGTTAAGTGGCAGCAGATAAGGGCAGGAAAGGGGCCCCAGAAAGCCATGTCCCAGCATGAAATTTTTCATTTTCTCCCGAACTGAACTATGGCCATCTTCTACAGAACAGTCTTGATGGTTCTTTGCATAGCTGTCAGGTGTCACAAGCTCACTGCCTGGGCCTGTTTGGATTTGTCCTTCTGAGACAGCCCTGGGCAAAAAGTCAAGAAGCTAGAAAACTACCCAAAGAAATGTCCACAGCCAGTTTTCTGAGTATGTGTCCCACACAGTCACACAGGCTTCTCATCATGCAGAAGGGCTTGGTTGACACTCCTGGTCACCATCTTTAAATTAACTTTTCTAATCTTCTGAGCTTTTAAATCCTTTGGCTGTTTCATAGGTGCTTATTATGAACTTTAGCCTTTCCCATTCCCTGCCACGTTTCTCACACTTCCTCCTCGTAGTGAAATCATTTTTTCTTTCTAACAAATCCTCTCCCCACTTTCATGTCTCTGTGTCTGTGTTTGACTCATTGAGTTTGAATATGGTTGTCTCATGAATATGGTTGGGAAGTTATTGACCAGAACACAAGCAACTTGTTAGTGGTTGCACCACTGAAGGAAGTGTTATGTATCTGTCAGTGTCAACAGTCCCTCAAAGAGAGATAGTGCCTCATGAGCCTTTCTCCTATGATAAAATATTGGCAGGTTCAATCTTGTGCAGGTCTTGGGTAGTGAGCCCTAGCCACAGTGAATTCATGAATGCATCTGCTCTGTAATATCCAGAAGACATTGATGAAAGTCAGTCCTCCCAACCCTGGCCTCTTACAATTTTTCCACCCTATCTTCTGCAATCTCACCTCACCTTGGGGTTAGAGTGGTAGTGATGTCTCATTTAGGGATGAGAGTATACCATAGTCACTTATTTTTTGCATAATGGGTTATAAGCCTCTGCCTTAACCTCCGTCCATTGTAGAGAGAAGCTTCTCTCTTCAGCATGAGAGCTCCATTTATCTCTACAAATAAAGATGAGTATAAGGCAATTTGAGACAATTTGAGAAATAATAGTACTACAGTTATCCCTCAGCTTGATGGCCTCTCCCGCCAGTGATATTTTATTTAAGATTTTATCTATTCAACTGTAGGTAGTAATTATATTTTATTTAGAAGTTTATTTTAGGGGCTGGAGAGAGAACACAGTGGTTAAGAGCATTGTCTGCTCTTCCAAAGGACCTGGTTCAATCCCTAGCATCCACATGGCAGTGCACAACTGTCTATAACTCCAGTTCTGAGGGATCTGACATCTACATAATAATGCACATACAATAAAAATAAAAAATGAAAAATAGAAGTTTATTCAATGAAAACATTCAGATTAAGTTAAAGATATTAGAAACTTTAAACATCAGTGGGCCCTGTTAGTCACAAGTATACAATATTCCCTCTCTCTCTCTCTCTCTCTCTCTCTCTCTCTCTCTCTCTCTCTCTGTGTGTGTGTGTGTGTGTTAACTCAGACTTTAAAAATTATCATAATTTTTAATTTAAATGTGTATGTCTGTATTTAGCAGAAGGCATACGATCTCCTGCAACTAGGGTTATAGGTGGTTATGCATGGCCAGATGTGGGTGATGGCAACTGAACACAAGTCTTAAGCTCAGAGAGGCAGAGAAAGCACCAAGCTGATCATCCTATTCAGCTGACCTCCTAGAAGTAATACTTCATTATCTTATCTGTTGATAGGAAGTTTTATGTCCTTGGTATTTAATTTTCACAGCTTTTTGTGAATTCTAGATATTGGCCTCCTGTCTGAAATACAGCTGGTAAAGATTTTCTTCCATCTACGGAAAGTCTGTTGTTCTGCTATTGTTTCCTTTGCCATCCAAACTTTTAAATGTTTGTATTTATTATGTAAAGTGTTTTGATTGCATGTATGTCTATGAATCACATGCATGCCTAGTACCCACAGAGGTGATAAGAAAACATCAAATTCCCCTGAAGTAGAGTTTGTAAAGCACCATGTAGGTGCTGGGAATTAATTTTGTATATTGCAACTTTACTGTGTTTATTAGCTATAAGCATTTTCTAGAAGATTCTATAGGGTCTATTAAGTATAGAATCATGCCATATGTTGAAGCAGCCTTGCAGTTCAGGAATGAAGCCCACTTGGTCACTATGAATGATTGTTTGTTTTTTGAGAAAGGGTTTCCCTGTGTAGCCTTGGTTGTCCTGGACTCATTTTGTAGACAAGGCTGGCCTCGAACTCTAACTCACAGTGATCCCCCAGCCTCTGCCTCCTGAATGCTGGGATTCAAGGCGTGAGTCACCACGCCCAGTCTATGAATGGTTCTTGATGCGTTCTTTGAAACTGGTTTGCAAGTACTTTAGTTAAGTTTTTATTTGTTTGTTTGTGTTTTTGTTTTGCGTCTGTGTTCATCAGAGAAATTGGCTTGTAATTTATTTTTAGTTGTGTCTTTACCTGGTTTTGGTATGAGAGTGACACTGGTTTTAGAGAAAGAAATTGGATAATGTTCCCTCCTTTTCAGTTTTATGGCACACATCAAGAATTGGTCTTTCCTTTTCTTCCGTCCCTCTGTCCCTCTCTCCCTTCCTCCCTTCCTCCCTTCCTCCCTTCCTTCCTTCCTGCTTTTTTCCTTCTTTTCTTCCTCCCTCCCTTCCTTTCTTTCTATTTGCATTGGCATTTTGCCAGCATTTATGCTTGCATGAGGGTGTCAAATTCCCTAGAACTGGAGGTACAGACAGTTGTAAGCTGCCATGTGATTGCTGGAAATTGAACCTGGGCTCTCTGAAAGAGCAACCAGTGCTCTTAACTGATGAGCCACCTCTCCGGGTTTTTTCATTCTTTCCTTTTTGAGACATGGTTTCTCTGTGTAGTCTTGGCTGTCCTGGACTCAATCTGTAGACCAGGCTGGCCTTGAACTCATAGAGATCCACCTGCCTCTGCCTCCCGAGTGCTGGGATCAATGGGGTATGCCACCACTGCTCTGTTGATCTTTTCCTTTCTTAAAGATGAGACCTGATAGGCTGTGGTCATATGGTGAGGGAGGAGATCCCCTTCTGTCAGAGGTCTAGGAGAGGGGAATAGGGCAGAAGTGGGAGGGAGAGTCAGAACAGGAGGATACAAGTGCTGGGAAACAATCGAGATGTAATCTGAATAAGTTATAAGAAATTAAGAAAAAAAGAAGGAATGGAATCACTGCTTCTCAGTCTCTTGCCTTCTCAGACATGACTTGGGGCTAATTGTGCTGTACTTCTTAGAGCTTCAAAATATACTGTAACTTCACTATTGGTTCAAAATATTTAGAAAATTTGAATTAGATTACTTGTGAACTATTGATTATTGAGAGGTAATTATTAAGTGAGAGACAATAAAAATTAGTGGTTATTATTTTTTTTTGTCAGAACAAACTCTAAATGACAATCTAGATTTTTTTTTGAGATTTTTCTTTTGGCCCAACATTATAGTCTATTCTAGAAAATGTGAAATTGAAAACAATACCAATGTGATATAAACAGGTCAGTGTTCTAAATATGCCTGTCACATCAAATTTGCTTCACCTTTTTCCAATTTCCAGGTTGAATCCAGAAGCACCTGTTTAGCCCACTGCAAGTTCAAGATATACTGAAGCCTGCTACCATACCTCTATGTTTTTATTTAGTTAGTTCTTCTCTCACTTTTATTACATTTTGAAGTCCATGTACTTGAGAATTACATCAATGATATTCATAGCTTTGTTTTGAAGCAAACCTCTACTAACAGAAGATTTTTTCTGTGTCTCCCACAATGCTCTATGTCTTGAAGTCTGTTTTGTCTGTTGCTAGCAGAATTACAATTTTCTGTTAATTAGGGTTTTCCTGGAATATTTTCCATCACTTTATACATTAATCTTTTTAATTTATATCAAACTCTTTCTCTTTAAAAGTACTATAGTGTGCTTCTTCCTTTTAAAATTTGAATATTTTATTTTTATGTTAATTAAAGTGTTCTGTTATTTCACTAAATTGGGTATATAAATACTATTACACACCGCTATCAATTTCTTATTACTACATTGGTATTATTTTCCTCATTTCTTGATTTTTTTCAAATAATAAACATAAATTGTGAAATATATATTATTGTCCTACTTTTACCTAATAACTTTAAGATTACATTTTAATTATATCCATTCAATGAAGTTATCACTTATATGATTTCTCTGATAATTTGTAATTTTAAAATATTTTATCCCTGTTTACTTCTTATCTTTTCAGTTGTCTTTATTAAGCATTTCTCTTTTTCATAAATTTTGTCTTCTTAAAGCATTTCTGTTATTGTTTATACTGTAAGTGTTGCTTTAATCACCCCATATAATTAACATTTACAGTGTTCATATCTAAATTTCTGTGTTTCTTTAAGGGTTATTTTGTTTGGTCACCAGCAAGCATTCTCTTCAGCATTTCATTCAAGTTTCCAGTATTTTCCTAGTTTTTGTTTACATAGAGAAAATCTTTAATTTCTTCTTCTTTTTTAAAAAAATGTCATCAGCATTAATATATTGTAGCCTAGAATGACTCCTCTGCTTACTGAGTGTTGGCATCCCTCAGAGCATTAAACATTCAATTAAATCAAACTGAACAAGGTTCCTTGTTTGTTTGTTTGAAATTGTTGTGTCAACACATAGCTAGTTTCTCCCTTCCTGGTACCAAGTGTTATAAATCTAAACATCTAGGGTGTGATAGGCCTTTGTCCTCTACTTAGAAAAACTGGGAGTTCACGAATGTTCTCCTGAGCTTTGCACTTTTATTCCTTAGCTTACCTCCTCCACCACATGTTTAAAAGTTCACAAATATATTGAAAGGTCACACAGCCTGAGTTATTGGCTCTCATCTCCCAGTTGGACATGCCAGCTTCAGATGATCACGGAGCTTTTGCTAATGTCTTGGCTTCAGTAGCAGTCTTCTGCCACAGACCAATGCTGGATTCTGAACCCTGCTCTATGCCCACAATTGAAACCTGGTATCCCATGGGAAAGCAATCAGTTTACCACTCTCTGTAGAAGTTCACTCTTATCTGTGTTGTTTGCCATCCAACCCTCCCTGGTAACTCCTTCACTTTCAAAACTAGAAACTGCACGTGTCTTCTCTACAACAGTTAGAATCTTTAGAACTGTAACTGGTTCCCACTTGCCCTTAAACTCATCAAGCGTGTAAGGGGTTGAGGATGGTGCTAGCTTCTAGCCACCCTCCCCAAACACTGATTTCATTCACTTTAGCCTCATGAGAACCCTACAACTTTTGCCTACATTTATTGCCTGTCAGGGCCTTAGCCTTCTAGCTGTTAGCAATACCATCTAGGATGCTTTGAAAGACAGCTAAGTTTAAAAAAAAAAATGATTACAGACTGGGACCTAAGGAATGTATGGGGAAAACGGAGTTGGTATTTGCCAATCTCCACCTGCGTCCAGCCTTAGGCAGCCAGCTGTTAGTAAACTGGAGATGCGGCAGACATTACTAGCAGCCTGGAGATACGCGAAAGTCATGAGCAGCCTACTGCGTATTTTTCTTTCTCTCTCACTTTTTCTTTACAGAGTCCCAATCATGTTTGCAGTGAGAAGTAATGCGCGGGGAAAAGACGCCTCACTCTCATCCTGTCTGTAGCTCAGAGATAGACGAGGTGATATAATTGTGGTCAAACTTTTAAGTTTGCTTTTCCTGATTTAGGAGATTTAGCCGGAATGTGTCTTTTATCATTCTTTCTGATTTTTTCCCACTTTTTCTTCCTCCTAGCCGCCCCTACCCCACAACCACGGTTCTGACATCTCAAAGTAAAAGCCACTGTGAAAAAGAAAAACTCTAAAAAACAAAGCTATCTCCTTGAACTGTATTGTTTCCCCCAAGTGGCCTATCTCCACGGTTTTTTTTTTTTATTCTATCGGGGGCGGGGGGGGGGGGGGGGGTGATCATATACAGGTGTGTAGCGATGGCTCAGCAGTTAAGCGCGGTGGCAGCTCTTCCAGAGGACCCAGCTTCAATTCTCAGCACCCACAGGGCAACTCACAACCCTCTGTAATTCCAGCTCCAGGGGATGTGTTGTCCGCTTCTGGCTTCAGCAGGCATCAGGAACATATATTGTGCACAGACATACACGCAGGCAAAACAGCCAAACACATAAAAAAATAAAGTAAAATAAAAGTACTGCACAGCACACACACAGCCTCTGAACACTTCCTTGTCACACATCTGGGAACTAGGGAGACTCTGCCCCCCTGCCCCCTTAATTCACCCTGCCACCTGCCATGTTGTACAGAGATTCCAAACTCAGCCTCAGCCCTGAGGGCCACCTCCCAAGAAACAACGTCTGCCTTCGTGAAGAGTGCCCCTGCTTCTCTGTCCACACCCCACATTTATTTTTGGTTTCTGATGCCCTTTTTATTGTCATCTGTCTTTCATCAGTC
The DNA here is from genome assembly GCA_907169655.1 of Acomys percivali. Lineage (NCBI taxonomy): Eukaryota > Metazoa > Chordata > Mammalia > Rodentia > Muridae > Acomys > Acomys percivali. The sequence goes on along the minus strand of OU015742.1, from coordinate 114,707,610 downwards.
TCCCATGGAGAATTCCAGCTACCAGTACTAACGACATTATACACAGTACCACTATTGATGCCAACATGAAATGGAAATACATATTTTTTTTGTTAGGGTGTATAAACTTCCTGCTTTAATGAAGCAGAGCTACACTGAAAGTTTATCTAACTCAGCTTATAATAAGAAAATGCCTCGGCGCATGTGTTTGCATTATAAAGTATAGCTAAAATTAACACTTTTAAGACCACCTCCAACACACGCGTAAACCTTGTTTAAGCAAAAATGAAAATCAAGGCACGAGTTGATTAAAACACCAAACCAAATTAAATTTGATCTAATGGTGTTTACTTGTTTTAACATCTGGAAAAGTTTGGGCATACACTGCAAATATTTTTAACCTAATTTTAAAATAAATTATGCTTAGTTTCCACAGATGTATTTAAGTTGGGTCTCTTTAAAGAAATCATTTTTAGGCTTTTTTTTTTTCTTCATTGAACAGGCAAAAATTTTAAGCACAAGGTGCCAGGGGTGGGTGGGAATCTAAATATCTTCTCCTACTAGGCCTCAGCACTTTGGTATAATAATTGAAAAAAAAAAACTGTTGGTTTTGTACATATGAAACAAGGGGTATGAGGGAATCTCCCAACAAGGAAGAGCATAAGTGAGTGTAAGTATTTCTAGTTACAGGGAGAAGAAGCTCTCAACATGGGCTTCCCTGACAGCCCTGAACTAGAGGCCATCCACTGATCCTAAGAACCCAGGCGATCTCTACACAGAGGGGCCCTCGCTGTAAGCATAAGTGATCCTGTGAATGGCATGCAGAACTCACAAACATGCCTCCAGTAGCTCTGCAGCAGGAGTCAGCTCAGGTGTGGATACCTCCTCCCATCCCCTTGCTGCTTGGCGCTAAAGTGCACAGTTCTCCTTAGGCCTGCCTCCATACCAGGATAATCTACATGCTCCAGTGTAAAGAAAGGTGGGCCAGGGTCTATGAGGGGTAATCTTGAGAAGAAAATGCTGGGAGGGGAATTTAACAGCTTAGAAAAGCCCAGTCGTATTTTAGTAAAGCTTAAAATCCTAATATGTAACTAGAGTTCTATGATTTGTCTGGTTGAGCATCAGTTGTTTACTCTCTGTGTGAGAATCTGATTTTCCCCATCAATCTATTTCTTAACCTCTTCTCTCTCCAGTCATGCTGCATTCATTAACACTTGGTTTGCAACCTCTGTCTTCACTGTATTCGCAAAAGAAAAAAAAAAGTTTGTAGCTTCTTTATGGGCAGGAATGACTTAGCTTTATGGTCCATCTTTTCAGTCATAGCCTAACACAGGAGGTTACGAGTTCTGAGGGGCTTCCGAGACAACACAGCACCCTTTACTCTTTTACTGCTGGCATTTTTCAAGGTCTTTTTAGTACCCTGCAAGAAAGCCACACTAGATCCTGTGCACTTACTCCTTACTCTTTGTTGCTAAGGATAGCATGGGTTAGCAACAGAGAACTCTCAAAACATTAAGAATAATTGCTGCCATATATCCAGATAGTCTCTATGTGTACTTATATCTGAATCCATACCACTTTAAACCGTAACTGTTTCTACCTGTTTTCTACTCACTGTTTGCTCTTTCACCTAGAAAAGTGGTTTGTGTGTATGCGTATGTCTATGTACACACATGTGTTCATGAGCACATAGGAACACATGTATACTTTTGTGTGTGTGTGTGTGTGTGTGTGTGAATGTGGATATAAAGGCTTTAAGCTGATTGGAAAGTGGACTCTAGGAATGTGCCCTAATCACTTGGGTTGAAAGTGTGTGCCACCATATTCTGCTTTCTTACATGGGTTCTTCAGATTGAATTTAAGTCTGCATGCTTGCACAACAAATACTTTACTAACTGAGCTCTCTATACACTGCTGTAGAACAATTGGGCTTTTAAATTGTGGTCCTTGGGCCAGTGGCATCAGTATCACCTTGAAGTTTAGGGAAGAAAATTCTCAGTTTTCATTCCAAATGTACCAAAGTTTGGTGATCTTTAGACTTTAAGATCGAATGATGTTTGATGTTAAACTGACATCTGTTAAACTGATGAATACTGACATCTGAGAGCCACTGACCTATATCAGTAGCCTTGCTTTGTGAGCACTAATGGACTGGATCCTGGAGGCTCAGGTCCCACCCTGGCCATCGCACCTGTAAAGACAAGGCAAGGAGCCAGGCACAAGTGCTGGGGAGATAAATTCCCCTGGACCACTTCCAGGATGCTTTGCTATGTAAAAGTGCCATTTGCACAATGTGCATGCTAGTCCTGTAGACTCCAATAAGGGAAACATCCAGAACACAGCAAGCTTGACATTGACCTTGACCTTGAGAAGCACCTGAATGCCATCTTTGGTCAATTGCATGCATGCAAACAGAAGCATGTGCTACTTTCAAAGCGGCCTGTTCCGCAGGTACATTCCAGAGTGCAACAAACCATTTCCACATGTGGGGGCTGATCTCTAACAATATATCCTACCTGCCTTTTGTGTCATCACAAATTTCTTTAGAAACTAAAGTTCACTTCAAAGCCCCAGTGAAGTAAGAGATTTTCCAGGTGCTCAGATTCATCTTCAGATCAAGGCCCTTGGGTGAGAATCAGGTAACCTTTCAGCTGTGTGCTGCCTCACTGCTGCTCATTCACTGCAGCTCACCCACTACTGCTCACTCACTCTTGCCCACTCACTCCTGCTCACTCACTCCTGCCCACTCACTCCTGCCCACTCACTCCTGCTCACTCACTCGCTCACTCCCACCCGCTCACTCCTGCCCGCTCACTCCTGCCCGCTCACTCCTGCCCGCTC
>OU015742.1:114679828-114695528 GCA_907169655.1 Acomys percivali | reverse complement strand
CTCTCTCTCTCTCTCTCTCTCTCTCTCTCTCTCTCTCTCTCTCTCTCATGCTTTCAAGATGAGAACAATATTCCTAATTGAGCCTTCAGTGTCCATTACTGTGTCCTTTAACTTAAAATGACAACATTTGGAGCAGTGAGCACATAGTATGTGTCACAATCACTCAAACTTTTGTTGTATACACTCGTTACCCTGTTACAGTGTATTTGGTATTCAAGGTTTTAGGCAAACAGCTCACTGAACAGTCTAGAATTCCTGCTTCTTCTCTCTGCTCAACACATTCAGTTACCACATGTTCCCATGTTTACCACTAAGTATCTTTTAAATTCAACCACAGGGGACACTTTTGTCAGATCAACTGCTCCTAAATCCCTTGTCTTCTCTTCCCTGTAGAACCTCATCATGCCTGAATTTTGTATATACAGATCGGCAAAAGAAGCAAGATTCCTGTAACATAGTCTCTGTTCCCACCATCATCCCACACCTCATGTTAAACATGATGGAGCCACAATGCAACATGTGGGCTACAGCCTTCTTTTTCACCTGCTCTCTGTCTCTTGGACCCAGGATCCTCCTGCCATGGCTTGAAAGCCACCAAGAGTTTATGGAGACAGAATGGCTCATACCGAATTCCTTCCTCAGCATTTTTCACAGGAATCTCCAGGAACAAGAATTTTCTCTTTTCCTTGTGACTATGCTTGCAAGATAGGTGAAAGGTCTAACCTCAGGCCAGGATAAGGAGAAGAGAGGTTCCAGTATCAACACTGTCATTAACTCACCCTGGAAACCAAGGTCAGCCATTACAACCTCCAAACTTCAAGTTCAGGATTAGGCATATCCTAACTAATTCACTTTAACTCGACCAGCTGCTTTATCAAGCAGATAACATTTACTTAACTTCTGAGGTTTCTTCCTTGCTATCCCTATCTGGTGTAATCGGCCTTGAGCATCTTTTAACGGAAGCCATATCTCAAGAAAGTCACAAGGAAAAAGGAACACAAGGAAAAGGAATTAGGGCTTTGCAGGGCAAATTCCTACTTGGTGAGTTATGTGAAATGAATGTGGGGAGGCCCAGTGAAAAGAGGGGGCGCTGAGGCTCTTGAGAAATAGTCCATGCATCCCAGAGGGCCAGAGGTTGCTTCTGACCCTAATAGCTCATATGGGGTTAGTTTGCTGTTGAATTCACAAGACAGATAGCTTGTTGAGCCTCCAGAGGACTCCCCAGCCATCACCACATTGTCAAGCTGCAAACAAAAGCCGTTCGTTGCCCTCACCTTCTTTCCTGGATTCTTCCTAGAACCATAACCTCTTAAGTACAAGATATGCCAAAACCACCTTTGGTTCTCTCATTCCCTGCCTATGCCAATCCTATATCTGCTTCAACTTAGTGCACACATCCTAATAAAGAATATTTTTGCTTTCCTGGCAGCACAGATAATGTAAGATATGCAGAGCCTATGCTAAAATGTTATTATTATTTCCACATCACTAATGGCTTCTAAACTCTATTTCAGGAGTAACTGAACAAAAAAGAATCATCTTAGAAGGTTTGAGAGGAGAGAATATGTGGGCATCTTTCTTGCCTCCCCTTTCTTTTTATTATCATGGAGTTACTGCTTCAAAGAACAGAAATGCTACAAAGGTGAAAAGGATGAGGAAAATACTTGGGCAGGAGCACTTGTAGGTAGAAATAGCACTGGGATTAGAGGATTGTAGGAAGCATTTCTACTTTATCTACAGGTATCTAAAATCCAACCATAAGAAATGCATAACCCCAACATGAAATTTTACTCAAAATTAAAACCCCAAGAGAGTCCAGACCCTAAGTTGTCTTCAATCACTAACACCGATAGGTAGGGATGTTGGTATTGTGTGTGAGTGATTCTCAGAAGGAAAAAAATCATCATGCATCTGAGATAACAGAGCTGGCACAGACACTTGCTTGCAGCTATAACTTCCTTAAGAAATTACCAAATGCAACAATTAATAAATGGGACCTCATGAGGCTGAGAAGCTTCTGTAAGGCAGGAGACATTGTCAACAGAACGAAGCGACAGCCTACAGACTGGGAAAAGATCTTCACCAACCCTTCATCTGACAAAGGTCTAATATCCAAAATATATAAAGAACTCAAGAAACTAAACACCACCAAGCCAAATAACCCGATTGAGAAATGGGGCTCAGAATTAAACAGAGACTTCTCAACAGAGGAATATCAAATGGCAGAGAAACACTTAAAGAAATGCTCAACATCTTTAGTCATCAGAGAAATGCAAATCAAAACGACACTGAGATTCCATCTTACACCCATCAGAATGGCTAAGATAAAAAACTCAAGTGATAGCACATCCTGGAGAGTATGTGGAGAGAGAGGAACACTCCTTCATTGCTGGTGGGAATGCAAACTAGTACAGCCACTTTGGAAATCTATCCGGTGCTATCTCAGAAAAATGGGAATAGGGCTTCCTCAAGACCCAGTTATTCCACTCCTTGGGATATATCCAGAAGAAGCTCCAGCACACAACAGGGACATTTGCTCTACCATGTTCATAGTGGCCTTATTCATAATAGCCAGAACATGGAAACAGCCTAAGTGTCCCGCAGTAGAAGAATGGATAAAGAAACTGTGGTACATTTACACTATGGAATACTACTCAGCTATTAAAAACAAGGAATTTCCGAAATTTGTGGACAAATGGATTGAACTAGAAATAATCATAATGAGTGAGTTAACTCAGAAGCAGAAAGAGTCAAATAGTATATATTCACTTATACCTGGACACTAGCCCAAGGGGCATGTCCCATGAAAGCCTTCACTTATCAGGAAAGTGGGACAGAGGGGAGGACATCCTGTTAGGACTTTAAGCGAGAGAACTACGTGAAAATGGGGAAATAGAAGGACCCAGAGGGTCCTAGAAACCTACAAGAAGAACATTATGATGGGAGGATCTGGGCCCAGGGGTCCTGCTCCAACTATGGCACCAGCCAAGGAATATACGTGCAGTAAACATCAAACCCTGACCCAGATCTAGCCAATGGTCAGGACATTCTTCACAGTTGAGCAGAGAGTAGGGATTGACTTTCACACAAACCCTGGTGCCCCATATTTGACCATGTTCCCTGGATGGGGAAGCCTGGTGGCACTCAGAGGAAGGATAGCAGTCTACCAAGAAGAGACTTGATACTCTATGAGTATATGCAGGGGGAGGAGGCCCCCTCCGTCACAGTCATAGGGAAGTAGGTGGAAAGTGGGAGGGAGGGAGGAATGGGAGGATACAAGGGATGGGATAACTATTGAGATGTAAAAATGAATGAATTAATAAAAAAAAAAATTAAGCACCACCAAACCAAATAACCCAATTGAGAAATGGGGCTCAGAACTAAACAGAGGATTCTCAACAGAGGAATATCGAATGGCTGAGAAACACATAAAGAAATGCTCAACATCTTTAGTCATCAGAGAAATGCTAATACCCATCAGAATGGCTAAGATAAAAAATTCAAGTGACATCACATGCTGGCAAGGATGTGGAGAGAGAGGAACACTCCTTCATTGCTGGTGGGAATGCAAACTTTTACAACCACTTTGGAAATCAATCTGTCACTTCCTCAGAAAACTAGGAATAAAGTTTCCTCAAGACTCAGCTATTCTACTCCTTGGAATATACCCAGAAAATGCTCCACCACACAACAAGGACATCTGCTCAACCAGGTTCATAGCAGCCTTATTCATAATAGACAGAATGTGGAAACAGCCTAAATGTCCCTCGGTTGAAGAATGGATAAAGAAACTGTGCTATATCTACACTATGGAATACTACTCAGCTATTAAAAACAAGGAATTTCCAAAATTTGTGGACAAATCGATGGAACTAGAAATGACCATACTGAGTGAGTTAACCCAGAAGCAGAAAGACCCACATGGTATATACTCACTTATAAGTGGGCATTAGTCCAAAAGGCATGTCCCATGAAAGTCTTCACTTACCAGGAGATTGGGATAGATGTGAGGACATCCTACTAGGACTCTAGGTAAGAGAAATGTAGGAGATGGGGAAGTAGAAGGACCTAGAGGGTCCTAGAAACCTACAAGATGCTCATCTTGATGGGTGGATCAGGGCCCAGGGTTATCTGTTCAAACTATTGCACTAACCAAGGACAATACAAGTAGTAAACATCAAACCCCTACTCTGATCTACCCAATGGTCAGGACATTCTCCACAGTTATATGGAGAGTGGGACTGACTCTGACATGAACTCTGGTGCCCCATATTTGACCACCTCCCCTTGGTGGGGAGGCCTGATGGCACTCAAAGAAAGAGTAAGCAGGCTACCGAGATGAGACTTGATAGCCTATGACCATATAGAGGAGGAGGAGGTCCCCCTCAGTCATAGACCTAGGGGAGGGGAATCGGGTGAAAGTGGGAGGGAGGAATGGGAGAATACAAGTGATGGGATAACAATTTAATTGTAATCTGAATAAATTAATAAAAAATTTAAAAAAGAAATGACCTAGTGCTCCAGAACCGTGTCTTGCTATGTGAGAGCCTCTAATTCCAAGATTCCTGGCGGAAAACAAGAAACCCTGAAAGCTAGGGACTAAGACAAGTTCTTACTACCCACTGTAATGGGAAAATTTGGCACCTTTGCCATCAGTCAAGAGCTCCTGAACTTGGAATGCCAGGACCCATGCCTAAACATGGAATCTCAAGTTGTAAAGGCAGAATTCAGGTGATATACTTCCTGATGCCTTGTCCAGCATGGACGATCTTTTGTGACTTGAGCAAGGAGGTATTTATCCAGAATGATTTTTTAAAAATCTAGAAGAGACACAATATGAGGAAAGTCTGAGGAATGAGAAATAAAGGGAACTGCCGGCATAGAGGCCCATGTGGCAATGGCTAGACTGCTGATACACAATCCATGTAGTTTTTCTGATGGTTCCAAGATGAACTTCTCTTATATTATGGGAATATAGTATCAATAGTGGCTGTCAGTTTGAATCTGATTTGAAATCCCGTAATAACTTTTTATTCTACTAAGTCACAGTTATAGAAAACAGTTTAAAACCCAACCCTGCCCCACACGAAGTGTGGAAGTGTGTATGTGTGTGTGTATGTGTGTGTGTGTTGAAAGACAGAGAGAGAGAGAGAGAGAGAGAGAGAGAGAGAGAGAGAGAGAGAGAGAGAAAGAGAGAAAGAGAGAAAGAAAAAATAGTAAATGTGGAAGAAGAACAGGAAGTAGGGAGAGAAGGAAGTAGAAAGAGCCTGTGACCTTGGCAGGCATTCCTATCACTTTTCCCGGGGAAGTCTTGGCACTTCTCAACTTACAAAAGGTCCTACACATAAACCTTCATGAGGCATGTAGCAGAAGACATGGAGACCGAAGAGGCCACCCTCATACCTGACAGGACTCCTAGTGGAGGCATGAGAACAACAACCCACACACAAAAACTTTGACCCAAAATGTACCCTGCCTGTAAGATGTGCAGGAATAAAGAGGTTGACAGAATATCCAACCAGTGCCTGGGCCAACCTGAGACACCCCCTCCCCTTCATGGGAGAGAGCCAACCCTTGACACTATTAATGACACTCTCCTATGCTTACAGATGGGAGCCTAGCATAGCTGTCCTCTGAGAGGCTCTACACAGCAATGGATGAAAACATATGCTGAGACTCACAGGTAGATATTAGGTGGAATGCAGGGAGCCTTGTGGAAGAGTTGTGGGGGAGGGATAAAAGGAAACCTGGAGGGGACAGGAACCCCACAAGAAGACCAACAGAGCCAACTAACTGGGCTCTGGGGTGTCTTGCAGAGATGGAAGCATCAACCTGGTGCTGCATACACTGGACTTAGGTCCCTACACATATGTACCCAGTGGGCAGCTTGGTTTTCATGTAGGTCCCCAGTAAGGGGAGCAGGAGGCTGTCTCTGACAAGGATTCTATTACATACTTTTCAATCACTTCACCCTGGCAAGGCTGCCTTGCCAGACTACCAAGGAAGAAGATGGTGCTCAGCCCTGACATGACTTGATGTGCTGGGGTGGGATGGTGGGGGGAGCTCCCCTTTTCTGGGGGTGGGTAGGAGGAATTGGGGAAGAAGAAGGGAGAGTGGGACCTGGAAGAGAAGACGGAGGGGGCTACAATTGGAATGCAAAGTGAATTAATTAACTAATAAATTAAAAACCATCATGAGGTCAGCAGGTACAAGGCTCTAATCTTCATGCTTGCTTAATAACTAGCTCTTTGGAGCATTAGAGTTCCTCAAATGTGAAACATGTGCTGAATATTCACTTCACCTCCTTCAACAACTCGTCAAGTTTTTTTCTCAAAAGAGCCTTTCAAAATCAAGGTACAAGCCTTTAATCCCAGCACTTGGGAGGCAGAGGCAGGCAGATTGCTGTGAGTTCAAGGCCAGCCTGTGTGAGTTAAAGGTCCGCATGGTTTACAAAGTGAGTCCAGGACAGCCAAGGCTGCACAGAGAAACCCTGTCTCAGAAAACAAAACAATAAACAATAACAAAAAAAAATCAAGCTCTGAGTGGGCTTAGCTATTCACACTATCCATGGGACAGTGGTTTCAAATCACCCTTTGCAGTCTTCGAGGACCCCAGGAGCTCCTGGCCCTGGGTCAGTCTGAGGAGCTCCACTCCTCTCCACTTTCCTTATTCATGCTTAAACAGGATTTGAAAATCACCACTTGGCAGGATCTCGTCTGTGGGGTTACTTCCAGCCTCAATTCAAGTTCGATTTTCTTTTCTGTGACATATTAATAAATCTCAACTTCAAGGCCTCCCAATAGAAAGACAGGAGCAGCCACTGACCCTTAAAACATTGTATTTATCGAACAGGATGCCTCTGGGGCCCTTAAAACCATTATTTATCATTTCCCATCTTAAGACTCTTCTGATGAGAGGAAGCTTATTAACCCATGTGTACAGTAGCTGATATTTTACACAGACCAAACTGCCCTGTTTTTATTCTTTTCAATGCCCAAAGGCAGTTTACCTACATGAGGAGCTGAAGGCCTACAAGCCAGAATCATTAAAAAAAAAAAGTCTGCACACTACACAAGTGCTAAAGAGCACCTGAAACTACTTTGCTTCTATTTGGTTTGCCCCCCAAATATGCACACGGGTACACTAGTGTTTCTTTTGAATCCCCCTGGGTTTGGATATTATACACCCAAGTCTTAGCTCAACGTGAGTTTTCACAGCTGGAACATAACCCAATGGAAATGTTGACCCAGCACCAACTCGATCATTCCAAACAGGTGTTGTTTTAATTAGTCCTATCGTAAAACAAAAATTAAAATTAAAGGAAAACATTTGAATGTACCTAAGAATTTCTTAAGGGCTTAAAAGGAACAAGCATACTGTTGGGGGCTTTTAAACCTTATCTATTTTCTCAGAGCTTCTCTTTTAAAAGTCGGTAACACTTTTGAAGTCACAACACCCTTGTGTTTTAAGAGAACAGGGGGAAAATGGCTGCCTTCCCTACTATGTTTGCCAAGGAGAGAGAAACCTTTCAAATGAAGGGGACAAGGTTTCCAAAATATATACTGCTAGGTCTTACACATCACAGCCTTGCACCAGGCAGGAAGGAAAAAAAAGAAAAAAAAGAAAAAAGGAAGAAAGAAAGAAAAGCAATTCTTCTTTGGTTATCATTCTCAACCTGAAAAGGGATTTTCCCTAGTTTCCATGCAGAGACAAAGGCATTTTGTGTGAACTCAATTCAATGTAGAAAATATATGTGCCCTGAGCTGACAATGGAAGTAGAAGAGGGCCTGCTAAGTTCCTGCCCCTAAGGAGTATTCAACTCCACCCTCTCACACACGGGGCCAGTAAGCCATCAAGTTAAAACTGGATATGAATTAGCTCAGGTGTGTCAACATTTCAGCAAGACCCCCACAAACTTCCTGGGAAAGTTGAAGTTGACTTCCTTGGTAAAGCAGAGTGTGAAGAGATTGAATGGGTAGAGAGAAGGCAGTGGACATGGCTCTGGCTGTGCCAACTGGATAAGTAAAGGGAAAGGGTGGTGTCTTTCCACCTTCAGAAAGCCTGGTAAAGGCAAATTGCTGGCCCCAGGGACTCCAACTCAGTGGGTTTGGTATATATTCCCTGATTTTGAGGTCCCTAAGGTGACACAGATGTAGATGTTACCAACCAGAGGTGTCTAGTTCTGTTAATTTTGCAGACACACATTTAGAAGTCAGAACATTTTAAATTAGTTCACCTTTCTAGTGGGTTGTTTCATCATGAATAAAAGTGTTTACATGTATAATGCCCTTACCTTATGGAATATTAGTACTGATGTAATAAATCTTTCCTTTGAACTGCAATTGCACAGTAATATACAGCTAAATTAGCTCCAAACCCAAAGTCTCTTACTCCAAGCCTCTGCAGACTTTCATAATGGTCCATCTCAAGCAAGTATTTAACAACTGGCAAAACTTCTAAATGCCTGACAATCAGCTCTTGTGAGAACTTAGCAATATGTTCTAAAAACACTACTGGCTTGCCTAATTTATATTTTTCATACACCAGATTACCACCACTTCATTTTATATTTAAGGTGTGTCTTATTTGTGCAAGCATAAGATTAGACTTTTAATAAAAGCTAGTCTAATATATCTTTTAATTAAGATACATGCTTCACATTTATTACAATCAATAATGTATTTGGGTTTATATTTGCCATGTTAACATTGTTTTCTATCTGACCGCAAGTTTTGCTTTTGTTTGTTTGTTTTTGTTGTTGTCTTGTTCTCTTTTTGACTTTTTGTCTCCTTTTCCCCTTTCTTTGACTTGGTCAAGCATTTAATATTCTACCACCTTCTGCCCCACTAGCTCATTAAATGAATATTAATTTACTCTTGTTTTGCTTATTATACTGAAGGTTCCCCCTGGGAAATCTTTGATTTTTTTGGAAAGAGATACAAATTCGGGCTTCTTTCACTTCCCCAGTATCAAAGAAAACTTGGATTTTTAACCCCTGAGAGCCATTTCTGCTCAAGTGTGGCCTCTGTCTCCCTTGTCGCTCAGATATTATATTGGAGGCATTTTGGTGGCTCTTATCCTGGAATGACTTTGTCGCCTAGGGCATAATGTTCCTACAGCAATTTGAGCAATATTTGACTCAAAATGTCAGCAGTGCAGAGATTTACAAACTCTGCTCCAGACTTTTCCTTCCTCTCTTATGTGCCTCTCATGTTCTTTTCCATGATTCTTACATTTGCTTTTGTCTTTGTGTTTCATCCTGGGTATTTCCTATCACCTATCTTCCAACTGACTAAGTTCTTCTTCACTTCTTTCAGTCTCCTGTTCAGTTAATAAATTCCTTCTTAGGGAACTCTTAGTCCCAAAATTTCCAATTATTTTGTATAAATTCTAGCTCTATGGTAAAATTTTTCTATCAATATTCCTATTGCTATCTTCTATTGAACATATTTAAGCACAAGTATTTTAAGCCACACCCAACTATCTGAATAGTAGATCATCTATCTTTTTATCTTATTTATTTATCAGTCTTTCTGTTTCAACATTCCTGACCATTTTTGGTTAAATGTCACTTATTATGTAGGAAAACAATTAAATGGCTGCCTTCTCTGCACCTTCCTTCTCTCCGGAGACTTGGACTTGAGCTATCTTGAAAAAAAAAAACAAAACAAAACCAAATTCGGATCTGAAGTTACAACTCTTCTCTGACTAATAGAAATGGTCCTCTACCTGGTTCCCCGCCTCCTTATCCCATAGCAGAACTTAACATGTGTCCTGAGTAGAGCAGCAATGGGCTTCCCTCATCTAGCTGCCTATCTTCCCGTTGGCTCCTTGAGTCTTTGTGTGTCAATAACTTCTGCACGCCTCTAGGCACTGTTAAAAATCAAGCTTCTAGTTGTTCTTGGCAAGAGTCTGAGTCTGTTGCAAGCTACTGCTGCATAGCTAGAAGCGTACATCTATATTTAGGAATTGCATTAGACTTAAGAAAATACTTCTGTATTTTTCTTGTCAAATCCTAGACTGTGTCACCAGAGTGGTCTTCAGCACCCCCTCCCCTTTTAAAAGCCAGCACAACCTCATAGGCATCTAGAGTCCAAGATAATAAAAGAGTACACATTGTAGATAGGAAATGCAGAAGAAAAAGAAATACTACGAAACCTTCCCATGGCTCAGCGCACTGTGCGGGTCTCTAATCCCTGTTGATACCCAAACACACAGAGTAAGAACAGGGCCATGTGTTGTCTTTGCACGGTTCTCATTTAAATGTGTAAATAACTCAGAAAAGAACAATATAGTAGCTGTGTGTCTGCATGGTGTTTACACTTTGGTTATAGCCATGAAATATAGTGATTGTTATAATTTCTCATGAGAGAAATTCTTAGCACTTATGCCTTTAACAGCAATTATTTCTTAGGAGTTGAAAGCTGTGGAAGGGATTCTGTTTTATAAATTTTATTTATTTATTCACTTTACATGCTGATTGCAGCCCCCTCCTAGTTCCCCACAACCTCCACACCCTCTCTCCTGCACTCTCCTCTCTCCTTCTACTTAGAGAAGGAAAGAGTCCCCCATAGGTACCAACCGACCCTGGCATATTAAACTGTTGCAGAATGAGATGCATCCTCTCCCACTGAGGTCAGACAAGGCAGCCCCATTAGGGATATGGGATCCAAAGGGAGGGATCAGAGTGAGAGAAGGGGTCACTCCAGTTGTTGGGGGACCCATATGATGACGAAGCTCGCATTGGTCATGCTGAGGGCCTACGACCAATTCATGCATGGCTTTTGTTTGGTGTTTCGGTCTCTGCGGGGCCCCATGGGCCCAGGCCAGTTGACTTTGTAGGTCTTCTTGTGGAGTCCTTGACCTCTCTGGCTCTCTCAATTATCCGCCCACCTCCTCTTCCATAGGACTCCCAAGCTCTGTCTAATGGTTGGCTGTGGGTCTCTGCATCTGTTCCCACCAGCTGCTGGGTGGCACCTCTGCCTCTCAGAGGACACCTCTGCTAGACTCCTGTCTGCAAGCACAGCAGAGTATCATAATAGTGTCAGGGGTTGCTCTCTCTCATGGAGTGGGTGGGTCTCAATTTGGGCCAGTCTTTAGTTGGCCATTCCCTCAGTCTTTGTTCCATCTTTGTCTCTGCACATATTATAGGCAAGACAAATTTTGGTTCAAATGTTTTCTGAGTGGGTTGGTGTTCCCCTCCCTCCACTAGGAGTCCCACCTGGCTACAGGAGGCGATCACTTTAGGCTCCATATACCCTGCTGCTAGGAGTCTCAGCTAGAGTGACCCCCATGGACTTCCAGTGTCATCCCTTATCCCAGGTCTCCAGCATATCCCAGAGATGCCTCCCACCTCTGATTTCCATCCTCTTCCCTGGCCCTCTCCCTACCCTGCCCCACTATGCTCTTCCTACTCCTAATCCCCACCCCTGATCCCCCCTCCCCCACTCCTCCCCACTCCCTTCCTCCATCTACCTCCAATGCCTACTTTATTTCCCTTTCTGAGTGAGATTCACACATCTTCCCTTGGGTCTTCCTTATAACTTAGCGTCTTTGGGTCTGTGGACTGTAGCATGGTTATCCTGTACTTTATGGCTAATATTCACTTATAAGTGAGTACATACCATGCATGTCTTTCTGAGTCTGGGTTACCTCATGCAGGATGATTTTTTTTCACTTTCCTACAAATTGTCCTACAAGATGTCCTCATTTTTAATAGCTGAGTAGTATTCCATTGTGTACCACATTTTCTTTACCCACTTTTTGGTTGAGGAACATCTAAGTTGTTTCCAATTTCTGGATATTATAAATAAAACTGCTATGAGCATTGTTGAGCAAGTGTCCTTGTTGTATGGTGGAGCATCTTCTGGGTATATGGCCAGGAGTGGTATAGCTGGGTCTTGAAGACTGATTTGTGGAAGAGATTCTTGTCTAACAATTTCCAACTCAGAATTTTTTGGCAGTAGTACACTTCATACCAATTAAGGCTTTCATCAAGCCATTATAAATAAGAAAAAACAAAAAAGAAATCTGGAAATGAAAATGACTCTGAGATTTTATTTTACACCCATCAGGGTGACTAAGATCAAGAACTCAAGTGACAGCACATGCTGGCAAGGATACAGAGCCAGGGAATACTCCTCCATTGCTAGAGGGAGTGAAAACATGTATAACCACTGTGGAAATCAAATGGGGTGGGGATCAGGTATGAGGAGAGTGGGGGGTGAAGTGATGGGGAGGTTTAGGAGAAAGAACGGATATCACTGTAAAGGTGTATCTCTGGGACAAGGGAGGCTCCAGGGAGTCTATGGCTGTGTCCCTAGCTGAAACTCCTTGTAGTAAGGGATACTAAGCTTAAAATTGCCTCTTCCTGTAGCCAGGTGGGACTTCCAGTGGAGGGACAAGGACACCAACCCAGCCAAAAACCTTTGACCCAAAATCTCTCTTGCCTACAAGTGTAAGGGATAATGCTGAAGCAGAGATTGAGGGGATGACCAACCAATGACTGAACTGACTTGAGACACATCCCATGGGAGAGAACAACCCTTGACACTATTATGATACTCTGCTAAGCTTGCAGAAAAGAGCCTAGCATAACTGCCCTCTGAGAGGCTTCATCCAGCAGCTGATGGAAACAGATGCAGAGATCCACAGCCATACTGTAGGCTGAACTTGGGAAGTTTTGTGGAAGAGTGTGAAGAAGGATTGAGGGAGCCAGAGGGGTCAAGGACACCACAAGAAGACCTACAGAGTCAACTAACCTGGGCCCATGGGGGTTCACAGAGACTGAACCACCAACCAAAGAACATACATATGCTGAACCTAGACCAACTACACATATGTAGCAGATGTGCAACTTGGTCATCATGTGGGTCCCCTAACAATGGGCCTAGGTGCTGTCTCTGACTATTGCCTGCCTCTGGATCCCTTTCCCCTAGCTGGGCTGCCTTGCCTGGCTTCTGTGGGAGAGTATGCACTTAGCCCTGCTGTGGTTTGAGATGTCAGGGTGGGTTGGTACCCCTTGGGGGTCCACTTCTCTGAGAAGGAGGGGAGAATGGAGGGAGAGGGTGTGAAGGTGGGAATGGGAGGAGAGGAAGGAGGGGGCTGGGATCAGGCTGTAAGTAAATAAATAAATAAATAAATAAATAAATAAATAAATAAAGGAAATGAGATCCTGTATATAATCACTTGTACTGACTGAAAGATACTTAAGCATACTTCCTGTCTAACACTGAGTGTGCATGTTCTATAGGAAGCAAACAAATGGCACACGTTTGAAGTCTCAATGACTCAGTTTAAGGGTCAGGGAGATATTAAAGTAACTCTGCAAAGCCTGTCTAGAGTAGACAGTGATGGCCATTTCCTTCACGTGGCTTCATCAAGGAGCGGAAACCCTCCCAGCAGGAGGCCCACACCCTGGACCAGCAGGGCCACTGCTCCCTGCCGGCAGCAGTTTACCATCTGACAATGTTGAGGTGAGGGAATGAGGAGACATTAAGCCTTCTGTGAAAGTCTTCAGCACATGGCAGGATGCTTTTTCTCTCCATCCACGCATGCCCAGTGCTGTGCCTCTGTGTGAGGATTCATTGCAAGGAGCTTGAGAGCAACACTGAACTTTGCTACTTCAGATTGCACTAGGATTTAGGGCTATTCCCCCCCCCTTTTCTACACATTTTATTTATTTTTTAAAATAATTTATTCAGATTACATCCTGATTGTTATCCCCTTACTTGTATCTTCCTGCTCCCCCTCCCTCTGTCATCCTGTTCCCCTTCCCTAGACCTCTGCTTCTTCTTTGCCTGATTGCTTTCTATATTCAATGTGGGAGGCCTCTGAATGGGATTAACAAATCCAAGAGGCTGGAACATCCCAGGATTCTGAAGGCAAGGTTTGGAGGAACAGTGCTGGTTCCTGGTCAGTTGTGCTGAGGGTCTACGCTGTGATGAGGGACTTCTCAAACTACCTCATCTTCTGGCTTAGTTCTCTGCCTTGGTCACCGAACATTTGGCCATATTAATATACATTGGTTCTTATATGAGGTGTGTGTGTGTGTGTGTTTTCATGGTGCTAACTGTCCTCAGCAAAGAAATCCAGAATCTTCTCCAACTAGAAATTCATCAACATCAAACTAAAGACTAAAATTCTTAGATTTCTTACTGTAAAACTTATCTCTATACAGCTCATTAAAAGGCTGAACTCCTTAATGTTTCTGCTTGACCAACAGTAAAATTCAGATGGGTACTCTTAAGAAAAATGACAAAAAAAAATCATTTTTCATTGCTTCTAAAATGTCATTCAAACTTTGCTTCCAACTACAATTTTTCCAAAATGCCACATGCCACAGCACAGCAGCCTGAACTGCTTCCCTTCTGGAATGCTTTAAAACTACCCAGACATCTCCTAGAATTCAACTATCAGAGGCTCTTGACCTTTCTAGCTCTGCCTCCTCATTTGTAGACACTTTAATAAGTGTATTCAGCTTTCCATACACCCATTTCAGTTCTCTTTTCATCATCAGTTATTCAATTTGATATCACAAAACCCAGGGCCCAGAAGACATCACACAACTTTCTGTAGATGGATGTGCTTCTTGAGTGGTGGTAGGAAAATGGTAGGTGAAAAACTTCCCTGAAGCCTGCTTAAAGGAAGGAGTGCAAACAACTCCAAGATAGGTAAACCTCAAGAAATTATCTTTTTATACTATGCTGGATAGTTTTTTCAGAAATTCAGTTTACATCCCAATCATAGCCCTCTCCCGCCTCTCCTCCCAGTCCCACCCTCACTTCCTTTTCACCTATTCCTCCTCCCCTGCTCTTCAGGAAAGGGAAGACCCCCACCAACCCAACCCAGAACATTAAGTTGCATCAGGTCTGAGCACATTCACTTCCCATGTGGCCTATCAAGGCAGCCCTGCCAGGGAGAAGTGATCAAAAATCAGCCAACAGAGTCCATTTCAGAGACAGGCCTCCTTCCCTTACTAGGATGAAGCCTGAGCTGCCCATCTATATGGGGGGCTAGGCGCAGTCCATGCATGGTCCTTGGTTGAAACTTGAAATAATCCCATGAAACCAAGTATAAGCCAAGGCTGCCCACTCTCTCCATATCTCTTCAATATAGTACATGAAGTCCTAGCTAGAACAATAAGACAACTAAAAGAGATCAAGGGAATAAAATTGGAAAGGAAGAAGCCAAAGTATCACTATTTGCAGATGATATGATAGTATAAATAATTGACCAAAAAAATTCTACCAAAGAACTCCCGCAGCTGATAAACACCTTCAACAATGTGGCTGGATACACAATTAACTAAAAAAAATGAGTAGCCCTCTTGTATACAAATGACAAATGGGCTGAGAAAAAAAATTAGAGTAACTAGACAGGTGCAGTGGTGACATCTGTAATCCCAGCACTCAGGGAGGCAGAGGCAGCCAGATCTCTGTGAGTTCAAGGCCACCCTGGTCTACAAAGTGAGTCCAGGACAGTCAAGGCTACAGAGAGAATCTGGAGAGAGAGAGAGAGACAGAGACAGAGACAGAGACAGAGACACAGAGAAAGAGAGACAGAGACAGAGAGACAGAGAGAGATAAAGAGACAGAGACACAGAGACAGAGACACAGAGACAGACACACACACACACACACACACACACACACAGAGAGAGAGAGAGAGAGAGAGAGAGAGAGAGAGAGAGAGAGAGAGA
>OU015742.1:114662276-114679818 GCA_907169655.1 Acomys percivali | reverse complement strand
AGAGAGAGAGAGAGAGAGAGAGAGAGAGAGAGAGAGAGAGAGAGAGAGAGAGAGATTAGGGAAACTACACCCTTCACAATAGCTGCAAATAATATAAAGTATCTTGGTGAACTCTAACCAAACAAGGGAAAGACTTGAATGACAAGAACTTCAAGTTTCTTAAGAAAGAAATTGAAGATATATGAAGATGAAAAGATCTCCCATGCTCATGGACTGGTAATATTAACACAGTAAAAATGAAAATCTTAACAAAAGCAATCTACAGATTCAATGCAATTCCCATCAAATTACCAACACAATTCTTCTTAGACCTTGAAAGAACAATTCTATACTTCATATGGAAAAACAAAAAGCCGAGATGGCTAA
This sequence comes from Acomys percivali, assembly GCA_907169655.1. Classification (NCBI taxonomy): domain Eukaryota; kingdom Metazoa; phylum Chordata; class Mammalia; order Rodentia; family Muridae; genus Acomys; species Acomys percivali. The sequence continues at coordinate 114,679,452 of OU015742.1, read as the reverse complement.
AACAATCCTATATAATAGAAAACTTCTGGAAGTATCTCCATCTCTGATTTCCAGCTATGCTACAGAGAAATAGTAATAAACACTGCATGGTACTAGAATAGAAATAGATTAGTCAACCAGTGGAATCAAATCAAAGACCCAGAAGTAAACCCACATACCTACATACACTTGCTTTTTGACAAAGGAGATTAAAACCATAAAAGAAAGCATTTTCAATAAATGGTGCTGGTCTAACTGGATGTCTACATGTAGAAAAATGCAAATAGATGCGTATTTAGCACGCTGCACAAAACTCAAGTCCAAGTGGACCAAAGACCTCAACATAAAATCAGATACACTAAATCTATCAGAAGAGAAAGTGGGCACCAACCTTAACTCATTGGCACATGAGCAACTGCCTGAACAGAACACCAACAGCTCAGGATCTAAGATCACCAATTAACAAATGGGACCTCTTGAAACTGTGCTGGGTAGTTTTATGTCAATTTGACACAAGCTGGAGTCATCAGAGAGGAGAGAGTTGTAATTGTGAAAATGCCTCCATGAGATCAGGTTGGAAGAAAGCCTCTAGGGCATTTTCTTAATGCTATCCCTAGGCTGATGGTCCTGGGTTCTATAGGCTGAACAAGCCATGATGAGCAAGCCAGGAAGCAACACCCCTTCATGGCCCTCTGCATCAGCTCCTGGCTCCATGTCCCTGCCCAATTTGAATTCCTGCCTTGACTTCCTTCAATGATGAACAGCGATGTGGAAGTGTTAGGCAACTTGCTTTGGTAATAGAAACCCTAAGGTATATACCCAAAATTATATACATTACATATAAGTGTATGTGTATGCATATATAAATAAAATTATGCCTCTTGGGCTGACAATGCTTCCTACAAGGGCCATAGAATTGCCTTGGCTATATACAAAATACCCTGCTGTACACAAAATTAAGCTCACTCTAAATCACACAGCCATGGCCTCTTTAACTACTGAAATGATATAAATGAAGCCTTCTTTGCTTTCACAGGCATTGTTGAATGCCTTTTTCACTTTTGCAAAACAAACATTGTATCTTTGATTCTTTATGCCTAGTCTATTTGTTTTAAAATTAGGTAGCCAAAAACAGTTTTCCCAAAGTTTGAAGAGTTTTGGTCACATTTCATTTTTCAAACATTTGTAAGTCATATGTACACTGATATATTTGGTTGATATGTCAGTATTGTGAAAACTTGGACAATGGGTGCCTATTCCTACAAACAATAACCAATAATAAGTGATCAAGTTATCATTATTAGTAACATTTTTATACCAATTACCTGAGCTTTATTTTCGTGGTTTTAAAAAGACCATGTGGATACTGTGGAAACTGAGGCACAGATAACAACAAATGGCTTTCTCTATTACCACAGTAGTAATGGGTGGTCATTTGATGCGAAGTATTTTGATTTTTAATTTCAGAAATTAATCACCCTGCTGTATCTCTTTTAGCTTTATTATAGTTGGACTTTGTACATGATCAGGAACATGCCTGTGTGTGTGCGTGTGTACTCATGCGTGCACGTGCACACGCACACACACACACACACACACACACACACACACAGAGGTTATTTGAAACACAACAAATTATCACCTATGTGCTAAATGTTGTATGTGCATACGGGCAGCCAAACATCCAGTGAACAATGAGCATATGGTCAGTTTCTGTTTCCAGAAGGTAGCTGCTCCTGACTAAGGATAAACACTGCTGCTGGCTGTGAGTACAGAGCTAGCTTTAGGCCTCCCCCTGCCTGGTGTTTATGAAAGCACTTTCCGTTTACATTACTATTATTTGCGTTGTCTTGATCATCCAAACCTCAAAGGATGGAAGCTAATGAGATCCCCCAGCCCCTTCTGCATCCTTCACCACCACACTCATGCTGAGAATGGGACCAGCTTAGATTGATTGCATTGATTCTGAGAACCTTAGGAACATTAATGGAGTTGCTACTACAAGCAGCTGGAGTTGCCATTTGCATCTTACTGTCTTACTTTTTTTTTTCCTTAAAAATTTTTTTAAAGCACCCACAACACCCTGGGGGAACTTTCCAGGACAAGCTGCAGGTGCTGTGGATATTTTTATTTAATAATCATTCTTGCAATTCAGCACATTTGTAATCCATGTGGTAAACTCTGACTTACATTTCTCCCAGTGGACGCTGGCCAGATGCAAAAACCAAAGAGCTCGGGGCCGATACTGCCTCTTCCCTCTTTTATGGTTTGTGCATTTGGATGTGTTTAGCATGATCTCTGAGTGCAGAATAAGGAATGTGCTGTGTTTAAAAGACCCCTTTGTTGACATTATGCAATCATAAATATACCCAGAAATTATACTCCTTGCATTGAGTGTGGAGTGCTTTAATTGGATGGCCTCCTCATGTGTTATCATAAAGAGCATATGCATACTTTTGGCATTCCCATTGGATCATGGCGTAGAGGGGTACACACAGAGAAGCACATTCCTCACATCCATGGATTGTCTCATATATGTCACCACATCTTCCCACCAGGATTGTTTTCCCCACACACTCCAAGATGGTAACTTCCCAATCTGTCCAAATTCTATTTGGAATCCTCCTGGACTGTGTAAATGTCAGGGCCAGTTTCCTTTCCATGTGAACAGCTTTGAAAGGAGAGCTGCATGCCCAACTCCCTCATAAATATGGGCCAGAGCATCTTCTTTTTATTTTTACTTTTTAGGTGAAGTTGAGAGTGAAAAAAAATATCATTGGCAAAAACTTAAAACAAGAAATCCCTTTTTAGCAAATGACGTCCTCCTCATTTTCACCATCTAAACAAACTGTTTTGAACAAGCATAGAACCACGCTCCAAACAGTGGAGACTGCTGGCTAGGGCATTCTGTTATTATAGACATGCAGTCTATGAAGGCAGCTAACTTCACTAGAAGGCACATGCCGTCACCTGTAGGTCCGGGGCAGTGTACCAACTCTCCCTGGGGGCCCTGGCAGAACATGGGTGACACCTTAAATGAAAAAGCTCAAGAGATTTCAACAAAGAAACCGCCTTCAAAGCTATGGGCAAAATTAAAGGAAGTGATGAAGAATGGGAGGGCATCCTCTGGGACACAGTGCTATGGGAAGCCATATGGCTTCTCGACCAGAATGGATCCAGCCAAAGCAATAGCCATTGGAGAAGGACTCTGCCAAGAGCTGAGTGGAGAATGCAGTTTCACCATGAAGCTACACACCAGCATGGAAATAGAAAACTGTCCTGAAAGAATTACTCAAACTGCTGTTTCCTTCCTGCTCCCACCCCTTTAACGACATTTCCTGTTTATCTGAAACTAATTGGTTACCAAAGGTCAACAGAGATTGGGGGATGTAGTCTGGGGATGTTAGTCTTCTTTAGGGAGAAGAGAACATGGTCAGTGACGATTGAAGAAGTTGGGGGTGGGTGTATGTTGAAGGGCAGAAGCAACCCAGGAGTGAGAGTGAGCCCCAATGGTGTACTGAGCATTCTTGTACCTTTACAAAATCTAAGACCATCTGTTCTTCCTGGCACCACAGGAAGCAGCCATCACCAACATCCTGAGAGGACACTGAAGTCAGAAAAATGAGACTCAACATTATGCAGTAGGCGATGGAGCTTTTTAATGAAAGGTGTGCCAAGCTTTAGCCAAATCCATGAGTTCCAAGTTCTGTGAGAGACCTTGCCTCAATGAAAAAAAAAAGTTGAGTCAGGCAGTGGTGGCACATAGCTTTAATTCCAGCACTTACAAGGCAGAGGCAGGTAGATCTCTGTGAATTCCAGATGGCCTGTTCTACAGAGCAAGTTCCAGGACAGTTAAGGCTGTTTCACAGAGAAACTCTGTCTCAAAAAGAAGAAGGAGAAAAAGAAAAGAAGAAGAAGGAAGAGGAGGAGGAAAAGGAGGAGGAGATGGTGGTGGTAGAGAGCAATCAAATGAAAAATGTATCTGACATTAGCCTCTGGCCTTCACAAACACATTCACACACATACACTGCAGGCATGCAGTCAGACAGAAACATGAACATATACATACAAGAGACAGGGAGAAATAATAGATGAATGAACAAATGTAACTTTTAAAATGGCAATCAGAGGAAAAGCAGGACCCCCTGGAAACAGTATCATATATAGTAACCATAAGCTCAGACATTCATTAGCGTCTCTGGGACAGTGGCTACCAAGAACTCATGCCTTCATTATTTTGGTCTGGGAAAACATCTGAAGCATCAGTGGTATAGGATTTTTTTTGATCATTCTGACTATGAAGTCTAGGCTGGCTTGGAACTTGTGACTTCCTTCCTCAGGCATCAGAGTGGTAGGACTACAGGTATGTACCAGTACACCTGCCTTCTGATGTGTAGAGTTTGATGACAACTCAGGGAGACTGATTTGCTTCTTCATCAGTATACATAGTGCAAATTTAGAGACTCCTGATAGAAAATCCTATAAGAAGCAACTATTTGTTCATCATTTTCAGTTTTGTCGTTTTCATGATTATAGATCTCATGTCATTAATACTGAAATACACACTGTTCATGTACCTTTGAAATGCTCTATCATTGAAGGTTCCTTAGAGCTGGGGTGGTATCATAGCTTATTTGCCTGATCTGTTCTTGTTGTTGTTGTTGTTGTTGTTGCTGTTGTTGTTGTTGTTGTTATTGGTATACAATATAGAAAGTGTACTCCACTCAGGAGGGTTGTAGGTTTGATGTAACGTGGCATTGCTGGTGTAGGTTAATTACCTAGAGTTCTTTTGTGCTGGAGCCTTGGTGATTCCAGGCCATAGAGTACCAAGTGCTTGGACTGAGCTGCCTCCTATGTCCTCTTCCCTCCCAGGCTGGCATGAGGCAGCAGCCCTACTTTGAACCCAGTGGTCTGGATTGAGCTGCAGAGTATCTAGCGTCACCCATAGCAGTGGGGGAGAGATAAAGAGAAACCCAAAACTGTGCCTTTCAGGAATGAGTAAGTATGAGAATGAAAGGGACAACCTGAAACTCTAAAGCAAGGTGGAGCACTGAACTGGACAGAGATATACAAGGAAATGCACAGAAGAGGAATGACACCTCTGGTCAGGGTGTGTGTGTGTGTGTGTGAGAGAGAGACAGAGAGAGAGAGAGAGAGAGAGAGAGAGAGAGAGAGAGAGAGAGAGATACAGAGAGACAGAGACAGAGACAGAGACAGAGTCAGAGGACTTGGCCATAGAATCTGAGTCTCTGTTGCATCTCAGCCTTGGTAGTTGCCTTTCCCTTTTCTTTTCAATGTTCATTGCATCACTATTAACCCAGATGAAAGAACTGACTTAGGCCTGACACAGAGCTGCTCAGCTTGGCTTGTATTAATGGACATGGGGCTTTAACAGACATGAAGGTGGAAGATCACTTCTTGGTTAGTCCTGCAAGTGATGGCTGCCTCCATTCTTTCCCCGAAGCTTCTTGTATCATTTCGGTATGGAAAGTCTAGGAACGACTACACTTCTCAAGGCAGAGATATGTTTAATCAGCTTTTATTTTCCATACCATTTAGAAGTCCTCCAAAAAGTCCCTCCAAAAAGAACTGGTGGCATGATTCACCAGGGAAAGGCATTTGTCACCAAGCCTGATCTGACTATAGTGAATAGAGAGAACTGACTCTTACAAGTTATACTTTGACCTCTAAATGTTCACAGTGGCATGTGTGTGTCACACATACACACACACATACACACACACATACACACACACACATACACATTCACATGCACATGCACATATACACACTTACACATAATATACTCACACTCATAAGCACACACATACATGCTCACACAAATACACACACATACACATCTTCACACAAGTCCTCATGCATACAAACACACACTCACATATACATCTCACACACATTAAAATAAACTGTAAGAAATAGAAAGCAAATGCCAACATTTGGCATTTAATGTCTATGTTAGAGGCACAAGATAACTATCTCTAGAATCAGTGAGGTTTGCTGGTGACATAGTGCTCCTTTGTTTCTTTTGACAGGAGAGTGGCCAAGCTATTTCATTTCTACACATATTAGAATTCAGTTTTTAATAAAAATCAAGCTGAAAAAATATGCATTCAAATGAAAACTGTCACACCAGATGAGTGAGTTACAGATCTTCAGAATTTCCCTTACACCTTTTGCAGGCTACCTAAGCTTGGTGATGTCTTTCTGTTGTTCATCTGGGGGAAAGATATGGATTTTCCTTACTCACATCTGATAACAATAATCTCTACAAACTTTATAGGGTATGTTGTCATGGTGAATATAGAAGGTGACAAACAGTCAGTTGCATAGAATTAACATATGTAGATAGCCATTTAGTGTTTGGAGCCTTTCCATTCTGAATATCCAAGAATAACCAATCTATACAGTTTAGGGCCTATTTTAACAGCAACAATAACAGAGAAAAAAATATCTGGCTGAAGAGAGACCCCCAAGAGAAGGAAGCCTCAGATTTCTCACACCTGTGGCTTCCATTGCTCCTATAGAGAGCTTAGCTTGGGCGCTGAAACTGCTCCCCTGGGAGGTCTTGTTGGAACAGTAGAATTATTAAATAGCTAAAATGTCATGGGCAATACGTCTAGGCTACAAAGACAATATAAGGAAAGACTTCCAAAATAATGTCCCCACCTGTAGCTGAAGGCCAGTGTGATGAATATAATGCTAAATAGCAGACAATATAAAAAAAAAAAAAGGAAACACAAATATAGTGGCTGAGTTATGGAATGTATTATAAGCAGCCCTGGAATTCCTATTGAAATTTTCTCATCACTTTATCAAATTCTGATACTTGTTGTTTTGATAATGAGTTCATGTCTCATCCTCTATTTTAATCAGAGAAGTAGAAAATATTTTAACACTCTAAAAAAGCTTTTAAGAGAATTATGAATCCTAAAGAATTCTGTCCACATTTCCTTTCCACCATGACATGATCTCCCTCCTTCATACAGACACACTTGTGGATTGTCGTAAGGCACTAGATGGCTGATTGTTCTTCCAAGAGGCTTGAAATTCATAGGAAAGATGGCCTCTAAAATATTATAATTAAGCCTAACTGTCTAGCTGTTCAATTAACATTTATTCTAGTTAACAAATGATGTCATAGCTAACTTTCCCAGGCACCAATTCCAGGTGGTCTAAAATAAACTTTTATTACATTCATAGACTCCATGGCTTAAGAGCTTGGACAGAATCTGTAATGACCACATCCAAATAGGGTCAACTCCTAAGATTCCCAGAGAATTGGAGCAAAGTGCGACAGCCCAGCTTACTCCCCAGCCCACTCCAATCTGGTTGTACATCCCACTGGTGACCCCTGTGAACTTCTGATCTTTAAGTGTCCGAGGTTCCTGAAGGTATGGCTTGTGTTTACTTGCTTTCTGAGCTCTGGGGCTCTCTTTCCCAGGATTTGATCAGCATCTTAATTAGGGTTTCTATTGCTGTGAAGAGACACCATGACCACCGCAACTCCTACAAAGGAAAACATTTAATTGGGGCTAGCTTACAGTCCATTACCATCATGGCAGGAAGCATGGCAGCAGGCAGGCAGGTGTGGTGCCGGAGAAATCCACAGGAAACAGGAAAGAGATTGCTTACCACACTGGGCACAGCTTGAGCATAGGAGACCTCAAAGCCTGCCCTCACAGTGACACACCTCCTCCAACAAGGCCACACCTCCTAATAGTGCCACTCCCTATGGGCCAAGTCAGTGGGGGCCAGGCCTATTCAAGCCACCACAGTCAGCTTCTGAGGGGGAGTGTTTGGCTGCCATCTGATGCAATGTGGTTCTTGATGTCCTCCATCCATTCTGGATCTTGGCTCATTCTCTGTTGCTCTTTCCTCCTTCATTTTATGTGTGTTTATCATGGATCCTTTGGCCATAGTCAGCCTATTATTACTGTTTTGGTTTTTTTTTCCCTCTACCAATATAGTTTTTGAAGTTTTATTTTCTTTTTTTTCTTTTTTATTATTTTTATTAATTTTCTTCTTTACATATACATTTATATTATCACACATATATACAATAAACTACATATAGCTAGAAGAACCACAAAACAATCAGGAATTATATAAATGTTACATTCATAGTGTTTTGGCTATTTGTATTTGGCAACCTTGAAGAAAACATCTTTCCTATCTTGGTGCATCTAAAATTCTGAACGTAAATCTCTATCATATCTCATCTTTGTTTTAACTAGGAATGTGATGGGCACTAGATCACAAAATTTCCTTTTATAGATTAAGTTTTATTTTCTTTGGCATTATTTTTGTGACTGAAGACCCTGCTTTAGGATCAAAATTGGTTTTTACCACCAGGTGAGATAGCCACAACAAGTGACCTTGGGGACATGTGATCCTGTTGCATCTTTTCAGAGCAAAACTTTTATCAGAGCAGCTCTAATACTTTAATTTTGGAATCACTGGCTTCCATTAAATTATAAATTCCCAGACAAAGAGTAGTTTCTTAAAGTGTCTCTAAACATTTCTTCCTTAGGATACTTTAGGTGTTTTACTGACTCTAGCTTTTCATGGAGGAAAGAGAGGAGGTGAGCGAACGCGGGAACACCTGACTTGGGCTTGAGACATCAAAGGAGCTTGTTGGTAAAGATGTCGGCAAGAGTGCGATTCAAAAAGGAGGCTGGAAACAGAAAAGGCACACGCAGCTGACTATAATCTTTAAGCATCTTATGCCCTAGCCTCACCTACTGTCACTTAGTTAAGTGTTGCCAGTGCTGGCTTATTAATTCCAACTCCTTTGGTTTTCATTCATGTTCATTCTTATGTCCAAGGAACCATGTAAAAGCCAAGCATCTCCAAGAGTACAATTTGTCTGGATGGCTGAGCTCATGTTTATAAACTGTCTTAAGACTTGTTGCATCTGTTCTGTCCTGTTGTTGAGTACCTCTTCCATGTGGATGATAAATGAAAGCTCTTCCCATTGCTGGCTGATCGTTTTCTCTTACTACTCTCTCTTCTCCATGCAGGTAATCCTTTCCAAGTCACAGACTCCTTCCCTGTCTTTGATCCACCTCCTCTTCTGGAGCCAGCTCTTTTTTTTTTTTTTTTTAACTTGCAACCTATGTTACCCATGCTGCACTGTTCTTCCTCTTGACCATTAATCCCGGATGTGGAATCATGTCAAGTCTTACTTAAAAATCAAAGTGTTCTTTACTCAGCCACTAAATCTCCTTCATCTTTCATGACAGGGATATCTTCAAGGCACTCCATCCGATCTGTTGAACATGACCTCCTCTGCCTGGGTCCTTGCAGCCTTCCTTCAAGAAAGTGGGTTTTTCCAGGTGTTCTCCCACCACATCCTTCAAGAATTCTTCCAAGAATTCCCTCCACTTCACCCTTTTCTACCCCCAAGCACACCAGATGTTACATATGCTGCTGTCCTATCTTTCTGCTTGTCTTAAGAGGAATCTTAAAAGAAATATGAAGAGTATATCTGGCTATCTTCAAATCCTTAGGAATTACTTCCAAATATATGGATTTCAGTTACTCCCTCTTTACCTTGGCTGCTCTTCCCATGAGGTCAAGATTTTTTTTAATGGTAAAATGAATAACCATATTTTGGTTTGGTTTGGTTACTTATTTCATGAGATATTATGCTGCTTTTTTTAACACTTGCATCTAGGTCAATTATCTTCAAATGTAAAACTGGAACAGAGACAAGACAGAATAGTACTCAGTTGAGAACCATTTGGAAGATGACTATAATAACCCACCCACCCTTAACGCAGAAGATTCACTTCCTAATATACTATCCTGGCATTAGACTTGCATCTGCAGACTATGTCCTGAAATGCTACAGAAGCACCCATTTTCTCAAAGTAGAGCAAGCTACCCATGTAGAGCAAACATCACAGCAGTGTAGATACAAAGACAGGAGAATCAGGCCTGAGCTAAGCACGTCTACTTTTCTTTTCCAAGTTTACTACTAATAAAAGTAATTTCTCCTTAAAAATTGCAAAATGGACCCATGAGATGGCACATGCACACACTTATACATTTACATAGACATAATAAAAATATAATAATAATAATAATAATAATAATAATAGTAGTAGTAGTAGTAGTAAAATGTAGAGTGATGTCTTGGGCCAAAAGAGTTCTCTTTACTTGAATTCCCCTAGAAGAAAGGGCAAACTGTAGAGCATGGGATCCCATTAATATCAGGCTATAAAAGAGCGTTTAGTTGTTTTGATATGCTTACTTTAAGATCCAATTTGATTTGATATGTGAGAAAGGCCACGGGGATTCCACTATATAAAAGAACCCCCGTGATTCTGATGCAAGGGACACGTTATACTAAAGTCTTACAAGATGTTCTCCAGAAGAGAATTTATAGAGCCAATATTATTAAGTCAAATTACATACTCAAGTTACTTAATCCAATATTTAAAATATTGGATTAAATAGTTAGGCACACTTCATTCTTGATTTGTGATGTTTGAAGTATTTAAAAGAGGATACATGACATTTCCAAAGCCCTGCCCCCCAGAACTCCTATTAATGACTTAAGTACAATGTACTGATAAGCAGTTTAAAATGTACTGACTTGAGCGCCTGGGACAAGAGCCATTCAATTGTCATCTGTACTAGTCAGAGAAAACTAAAACTTGCTTGAGCTCTTACAATACTTTAGGAGAGTCAGTGAATTGCTGGCACATCTAGAAGAGAGGAGATTGGATCTTTAGGGAGTTGCTGTCACCTGAACAATGGGCTTGCTAGCCAGAGACCACCCCAAACCTGTCTCCCCTCAGGCCTTTATACTGCGCCAACCTCTGCTGTGGTCATGTTCATATCAGCTCACCAATGCCAGCCTCTCCCTGTCCTCAGCCACTTCGATATTTCTTCAGCAGTCACTTAAACACGCACCCACTCTCTCATTTTAGTCTTTCGTAATTGATAATTGCATCTGAAGTTATATAGCTTTGTGTTTTCTACTTATCTTCTCTCCTTCTAACAAATTCATGAAAAGAAGGTTCTTTCTTTGCTTGGTTACATCTCTAGTACCAGGAGAAGTGAATCAGCCACTCCCTAAATCCTGACAAAATTAGACTGAGGGCTGAGGCTCCAGTGGGTCCCCCTTGTGACTGGGCTGTTCCTTTTCTCTTTGCAGAAAGACAGGAGCCATTATGTGCCTCCATTATGCCTCCTACCCACCACGCATTGTTTGTTTGTGTTTACGGGGCTTTCTGAGACATCTGGTAAAATCAAACAAGAAGCAAGTGCCTCCTTTGCAAGATGGATACCAAGAAGTGCTCTAGGTTGGGAAAAGAGAAGTGGCTGTTTGTTTTCCTTTGCTACATGAAAAGAGGCCAAAAGTTTTTTTGCAGTTCCACCAAAGAGCCAATAAAACAGAAACAAAACACACGTGTGCCAAGAGTTTAACAACAAGGCGGAAGTGGCTTAGGTTTGCGGTCTGTTACCACATGACAACACTGAGTTGGAGCCAAGGTATTTTCTGTTCTCTGCATGTTAGAAAAGGTCGACTTTGAAACAGAGAGAGACTAAGAATGTCAGCGAAGAGGAGAACCATGCACAAGGCAGGGGTGCGAAAGCATGAAGAGAGAGCATCAGAAAGGTTAGGGGATTTTAAATTGCCCCTACACAAGAGTAAACAAACTGAGGTCCAGGAGCAAATCTATCTTACTGTCCTCTCTCCCACCCCCACCCTCTTCTCTCTCTCTCTCTCTCTCTCTCTCTCTCTCTCTCTCTCTCTCTCTCTCAGAGGGTAGGGGACTGAAAGATATTTTTTTTAATTTTCCCCAAAGGACTTTTCAAAAAACATAAAATTACAATATTTACTTAGAAACTTACTAGTTCTAATTAAATAAAATTAGAATGTCAGCCAATTGGGGGGAATTCAAGGACCTGATTCTTTCCCACTACTGTTCTTCTAGTTACTGAGCCACCTAGTGCTATGTAATACTTAAAGCTTTATTGGTACCGCAACACATTTTTGTGCATATCATTCATAGGTGTTTTCATTTATAGCAGAGGAGCACATAGTTGTTCTGATCATGTAGCCAATACCTTAAATAGTCACTATCATCTGGTTCTTTATAGAAAACAATTACCAACCCTAACCCTAGAAGGTGAATATAAAAATAAATATGTGATACAACAAGAAATTGTTAATTTAACCTAAAAAATATAGTTTCACATTGTTCAACTCAATTATTCACTCTTTGGGACCTGCCCTTTAATATTAACCTCCAAAATTACTTCATCTTCAAGGGTTCCCCATCCACCATATGGAAATGCCCTGGTCTCTCAAGCTCTATAGGACTTCGTTTTTGCGTTTGGCCAACTCCTGGCTTGTTTGGTACTCACTTCATATAAAGTGTCTTCTCTATTATTAGAAAATTCTGTTATAGGCTAAAGTTGTATCCTCCTAAAATTTGTATGTTAAAGCCCTGCAGTCCAATACCTCAGAATGTGAGACTGGTTTGAAGAGATAGGACATTTGAAGTGTTACAAGGAGCCCACCAAGATGACTACTCAGGCACAGTTTACAGCCAACTGCAAGTTCTTTATTCCAGATGGCCAGGACTACACACAGGTATTCAGGACCTAAGTGTGACCCAGAGCATTTACAGAAAGGGCCTTCTACTAATGAAAACCACATCCTCTGAAGTTATAGGAGGAAGTTTTGCACAAGCAGGCAGTTCAACAGAAGCTAAGATGAATTAGTAGGGGCGCATCTTGACCTCAGGTTGCTAGAATAGATTTGGGCAAGGTTCCATGGGATTCCCTATCAAAGAGATAAAAATCTAGTCAAACTAGAAGTGGCCTCAACAAGAATACATGATGAAGGAACCTCCACTTTGTCTTACTCTGTCACAAAACTGGTAAACTAAGTTGAAATTCAGTCAACAGGACAACCCATATGCACCTGAGTATTACTTATAAGAAAAGAATAGAGCCAGACAACGTGCCACAAGCCCAGAATCCCAGAATTTAGAGGACTGGGGTATAAAGATTGTTGCAATTTTGAGGCCAACTTGAGTACATATTGAGTTCTAAGCCAACCTGAGCAACAAACTGAGGCCTTGTTTCAAGCAAAACAAGTACAAGAAGAAGTTAGGGTACAGAAATGCCAGGGAGGTGGCATACCCTGAGGGGAGACTATGCAAAGGCATAGGAAGGAGATGACCCATAAGCCAAGAAATGAAGCCAAAAGAAATCAAGTATACAAGCCACTGTCTTAAACCTAGGGCTTTGGTTGTAACAAAATTAATGTCAGTTGTTCAAACCACCCATTCTGTGGCATTTTGCTATGGCAATTCATGCAAATAGTTCAGTCACTCAAGCATAAAAGTTATTCCTCATTTTTTCATTGCATTCCTAATAGTATCTAAAGCCATATGTGTAGTAGTTATTGACTAAACTTTATGGAATTGAATAAGGTATTATATATAATCTGGTGTGTCTAAGGGTATGGGAGGAGACTTCTAGCATAGTAGCTCAGAACTTTCAACCAAATTATTCCAGGAGGCTCTAGAATGGCTCAGCCAAAGCACAATTTATCAATGCCCAACACAAACATCATCTTACTCATCTCTGATGACCAACAGTCTTCAATGAAAACTGAAGCAGCATAGTACCCTTCCCCACCCTCCTAGTTTGTTTGGTTGGTTTTTGTTTTGTTTTGTTGTTTTTGTTTATTTGTTTGTTTTTGGTCTAGTAAGAACGAATAATAATCAGAAAGCTGGATGTGAACTCTGTTGATTAAAATAGCATCCCCTTCACAGCCAATTCTAAATAAAAAACATCTTTAGGGGAGCCTAATAATGAACATGAATCAGAAATATTAAATGTGTAGCTCCAACTTACATTCCAGATGTCAGAATATGCAAAATTATGGGCAATGCAACAAAGATCAAACAATTGGAGGAGCCAAGCTTTCCCTGGTTTATGCAAAATTTGTTGAGTAGAAAGCACAACTGCTTCACGTGGGACTGCAGCCAAACCCAACCTGGGAGCATTAGCTTTGAAAACATCCCTGAAATGCAGAGGCTTTTCTGATTATTCATTTCTAAATGAACAAATAAAAGGTTTCAGTATGAACAAAGTCCAGATGCTCCAGAAGCCTACTCTGTTTGCCAATTCTACTGCCCAAACACACATTGTATCCTTGTGGATTTCAGCAACAGCTCACAGTAAAAAGCATTGTTTTACCTACCAATAGCTTTATAAACTGAGATCCTGATAGGGAGATACATAAGGAAGGTGCACTGGGCAAGACTAAGGGATTGGAAAATCAGAAGTTATTGAGCATTGTCAAATCATATCTTTCCCAGATCCAAATACTTTACACAGGGACTTTCCAGACAATTATCAGAAAACCTGAACTGCCTTATCCCTAACCAAATCCTACTCTTAGTGGCAGGAGAGACAGTCCACTCTGAAATAATGTGAAGACCGCTGAAGCCTGACTTCCCAATAGAGGTCTGGATACCTTTTCCAGTGATAAGTTCTTAAAAGTTTCTAGAAAATAATGCTGGTCACCAATTTGCCCTTGGCCAATAGATCAAAAAGAAAACAACAACAACAACAAAAAAAAACCGTATTTCTAAATTGATACCAAAAGCTGCCTGTCGTCGTCATCGTGGGTGGTAGAATGGTTTTTAAGAAGGCAAAAGTCCTATTGTTAGTCCCTGATGTTCAATAGAAACCTGATGTGGTGACTCTCGACAGACACACCATATATCACTTCATTAGGCCTACATCCATTGCTTGATACATCAATGTCATGACACTAATAATACACAGCTACATACAGCTGCACAACTCAGGGATTAACAGGGTGAGTTTTTTTTTCAATTGAGCTATTGGGATCCCAGGGAAAGTTTTTTTTTATTTTAGACCATTATACAAATTATCAAGTGTTATTTACAATCTTCTTCAGAGTATGAAGATGGAAGCCCATGTGGCTTCACTTGGTACTTGAGTGCAACAATCTGTATTCTCATACAGGCGATGATTCCAGCACTTGGGAGGGAGAGACAAGGAGCTTGGAGTTCAACAATGTCCTTGGCTGAATAGCCAATTTGAAACCAGCTTGCACTGCATAAGAGCCCGTCTTGAAATGAAAATCCATACTCCCTTAAAACAACGTTTATCACAGCACATACTTATGTATCCCTAATATTCCACTGACACTCCACATAAAACTTTCATGTCCCTGTGTTCCCACCCTCATTCAAATTATCTTATTCCACCATTCTCTGGTTTAATTTCCCAATCATCTCCAAAACAGACTTGCTATTCAAATCAAGCAAGGTTCCCCATTGTCTCCAACTGAAAATACTGTTGAGCATTTTCCTTGTATTTTCTCGTTTCCGTTGAAGATTTTCTTTAAATTTCACATACAACTCAAAAACGGAACTCCATGAAGGTTGAAGTCTGGAACCAATACCCTACCAGTAATCTTTTCCTCTTTGTGCTCCCAAACTTGAGAGTGGCAAGAATCTTCTGTATCACATGATTTAATAATGAGTTGTAAGAAGCTCACCTACTACTGCTTGATAGCATTTCATCCATTTCTACCTAAATGCTACTTAATTTTCCCCTTTCAGTTCATTGTCACCATCTCAGCATCCAGAGCAGGGTCCTCTCAGTCCACTGAATGTCCTTCTTACCCGAGACTCACAGACCTGCTGGCATCACATAGTAACAAGTTACCCAGACTTTAGTGGATCTGGAGACAAATACAGTGGAGTATTATACTGTAACAGTAACTGCCTAAATCCTCCCTGAGAGAAAAGAAAAGGAAAAACAGGAAAAGGGGGTTTATTAAGTGTGGATGGGTAATAACTATCTTGTTAAAATTTGAAAGTGAAGCTACTTACTGTTTAAAAAAATCATGGGTCATCCTTAATCATTGTGCTTTGTACAATACTTTTTCAATTTTAGATATATTATTTCTGTCCTATAGAAAACAAAACTTATTTTTTAAAGTATCCACTGAGATTTCTGTGTGGTTTCATATCTCCAAGCAAGAAAAATATTTTGTACCTGTTTCATGCATAAAGAAACTGGCAATTTTGTCTTCTTAAATCTTCTGTACAAGGCTGAAGTGATGGCTCGGTAATTAAGAGCAATGGCTGCTCTTGGGTGGAGCACAGGTTCAATCTATGGCACCCATACAGTGGCTCACAACTCTCTGTAACTCCAGTCCCAGGGCATCTGGTGCCTTCTTCTGGCTTCCTGGAATACTGCATGCATGGGTGACATATATATTCAAGCAGGCAAAACACTCATGCACAAGAAATAATGAAGTCAAATGTAAAAACATCTGAATCTTGTGTGTGTGCCGAATGGCACACTGGAGACTAATAGGTCCTTGTTTCCTAGCTAACCTCCGATAGCTTTATGATGCCTTTTGCAAATGTGCAGAGTTGTAAAGATGAAGAGCATTTCAACATCTACTCACTTCTGATTTTTCTAGGAAGCTTCTCTTTTTTGTCTCCTTGTTACATGGAAAAGCCTCTGCTTCCTCCCCCTGATCCACCTGTTCTTCTTAAGATGGACAAAGCAGACAGTAGGAGTTCTAGTGGAAGAGGATAATTTCCTAAGACAATAACTGATAGAGAGTATTACTAAGTCCATGCCTCTTTGTGGCCTCCTTACCTGAGGGGGGGGGTAGAAGCAGATCTGCACTTATCGATTTGTAAAATAGAATACAGAAAAGGATCAAATTTCTACCACATGCTGTTGAAACTCCAGAGCATACTTGTGTTATTCTGAGAACCAAACTTATTAATAAATGAAAGGTAGTTGGATGAGGCTGGGAACATAGCTCACTTGCCACACAAACGTGAGAACCTGAGTTTGATCCTTGGAGCCTACATTTTAAAACAGCTATGGTGGCATTATAATCTCAATTCTGGGGAACAAGAGACACAGGGGGTCCTTTGGACAGGAATGCTAGCCAGCCAGCGAAACCGAGTCAATGAGTTATAGGCCAATGCTTTCATGAACTGTCTTTAAAATAAAAACAGTTTAAACAGTGTTTGAAGAATGGCTCACAAGACTAACCTCTGGCCTGCACGCGCATGCGCACGCGCACGCGTGTGCACACACACACACACACACACACACACACACACACACACACACACAC
>OU015742.1:114636219-114648111 GCA_907169655.1 Acomys percivali | reverse complement strand
TGTGTGTGTGTGTGTGTGTGTGTGTGTGTGTGTGTGTGTGTGTGTGTTGCCTTTCATGTAGGTTTAATGCTCCTCCCAGAAGATACAAGTCATTAAACAAAAATCCTACCAAATGTGGTAGTAAACTTGGAGCAGTGGTTGGAGGATCCTAGAGACAACCAAAACAAGACAGGCCATTTCCATTTCTCTTGGTTACCCACCAGAGCCTGGTGGAAAGATCCTATTGCTGAAGACACCATATACTTTGGTCATAGGATATGGAACACTGAAGCTGGTACTTATCTTGAACCAGTTTCCCTGCTTGTTAGCTTTCGCAGTGTTAGGAGGTCCTATGTATGCAGCTAGAAGAGAAAAGTCATCAACAGTCTTATCCAGGTGTGAGCCAGCAGACGTACAGTAACAACCATCCTGGTAAAATATGTCTATTTGTAAAACAGTGGCATGATTGTTATGGAAGCAACCAACTACTTTCTAGTTGTATTTAAGACCCATTCTAAACAACAGGGAATTCATAACTTATACTATAAACTTGACCATGAACCCATTGTTGTAGCGGTCATAGGCTCTAAGAAAGAATCTACTATATTAATTGGCTAAATAGATCTACCAACCTACCTTCTACATATTTCTCTATTTAACTACAGATTACTGCAGATTACTGGGTCCTTATCAGAGAAGATTCCTTTTGCAGTAGACAGTGGCTAATACAGAGACACAAAAGTAGTAAAAGTGCAGAAATTTAGTGACTGTGGAGCCCTAAATGGGAAATTTTATATCCCAACCTTCATATCCCAAGGCTCAAGGAATATCAGAGAAGAGAGAGCACAAAGAATGTAATGCCAGAGGTTGAGAAGGAAAGAGAAAAAACAGTGTCTTCTGGATGTAACAGGACCACTGTCCACATGAAATCACAACAGTCATGGTTGCCTGCACAAGACCAACCCAGTCAGCATTCCAGCATGGATCATTCCAGCATTGAACCAGGAGGCCCATCCTCAGCAGTTGATGGCTGTTACGAAAGGGTTAGTCAGTTTTCTTCAGGCTGTTTGGGTAGGTTGCCCATGCCATAGAGGATAGCCATATATCCATGTGCAAATGGGCAGCACTAATTGGATTCAGTGTTCCATTTTTAAAAGCCAACAAAAATTTGGGGGAAGGATATAGCAGATTCCAGGAGAAGTTGGGGGAGGGATTTGGGGATGAATATACTCAAAATACATTGTATATCTTCTGAAAGAAAAAAATTAAAAAGACTATATTAAAAATGAACATTCACTTAGAATATCAAAGCTGGCTCTTGGACAGGAAGTAGGTCTCATATCACGATGTCCTATCAGTTAAATAAATGTTATCCCAAAGCATGTGGCTTTGATTTTTCTTTAAATTTAGAAAAGACTGGAACAGAGAAAACTTTTGAAAAAAAAAAAAACCTGAGGTTTTTTTTTTTTCCAAATCTCTCCTCCCCACAAAAGCTTCAAAAATTTAGCAACAATTGGCAGACTCAGTTCTGTTCCCTGGGCCCCACTGTGCTGTTCATGTCACCGTGATAGGACCCTTTCATCTTGCTATGCTTGCTATCTGTACTGTAAGCAGTGAATTCCATTTGTTTGTCAATGAAGAATAAATCTTTCCAATTCAAACTGCGATAAGCAGTGCATTTTCTCCTTTCACTTTGAAGTGCTGCAAGTTTTCTCAAACACACCCAGTGCAGAAGGTATACTTGTCTCTGAAGTGCGCCCAGTGGGGCTGCACTGGAAGCTGCTGAGCTAGCACAGTGATAAATGGCAAAGGCAAAGAATCACAAGTGTTGGCTGTCTGCCGCATGGCTTCAGTCACATGCTTTACACTCCATCTGGGTTTGCATAAGGACTATGACAATGTCAGTAAAGATCACTCCTCCGTGCCTGTGGCTGCAGCTCAGTGGTAAAGCACTTGATTGGTGTGCACAAAACCCTGAACTCAATGTCCAGCAATGCCAATAATCCAAAACACTAAATGAAGCATTTTGAAGTAGTGAAGCTTATAGAGACTGTGATCATCTTACGGGAGATATTTAAACTATCATTTTCTCTACTCTTCCCCTGGCTTCACTCTTTGCATCCTCTGAGCTACAATGCAAGTATCATGCCCTGTCAGCCAGAAGTTCTTTCGGAAGTTTACATTCTCTTGTGAAGTGTCCAATCAAAAGCCACCATCTGCTAATAGGATTCAAGATTTGCAAGACTCCAGAATCTAGTCCTGTGTATCTTGGAAATCGCCTTGGGTAGATATTTTTTCTTTTTATATCTTTGTTCTAGTTCATCAGCATCTTTTGGAACACATATTCTCACATGCATAGGCCTCAGGAGCTAGAAATTAAAAGATGGTAAAATCTCAGTCTCTACTCCGAAGGAATTCACAGCCAATTACAGCAGGCAAGAGAAAGCCAACGGGGCAGCACAGGCAGTCAGACCCATAGGAGTGGCCATAGGAGGGAGCAGGGCAGCAGGGATGAGTCTCATCACAGGGTATAGGAACTTCCCTTCCTTTGCATTCAACGGGGTCTCTCACATACATTAACACTAGACCTAAACACCTCTTGCTTCCAGAGGAGGTTTATTATCACCACCCACGGAGCACCAGCCATGTCCTCCAGGCATTTCCCACAAATCCCGGTGACCAAATAATTATGCACCTTTGACCACACACCCAGGTGGTGCTACATATATGTGCCTTGTAATAGCAGCTAATGAATTACTCCCTTTGGCTGTATAAAGAGCAAAGCCAAAGTTGCCCCTGGCATCCACCTTGAGTTACAGCAGCTACGAGTTAAAATTCTAGCTATTTCAGCCCACGCTTCTTTGTATGTTAATAATAACCGCTTACATGTATAGGACACTTTTCACAAACTACCTCTCCTGTCTGTTTGGTTCAAGCAAGCACTCAGTGCAATGGGTAGTATACAGACAATTTTCTGTATTTTATATGTAAAAAAAAAAAAACCTGAAACATAATGATTCAAACTAAAACCCACAGTGCTCTGAACGGCACCACACTGTATAGAACAACCAAAGCACAAAGGAAGGGCCAACACACAGCACTCACACTGCCTCTTATTCTCAGGAGTCAGTAGCTATCAGCTAATGTGATCTGAGACTGGATTACCATCAAAGCATAGACTGAAGTGCTGGAAGAGGAAACGAATGAAATCAGAATAGCGATATCTATATAAACACCTGGCTGCGAGGAGAGATAAAGCCAATGTGCAATCAGCTACGCGACAGGGCAAAATGATCTGCAAGCTGTAAAAGTACCCTTTTTTGGAAGCTGTGGTGGTATAAGTAAGAAATATTTCCCATAGGCTTGTGTATTTGAACACTTGATCCTCAGTTAGGGATGCTCTTAGGGGGAGTTATAGGACATTTAAGAAGTGGAAACTTTCTGGGAAAAAAAATTCACTTGGGAGAGGTTTTAAGAGTTGATAGCTGCCTCTTGAGCATGTGTGTCAGGGTGGGGGGTGCATCTATGCATGCATATGTGTGTGAGTGGATATGTGCATGTGTGAGTGTGTGCATTCATGCAGCATGCATACATGTGCCCATGTATGTTTATGGTGTGTGTGTGTGGTGTGAGTGTGTGTGTGTCTGTGTGTGTGTGTGTGTGTGCATGTGCCTCCTGTGTGTAAATGAAATGTGACCTCTCAGCTTCCTGGTCCTTCTGACATGCCATGCCTTTCCCACCATGATGGACTACAACTTTCTGAAAGCTCTAAGCCAGAGTAAACTCTTCCTTAAGTCACTTCTTGTTGGATGCTTTATCACTGCAACAGAAAAATAAGTGATATGGGAGCCTAGCTCTCCTGTGGTTTGGTGCTATGCCTAATGTCTAAGACCTGAAACAACATACAGCCCTTTGGAATTCTCATAACCCAGACAAACACAAAGAAGCAAAGCCAATAAGGAAAATGGTTCTCTCCATTGCCCCACAATCAGTTAGTGGACAAACTGAGAACTACTACTCTTGTCATTCTTTAAAAGACCATTGCCCAAGATTGCTACACCACCAAGGTATCCAGGTACTGTGCCAAACTTTCCATCTCGAATGGAGGAAATCCATAACAAAAACTTCTTAATAAATGCAAGCTTCAAAAGGAGCTGCGATTAGCGCTAGCATGAAGGCTCATTGGCTAAGAGCACCTGCTGCTCTTCCAGAAGACACGGGTTTGGTTTCCAGGACCCACAGGGCAGCTCACAATTATCTCCAGCTCCAGAGAAGCTGATGCCCTCATCTGACCTCCACAGGCACTAGGCAAGTATGTAGTAGACATATAAACATGTAGGAAAAATACTCAGACACATAAATTAACCTACTAAAATGTTTTAAACACTAGGGAATAGAGGTTTTTGAGTATATATCCAGGGGAGGTACATCTGGGCCATGTGATATTTCTACTTTTAGGGGTTTTGTATTTGTGGTCTTCATTTTGTTTCTTGCTCTATTCTCAACAGCTAGGAAATGGAAGCAGCCTAGGTATCTACCAGCAGATGAATGGATAATAAAAACATGGTATATTTATGCAGTGGAATTTTATTCAGGTCTTGAGAAAGTGATAGTATGAATATTTCAGAAAAATAGGTGGAACTGGAAAATACTAAGTAAGATAACACAGGATCAGGAATGTAACCACTGCCTGTTCTCTCTCATATCCAGCTCCTAGCTTCTAATGTTATATACGTGTCTCTACATGTGAGTGTAGGTAAAAGCCATGAAAATGGAACGGGGCCCATCAAACCTGAGCAAAGAGACTTAGAAGAGGGGTGTGAAAAGGTAACAGAATACAGTGATATGAACCCAGCAGGCAGACCACTGACTGAAGCAGAGGTAGAGGGTAATCACCCTAGCCTAAACATGTAAGAATGCCATAGCTAAACCCACTGCTTTGTATACTAATTTTAAATTTAAATTAAAAATAAGAGTACTAGGGAAGACTAGGGATGTGGCTCAGTGCAGCACTCCCCGTGTATGCTCAAGGATCTGCAAAGAAATTCTATATATGTCTCTATTTAAATTAGCATGATTATCTTCTGGCTCATCTTTGCCCTTGCATGTACCAATGACTCAGTTTTATATTAATACATACTTCTAATATATATGATATATTAGAATTATATACATATATACATATGTACGTACATACATGCATACATATACACAGAGAGAGTTTGTGTATCTAATGTACCTGTTCATTTGGTTTGGTTCTTCATTGGGGATATTTGGAAGTATTCAATTCTATTTTCCCTGTTTATCTATTAGCCATAATTTTACATTATAACAGTTGCCTTGTTTATGCTTAAGGCATGATTATTTACTCACCACACAGATCATATGACTTCATGCATAGCATTAGAGGTTTGTAATAGTATATTTCCACGTCTTCCTTCTTGGCCTTTGTACTATTGTCACACATTGTAGAATCATGCTTGCTGTAAACATCACATTATATTGTTATTTTAAAAGTCAATTGTCATTCAGAGAGGCTTAAGATTACACAGGTTCTTGGGTTTATTCTTATGCATGAATTATTCACTTCCCTGCGCAGTTTCTCATTTGCAGTCACTGCCATTTTCCTTAAGTCTGAGGCCTTATTTCACATGCTTTGTATTGCAGGTCTGCTGGAGGTTACATGCTGGGCTTTATTGTTTCTGACAGGTGCTTCTTTTGTTCTAGTATTTGCAGTATGTTGTTCCCCTGTCTTTTTGTTTTGTTTTGTTTTGTTTTCTGTTTTTCAAGACAGGGTTTCTCTGTGTAGCCTTGGCTGTCCTGGACTTGCTTTGTAGACCAGGCTGGCCTCGAACTCAGAATGATCCACCTGCTTCTGCCTCCAGAGTGCTGGGATTAAAGACGCGTGCCACCACTGCCCGGCTCCCCTGTCTTCTTGATTAGATAGTTTCTGATGAGGATCACCTATCTGCTAACATCCATTTCTATGTGTCTTCTTCACACTCACATTATTTTAAACTTACAAAAAAATGTAATTACATCTATGAGGTGCTAGCGGAGGCCAGAAGAGGGTCTTGGGTTCTCTAGAACTAGTTATATTCACTTGTGAGTTACCTGACATGGGTGCTCAAAGCCAACTCAGGTTCTCTGCAAAAGCAGTGGACATGTTTAAGCCCTGAGCCTTAACTCTAGCCCCTCTCAATGCTTTGAGAAGTTTTCTTTTATCACTGTTTTTGAGAAACACTATGATAGTATTCTTTTTTAAATTTAAATAATTTATTCAGATTACATCTAAATTTTTATCCCCTCACTTGTATCTTCCCATTCCTGTCGCCCTCCCTCTTTCACCCTATTCCCCTCCCATAGGTCTGTCACAGAAGGGATCTCCTCCCCTACCATATGATCACAGCCTACCAGGTATCATCCTGGTAGCCTGCTTCCCCTTCCTCTGAGTGTCACCAGGCCTCCCCACCAAGGGGAAGAGGTCAAATAGGGGGCACTAGACTTCATGTCCAAGTCAATCCCCGCTCCTCACACAACTGTGGAGAATGTATTGCCCATTGACTAGATCTGGATAAGAAGTCTAGGTTTACTGACTGCATTGTCCTTGGTTGGTACAGTAGTTTGAGCAGACCCCCCTGGATCCAGATCTGCCAGCCTTCTTACAGGTTTCTAGAACCCTCTGGACCCTTCTGTTTCCCCATTTTCCCATACCTCTCTCACCTGAAGCCCCAATAGGAAGTGGCAGCATCTATCCCAATCTCCTGCTAAGTGAAGACTTTCAGGGGACAATTCTGTTGGGCAAGTGTCCAATTATAAGTGAGTATATACCATGTGTATTTTTCTGGGTCTGGGTTAATTTACTCAGGATGATCATTTCTAGTTCCATCCATTTGCCTGCAAATTTAAAGATTTCCTTGTTTTTAATAGCTGGATAGTATTCCATAGTGTAAATGTGCCACAGTTTATCCATTCTTCGACTGAGGGATATCTAGGCTGTTTCCAGATTCTGGCTGCTATAAACATGTTTGAACAAGTGTCCTTATTGTGTAGTAGAGCGTCTTTTTGGTATATTCCAAGGAGTGGAATAGCCGGGTCTTGAAGTAGCCCTATTCCCAGTTTTCTGAGAAAGTATCAGATTGATTTCCAAAGTGGTTGTACCAGTTTGCACTCCCACCAGCAACAAAGTAGTGTTTCCCTTTCTCCACATCCTCTCCAGCATGTGCTGTCACTTGAGTTTTTGATCTTAGCCATTCTGGCTACGATAATATTCTTTTTCAGTTTCTCCACAAGTATTTTGTATACATGGGGTTTACTAAACTTCTTAGATCTGTTTCAGTGTTTCCATCAAATCTGAGAAACACTTGCCCATTGTTTCTTCAAATGTGTTTTCATTTCCTTTTCACTTTGGGGCTCCAATTACACATTTACTAGATTGTGTGAAGTCACACTGATACTCCACTCTTTCTTCATTTGTGTGTGTGTGAGTGTTTGTTTGTGTGATTCATCTTGAATCCTTTCTATAATGTTTTCAAGCTCACTAATTTACTCTTCTGTAACATCCAATTTTACATTCATCCAGTGCAATTCAGGTTTTATCACAGACTTTATCATGTAGCTGCTAAGTGTCTGATTTAGGTTTTTTGTTTGTTTGTTTGTTTGTTTGCATTTGTTTGCATCTCCAACATATTTGACTTAGCTTTAACTAGCTAGTCTAAATTTCTGAGCATAAGAAATATTGTCTGAAGGAAGAGGTTGTTCAGTTGATAAATGCCTGCCATACCACCTTGAGGAGCTAAACTGTAATCACCAACACTCACATAAAATGCTTGGTGTAATGAGTGCATCCATAAATCCAGAACTGACAGAGGAGACAGGCAGCTTACTGCAAGGCTCTCCTTTATTTCTCATGTATCAAAGTCCACTGCATTTAATTGCTCAGTACACTGTTTTGTGAAAATGATTATTTCATATAATTTGTTTGTACAAGTTTTAAAAGCTGTTTCAAGTGTAATTATAAATGAAGTCCCTCTTATTACACCCTAACCAGAACTCTAATATATTCATGGGGGTGTGTCCTGTTCTATCACCCTCTGCCTTACCCCCTTGAGATAAAGTCTTTCACTCAACTAAGATCTAGGATGGTCTTAAGCAAGATCCAGAAATCTCCCTGTCTCTGATGCCCACATCAATGAAGTTATAAGGGTTTACTGCTATGTACAACTTTTTGGGGGTTCTAGGAACCAAGGTCAGATCTTCATGCTAGCACAGCAAGCATTCCTAACTATTAAACTATCTCTCTAGCCCTCTCTGATATACTTTTAAACCCATATATTTTCATTTCTTTTGGAAAATTTACGATTGAAATTCCTAGTTTATACATAAAAATATTCTTGTGAATTTCCATCATAAATACACCTTTTATATTTAGCAAAAGAACTTATATTCTCCTAACCCCCCCAACATATCATAAAACATTATATTTGGTATATGTGACAAGTTCAGACAGAGTGATTCATTCTTTTCAGTAGATTACATTTAAATCAGTTAGTAGGGCTTACCTAGGAAACTTTCTCCTTTAATGCTTCGACTTCTCTTCTTGAAAATAGTGATGAGAAATTTAAGACACTGAAGTAAAATGTAAGAATATCTCAAAATGGATTTTATTCAAACTGGCTTCATTGATAGTGTTCTTTTAAATATGGAACGGTCATATTTGGACAACACAGTAGCTGGGTGGATATTTTTAATTTTGCTGCCATAAAACAGCTTCTGGGACCTCTTGGATGCATCCTACATGTTGAACTATAGCCTTAGTCTTCCATGTAGTTTTCTAATTATATTTGCTAAAAATGCTGAAAATAACATTCAGGTATCAAATACACCATACAAATACATTTAGAAATATATTTCCAAGTAAAATTTCTTCACAAGTGAAAATATAAGTCTTATTGTAAGGTTCTGTGACTTTCTTATTACTCCCTCTCCCAAAACATAAGGATTCCAGAATGATTCATTAAATACAAATGGCTAGCTCCAATCTCTAAACAATATGCTTCCCAAATTATATATATAATTCCATTCCTTTAATATATTAAAATTATTTGACATATTTAAAAGTAGTCATGACAATCATCAGAATTTTGAGAAAGTATTATGAAAATACTTTTAGCATTTTAAAATGTCATCATTAGAGATAATTATAGTTATTCATGTAGCTTTCCTTCTGAACTTATTCACTATAGTTTATAACTATTTTATAACTTTCCCAGTAAAAATATACTAACCAATATCTCCTCTTAATTGGGCAGAAATTCAGATCTAGGTTAAATGAATTTTAGCATGTTAAGTCAGTACCACCAAGCAAATCCTTCAACAACTGTCTTTTCACATTTTCCTCACACCAAGTTCAGGTGTTGTAAATGTCCAGAAACTCATCAGACAGGACTGGAGAATCCACACTTGAGTGTTATGATGTGATGGGCATTGCTTTTGAATGTTTTTATTTATAAAGACTGTGTAAGATAAATTATCACACCAAGAAACACAGAAGTGGGTTGTTTGCTTGTTTATAGACAGAGACTTGTTATAGTGGCCCAAATGGCTCCAAAGTCACCACCTTCCTCCCTCAGCTTCCAGAGTATGTCTCCAGTCTGCACCATCACGCTCAGAAGGAAATGTCTTTTTCTTTGTCATATAATTTGTCAAAAATTATACTTAGAACATCAACATACAAGGGGAAAATTAATTTGCAGCAGGTTTACAACAGTTCTCTTCTTGCCATCTGATATATTATTAGTGTATTGTGGGGTGTGTGGGGTGTGTGTGTGTGTGTGTGTGTGTGTGTGTGTGTGTGTGTGTGTTGGATGAGTATATATAAATATGCACACATGCCTGCACATGTGGAAGCTAGTGGTTGATGTCAAGAGTCTTACTCTATCACTCTCCACATTGTGCATTGAAATAGTCTTTTATTGAATCTGGAACTTGCCATTTTTTCTAGACCAGTGAGAGCCTTCATATCTCTTAACTTCACCCCCGGCACTGGCATTCGAGGTTTAAACATCTGGGCTCACCTTTTTTGTGGGTTTTAGGAATCCAGACATAGCTTTAGCTGTCATCCTATGACTTCAGCCCTATATGTGTTATTCTTATTATTGTTACATAATATGGCAATAGTTGCAGAATCTTGCAGAAATTGTGTGGTTTTTGGTTTTTTTTTTTTTTTTTTTTGCCTTCTATTGACAGCATTTAGGAATTTAACACCCAATTGGCATACTTTTGTTTCTAAGTAGATTTTGCCTATCAATTTTGAAGACTTGAAATTTCCATAACAAAAATTCTACTGGAACTTGTCATTCTCATTGTGTTTTAGCACTTGATAAAATTGTATTTTTAACAAGCTTCACTATGAAATATTACAATCCCTTTTTAGAGTATATCTAAGATGAATTTTAAATGTTCTAACTCAAGCTAATAATTTTCCCAAGATTACTATAATCTGCATCGAGTTGACATTCAACATTCATCTTTTTATTCCTCTAAGTACAAGATAATATATTTGATTGTGTACCTTTTGTTCAATTAAACATTATTTTTAAATTCACAAAATGTTCCATTATTATCACTTTATCATGTTATTTTAAAAGCATGGACTATAGTAAGAAGTTAGAAAGTAAACTATATATGGTCACCTTCCTAACATGTTAAAATCAATCTAGCCATCTTATATCACAAAATCAAATAAGAAAATACTAAGCAATGAATTGAAAACCCATAAACGTATCCTTGGCCTTCTGTATGCTCATCACATCCCCTTCCAGCAATATGTCTCTTGAATTCTAATTGTATTTATTTATTAACTTATTGAGAGAGAGAGAGAGAGAGAGAGAGAGAGAGAGACAGAGAGAGAGCGTGTATGCCTGCATGCACTGCCACAGCAGATCAGAGGACAATTTGCAGGAGTTGGGTTTTTTCCTTCCATCATGTGGATTCTGGGAATCAACACAAATCATTCGGCTTGATAACAAGCACCTCCAGCTGCTGAGCTATCCTGTATCCCAAAGCATCACTGACCCTCTCACAATACATAGCAGTGGGCATGGTGGTTGTAATATTTTCAGAAATGCTTGTAAATGCACTTCTATTTTCTAGGATGTTCTAACCTAATGTTATATGCTTCTTACTAAGTACTACAACTGTTACTTGCCTTTTATTAGATTTAAAAAATTTTTTAACTCAAATTATCTTTCCACTTTTTTTTTTTTTTTGGTTTCTTGCTTATTAGGACACGGTTTAATTTGGAAAGATTTGAGAATTTTAAAGTACTTGCTAATAGCATTCTGCTACCAATTCTAGTTTAAATGCATTTTACCCAGAAGCAGCATGTGGCATGTGACTTCAGTTCTTTGAAATCTGTTGAACTTTGCTCAATGGTCCAGAAGCAAGCTGACTCAGTGAAGTCTGCACTCAGTCTTGAGCAGACCTGTGTGCTGTGATAGTGGGTAAAGCGCTCTGTAGAATCAAGTCGCTATTGTTGGTTGTGTAGATGCCACGGAGCTCTAGGTGACTCTAGCCTTGCTGGCTTTTGTCTATGTGTTCTTTTGGTTATGAGTGAGAAGTGCAGAGAGCTGGGACTGTGAGCTTGCTTCTCTGATCAATTCTGTTTTTCCATATACTTTGTTACATCCATCCACATTGTGAGCTTTTCTAGATACATTACATTGTTAGAATAGATTACTTTGTCTCTTAACAAATCATATTATGCTGTCAAATAACAAAACTAGCCATAAGGCAGGGTCACATATGAGATTTAGAACTGTTTTGCAAAATGTATTCAATTTCTGTTTACATTGAAATGTTGGGACTCTCTCTCTCTCTCTCTCTCTCTCTCTCTCTCTCTCTCTCTCTCTC
>OU015742.1:114583803-114636209 GCA_907169655.1 Acomys percivali | reverse complement strand
CTCTCTCTCTCTCTCTCTCTCTCTCTCTCTCTCTCTCTCTCTCTCTCCTTCTCTCCCCTCTCTCTCCATCTCTCTCTCTCTCTCCTTATAAAACAAGGTTTTATATTAAATAGTAAACTCATAAATTAAGTATTAGTATAAAGCTAAGTTGAAGGTGATTGGATACAACACAAAGAATTAAGACACAAATTATTGCTGAGCGTGATGGCTCCTGACTTTAGCCCCAGCTTTTAGGAGGCAGTAGCAAAGCTCTAGGAGTCTGAGGCTAACCTGGTCTA
Source organism: Acomys percivali (assembly GCA_907169655.1). Lineage (NCBI taxonomy): Eukaryota > Metazoa > Chordata > Mammalia > Rodentia > Muridae > Acomys > Acomys percivali. The sequence goes on along the minus strand of OU015742.1, from coordinate 114,635,931 downwards.
GATGGCACATTCCATCAGCCAAGTCTGTACCATGAGACCCTGACTAGGGACAAACAGAGACAGTTTCCATTGGGCCTGTGGATTTGGGAAAAGTTTACGTTTAAAATAGCTTAAGCTCAATCTGTCCAGCTGCCTTTCCTCAAAAGAAAAATGGCTATGAAGGGAGGAAGCAGAAGAATCAGATCTAAGCTTAAAGTGAAACCCTAAGCTTCTTTACTTAGATATGGAATTGAAACCCCCCCCCCAAAAAAAGTTAAGAAAAATGAAGAAAGATAGCGAGAGGACCCAAGAGAAAGGGAGGAAAGGATGCGTGAGACCTAGGGAAGGGTCCAAGAAAACAAGTGTGGGCTCTGGTGAGGCATTCTGTAACTCTCATAGGTCATCTACAGCCTTATATTTCAAACACTTTCTGGCTCTACTGAAGTCCCCATCTACAGAGTGGGACTGACAAATACACTAGGTATCAGGGGTTATGTAAACAATCCTCAGTGAGCTCCGTGGCCTAATTTACTGTCATAAACATTGTGGGAAGCAGAAATCTCTATGGCAGCTTGGTGTGGATATTCTCACTGTCAGCAGGGAAAATTCATTGCCCCTCGCAATGCTGACACTCCACCAGCATTTACCAAGACAGATGACTTGGTGACAGACACTCCTGACTTAAAGTTAATATTTAGCCCAGTCAGATGAAACAGGAGAACATCGGAATTGCACCCCTGGGCCAGTCCCATGGTCCCTCAATCCAAAAAACTGTCTCTAAGGATGATCCAAAGAATGAGTCCTGAAGGGCCAGGACATAATATCCAACTTTAGCATCAGAGGTCAGGGATGTGTCCCATCACCCTAGCCTCCCTCTTAATAAGCCCTCCTACCCCTCTTAATAAGCCCTCCTACCCCTATCGTCCATGAATGGATAAAAAGCTCTCTGCAATGTACTTGTGCTTTGGTCAGGACCATTTCTTGGGCTAATGAGTTCCAGGAGTGTATTCACTTCCCACTGTTGAAATTCTATCTACCTTTTATTTATTGTAGATGGAGCATCCCTGAATCTCTAGTATTTGTGTTTGTTAAACAAGCCTCAGCTTATCCCCGCTACTCCATCATGACCTGATAAAGCTCAGTTCTTTCCAAACACAGTGGGGCCTCCCCAAATGAAAGGTCTTTTGTTTAAGACTCCTCTTTCACCACTTCACCAGTCTACTCATTGTCTTTGTGGATAAAAGCCCAAAGCAGGTCCTAAGGACAGGAGCTGATGGGCTCCGCTAGCCACTAACACACATACTCTTTGTCATTGCTCTGCAGAGACGAAGTTGAGCTCCATGTCACAGAGGGTGTTTGATGGCAAGCATGCTTTGGCTACGAAGAGCACAGATCAGAATTTTCTCCTGAATTCAGGAGTTTTTCTTTACCCCATGATAACATCTCACATTTAACCAATGTGCATCCTCTTTGTAACATCTTGCTTTAAGGGGGAAAAAGAAAAACACCATAAAAATGGTATCAGTGGGGGAAATTCTCAAATAACAAAACCAGCAAATCCAACAATGTTATATTTCAAATTAACCCATTCTGAAGCAAGCTACAAGCTTGTACCAATTATCTAGTCATAGACCATACCATATCTACAATTACACATTGGCAAAACTTTTGCAGCCATCCGCATTGAAACAGACATAGCTAATAGAAAGACTCTTTGCTATATAATCATCCTCTACTTTTATCCCCCTCCAAATAAATTTTATAAAAAGAACACATATCTTAGAGTTCATGTTCCAGCCTGGTTTCTAAATAACTGAATCGTTTTGTCTACCTTCAAGTAAGCTCCTATTGAAGGTAAGTCCTTTCAAGATCAACCCTATCAGCCATAATCCCAGTGACCAAGCACAAGCAGGATGGATGCTGTGAGTGATCTAGGAATCCTTAAGGTGTGCTCCCTAGCCCTAAAGAGATCACAATGTAAATGGAAACAGAATTCAGATATAATACGATGACTGTTGGATGGTGTACTAGGTTGATAGAGGCTGAAAGGAGTCTGGGCTGGCATAGCCTGACAAGTCACAATAGGGGCAGTGGGCCATGTGCTTATCCTGGAAGGGCTGGCAAAGCTGGAAGTATAAGGACACCTTTCACAGTGCCACTGTTCATACAAAGGACTGGGAGCTGTTGGTTGAAATTACCTTAGTTCTGCTGCTATCCCCACATGTTGCTCATGGTACCTTTGGTCCTGGCTCAAACACCCGTCTGAGTCCATACATGGACTTGCATCCTTCAACCGAGTCATCAAAATACAGACAGCAGTGATATGCACCATGTCTGGCACCCAAAAGACCATCTTTTAATATTTCCCTTATCATTAGCGCTGCCCATATCCATGTGGATATGGAACCATTTACCAAATGTGGACAACCTACTGGGCCACCCCCTTAAAAAACAAAAACAAACAAATAAAAAGATAACTCCCTCAACTCCAGCAGCTATCCATTGTCAACTGTTCCTCAGCTAGGGATGGGGTCTCATGAGCCTCCCCGATCCATGATGCCTTACTTAACCTTAACTGTCAATTTTACACAGCCTAGAATCCCATGAAAGGACAGTTTCAAGTGAAGGATTGCCTAGATCAGATTGCCCTGGGGATCATGTCTGTGGGGGATTGTCTTGATTGCTAATTGATGTAGGAAGGCAAGTCCACTGTAGGTGACAACATTCCCTAAGCAGGTGGCCCTGATTGTACAATAAAGCTGCCTAAGCATAAGCCAGTTAGTGATACAGGAAGTAACATTCTCCCTGGGTTTCTACTTTAAGTTCCTAACTTCCCTCAATTAAGGATTGTATCCTGTAGGCTGAAATAAACCTTTTCTTCCACTAAGTTTCTCTAGCTCATACTATTTGTTACAATACCAGCGTGAAGCAAGAACACACACAACAGCCTTGTCTTCAGAATGCCACTGCAGTAAAGTACAGAAAGAATTAAAGCCATGACACACCCCTAGTGAGAGTGACAACCATTAACCTAATAAATCCTGAACTGCAGGACCCAGGCTCAGAAAATGCAGAGGAAGATGGCTATCCATCAAGGACACTTTCATGCTAGAACTTTCCAGAATAAAAAGTGTATAGCAAATAGGATACACGGTAGAGGTTGAACTGGAGTGTGGGACTTGCCTATAGCGTTCAGCTGGGGTGATTGCCTCATAGAGCAGAAAGATCTTCCCTGCATGGAGACATACAGAAAATTCCACAAGGAATGAAGAATCTGCTTGAAGAAAATGTCCCATGTGAGAGCTCAAACCCCAAAGCAGGTTCTTTTTATCACAGCCCAACAGTGGTAAAACACCAGTGAGGCAAAGCCTGGCAGTCAACATACCTGTAGTTGGAATTACTGTCTCCTAAAAGAAGGGTACCCAAGCAGGAAATCCTCTGATCTGTCTTTATCAGTCAATCTCATCTTTCATCCTTACTCATTAATTTAAGTCAATATTTCCCAGAAAACCATCAGAAAAGTAACTGCTGGAGGGTGGAGAGGGGGACAGTGAAGGACTAGGCTAGAAAAGGAACTGAAAAAATAGTGATGATGATGATGATATAACATATAACCTCAAAACCAAAATAGACCTCAGAAGAATGTTAGTTGATAATGCAGTGGGTCTCAACCTTTTTAATGCTGCCATCCTTTAATTCAGCTCCTCATGCTGTGGTGACCCCCAGCCATACAATTATTTTTGTTGCGACTTTGTAGCTGTAATTTTGCTACTTTTATGAATCATAATGTAAATATCTAATGGGCAGGAAATATGATATGTGACCCCTGTGGGGGATCACAATCCACAGGTTTTGGACCACTGTTTTGGAGAGGTGTTAGAAGAGCCGGAATCAATGAAACAAGAACAGGTGGCAGTTTTGCAATGAAGAAGAGTTCATGGAAACAAAGAAGTTCAGGGAAATTTGCAGAGGATGAATTAGGCTAAGAGACGCATAGGGAGAAAGAGAGAAAGAGAGAATGAGAGAGAGAGAGAGAGAGAGAGAGAGAGAGAGAGAGAGAGAGACCATTATAGCATGTGTGCCCCTCATTTATCTCAAAATATCTTATTTAATCAGATAATTAATAACATTAATATTTATAAATGATATATTAGGAGCCAAATATGATGGAATATACCTGTAATTCTAGTATTTGCAAATCTGAGACAGGAAGATTGCTGTGAGTATGAACCAAGCCTGTGTGATTCAATGAGTGCCCAGCCTGCCAGGACTATATAGCAAAAAAGACATAGAAAGTAAGAAATAAAATGCTGTAATTTAATTCTCTGGATGTCTCTACCTTGTCACATAGTCACAGGGCATGAGTGATTGTTAAAACTGGAAATGTTGCACATCAGCAGTTTTCCAACAGCATTTCACTGGGGACTAATATGTGATGGAATGTTCTCAAAGGCCTGAAGGGAAGCTGAGCCAAGAAAGCTTCGTTTCGATGTCTAATTTAGCCAGACAATTGCTTCCTTTGATGTTTTTGTACTGGGTTCTGTGTAAATCCCCCGTGTAAAGGAGACAGGCGATAACAACGAGGCTGAGGCATGCAGAGCTAAAATGTACGTGCCCCATTTGGACTGTCATTTAAAAATATGCACTCTTTGTGTGTGTGTGTGTGTGTGTGTGTGTGTGTGTGTGTGTGTGTGTGTGAGAGAGAAAGTAATGAGCGATGCACAAATAGAAAAAAAAAAGGGCCAGTGTGGGGAACTTCAGCCTCCACTTGATTGTCCCAGGCATCTTGGATGGAACCCAGACTTGCAGTTGAGCAGAACAAAAGCTCAGTGGTAAACCAGGTCCCCTCGCCTTCCTCCCCAGGCTCTGTCCTCCATCTGGTGTTCCTTAAGCATGCTCCTTGGGAATCTCACCCAGCTTCCCAAACAGCTTACTCTGGGACCACATATGGTATCCTTCCTGAAGGGGCCTCTCGTAGATTCAGTTTTCTCCTTCTTATTATATTTCCACTGCTGTTTTAACACCTCATCTAGATGGATATCCTGGGCAGCTACTCAGCTGGCCAGCCCCATCATCTGGCTCAGTGTGTTTCATGTAAATGTGTGATAACCACTGGTTGAAATCAAGCCTCTCCTTTGTAACGGAGGAAACTGAGTTCAAGAGGGCAAATGACTTAACCAAGGCTATAGGTTCTCCTACCATGGTCAACATTCTTATCATGCTAATAGTGTTACTTGAATGTGCTTCTCTTCTCAAATAGATGTCAGCTACCTGGGTTAAAGGACCATTGTTTACATCCTTTTCCTAACAAGCACAACCTCAAGAATAAAACAGGCATTTAGTAAGTGCTTGCTGGGAAATCCTCTTAAGGTTGTTTTTACAAGAAAAATAAATGTGCAAATTTCAAGTAGTGTGTATATGCATGTGTGTAAATATATATATATATATACATATATATATAGTGTGTGTGTGTGTGATAATGTGCATTGACATGTGGGTGTGGTGTATGTATGTAGTATGTATGTGTGTATAAGTGTGGTATATGTGTATGTATGCATGTGTGTGCACATGGTGTTTGTGTATGACATGTGTATGTGGAATATATGTGTGTGTAGTGTACGTGTGTGTGTGCATAGTTTGTGAGAGAGCATGCATATATGGTGTGTAAAAATGTATGTGGCATATTGTGGTATGTGTGTGCTTGTGTGTATGCATGTGTGTGGCATGTATGTATAATGTGTGCGTGGTTAATGTATGTTTATAGTGTGTATGTGTGTGTTAGTGTGGTGCATATTATGTATGGTGTGTATGTGTACTATGTGTATATGGTATATATGTGTGTGTGTGTGCAGTGTGCATGTGTGAGTGCATGGTATGTGTGTTGGTATGGTATGTGTATGTACACAATATGTTTATGAGATTGTGTGTGTGTGTGTGTGTGTGTGTGTGTGTGTGTGTCTGTCTGTCCATCCATCTGTCTGCTAACCCTATAGGTCTTCTGTAACAATTAAGGAAAGAAAGAGAAAAAAAAAGATTTTAAACTAGATATCAGAGTACTATAGAAATAAAAACAGCTAAGTCATCTTCTTTCTGGGTTGAGAAATACTGGTTTCTACTTTGGTGGTACTCATCAGCCATGGGTGCCCATCAGTGTAATAGGTGCTTTGCCAAAGGAGGGAAAACCGCAAGCATTATGATGAGCCAGGCTTTGTTCTAAGCATAGAATAGGGTCAAGCCCCAGTTTACAACCACTTTTCCCGGGGGCTTATTGTTGAGGTTTGAGGAAGTACAAGTGGCTGCCTTTGGAATAAGAGTGTTTTCTTTTTCCCTGGTAGCAGGGCCTGATCATTCGGAGAGGGGTGAGAGGAAACTGTGGATGCTGAAGAATGTGGGATGTAACGTGTGTTGAGTGGTGGTTGGACAGATGTGTCTAATTGCCAAAACTCATGCCGCTGGTCACTGGAAGTCTGCACACCATGCTGAATGGAACATGTGTGTCCAATAAATGTGAAATGATGGCAGCAAAGTGGGAAGTGGGGACAGCAATTACCGGACTGTCTTTAGGCTTCTGAACAAGGAGCAAAGTCTAGAAATACCTGGAGTTCCTTGGTCTGTATTCCAGTGCACATTCACCATGTAGCACTGGGTACTTTAGGTACATTTCCCTGCATATGAACCTTATCATTCTAATGCATAATGAATTCTTTAAATAGAAGAAAGCCCATGAATTTAAAGAGGAGTTGTGAGAATGCGATTGTTTGAAATGTTTGTTGTTGGTGGATTTTAAACTAGTATGACAGGACAGTCACCTTGGAAAACTTTTCAGCTTCATCAACTAAAACCAAATAGCCATCCTACAAACCAGAAATTGTAGTTTAGTTACATACAAAAAACAGACAACTATATGATAACATCAAAAGTCAGTAAAAATCTCCATGCAGAGTTTATTTGGAATAACCCCCAAAGTAGTGTTCAACAAATAACAGTTGGAGAAAAGTGAGTTCAAGCATGTTGATGAGACCATATGGGGAAAGCAGAAATATAAAGAACAAAGGATACATGAGGACATGGATTAGTCTAAACCACGCTGGCGCCATTTTATATGGCTAGATAAATGTGAACTCCAGGACAAAAGCACATGGTGAAACATTAGCGTGGATGCAGGGCCACGTCAGCCGAAAGCACTGTCTGCACGTACAGACATCCCCATCTCATCCCTTCTCTGACCTGCTCTATCATGATCTTTGCTCAATTGATTCATTGGCACTGGTTACGTGAAGTAATGAGTAGCCCAAACCATTCTAACTACTTCTAAGTTTTCAGTCCTGAATTCACTGATTTTAAATAACTGCAGCTGAGTCCCTTGCACAGGAGTACTGTGGAGGATGCTGGGAACAAGGCAGAAAGATCCATTTGATCACAAAACTTATAGAATAAAGGTGTATTCCATGGTAGTAGAAAGCAAACCTCAGCAGCCACAAGGCTGGGTCTTCTCTCAAGTTACACTTTCTTATATAAATTACATTATCATTTTACTTTAGTTGTTGTTTTCTTGGTTTGAATTTTTTTTTTTCTTTAGTGCGACCCTGATTGGTTAGTTATTTCTGGTGAGGTACCATCCCCACTCCATCTCATGGCTTAGGGCTCTGCTTTCTAGAATTCCCTTCCTCAGTTCCAGGCTACAATATCCTACTGAGAGAAGCACTCATGAACATGAAAGACAAAGTGTCAGAAGATCATGGCAGACACATCAAACATCCAGATCTCTCCCAACACTCTCACTCTGTGATCAAGACATTCTGCAAAGTGCCTACAGTTGAGGAATTTTTCCACCACCACCTCTAGATCTTCACTTCTATGTAGAATTCCCATGTTACTTTTCCTCATATTATTTGTACTAATTTCATTTTTCAAAGGAAACCCAATGGACACAGGCACCTACCTACAGCATCACTACAGCAATTAAGTGGTAAATACAAAAAATGCATTTGTAATGCTGCTTGGCAAAGGTGCACACTATCTTATTAGGATAAATATTATGAAAAAATAAAATAAGAAAGAATAGGGTGGCTGCCATGTTAGTAGTGTGGAGTAACCAGGGACAATCACTCTGATGATATGGAACTAGAGTAGAATCATGGAAGATAAAAATACACAAACCATGACAACACTTGCAGAAAAGTGCATTGCATCTCTGGAACAGAATGGAGAATTGTGGAGGCAAAAATGGAAGAGCACGGAGGTGGGTTGGAGTAACCAGAGGACCAGTAAGCCATGATGTAATATGAAAGATCCATCTTCTCTTCTTCCTCATCTTCCCTCTTCTCTTCAAGAAAGAAAGTTCATAAGCAAAGAAGTGGCATATTGTAATTTATACTTTTGCATTTTCTTTTTTAAATTATAATTGTATTCGTAATGTTTTTACTTGAAATAGAATTACATCACTCTTCCTCCTCCTTTTCCTCTCTCAGGTCTCTCCCAGCTACCCTATCTTAAACCCCTCCTATGCCCTACAATTCTCAAGTTGATAGCCTTTTTTCTTATTATTACATACACAAATATATATATATATATACATATATATATATGGATGAATGAATGGATATACACAAATATACATGTCCATTTTGTTGTTTGTGCGTATATGGTTTCTAGGATGACTACTCTGCCCTGGACAGCCAATATGGTGACTCATCCTTTTGAGAGGTTAACTTTTCCTCCCAGAATTCATGAGTTGTCCACAGTTCTTTGGTCAGGAATGGGACTCCATGAAAATTTCTCCTTTCCACATTAACATGTCTATTGATATTGCTACTGTTCTTGTCTTGTTTATGCAGTCATTTGAGGAGAGAATGTTTCACAGCAGACTTCCTGGTATTTGGCTCTTATAATCTTTCTGCCCCCTTTAACACAATGTTCCCTGAGCCACAGATGCAGGAGCTGATATGTGGATTTACCCTTTGGCTGCATCGTCCAGCTGTGGTTTTTCTGTGATGTTCTCCATTTACTGTAAAAAGATGCTTCTTTGATGAGGGTTGGTAACTACAATTACCTGTCAGCGAAAGGTGGAGAATTAGAATGTAGTAAGGAATTATGCTGGCCTATCAAGGTGGTGGAAGTAGATTCTTTGATGAGTTCCATGGCCTCACTAGCCCCAGGAAGCTAGATTAGGTCTCCTATACCAGCAATGATTTCCCTTCTGTTGAAAGGGTCTTAATGCCAATTAGACAACTGTTGGTTGCCACCAATATGAGAATGCTAATATTGTAACTTTTTGCATATCTTGCTATAATAGTAATTATATTGATCCATAATCTATTGCAGTTGGATAAGACTGTTTAATTGCTTCCCTCCCTTGGCTACTTGCCCAGTATACTGTGGAACCTTGGAATTAGACCACAGAAAAAGAGAGTTTCATATTATATTTAGCTTGAGCCATCTGAGTCCTGTGTCCTATGTAAGGGATCTTAAGCAGTAGAAGCCCACCCCTCAATCCACCACAGGCAATCAAGGAATACATCAATAATCTATATGGCAATGCTCTCCACAAGAAACATAAATTACTAAAAACCTCAATACTCGGTAGGAGAAACCTTTCAAATGGTTGGTCAAGGTAATCCAAGTGACTCTCAAAGTAATATAAATACTATTTTAAATTTTATTTTAAATTTTGTATTGAGGATTTCATAGATTCATGTGATGTGTTTTGGTAAAATTAGATAAAATACTTTAGCCTTATTCAGATTAAACCACAAGGGTTGTGTGCTGGGTCCTTGAAGAATAGGGAGAAAGTGAACTTCAGTGGTACTATCTACAAAACCAGCTAATGGACAGATATGTAGAGCCCTTGACCCACACTTCCAGGCTCAATTCCCTAGAAGTCTAGCATCCTGCCTCCATAGTTTTCTTTCTTTTTCTTTTTTTAAATTTTATTTTATTAATTTATTCATATTACTCACTTATATCTGTATACTATCCCAAGGAGCATGTCCCATGAAAGTCTTCACTAACCAGGAAACTGAGACAGAGGGGAGGACATCCTATTGGGACTCTAGATGAGAGAAGCATGGGAGAATGGCAAAGTAGAAGGATCCAGAGGATCCTAAAAACCTACAAGAAGAAAATTATGATAGGCAGATTTGGGCCCAGGGGTCCCGCTCAAACTATGGCACCAGCCAAGGACAATACAGGCCGTAAACTTCAAACCCCTACCCAGATCTAGCCAATGGACAGAACATTCTCCACAGTTGAGTGGAGAGTGGGGTCTGACTTTCACACGTACTCTGGTGCCTCATAGTTTTCTTTCTATTTAGCAAATTCTTTCTCTTATTTTCATTCTTCTACTGTATTGTAAATATATTCTTCCACTCCTCTTTTTCAATACTCCACTTTTTCCTTTTTATTCTTTAATGCCTGACACTTTTTCTTTCCTTCTGCATATTTCTCCCTGAGATTTTGAAATAGGATCACACTACTTCTGCCACATTAATCATCAAAATCTTTATCTCCACTTCATGTCACTTTCTTAATAACAGTATTAAGTATAATTAGACCTCATTACTTATCTGGCACAACCATGCATCATTCTAAACACATGCTAAAGAGAACTAAGTCCTCTCTTTGTTTTTCCTCATGTTCCCTTTACTATTAATAGCACTTGTCATTCACGAGGCTGCCCAAGGCAGAATCTGTGATTATTCTGAGTCTTCTCTTTTCTCACCTCCCAATATTTAATAATCCACACTGTTCTAACTTTAGGGTCTTAGTATGCTCACATAATTTTCTAGGCATACATTTTTATTGTCATGTTCTTAATTCAGATACTCTTCTCTGATGCACATACTGTTACACACACACATATAGATGTGTATGATGTACATATTTATGTACATGATGTATGTGTATGCAGTGTATATGTATGTGTACATGTATATATGCATATGTAAGTAAAGATTAAATCCAGGCTCAAACTTGACTCTTAAGTAGAATATTTTAACACTATTATCTTAGATCTAGACTATCACCCAAAGACCCACCATTGATAATTTTGTTCCCTACTTATGGCATCATAGAAAAGCATTGTAGCTTTAAAGACACAGGCTTAATGGGAGAAAGACAGCTCATCAAGGATGTGCTTGTAGAGGTTATTGGAACCAAACCCACCTCTTGCTCTATCTTTGCTTCTTGGCTACCTTGAGAGGAAAATATTCCACCATAATGTTCTGTTTATCATAACCTCAAAAGAAATTGGGACAAGTGACCATGGGCTGACCTTCAAAGTTGTGAGCCTATATATGTATGTGTGTGTATATATATATATTACCATTATGTATATATGCATGTGTATATATATGTTATATATATGTATATGTATATATGTGTATATATATTCTTTTGAAAAGTTTATTACCTTCAGCATTTTGTTGTAGTAATGGAAAGATAATAGATGGCTAACACAATACTGTATGTATCAATTAGTTCTTATTTTTTTCTCTACTTAAAAATTTCCACCAGCTCCACTGCTGAGACAACACATATCCACTTCTCATTTGCCATCAAGACCATTTGTTTTCTGTCCCGTGTTTGCAATATTCACCTCATCTTCAAAGGTATTAGTCAAACGTATTAGTGTTTCCCATGTTATTCTATGCCAATAAAATTCATTCTTCTGAGAGATCTCGCTCATTCTCGTAGAAGTAAGCAATTTCCACCACCACCCACTTCTAAATTGCACTTTCCTTCTGTCTCCCTCATTCTACTAAGATTTTTAAATTTTAATTTATCATAATTTATTGAGAGTATATTCTGATTGTTATCCCTTAGCTTGTATCTTCCCGTTCTCCCTCTTCCACCCTCTTCCCCTCCCCTAGACCTCTGTCTGACAGAAAGGGTCCTCCTTACCCCCCCGCCCCCGTGCCCCGTATGACCACAGCCTATCAGGTCTCATCTGGATAGTCTGCTTCCCTTTCCTCTGTGTATTGCCACACTCCCCACCAAAAGGAAGTGATCAAATCTGGGCACCAGAGTTCATGTCAGAGGCAGTCCCCTATCCCTCCACAACCGTGGAAAATGGGCTGTCCATTGGATATATTTGAAAAGCGCTTCTAGGTTTACTGCATGCATTGTCCTTGGTTGGTGCAACAGTTTGTGCAGGAGCCCTGCATCCAAATCTGCTGGCCTTGATGGTCTTCTTGTGGCTCCTGAACCCTCCAGGTCCTTCCATCCCCCCATTCTTCCATACCATTCTCAGTGCTCCACCCAGAGTCCATCAGCAAGTCCTAGCATCTGTCCTGATCCCTCACTGGGTGGAGTCGCTCCAAGAACATCTATGCTGGGCTAATATCCATGTATAAGAGACAATTAACTAGATCACATGCTATAAAACTTAGTGGACTAGTGTCCAATTATAAGTGAGTATATACCATGTGAATCTTTCTGCTTCTGGGTTAACTCAGTATGACCATTTCTAATTCCATCCATTTGTCCATAAATTTCTGGATTTCCTTGTCTTTTATAGCTGAGTAGTATTCCATAACTTACCAGGAGATTGGGTTAGATGTGAGGACATCCTACTGGGACTCTAGGTAAGAGAAATATAGGAGATGGGGGAAATAGAAGGATAGAAGGATCCAGAGGATCTTAGAAACCTACAAGAACAGCATAACAGGTGGATCAGGGTCTGGGGGATCTGCTCAAACTATTACACTAACCGAGGACAATACAAGTAGTAAACACCTACTCTGATCTAGCCAATGGACAGGACATTCTCTGCAGTTATGGGGAGAGCAGGGACTGACTCTGACATGAACTCTGGTGCCCCATATTTGATGACGTCCCCTTGGTGGGGAGCCCTGGTGGCACTCAACAAAAGAATAGGCAGACTACCAAGATGAGACTTGATATCCTGTGACCATAAAGTGGGGGAGGAAATGCCCCTCAATCATGGACCTAGGAGAAGACAGTAGGGTGGGGGAGGGAAGGAGGGAGGAACGAGAGGATACAAGTGATGGGAGAACAATTGCGTTGTAATCTGAATAAATTAATTAATAAAAATGTTAATAATTAAAAACCAAACAAAAATGAAAAAACTTAATGGAAGTTTTCTAGTTAATTGTCAGTTGCCTTATTATGATTTGTTCTTGTTACTGTTGATGTCTTGTTAAATCTGCAGAGACTCCTTACTTCTACTAGTCCCTTATATAACATTCTGATATATTCCTTTTGTGTCAGTGCAGTTTAATTTAGGTAAATGATACTGTGTTGTGTCTCTCAGTTTAGAAAAGTTAATCCCAGGTCTTTCTAATGTATCTATAGTATTACTTTGTGTATACTATGCTGTTTCTAACATAGTTCTTAAAATATTCTGAGATGAACATAGCCTACAAAAGCTCTGTCTGGTGCACAACCAAAATCTCTTTATCTCAAGGACACCATGACTAAGGTAACAGTGAGCATGTTCACTGATGTCTTTATTCTGTCAATTAACTGTAGTTCATTAGATTAAGAATGTATGTATGTATGTATGCATTACATATGTATATATGTCTGTATCTTCAGAAATTCTTATCAGAAATTGAGTCTCACTTTTCAAATAAAATATGCCGTATTTCCCTCTGTGCTGATTAATAAGCTCAAGTTTTTGCACCTGCAGAGCAACCCCCACAAGGCATCTGTTCTCTGTTTGACATCTCCTTAATTTTATTAGTGGCTTATGGACAAAATCACTTGACTTAAACTTCTTCAAGTCAAGTTTAAGTTATTTGGATTCACAAGAGTATTTTTTTTCCTCCCTGTTATAAATCAATGGACCCAGTTAAGATTAACTGCCTGCACGTGAGCTTCAAAAGAGCCTCTAAACCAGACAGAGTTGAAAGAAACACATAATTCCATAACACTAAGTACAAGCTGATCAAAGTTATTGGATCTGGTTACTTGATGCTCTGCTTCCTCATTGTCATACAATCTGATTTCAAGTAGCTGGTATCTAAAACACATATCAGTAAACCTCAAACAATTCTATGCTGGGAGTTGAAACCATTTATATATGCCCCAACTGGTCTAAGTCTGTATTGAAATAGTTTTAAACAAAAACTCTGAGCTAAAGGTCTCTACCTAATTTGTGAAACCCCATATGCTTAGAAATTAAAACACAAAGGAAAGAAACATAGCTAATGAGCTGTGTCAAACAAGAAGACTTCCTATATGCACATAATCATGGCATTCTAGAAGCAAAAACGAGTCGTAAATCCTTAGATATTATATACTGAGGGTGGAATTTGTTTAGTTGCTTGAAATGCTAATGAGAGATCACATCGCATTCATGGAAGAGCTAGTGAGGCTAAGAGGCTAGAGTCCAGCCATAGCGGCACCCTTATATCTGATACATACGTGTGTGTGTGTGTGTGTGTGTGTGTGTGTGTGTGTGTGTGTATACACGTGTATATGTATGTATATACATATATATGTTTGGACCAATGATTTTATATAAGAATTCATTTGAAATAATTTCTACTTCTTGACAGCAAATTGGAATACTACAATCAATTTCAGTCTTTTACACAGTTGAGGCCGCTCAATGACATCCTATGTAAGCAATACACCAGTGTCTATGCTGTTGCTGTGAGCACACCATCCTCTAGTAGCCCCTCTCCATGTTGGACAACTAAAGTTCTTGGGTAGTACCTCCTTTCCAGAGTGCCAAGTTTTATCCCCCTCTATCACCTTGGCCCAAGACACCTAATTTCCCTCTGTGACCTCCATCCTTCCCTTTGTTTCTTCTGGATTTGAAGTAAGCTACGCATGCTAGTCTTATGTGGACTAACCAGATGCAGACTGTTAGAACATACAGCATTCACCATAATGTATTTATTCTCCTTAGGCTAATCACTCCCATATCTTTGTCTTTGTATTAGCTTAAAATTGACTGTTTTCTTTCTGTTACTTCTGCTTATAGAAATGTGTGTTTTGAAGGCGTGGGTGATAGCTGTCTCATTGTGAGATCCCAGACATGAGCCCAGCAGATGGTAGGCACTTACCTGATGTTGTCTAGTAATTTAATTCAAAGCAAATTCGATCTTGTCTATCGACAAGATGGAAGAAAAAAGATAAAAGGCAGGAAGATATCTTATCTGAAATATTTTCCTTAGATGTTTATCAGCACCAAATACAAATCTTTCTGAATCTATATTCTTGGCTCTAAAAAATTCTACATTTCCCCCAAGACATATAGAAAAGTTAGGAAAGCCTCCTTGGGAAAATGATGTAGGAAGCCCTTAAAGATATGTTCTTACCATACAAACTAAACCGAATATGTAAATACAAATGCAAACCTATGCATATACACTGCAAAGAGCCAGACCTCTGACTCTGCCTCTCGGTGAACATGATGTTTGGATATTAGTAGAAAGAAAGCACCAGTACCATGTATTGCTTATTTGGGGGGATAAGAGTCATATACCAAGACAAGTGGGAAAATAGAGTAGTGTCCACCTTCTAGTAAACATTTCTGAAAGAAAATATACAGCCATGCAATTGCTTGTGGGCAGGCAGACAGAGACAGACACAGAGACAGACACAGAGACAGACACAGACACAGAGACAGAGAAGAGCTTTGTATAAAAAAAATGAAGTTAAAGAAAAAAGTCATGCCTAGGAAAAGCTACCTCACTTTTTCTACCATGAAAACCTTGGCAGCCAAGAATATCAAAAAAACAAAATTTCAACTCAGTCCATGGTAAATTTGGAATTCTGAATCTGTGTGGCAAAGTTTACGCATGAACTCACAACCCCACAATCACACAATTACGTGTATATACTCCCATTTGATTAAAAGAAATGGTCTTCTGGGACTACATAAAAATATCATCAGTGTCAGCAGCAATCAGTGTGAGGCTGGAAGTGCGTACCCTCTTGGTAGAAGCTGAACACATCTATCAGCAAGACTGTCCTCTTCTCTTGCTTTAATGTCCATGACCTAACTCGCCATCTGTGCATGACTGTCAAGTGTGCAGCCCAGTTCTGACCCAACTGCTGAGTTTTAGCAGCAGGGATATAACTGCTCAATCTGTGCCTACATAGAGATCCACACAGCACTACAACTATCTGCTGCAAGATTAACTTAGATTGCTCCTCCATCCTCATCTTCTTCCCATGTTCCTCGGCAACTGTGCAGACAAATGTCTAAGAGTTGTTGTAAATGCATGCCACTGCCATGTCAGTGTCTCATCTGGTACCAAGTTTCATCAGCCTTCACACAGTCTGTCATTCTGTTCACTTCATTGTCCTACCACTGCCTTCATGTCCTTTAGCAGCCACCTTATACTACATCAACTGTTGCGGATGATGTACAACAGTAGATTGCAATGTCCAATAGAATGGCCTGCCTTCACCTCACCACAGCAAGCCATCCTTCAAACAAATTGTTCTGCTGGTCCATTGAGTAAAGGACAGAATTTGTTTCCTGTCTCAGAGCCTTCATAGGTGCAACCCCTCACAACCTTTCTCCAGCCAGGCTGCTCACACTTCAGTCTTACTATGTGCAGGTCTGGCCAGGAAGACACAGAACTGTTTGTGAGTGTTAGCAGCCAGTCTTGGGTTGGCCTCAAAGGTTATTACCCCACTTCTTGTTCTAACTTGACATGCTTTCAGCTGCTAAGAGCCTCTTGTTTTCTCCTCTGAAACTTT
The DNA here is from genome assembly GCA_907169655.1 of Acomys percivali. Taxonomy (NCBI): domain Eukaryota; kingdom Metazoa; phylum Chordata; class Mammalia; order Rodentia; family Muridae; genus Acomys; species Acomys percivali. The sequence goes on along the minus strand of OU015742.1, from coordinate 114,619,269 downwards.
TCTTTAGTGGTTGCCTCTGTTACTACATCTGACTTATCCTTACTCTCCGTAGCTCAGCTCTGACATTGTTTCCTTAGAGAATCATATGTCCTACAGTATAGAGGGACTCACCATGTTCATGCCAACATCATGGTACCTACTGATGCTTCCATTCACAGCGCCTCTGGCAGTGGTCCTCTTATATTTGAATATGTATTCTTTAGGTACAATTCTCCCTAAACTTCTACACTACAACTGCTATGGTTATAATGACCCTATGCATCTTGTCACCATTTTTACCCTAAGATATAATAAGGCTCAACCTGTAAATATTTAATTAAACTCTTTTCTACTCTTTGAATAAATCAATGGAAATTGAATTCTAAAATTTCAATGTACAAGAAAACTAGTAGGTAACTATCCATTCATCAAGTCATGTAGCATTAGTGTTCAAACGTAATACTGATGTAAGACTTCATAATTTGTAGGCAAAGCCTCCTCTCAGTTCATTTAGCAGTAGTTTGTTCTATTTATACTAACTACATACTCAGTCCAAATGAGGTTGTGTGGCCCTCTGGCTTGCTTAACAAATGTGTTGTCCTTTGCATTCATTTGATTTTCCCAACTGAGTCAATGTGGCTGAGTGCAGAGCACGACATAACTCAGCTGACTGCCTGCTTGTGCCTTAGCTTAGGGACAGCAGGCTAAGGCCTGGAAGAAAAGAAAGAATATCCGGACATTCTTCCTGCATTAATATGACACTAGCTTTGCTAGCCAGGCTACTCACACTTAACCTTACAATGATCAGCATGGCTGGCCAGGAAAACACAGAGCTGTTTGTGAGGGTTAATAGCCAGTCTTGAGCTGGCACAGGCTCCCATCTAGGCAAGACTCAAGATGTCTTACCTGACACCCATATGATGAGCCCTCAGTGAGGACTTCTCCATCACACCACTACAAATTCAAAAACAAAAACAAAATCCCTTTGGCCCTGTCTTTCTACTACAAAGGACTTTCACCAGTGCATACTCAACAGCTTCTTGAGTAAGTTGAATATAAACAGGGTCACCTGATGACTATGTCATGTCCATGAGAATCAAAATACTCAACTGTCTGAACTGAGGTAAGAACTCATAAAATGAAAAAAAAATAATTCATAAAATGCATGAAAAGATCCAAGTGACTCGTGTCTGCAAATATATCCCAAAATATTTCTTACTCTCCTTTGGTATGTCTCGTTCTGATTACACAAGGAAATCCAGATGTTAGAAGTGGTGGCAGGAGAGAAATGCCACCAAACAATTTGTCTGACAGTTTTACAAAAACAAAAGAGAAATTAGATCATTCATTTCTCAAAATTCCTGAGTGCCTACTCTGGTCTGAGTGGGTCTGCTTATCTGAAATTATACAACAATCATGCTCCATGCCAAATCCCCTTTCTATGAGACAGAGCTGTGTTTCCACTTTCTAACAATATTAACTAATATGGTGAAGCACTTTCGAAGTTTTAAGTCATTGCTTCATGCCTTGTATCACTGGAGTTCTTCAAAAATGACCCCAGGCTTGAGGGCATGTTTTATTACTATATTTATACCATAACTGAGGAAGCCGCGACTTGGAGACATTCACTTGATACAGCATATTATTTTTATACTAAGGTCTTCAAAACCAAACCTTGCCCTCTTTATATTATGGCACTCAGCTTTTCTACCACTCTTTTTTTCTTCTCAAGTTGCATCATTTAAAATTTGAAATTTATCTTTCAGTTTTACATGCACACACACATATATAATCCTCAAAGTAATTCATATATATACATATATATAAATACACACATGTACATATATATACATATATATATCCCTTAGTCTGAGGAGATATTTATATACTCTTATTCATTGTAGCATTATTCATAGTAGCCAAATAGAGAAATGTCCTAAGTACCTATTGAAAATGAATGGATAAGGAAAATGTGATATGAATAATCAAAGGAATATTTTTGAATTTTTAAAAGAAACAAACCTTGAAAATTGACACAATGTGGATAAATGGGAAAAATACTGTGTTAAGTGCAATGACTTAAACCAAGAGGAAAACGATGAATGGACTCACATACATATAGAAGCTTTAAAAAATAAAGTCAAACTCACAAAAACAATGATGTTTGCTGTTAGAAACTGAGGGTGGGAGCAAAGAGAAGGGACTGGCTGAAGACCACAGCTTTACTCATATGATAAATATGTCCTTAAAACCTAAGATATAGCATAGTAACCACAGTTAACAATCATGCAGTGTGCCTGTAATTTCCACAGAGAGTAATCTCAGGTGCTCTTAACACACACACACACACACACACACACACACACACACACACACACACCAGTAACTTTGTCATTCAGACCTTAATTCAACATAAAGAAAATCTGCAGTTTCTTGAGGGTAAAAAGACCTATCTATGAGAACACTGTGTTGTGAAAATAAACCGAGATTTTTCTTCACTTTTTATTTTTTAACCTACATTTTTTAATTATCCTGATAGTCACATCTACATGAATAGCATAGTAAAAATGACTGTGCAAAAAAAAAAATGACTGTGCATGCTACAGAAATATGGACTATTTAAGTGGGATACAACCTAACAGTTTGGGTCAGTAAAATTACATTTTACATCCTTGAAAGTTGTGTGTTAAAAATAAATAAATAGATAAAATAAATAAATAAATAAATAAATAAATAAATAAATAAATAAAAAGAAAGAAAAAGAAAGTTGTGTGTTAGCATTTTTTTCCCACCTGAGTTTCTACAGTTGATCTTTTAAAGTATTGCACAATTAGTAAAATCATATTTACTCTGAGCTCTGTGCTTGAAGCAGTGGCAAACACAGCTTCTGAGATACAGCCCAGCTTCCTAAGCTTCAGAAGCAGCTTTGGCTTTGGAGGCTGGTTACCTGAGAACCCACACCAACCCGCAGGCTGCATGGATGTAGCCGGGGGCATTTCAGGTATGAAAACTGAGGACAGAAAAGAGAAGGACAACTGGACCAGCTGAGTCAGCCAGGGCTGACTGACAGGAGAAGGCAGATGGTAACTATGTGGTGACAGTGAACCAGCAGGCACTTGCTGACCTGACCAAAGCACATCAGAAACTTCAGAACCCTGAATGTGACCTGGAGACTTGACTCATCTCATCTACTTTATCGATGCTTTTCTCTCCAGAGAGAAGGAATTGCTCTTTCTTACTGGCTGATTATAACGCATTTTCTCCTATCGCATCCGTGCTTCCCAAACACAGATACACTTGGCATTCATTTCTCCTGGCACGCGCAGAAAGGAACATGGGAAAAGTGCTGCCTCCCTGAAGATGAGGAAACAGCTTCCTGTGTGTGTGGGGGGGGTACATCTGCACAGTCTTTCCTGAAGAACAGACCCTCTATTTTATTTCTATTCCATGTCTGCATCCATCACAAGAAATGGAGGATGGGGGAGGGGACCAGGAGACTGTGGGCTTGTGATTGCACATGAGCACCCTTTTTCATGTTAGTGCTCTCTGTGTGTCCCTGGTGCCATAGACATTCTTAAAGGACATGATGATGGGGACCCTGATAAAACCGCGAATGCAAACTGGTCTTTGGCTCTCGAGACTCAGCATAGAAGTCCACTTTTTTCTCCAGATCCAGATGGAAAATTAACAATCTTTGTTCTCTACACATGGCCACCTTATCAAAAATATTCAATATATAAAAAATACTACCAACAGGTCCAATACAGCTGGGACATTTCAAGGATGCAAGTGTTGCTGATAGTTCTTATCATGGCTCTGCGTGGCCCATTCCTGTGGAATAAAGTAAGCACACACTGAGATTTGAGGCGGGATCCTCTTACCGCTCTGTTCTCCACAAAACACAACTAAGTGCATATCTAACTAGTTATGATTCTCTTATTTACTCCTCACGAACAACAGCAACACATGCAAACACCTCAAATCCAATGTTCTCAAAATGGTTCCTCTTTCCTGTTGGATTACTGTGAAAGTCTGAATGAAATTTGACATTTTGAATAATGAATATTTAAAAAAAAAATAACAGCATTCTTAGAAACCCCATTTTAATTTGGCATTGTCAGCCTTCTCGTCAGAATTTGGTGATGGACCCTAAAGAAAAGTTTCATTACCAGAATTAATGTTATTTGAACGAAGAAACCATTTCTTCCTGTCTCACAAGGCTCCCCAAGTAGAGAACCAAATTCCATTTCTGATACTCAAAAGACACGAGGCTTAGCCAACCTTACTTGCTCAGCATCACATGGCTCCTGCATGCTTCGCATGAAGTTCTGTTCTTCCTTGCTACCTTGTGCACTGTTCCCTGATCTTTTCTTCCTTTCTGGAAGCACTGTAGGGCTATAGCCAGGCTAAGCAATTCTGGTGTCTGGGGAGTCCTGGCAGAATTCCCCTCAGGAGGAACATCAAGATGCAGGTTGTGATGCAAACAGCAAGGCTATGGGAAATATGGGGTAGAAGGCAGGTTTCTGAGCATGGGATTCTTATAGAAAATGGAACTGCTTAAATAATGAATAAGAAGCATTGATGCTAGACAGTTGCGAGGAACATGAATACAATTATTCTTGTGGCCATTTTCACTTAATCAAATTAAGAAAGAAAAACTCAGTGCTGTCTGCTTCCAAATGAGCCAGCATCATGTTCCTACCTCTATCTGAAGACGTCCCACCTTGTCTCCCTTTAGCAGTCTTTCTACCTAAGCTTTGGACACCAGGAGGCAGAAAGACACCATCCCCACTGTGCTTGACCCACATGAGCTTAATAAATAAATGAGTTCTGGCTTGTGTCATTCAATTTAGGATGTTATTTTTTTTTAATGTAGCAATCTAACAAGCAGGGATCTTAAACAAGCCATGACCCTCCCATGCTTTAGTTCTTTCTGTAAAATGGGGTCTCATGTAACCCCTAAGATGCTGACATGAAAATTAAATTAACAGATTTAGGTACAGCAATCTAAACAGTACTTCAGAGGTAGTCAACTTGGAAGGCCAAAAGAGAAGTCACAGAAGCTTGTCATGGCTCTGAATGGAGCCTGCAGTGTATAAGTGACTACTGCTAGTCCAAATCCTCCTTGCAAGGTCTAATAGGAAGGTAATAGAGGAAAAAGTAAAGACTTCTGCCTTGGTACTTATTGTAATCCCTAATTGGTTCACTCATTCCCCCATGAACAAATCCAAATAGCTGCTGCATGCTCTGTAGACACTAAAAAAGCCTTTGAGGATTCAGCAATGGCAGGCAATAGCTCTCATAAGGAGACAGGTGAGTAGAAATGCTATCTCAACAGAGTGTGGTAAGTGCTTCCCCAGGGCTCAGTGCTATGGCAGGCCAATGTTAGATCTCAGAGATCAAAGAGCCTGCTCTTCCCAGATGAGAGCATTTGAGTGGCTAAGAGTGTGTGAGGCAAGTGAGGTTGGAGTGAGGAGCATTCCAAGAAGATGAATAACACGGGTAGAGATTCAGACATGTGAGAGGTGCTCAGAAATTATTGTTTAATTCATATGGTAAGAACTGTAAAATTACAATTGGAGTGGTATAGGGGAAATCTGAGTCCAGAGGTCAGCAGAGAGTAAGCCCTAAAGAACTACAGAGCAATAATAAAGGGGTTTGGACTTCACACACACACAAATACTATCCCTTTAATCGACTAACTTTATAAATACACATACACACATACATATGTGCATGCAGATGTATACACACACACACACACACACACACACACACACACACACACACACACACGTCAGAGAAATTCTGTTACCTCTAATAAAGCTATAGCTCAAGAATTACCTGAGCACACGAAACTCGCTCTGCACACTGGATTTAAACTGTGTGTTTGCATGTCTCCATCCAGGAGGAAAGGCTAACAAGAGGTTATTTACACACATGCTTCAGCAGTAGAGTGAAGAACATGGCATTAATGACTTCTCTAAATGGGGTAAGAAGCCTGAACTCTGGGGGTGGTTTCCTTAACATACAGCGTGGTTCTTAGCAAAAAGGGTAGAGTGTATTAGTCTGGGTCCAAATAATCAGCCTAAAATGAAGAGATCTCAATTTTTTAAATGGTCGAATTCCAGTAGAGATGGTTTGTATGATTTCTCTGGGAGGTAAGTAAAGTCTCCAACCTCCAGGTTCTTATTTCATCTAGTGAGTGGCAGAATGTGGCAAAGAAAACAAAATGTAAATAAAAACGAATAGCTAATCTTCTAAGGGATAAAAATAAAAACTTTCAGAGAGATTGTTCCCCCAATACTTGTGACTACCTGCAGTTTCTTTCACTCACAGTCATGGCACTTGGGGTTGGATGTGGCCAAATTTGACTTTACCAAAGGCTATCAACTGAAGTGCCTAATCATGTCCTTCTCATGTGTCATGGGCTTTTCACACCGTGACTGTAGACTGTTTACAGGATGTTTTCCCAGTGCAAACACCCAGATAAACAAAGACATGAGTGCCAAGCCTTCTCATCTACTCTTTGAATCAATGCAGTGTAGCGGCCATAGTCTATGGTTACAAGTTGGTCAATGGCATCAGCCCAGAATCAAGAAGAAAATAAATTCTACCTCTCAGTAGAGAAGTGATGAAGTCACACTGCATCAGGGCATGTGGGATGAGAGAAGTTGCCATGGCCATTTTTGAAAGGTTAAAATGACAGAACAAAACTGCTGTAGAATTGATTTTTTTTCCCTACTGAGATAAAATGCAAGCTCTTTCAAGGCTGAAATCATAGTTTAACTTTCCACATTACATGATAAAAAAAAATAAGCCAAAATAAATTTTATTTTTTTTCATTACTTAAAATAAACCAGAAAAGGGTGATGTTCAGGGTATGAGCTGTTTTTTAGGTGATAGCAATGTTCCAAAATTAACATTAGCTAGAAGCATACATATACACAGACACAGTGAAAGTCACTGTTTACGTAGGTAAATTGTATACTATGTGAAGTATATCTTAATGAAATGGTTTTATATTAAAGTAGAAATTAAAGCAAACAAAGAGAGCATACTGGAGGTGGTGGGAGGCTCTTGAAACCATAAGCCTGCCCTTTACTAACACACCTCCTTCAACAAAGCCATACCTCCCAATCCTTCCCAAACAATTCCACTAACTGGCAAACAAGTATTTAAATGCCTGAAACTATGAGACACATCTCATTCAAATCCCCACACCAAATAAACACACTTGAACATTAAACATTCTTGGATTTTCTCAACAAGGAATGCTAAGGGAAGTTATTCAAGCTTTAATGAAAAGACATAAGCGATAATTCAGATCTCAGTGGATATAGGAAGGATATCTATAAATTGAAAATAAATAGGCTTTGGGTTTATAACTCTAATTTTTTTCCAGTATGATTTGAAAGACCACTGAACAAAACAATAGTAATGGATCTATGCTGATGGAAACGTAAGTTTAAAGATGTTGACAAATGAAGAAGCAAGTTTCATAGAAACAAAAGTTTATACACTATTGAAACAATGTTGGTAACAACATGAACTAAGTAATTATAAATTAGGATGTTAACTGCATTCCACCAGGCCAACCACTAAGAAACGAAAGAAAACAAAATACACAGTGAAAGAAACAAAAATGGAATCCAAGTAGTAGACTATTAAATATCAATTTAACAGAAAAATAAGAAACAAGAAAAATAAGGAATAACAGGGTTATTTCACATATAGGAAAAAGCACGCATAAGGCTTCTTTTGTCAGCAATTGCATGAAAGTAAAATGGTTCAGATCTCCTAATGCAAGTGTAGAAAAAGGCAAAATTGGTGTTTCTAACTTATTAAACTATATGCTACCTGTAAGTCAATTATTTAAATACAAAACAAATTTTTTAAAGTAAAAGGACAAAAATAAAACAACAAAATTAAAGATTCCAAATCTAAAAATAAGGGATAAAATAGACTTAAGGGCCTAGGCAATAATTCAGTGGGTTACAGTACTTACATGCAAGCATGAGCACCCAAGTTCAAACCATAGCACCAGAGTTAAATGCCAAGGCTGCCCATGTAGCTATAGCCCCAGTAAGAGTAGATATGCAGAAACAGGAAAATCACTGGAGCTTACTGACCAAAAGATAAGCTTCAAGTTCACCAAGGGACATTTATCTCAATGAAATAAGGTAAAAAAAACAATAGAGCAGTACTCCAGACGTCCTCTGGCTGAATGCATGCTCTCCACGAGACAGTCACAGACACTACAGAGCGTGTCAGGAGCATGTAAGGAGAATGTTCTCCTTAAGACACCCACAGATACCTGCAGAGCCACACAACAAGTGAATGCATGGCCTCCCAAAACCTCTAGGGAGCATTCCTATATCATAGATAACTTCACCACACAAGTTTCAAGACTAAAATTACAGAAACCACACAAAGTATCTTCCACAACCAAGATGTAATAAAGGCAGAAATCAACAATGGGCCATATGGATAGTACAGTGTTTGCTTAGCATGTGGGAAATGATAGCATGTTTGAGTTCTCAACACTGGGGATGCAGGGAAGACCAACTAGAAACCAATTACAGGGCTGGCAATATAGTTCAGTGGGTAAAGGTGCCAATCCTAGTACTCTGAGTTTGATATCTGGGACTCACATGGTAGAGGAAGGCACCAACTCTCACAAAGTGTCCTCTGATATCCACACACAACAGAATCTGTGTGGCACAGACACATACACACAAAAACAAATGAACAAATTCTTGTTTTAAAACAGAAGAAATGAGTAACACAAGGAAAACTGAATTCTGCAAGTGCACATAAATGAACATATTCTTTAAAAATAATGAATCAAAGGATAAATATGGAGGGAAATTAGAAGCAATTTCAGCCAAATTTAAATTGAAATATAGAATATCAGCACAGGGCTGGGCACAGTGGTGCCCAGCACTCGGGAGGCAAAAGCAGGAGGATTGCTGTGAGTTCGAAGCCAGCCTGCTCTACAAAGTGAGTCCAGGACAGCCAAGGCTACACAGAGAAACCCTGTCTCAAAAACACAAATCAAAACAAAAGAAAAAAACAAAACCAAAAATATCAGAACAATGTGATAGATGAAGGTCATGATGCAGATAAAAGAATTCATTTCCTTTAAAAATAAGAGATATCAAATCAATAACTTTGCCATTATATAAAACTAGAAAAGAAAAAAACTGAAGATAAGAGTACAGCTATGAGAAATGAATAGAAAATAATCAAAAGAATGTTCAGTGGGGCAAAAAAGAAATTAACAGCTCATCCATGGGGTGACAAGAAATAAAGATTAGTCATATTAGTAAATCTAGAAAGAAAGTAGAATCACTGCCAGAATGTCATGGAAAATAAAAGACCAATAAGCCCTATGTGTATTCACACACACTTTTTCAATAGATACTAACAACACGAATCCCACAGCAAGTTCACAGAATTCTGCACTATAGCCAAGTGCTTATTTATTCGGGAAATATTGTGTTGTCTGTTGTATAGAATATGACCACGGTAATAAACCACTGAATGGAAGGGAGAAGGAGAAAACTGACATTAAAATTTTTTAAAGAAAAAAAGTCCATATAATCCTATCACAGATGTAAAAAAATAGATTTTAAACTTTATTGCTTTTTCATGAAAAATAAAAGTTGGCTCAACAGTTTCTTTATTCATTCTTTGGTAAAGGCACATCTAGGTTGTTTCTGGATTCTGACAATTATGAATAAAGCTACTATGAATATAGTTTAAAAAGTGTCCTTGTTGTATGGTGGAGAATCTTTTGGGTATATGTCCAGGAGTGGTATAGCTGGATCTTGAGGTAGAGCTATTCCCAGTTTTTTGTTTGTTTTTGTTTTTGTTTTGAGAAAGCACCAGATTGATTTCCTAACTGATTGTACAAGTTTGCATTCCTACCAGCAATGGGAGGGTGTTCCCCTTTCTCCAAACCCTCACCAGCATGTGCTGTCACTTGAGATTTTGATCTTGGCCATCCTGATGGGTGTAAAATGGAATCTCAAAGTTGTTTTGATTTGCATTTCCCTGATGACTGAGCATTTCTTTAAGTGTTTCTCAGCCATTTGATATTCCTCTTTTGAGAATTCTGTTTATCTCTGTATACCATTTTTAATTGGGTTATTTTGTTTGTTGGTATATAATTTCTTGAGTTATTTATATCTTTTGGATATTAGCCCTTTGTCAGATGTAGGATTGGTGAAGTTTTTTTTTCCAATCTCTAGGCTGCCATTTCATTCTATTGACGATGTAATGTCCCTTGCCTTGAAGAAGCTATTCAGATCCAAGAGGTCCCCATTTTTTAATTGTTAATCTTAGAGCTTGAGCTGGTGGTGTTCTGTTTAGAAAGTTGTCTCCTGTGCCAATGATTTTGAGGCTCTTCCTCAGTTTCTATTTTAATATATTTAGTGTTTCTGGTATTATATTAAGGTGTTTCATCCACTTGGACTTGAGTTTTGTGCAGAGAGATAAATATGGATCTATTTGCATTTTTCTACATGTAGACATCCAGTTAGACCAGCACCATTTGTTGAAGATGCTATCTTTCTTTTTCATGGTATGGTTTTGGGTTCTTTGTCAAAGATCAAGTGTCCATAAGTAGGTGGGTTTATTTCTGGATTTTTTTATTACACAGTGGAATATTATTTAGCCATTAAAAACAAAGAAATCATGAAAATGTCAGGCAAATGGATGAAATTAAAGATAATCATCCTGAGTGAGGTAACCCAAACCCAGAAAGACACATATGGTACATACTCACTTATATGTGGATTTTAGTCATATAGTACAGGATAAACATACTACAATGCACAGACCCAAAGAAGATAAGTAACGAGGAGGACCCAAGGGAGGATGCTTAAATCTTACTCAGAAGAGGAAATAGAACAGGCAGAGGTAGTGGTTGAAGAGAGGGAACAAGGTAAGAGAGGGAGCATAGAGAGAAATGTGGATGGACATCAAACCTGGGGAGAATGGGGGTTGGGCAGAACACCTGCAGAGAAAAGAGAACCTGTGGGTGGGGGAAGGGGCATCTATGTGACAAGCTGGAGACCTAAGTCAGAGTAGGCTTCTGAGATGCCATGAGGGAGACTACAGCAGAGACTCCTAGTATCAGGATCTATGGAGACTGAGGAGGACACCCTCTAATTAGACAAGACTCCTAACGGAGAGAGGGAAACACCCATCCACAAAAACTTCAACTCAAAATTGACCCTGCCCACAAGATGTGCAGTAATAAAGATAGAATAGAGATTGAAGAAATGTCTAAACAATGCCTGTCCCAACCCAAGACCCACCCCATGGAAGAGAGCCAACCCCTAACACTACTAACTGATACTCTGTTATGCTTGCAGACAGGAATCTAGGAGAGCTGTCCTCTGAGAGGCTCCACCCATCAGTGGTTCGAACCAGATGCTGAGACTCACAGCCAAACATTGGGTGACATAGGGAATCTTGTGGGGAAAATGGTGGGGGGAAGAGAAAAGGACCTGGAGGTGACAGGAGCTCCAACAAGAAGACCAACAGAGCCAACTCACTATGGTCCAGAGGGGTTTGTGGAGACTGACGCACCAACCAAGGACCATGCATAGACTGGTCCTAAGGCCCTACACAGATGTAGCTGAGGGACAGCTCAGGATTCATGTGGGTCCTCTAGTGAGGGGAGTGGGGGCTGTCTCTGACATGGATTCTGTTGCCAGGTTTTTGGTCACTTTCCCCTGCTGGGACTGCCTTGCCAGGCCACAGGGGGAAAAGGACATGCTCAGTCCTGATCTGATTTGATGAGCTGGGGTGGGTGGGAGGGGTCTCTCCTTTTCTAAGGAATAGGGGATGGGGAGGGAGAAAAAGGAGGGAGGATAGGACTGAGAGGAGAGGAGGGAGGGGGCTACGACCAGGATATAAAGTGAATAAATAATTAATTGTTTTAAAAACTGGAAAAAAAAAGTTGGATCAACAAACTGAGAAGTGAAGGACGCCTTTTCAGAGAGGAAAAATAGGGGATCACCAGAAACCTCAGCACTAAGAGTTTAGTTACTGATAGAAGACTAAGGAGATGCTCTCATGATCACAAGAAAGAAAAGGTTGCCCACACTGGCCAGTGCTCCTCAGCATGATGCTAGGAGTTCTAGTAGGAATACTTAAGAAAAAAATAGTACCCTACCTTAGAAACATGTAAAATCATTACACATGCTTTGATTATACATACAAATTTCTTTTAAAAGCATACAAAATCCAAAACCTAATACATTCAACAGAGTTGTAAGGTTTAAAAATATTCAAAGAATCAGTTTTGTTTCTGTATAATAGCAGTTTGCCCTTCAAAACTCAGAAACCAAGCCCATTAACCTCAAAAGGGAAAAACGCTTATAAATAAATTTAACTAACAGACATTATGAACTGAAAATAACAAAGCACAACTGGAAAGGGTTAAAGAAAGTCCAAAATTCACTCAGAGGAAGGATAGCAGGCTACCAAGAAGAGACTTGATACCCTATGAGCATATACAGGGGGAGGAAATCCCCCTCAGGAACAGTCTAGGGGAGGGGAATAAGGGGAAATGGGAGGGAGGGAAGAATGGGAGGATACAAGGGATGGGATAACCATTGAGATGTAACAAGAGTAAATTAATAAAAATGAAAAAAAAAGAAAGTCCAAAATAATGGGAAACATTTTGTCTTCATGGTTTAAAAAACAAAATTGTTAAGGTGGCCATGTGCTCCAAATATATACACACTTTCAATATAATCTCCTTGACTGATCTCATAACTCTGTTTGTTAAATTCAGCAAGCTAGTCCTAAACTTCACATAAAATCGATGGAGATTCTAAAGAGCCAAAATGATCTTGAAAGAGCCTAAAGAAGATGGAGGAGTCATTTCCAGTGCCCACACAGTACTGGTAAGCCATGTTACTCACATACAAGATGGTGATGGCTTGTAGACACGTAGGTCCATATGAAGAACTAGAAAAGTAAAATAACTAATCTATCTATAACCAAATGAGTTTTAATAAGGGGACAAAGACACTCATTATGTAAAAGGCAATCTTTTAACATATAGTTTTTCAACAATGGAATATCCATGCAACAAAAAGTAAATTTGAACCCTTCCCTTTCACCATATGTAAAATGTAACCAAAATGAATAAAAGAATGAAAGGCCTAAAATCTTCATATTGTTGACTTACATGATAACTTCTTTTTAAATTTCGACATGTATATTCTAACTCAGAGCACAGACAGTCCAAAATATAAGGCAATAATAATGCTATATAAGAAGGCAATAATATATAATAAGACAATAATAATGCTATCATCATCACGATGAGTCTATAATAAACAGAACTACTGGTAGCAAATATCTGATACTATTTAACCATTTGCCTGAAATAAGTTTTACATTTATTAATACATTCAACAAAAATCTTTATAGATAAAAATCATATATATGATCATTATAGGGAAATGAAATGTTTCTAAAAATATATATGACCATCAAAAGTTAAATTCATGAAAGGGAATTTACATGATCTCTGTAAATCTTTTAAGTTTCATGGCAGAAGTTTACCTTGCACTACTCACTGTTCTTATTCTCACAGAATATTTAATTTCTTTTTTTTAAATTTCAGATTATAGTACATTTTTGTTTCTCGGGAGAGATGCCATAGTAGTAAAAGTAAGAGTCAGTAGATGGCTATAGCTTGTCTCATCTGTAGAGCTGAGATATCTAGTCCCAGGTTCTTAGTCACCCAAGTAGTGTTGGGTATGGGTTTCATATCATGGAATGGGCCATAAATCAAATCAGATATTGGTTGGTTACTCTTACGAGCTTCGTCTCACTGGACTAACATATTTTGCAGTCAGAACACTATTGTAGATCAAAAGTCTGTGCCTGGCTTGTGTTTACATTTCTCCTTTGAGAGTATGCATAGTACCTTCCTATACCAAAGATGCTAAAAAGTAGCATGTGAAGGCTCTTTGTTGGCACCAGCTAGACTTCTCCATGTTAAATGAGTTGTCTTTAGCAATAGGCCATAAGTCAGTTTATGAAGAACAACCTAGAACCTTGGCAATAGCCTGGATCTTTGGGGGATTTTCAGGAGATCCCTTTGGCCAGCAACTCACCAAGTTAACCTAAATTCTGGTACTGGAAGCTTCATTTGATTACAAGAGATGTCTACTTGGGGACCCCTATATTTTTGATGGTATTATTTAGGCAACCTTCCACATACATTCATATATATACATATATATATATGTGTGTGTGTAAATATACATATACGTATATATGTGAGTGTTATATATGGCTGTATGTGTGGTTTTTTTTTGTGTGTGTGTGTGTGTACAGATATGCAAAAGACTCTACACTATTAGGTTTCCATACTAACCCTCAAATGGCCCTTAATTATCTTTCCCTGTATTCTCTCCTTTATCCCCTTTTCCCTCCCCTGTCAAGTGATCCTTCTCCTCCAGCCTTCCCAATCCATCCACAACTCTTTTATTTTCCTTCCCTAATGAGATTTACCTGCCCCCCAGTCTCTTACTATACACCTAACCTCTGTGGTTCTATAGATTGTAGCTTGTTTATCATTACCTACACAGATACTATCCACATATAAGCGAATATATGCCATATTTGTCTTTCTAGGTCTGGGTTAGTTTACTCCAGATGGTGTTTTCTCTAGATCCATCCATTTACCTGAAAATTTCATTACTTCATTTTTTATGGCTGAGTAATACTCCATTGTATAAATGTTCCAAATTCTATTTATCCGTTCTGTTGAGGGGCATCTAGGTTGTTTCCAGTTTCTGGCTTCTATGAAGAGAGCAGCTATGGACATGTTTCATAGGCTAAGCTGTTCATTTGGTATATGCCCAAGAGTGGCATAGCCAGATTTTGAGGGAGATCAATTCTCAGTTCCCTGGCAACTGCAATACTGATTTCCATAGTGGCTGCACAAGTTTGCACACCCACCAGCAACAGATGAGTGTTCCCCTTACTTCACATCCTTGCCAGCATAAGATGTTATTTGTTTAACTGACCTTAGCAATTCTGATGGGTATAAAATGAAATTGTAAACTACCTTTCATTTCTCTGATGACTAAGTATGTTGAACACATCTTCAAGTGTTTCTCAGCCATTTTTGTTTCCTTTTATGATTCTCTGCTCAGATCTGAACCACATTTTAATTGGGTTACTTTCTTGATATCTAGGACATTTTTTTAGCTCTTTATGTATTTTAGGTATTAGCCCTCTATCAAATGTGGAATTGTTAAAAAATCTTTTTCCATTATGTAGGCTGCCACTTTGTCCAAATGATGGTGTCCTTTGCCATGCAAAAGATTTTCAGTTTGCTCACTTTCTCTTCTATCTGGTTCAGTGTACCTGGTTTTATGTTGAGGTCTTCGATCCAATTGGAGTTGAGTTTTGTGCAGGGTGAAAGTATGGATTTATTTGGATTCTGCTATGTATAACCATTCAGTTTAGCCAGTACCATTTGTTGAAAATGCTGTCTTTTTTTTCCAGTGTGTATTTCTGGCTTCTTTATCAAAAATCGGGTGTTCCTACATCTATGGATTTATGTCTGGGTTTTCAGTTCAATTTCATTGATCAACATGTCTGTTTTTTGTGTGTGTGCCAATACTATGCTGGTTTTATTACTATACCTTTGGATATCTCCCACAGTTCTTCTATTATTCAGGATTGCTTTAGCTATCCTGTGTGTTTTGTGTCTCCATAAGATGCTGAAAATTGTCTTTTCAAGGTCTGTGAAGAATTGTGTTGGAATTTTGATGGGGATTGCACTGAGTCTGCTGATTATTTCTGGCAAATTGACCATTTTACCACATTATTTTTATATCATATTATTTAATACCAATCCATAAGCATGGGGGCATCTTTTTACCTTCTGATATCTTCTTCAATCTCTTTCTCAATGTCTAAAGTTTTTTTAAAGCATGCAAGTATTTCACTTGCTTTGTTAGAGTTACCCCAAAATATTTTATATTATTTAAGGTTATTATGAAAAATATTTTTTCCATTTCCCTACATTCTTTCTCAGTCAGTTTGTCAGTTGTATATACGAGAGCTACTGATTTGGAGGAATTAATTTTATATCCAGCTACTTGCTGAAAATGTTTATCAGCTGTAGGAGTTTCCTGGTAGAATTTTTAGGTTCACTCATGTACTCTACCATATCATGTGCAAATAAAGGTACTTTGATTTCTTCCTTTCCAATTTATATCCCCTTGATCTCTTTCTAGCTAGGGTTTCAAGTACAAAACTGAATAG
The DNA here is from genome assembly GCA_907169655.1 of Acomys percivali. NCBI lineage: Eukaryota > Metazoa > Chordata > Mammalia > Rodentia > Muridae > Acomys > Acomys percivali. Next base: position 114,602,973 of record OU015742.1, on the reverse strand, counting down.
ATATGTAGACAGTGGGTAGATTTGTCTTGTTCCTGATTTTAGAGGAATTGCTTTGATTTTTCTCTCTAATTAGGTGATGGATATGAAATTGCTGTAAATTGCCTTTACTGAGTTAAGATATGTCTCTTCTGTCCCTAAGCTCTTTAGGACTTCAATCATGAAGGGGTGTTGGATTTTTGTCAAAGGCCTTTGACAAAGGCTAATGAGATAATCATGTTCTTCCTGCTTTTTGTATCTTAGTTATTTATATGGTAGGTTACATTTCCATTTACTGATACATATATTGAACCATCCCTGCATTTCTGGGATGAAGTCTACTTGATCATGGTAGATGATATTTTTTATATTTTTTTATTCAGTTTGAAACTATTTTATTATTTTTGTACCTGTGTTCATAAGAGAAATTATGAATCGGTCTGAATTCTCTTTCTTTGTTGGGTCCTATATGGTTTAGGTATTAAGATAACTATAGCCTTGTAAAAGGAATCAGGAAATTATCCTTGTGTTTCTTTTTTGTTTTGTTTTGTTTTCTGAGACAGGGTTTCTCTGTGTAGCCTTGGCTGTCTGGGACTGGCTTTGTAGACCAGGCTGGCCTCGAACTCACAGAGATTTGCCTGCATCTGTCTCCCTGAGTGCTAGGATTATAGGTATGTGCCACTGTGCCCAGCTTCCTAGTGTTTCTATTTTGTAGAGTAATTTGAGAACTATTAGTATTAACTCTTCTTTGAAAGGCTTGTAGAAGTCTCCATTAAAATCATCTGGTTCTTTTAGTTGGGAAACTTTTAATGACTTCTTCTATTTCACTAGAGATTATATGTCTGTTTAAATCGCTTGTCTGATCTTGATTTAACTTTGGCAAGTGGTGCCTATCAAGAAAATTATCCATTTCTTTGAGATTTTCCATTTTTGTGGAATACAAGGTTTTAAAGTATATTCTTATGATTCTTTGGATTTCCTTGGTATTTGTTGTTATATTCCCCTTTTAACTTCTAATTTTGTAAATTTGGATATTCTCTCCACTTTTTAATTAATTTGGGTAAGGGTTTGTCAATCTTATTGATTTCCTCACATAGACAGCTCTTTGTTTCCTCAATTCTTTGTACTGATTTTGTTTCCATTTTATTGATTTCTACCCTGAGTTTGGTTATTTCTTGTCATTGTTTCCTTTTGAGTCTGATTTCTTCCTTTTGTTCTAGAACTTTCAGGTGTACTGTTAAGTTACTAGTATAAGATCTCTTCAATTTTTTTATGTAGTACTCAGTATTATGAACTTGACTCTTAGGACCACTTTCATTATATCCCATATGTTTGGGTATGTTGTGCATTCAATTTCATTTGATTGTAGGTGGTTTTTTACAGAGCAGGGCATAAAACAAAACAACTGGTTTTGGAGGAGCTGTGGAAAGGTGAAGATCTGAAGTTAGCTCACCTGCTACCAGGCAGAGTGGCCTGATGGTCTCAAGAAATACTTGACAGAGTTGGGGCCTAAGATAAAGCAATTAGTGAGGGAAGATGTTAGGAGCGGACCATCTATGTGATCCACTAGAGATGGCAGCAGGGGAGGAAGGGAGGCTACAACAGGCCATCTGCTGAGAACTATAGATGAGAACTGGGCATTGGATTTGGAGGAGCAGAAGGCAAAGTGGAAGTCTGCAATTAGTCTCCCTGGGTTCCCGGCTGGAGTCTAGATGACAATTTCTTAACTATATAACCTAAATCATAAGGAAAATAAGAAGTTGAATGTGATAAATTTTAAATTCTTTTGTATAAAGAATATTATCAAAAAAGAAAACATAGCTGGATGGTAACGGCACACATCTTTCACTCCAGTACTCTGGAGGCAGATCTCTGAGTTCAAGACCAGGCTGGTCTAAAGAGTGATTCCAGGACAGCCAGGGCTACACAGAGAAACTCTGTCTCCAAAAAGCAAGGAAAAATGAAAACATAGGCCACAGAATAGAAAACCATTTGTAATGTGTTCATCTCTTAAGGGTCTTATACCTAGAACATATGGAGAATTTTTACCAATAACCAAACCAAAAAACTCAAGATAAAAGTAGTCAAGTGACTCAAATTGATACTTCTCTTGAGCAGATGTAAATATGCGTAATAAGGATGGGGCCATAATGGCAAAGAGACACTTTCATTATATTATTCACAACAGCCAAGGTGTGGAATCTACATGTGTGTCTATAAATAGGTGAATGGATAAAGTACATGTTCCATACATACACATTGTGATACCTCAAATTTGCAACAGAATGAATATACCTGAGCTCTGAGAAGCATTCCATTAATCTGAATAAGCAAGGCACAGAAAGGTCAATGCTATGTGATCGTGTTTGTTTGAAGTGTCTGAAGAGTTATTCTTATAAGAGCTAAGAGAAGAACTGAAGTTAGCAGTTGTGTTATATAGCTTTCTTTCACTGTGATAAGAGATCTGAGAAAATAAGCTTAAAAGAAGATATATATATATATAGTCTTCTGGTTTCAGGGGGTTCAGAATGTGGGCAGTTGGCCCTGCTGTTCTGGCGGCTATAGAAAGAGCATATGGTTAGGCTTGGCATCCCATGGTAACCAGAAGTAGGAGATAGAGGAGACCTAAATCCCAGTATCTGCCACAGGGCACACAGAGTCCGCTAGCTTCCTCCCACTGGTCTCCTCGTTGTAAAGGTTTCTCTGCTTCTTGCTAAGGACAACCAACCCTTTAATGTGAAACCTGAGTTTTGTAAGAGAAAGACCAGCTCCACAACTCTTGAGCCAAATTTGAAACAAGCTTTAATTAAATCCTGACCAGGTTTATTCCCAGGTTCCCAGAAATGGCCACAAGTCACATTTTTCAAAGGCTTAAAAAGGATATCCTGTAAGGTCATCATATTTCCCATCAGTTCCAATCAGGGGCAAGCACGCGTCTTGCCCATGACCTCCCTCCCACATGTGACCAAGCACATCCAGTGCAGTTGAGCCAAACAAACTTGTTTAGGGGAGTGAATACATGTGCTTATCCCCCCATAAACAACAAGTTACCTGTCCTTGGGCAAGTGGGGCTTACAGGCTAACTCTGGCCCTTTCATTAACACACTGATATTTGGGGAACATTTAAGAACCAAACCATAATAGAGATGTGGGGGAAGGGGTTTGGGTACATATTTATCAAAAGAGATGAAATTTCAACAGAAGATCTGCTCAAGTCTCTGTTGTTCAACATAGCGGCTACAGTTAACACTTCATATTAGGATTTGGACATCACTGAATGCATAGATTTTGAGGGGTCTCACAATAATTAACTATGTTAGATAAAGTATATATTATTGATTTCTGATTAAGCCATTCCACAAAGTCCATATATATTTCAAAGCATTATGATAGGTATCATGATTTCTTGCCAATTAAAAATAGATATATTTAAATACATTATAAAGGACAATTAACAAATAAAAAATATATATCATGTTTAGAGCTTAGGAAATAGAAAAATACTGCAATGTGCTATCATTCCTTACTCAGAACAACTCCCATGAAAAAGCCAAACACAAAGTTGCCACAGAATTGGGAGGGGTGAGAGACAGAGACAAACAGACAGACAGAGACAGAGGCACGGAGAGAGACTGAGACTTACAGAGACAGAGATAAGACCAACAGAAAAGTGTTTTACATAATGATGCTTCCCTCCACTTTTTTGTTCTCATGGAAATCAGAATAGGGAAGAAAAACTGTGCTGTGACAAAGTGGAAGAGAGAGAGACAACAACAGAGAGACAGACAGACAGACAGACAGACAGACAGACAGACAGACAGGGGGCGGAGCCAGGAGTGATTTCAGAGCCACCTGTGGTTCTTGCATTAGAGCCTTATGACATTGGACAAATTCCTTCATCTCTCCCCCCATTACCTGGCTGGGGGGCAGTGCCAGTTTCCTAGGATGGCACAGGGCGTGCACCTGCCTGATGCTGGCCTGCAACTGGCGTGGAGTGGTGAGGACACTGGGAGGGCTGAGTCTGCTCTGTGCCTGCACCTGGGGATGGAGTGGTGAGGACATTGGGAAGGCTGAGTCTGCTCTGTGCCTGCCCCCCAAGAGATGGGTTAATGGTAAAGTCGGAGAAAAGAGAAAAGAATCACAATTTCTCTTAAGATTTCTTCGGAATTATCCTTGTCAGTGAGCAAATTCTCAAGAATGCTGTTTTGAAACGGGTGACGATATTTAGTTAAAATGTCCTCAGAGGAAGGGGAGGTAAGGACTGAGAAAGGCATGCCCAAACCACAGGACCTGCGGAGCGCAGTCCACATCACCAGCAACGGCCTAAATGAGCTCTGGGCTGGACTCTCCCAATTGAATTACATAATACATTTCCGTTTCATTTCATGAATCACGACTTGGGATACAATGTTCCTGGGTTGCAGTTGATATATTTCAGAGATTACCAAAGATTTCAAACAGAAAAAAAAATCTATTTTATTAAACTCATATGTAAAACGTCTGTATGTCAGCCAACTTATTTATTTTCAAATTTAGGACTTTTGTAAATGTCATCGTTAGACAATATCAAGAGAGTTACCAATAAACCCATTAATGAATGGTAAGGCTGAAGCTGCCCCTGGATATTTCATTTCTCTTGACAGTTCCATTCCTGCTTGATGATGGGCGGGGTGGGGGGTGGTTATTTCAGCTGCTCCTGTTGGGTGAAAGTGAGAAAAATGTGGCAAACCTCAGAGCATGGACTAAGGGGAGTCAGACTTAATTGGACTGTCCCTGGTAAGTGCAGGTCACTCTCAGACCATATATTCCCTATGGAAGTGCTTCTCCTTTGTGAATGTGGGTAGTCTGGGTATTCATTAGGGCTTCTCGGAAACTAGAGAACTGACTGTAGAACCGGAAGGACTCAGGCTCCCTGTGCTAGCTGTTGTTGGTTACGCACCTCGGTAAGGTTATTCCACCTCTCTAAGCTCAAGTGTATTGGGCTGGGATATGTGTAGAATAATGGTTTTTACATAACTGAGTTCTGCTCTGAGGCAGGCAGAGCAGTACATCATAAATGGCCCATAGCTACCGGCTACGTATCATTGCATTATTCTACCATAGAAACGATAGCTCTACGTTGTTAGCTGAGTTTTGCCTCATCAGTATCTCCCTTGCCTTGTTTATAAAATGCATGATCAAATTTACTTTTGTGGAAGTAGTCTCAGAGATTTGGCACATTATGGATTTAGCCGCATCATAGATTCATGGATTTACTTACCATTTCCCCTCCCCCCGCCCCCAATGCATTCATTTGCTCAATTTTAACTATCTTTTCTAGGTACCAGACATAATGTTTAACACAAAGGGAACAAAAGTGAGGAAAACAAAAATTTCTTCAAGGTTCTGTGTGAAGATGGGGAAACAAATTCTGGGTTGTATATGAGGTGTTTCAGGGAAGGCTACATGTGAGTACAATACAGCAGAACACTGAAAGCTTGTGAAACCAGTATGAGATACTGGGCAGATTAAGCCCTTTCCTACTGGGCTGTTGTTACCTAAGGAAAATGTGCACCTGAGAGCTAGAGCGGGACCAGGGGAGAGCTATGTGTGGGAGGTACTCCACTCATGGGGATGCAGGAGACCTATTAGAAAACAGACATGAGTGACTGCAGAGCAGCCATCTCTAAATGTCTATTACACACCCAGGCATTTCACATTTTCCACTTCAGTGAATTTGACATACTAAGCAGAGGTCCAGAGAGATTTTGCAGCTCGTCTCTGGTCACACAGGTGTCTGACTTACCACAGGATCAAGCCACCTTCTTAGAGTATGCAACACTCCATAGTAATGCCTAAGTGATCCACAATGTTTAGAAAATCCACAAAGGCTTGCTTGGTCTTAGGGACTAATAAACACTGCACCGGTCCCCACTGAACAGTATCTTCTAAGCATAATTTCTTCCAGAGCAACAACCAACAGGTGATAAGTCACATGAACAGCACGCCCAGCGCATGGCCTGCCTTCCCACACTCTGGGTCATTTTTTTTTTTCTTAATCAAACAATGCTGGCACAGTGCATTTTCAATGTTTACTAGAGAAAATGAGAAACAGTCTGGAGTTTCTAAGAGGAATGTCCTTTCACGGCTAAACCCCTAGACTTCTCGAAAGAGAATTGTACTTGTTCTTCATGAGAACACGTAATTGCTAACAACCACAATCCTTAGTTAGTCTTCCAAAGAGTCATTTCTGCTCCTCCCAGCCCTGTCTCAGTGGATGACACCAACTGGTGTTTGCCTGGCATTTGGTGCTTCTTTTGTCTTTCTTGATTGTCCACCCTGTCACTGAGGGAGAAACAGAAAGGGCCCTCCCACCTTCACTGTACAGAGAGCTTAGGGGACATATGTGGAGTGACAAGGGTCCCCTCTGATCCCCAACTGCCCAGCTTCCACTCCAGCTTGGCTCTACACTGTGCTGTCTCTTAATAGCTGTCCATTTTGTACCTGTGAGGGTTAACTGGGAACACAGGAGTTCTGTTAAATATCACAGTAGTTAGTACATTTTAATCCTGATCCCCTAGCCTACTGTAGCTGCTGTAAAATATATGGCAATAATTTCCTGAGGCAGGGTAATGTATAAGGAATGTCAGACCAGCCTCTGGGCATATTTGCGTTAGCTCAGTTTTATTAAAGTGAAACTTTTATTAAGGCATGTGGTGAATTGAGCAATCGGCATGATTCATGCCGTTATAAACCCATTGCTACACTTGCAATAAATCAAGGAGCCATTGTCGTACATTTGCTGTAGAGTTGGTAGAAACAAGGAAAAAATCAATATGGGGATATTATTCAGACCATATGAAAGTATTAAAGTATATTCTGTGTGTATTAAACCTGGCCAAACCATATTTCATTTGTACTTTCCCCCGCCCCTGTAAACATCTCCGCTAGTGTCCTCTACTCTGGGCTATTTGCTAATCCATATGCTATTGTGAAATAATTATAGGAAATATTTAAAATTCCACTGAAGTCTTTGCAGTTTTAAACTTGAGTTCATAATGATAGATTTATACAATGAAATTTTCCTGAAGCAAAAGCACAAATAGTAAATTAGGAATAACAAACCTCTTCTAGAACAAAACCAGTAAACTTCAGCTTATATAATTCAAAAGGTAGAACACTTCTCTTTAGAAGGAAAAAAAAAGTCAACTAACAGAAGGAAGCTATTTGAGCCAAAGAAAGGGACTTTTCATTATCCACCAGCCTGATGGGGACAATCACTGAGCCCGCAGCTTTTTCTATCTCTCTGGAAACTATTACCATATCTCCGTTTACCTGGACTTCTTTGAATATTGAAATATGTGTCTGTGACAGCCATTGCCCTGTAGCAGCAGTGTGATCACCTGCATCTCTGCATTAGGGAGTTTCAGGTTCCTTTGGAGGCTGATGTGCACAGTTCAGAGGGGGAAAGGTGGGGTCACAGATGGCTTCCAGTTCCTGACACACTACCACCGGCATCCTTCTCCACTGCAGATAGTGGGGAGCCATGTCCCCTGTTGTTGTTCTAACTTCTCAAAGGGGTTTGTGTGGCCCTAGGACGCCATCTCAAACAAGAGTTAGATTTCATAAAATGCCTATTCCATCCCCCTTGGGTTCAAGGCTCTCCCATAGGCATAAGGGAAAGGCATATGGGAATATGTCATGGTGAGAAAATGAGTCATGGTGGTCTTTGAGCTAGTGATCTGGGTTCAGAACACATTGGGAAATGTAAAAAGACGAAAAGCATTCCAATCAAAGGGTCTGTAATTTTAACAGGATGCTTTGAAAGGTAGGTTAATTTCATTTGTCTAGAGTGGTTGGCTGCTGATATAGCCCCAATATATAGCTTTTGAAAAAAATCAGAAATTGTGTGCAGTCATAGTCTTTGAAAGTCAATTTGCAATCTCGTTGTGTGACATAACCACTTTTTTTTTTTTTGAGAACAGAAAAATATTCTAATGTGTGGCAAACTCGAAACACCAAGAGCAGTGCTGGGTTTTCATAATGCTTCTATTAGATTTGAAACCTTTTATATTCCAATGGATTGTGTGCTTCCCCAGATAGACACTTTCTTGCTCTACTTACTTGTATCTTGCATGTGTGACAATTTTAATTAAAATGATATGCTTTATTTAACTGGTCACACTAGGTAGTTAAAATGAAGAAACTCAATTATCTGCATGATTGCGAAATAAACAGGGGGAGGGAGAAGTGCATAAAACTAAACAGGAAAACTGAGTGAGAGCAGGGCATGGAGAGGGGGTCTGCCTGCCAGCTCATGCCTAGCCATGGCTGACTAGTGAGGTGACCTCATGCTCCCAGTACAGAGCTTCAAGTAGTAACTTTCTTCTGCCTTCTGTGCTTTCATTCGGAGCCCAAACTCCTGACGGACAGTGGTTTCAATGGAGAGACCAGAGCACATGTGACATAATCTTTGGCTTAACTGTGGTATGTGTGTCTTTCAGGGCATATGGTCCGAGATGATCCATCATGGTCTATGATGTCAGATTATCCACTGAGACTCGGGACTCTTTGCAGAAATGCAGTTTTGTGTAGATAATGGTCTTTCCAGTTGTTGTGATGGACACGACTGATGCTGGGGAGACCAGACTGGTAAGACACTGGATGATATATGGACAAGGCAGGCAGAAGTGTGAGGATCGCGAGCTGAGCCATAGGCAAGTCTTGCAGTGCTTCCCTTCCCTGCATTTCTCAGCAGTCAACGTTGGTTACCATCCAAAACCCCATAGTCAGCCACTCCATAAGACACACAGCCACTGCAGAGATTACCAAGCCTGTGCTTGCTCTTCCAGCTGTGTGGCTGCCCCATGCTACTCTCTCCTCCCTTCAGAACCCTGAGGTGCTGTTTGCAGGGCTGCCTTCAGCCCTTTTCTGTGCATCTTTAACAGCCCCAAATTCCCCAGTTGTTTACTCTTTTTCAACATATTTCTTTGTTTAATTCATTCTCCTTAATTTTTTTCCCCTGGACTACTCCTCTAAATGCCCTATGTTCTGCTGTGAATGCTTTGTCTTCCAACACTGGAGTAAGAACAAATCAGAGAGACCTGGGAGGACTTGGGACAGGGAAAGGGTGATGATCAAAATAGACTGTATGAAAAAAAGTAAAAATAATACAAACTATAATTTAAAAAAAGAACCAACCACAACCTAACCCTAATGGAACACTTCCACTATTTAACCTACATGTACATCTCTTGTGAACATTGTATAATCCACTGTCTGGGTACTGCGTAGACAAAGAAGTAAAAGCCATGGGAAAATATTCTTTGAAAGTAAAATGATTCAGATTCAAATGGCTTATTTGCTGTTGAGTGATTGAGCCTTGGGTGTGTCATAACTTAATCTCTAGGTACTGTGGTTCCTTTGTGTGTCCTAGGAGTGAATTGTATGGCTTAGCATCGACCTGCAGACAAGCAGTGTATGGCACCCATAGTATCACTACGTCTATGATTAATCAAGTCCCTCACATATTTATTTCTTAGGCTGTCAATCTTTTTTGTTGCTATCTAACCCATATTGTCAAATCATATTAAAATGTGTCTAAATAATTGAGTTTGGAGGGATTTTTCAGAGTCCATAGACAGTACATAGATAAACTCAATGTCAACTCAAAATTCAGGAATGTCTCCCCTTGCTTGGTCCTCACTTCTCAAAGACAACCCCACCTGATCATTTTTCATTCCAATTTCAAGCTTTCATATTCTATCTTGAGAAAAAGTAGAGAGATAGAAGTTGAGATGTTGGTCTGAAAACCTCAGGAAATGGTTATGTTTAGTTTTCCTCCTAAATGTATTATTTTAACAGAGAACATTGTAAAAAACCAAGCTGCTCTTCTGATTCTTAGGAATGGTTATTTCTTAGCAGATCTGTATGTTGTTTTTCACCCTGGGCTACCAACTCAGAATCTCCAAGGAAGGACACAAGGAATCAAGTTTTAACAAGGGCATCATCACTGGGCAAGTTGGAAAGCCTGGCCTAAAAATCACCAAATACTATCTAAGCACCCTCATGCCTATGAGAATTTTGTATGTAATAAATAGGATTGTAAAGTGGAGTATATACCCATAGGGACTTTATATTCTCTTTACAAATTATATACAACACATATGTGCATGTGTAATATGTGTAGTGTGTATATTTATACAGTAGTACCAATGCACACACCCAGCTTTACTGTTCAGTTATACATGGTCAATTATAGAGAGAATAATATATTGAATGTAGAATAAACACCTCATCTGTCTTTGGTAACTTTCAAAAGACTATATATTTACAATTATTATTTCTAATCATGTTATTACTGTTGATCTCTTACTGTGCATAATTTATAAGTTAAAGTTTACCATTAGTATGTATATATATATGTATATATATATACATATATATATATATCATACATCAGAGGGTTTACTGTCATTTACAGTTTTAAGCAGCTACTTAGAAAATGAAGATACACAGGCAAGAAGGGATCACCGTATATGCATGCGGGGTTGTACATATGTATACACATATATGCGTGCATATCTATCTAAAAAGACAAACCATCATATAAATTCATCATTGAAAGTCAGAGCAAAATACATAGAAAGAAATCCCCCCTAAAGGTAAGATACAGCTGCTTCCTTAAGGAAGTTTGTACAGGCATTTTCAGTACTACTTATGGACATATGCAAATAGCCACACGAGTCAAATAAAATATATAGTGAACCAACCCCCACAAAGCTGTCACTGATTCTGAGGTGGTTTTTTTTTTGGTGGGGGGGAATGCTTTGCCCATCATCCTCCCTCCCCAGTGCTCCTCCTGTAAGCCTTTTACAACAGGCCACAGAAGTCTTGTACTGGCCACATGTTTATTACTCATCTGGGGCAGGAGCACAGGAATGTTTACTCTGTTTCTACACCTGCCCTGTGGAAGGAGCGCAGACCACAAACCACAGTTCAAATAGCACTGTGTCAAAGCTGAAACCAAAGTGCTGGGGGATGGGGGTAGCCCAATAATAGAGGTCCTGCTTTGCATATATGAGGACCTGCATTTGATACCCCAGCCCTTCAAAAAACATACAAGTAAATAAAAGAATAGGTTTAGCAGGGAGAGAGGTGTAAGAGGATTCTGAGCAAGAAGCAAGTGGCAAGCGAATGAAAAAGCTCCCTTGGGAAAATCTAACTTTATTAAAGGAATCTGGACTATGCCAGGTACATTAGTGTTCAGTTCTAATGGTTACACCAGCTACCAGATGGCAGGTTGACACCACCACTTTCTCTTTATGGGTGAGGGGGCAGAAGTTCTAAGAGGAGAGCAACTTATTCAGAGTCTTCTGATTAAAACTGGCAGCCTCCCTCTTGGTAACCCTCCAGAAATTCATGGTAAGACTATATTCCCAAATGTACTACATTCTTAAGTCCTAGAACATAGAGAAGTCAAGTTGGTGTCTGAGAGTTTCGTCCTTATGTGCTAGTTTTCATAGTGTTGGAAGGTGCTATGCATACTACTGAAGAAGGAAATTAGTATCAAATTTATCTGGCTATGAACCTGGAGAGCTACAATAATGACCAGCCTGGCAAAACATGTCTGCTAGTACAATAGTGGCACAAACATCATGGAAGTAAACAACCACTTTCTGATTGGCTAAAATTACACAAGAAAAAAAATCCACACAGAGCATCACGATAGGGTCAAGAACCTGCAGCTAGACAGATTATATTCCCTAGAGGGACCTGCTACTATTATTCAGCTAATGAAACATAGTATTAAGCCAACTCCTAAGGATTTATCGTTATACCCACAGATTAGTACATCTCTCAGCCTTCATCAGAGAAGCTTCTTTTCACAGCAGAAAGCAATTAACAGATACACTACTATACAACTGGTCATGGAGTAAATAATAAGGGATTGCAGAATGTTCAGCCCTAAATAGTCATCTGCATCATATATCGTACTTCCAAGACTCTGGGATCATTTCAGAAGTGTAGCAGATTGAGTTTAAGAGAGTTGGTGGATGACTACAAAGAAACAGGGTTTTCCTGTCATAGCTTGAAAGTTACCAATACAAACACACAGTATTTGTGACAACATAGGCAAGACCTGTGCGAGTCAAAACTAGACCCAGTTCCAGCATAGAGAATGATTATGTCATGACGTCTCCCCACTAGCTGAAGAACTATTGGCAACTGAAAGTTACTGGGAGAAGAAATGTTATTTAATTGTATGGCCCTTGGTAGGTAGACCATACTCAAATGGAAGGCTATACATCCAAAAATATTAGGGCAGCCAAATTGGACTTGATGTGTTAAAAAAAAATACACAAAGTTGGGTAGGTACCAAAGAGAGAGTATGTTGTGGAAGAGTTGTGGGAAGATGTAAATATGATCAAAATACATTGTATGATTTTTTTCAAATAACCAAAATAGATGAGAAGATATTTTATTTATTCTTTGAAAATTTTGTACATTTGTACAAGGTATTTTGACCATATCCATACACCAATTCCTCCCTCCAACACCCTGTAGTTCTCCCAGCCCTATCTTTCTTCTATCTTCACACAGTATACAATGTCTATGATCTTCCAGCCTTGAGGCTACAGGAGTCATCTGACTTCCTGTAGTTTAGTAATTTTCTCCAAATGAAAATATTCCCAATCCAAGGGAGGACAGAAGCTAGTTAAGACTCAAAATATAAAGTAAATTCACAAAGCTCAGGAAGTAAACAAAATTGACAAGTCTCAAGAAGCTGCTGAAATTCAGAAAACCCCCTTCACCAGAGCCACAAGCAATAATGATTACTAGTGAGAAGAGGCTCTGGTTGGCCAAGTTGTCTACAGGTTGTGCAGCCAATTCCAAGGATTCTTTCCTGAGTAGTCGTCAGCTAGAGTGAACTTTTCATACCTCTTAGGCATCAATACTCAGTATGTATCCCTTCATCCAAGCTCTTGTAAGCAACCCAAATGAATGTATTTAGTTGTCCATTAAACTAAACTTTGATGGAATCATTTCTTTGGCATTTGCCATTGGCTCTCTATGGGATGAAGAGATGTTTTCTCACATCTGCCCAGAAAAAGCCACAAAACAATTCTGAACACTTACAGACTCATTGACTTACAGACACTTGAACTTCCATAAGAAATTGCTCTTCTATGTAATTCCTGTCTTATGTTCCATAAGCAACTCATTTCTCTAAGCTATAATCCCTAGGAGAATCTCAGGTCTTTGAAACTATAAATGGTCTGTCATGGCACTGTTCATTCCTCTCCTGACTTATCAGTACACACAACTCCTTGTTATGTATATTTATACCTTGTATAAATGTACAAAAATTTCAAAGAATAAATAAAATATCTTCTCATCTTTACAAATATGATCATATATACTCTTCAAACAGCCCAAATTAGGTGGGACATTGCTATTTCCAAAGAGGTAACTGGGCCACAAAGGTGGAGTGCCACATCCACAATCACACAGCCAATAGGAAACGGCAGAACCTGCGTTCAAACCTTGCCAGTCTGGTTTCCAAGCCTGGACTTTGTCATCGTGCTATACATGAGCAGAATGAGGGGCTTTCAGAGATGGTAGGACCTCCAGCAGGGCCAGTTAGCCTCAATTCCTCCTATAATGGTCCCTCATCAAATGTCCACTCTGCCTTATTATTTTACTCTTCACTTTTATAAAACCCAAGTGAGAGGCTGGAGAGATGGCTCCGTGGTTAAGAGTACTGACTGCTCTTCCAGAGGTCCTGAGTTCAATTCCCAACAACCACACGGGTGGCTCACAACCATCTATAACTTGAAAATGTCGCCCTCTTCTGGCAATCAGGTGTACATGCAGGCAGAGTATTGTATACATAATAAAATAAATAAATCTTTATAATAAAAAAAAAAAATAAAACTCAAGTGATCTTAAATGCCAGATGCTGAGTAGAAAGGACCTATGGTATTATGAGATGACAAAGATAAAACAAACATGTCCTTCTTTTGTACCTACAGACTTATAGTTGGCAACAGAGAGAAGATGCATAAACCACGAGGAATATCACACAGCGGGATGAGGGAACAGGGAACACAGGAGCAGACAGAGTAAGAGAAGAGCCAAAAAGAGGGAGTGTCGCCTTTCACTGAAGCTGCCATGAGAAGTGGAGTGGGCAGGAGGTACTCCCCCCCCCATATCCTGAACAAGGACAGGATCAGATAAAGGCATAGATAAAGAGTTGGCAGAATGCACCCAGGTGGGAAAGCAGTTTGTATAGAGCACTGTAAGTGTGGCCTATACATAGCAGCCATCAATGATAGTTGGGAAAAATAAAGTTAGGAAACTGACTACAGACCAAGAGAGCCAAGTGACATATAATATCTTCTAGACATGACAGGGAAGCTGCACACATAATCTCAATAAGATGATTGACTACACAGTACCTGTATAGTGGCAATGCCAGTGACAATGCTAACATGGATGGGAGAAAATTCACAGAGAAAAAGAATCAGTCCTCTCCAGGGAAAGATCCCAGACAAGTTATTCAACCCTGAGTGGTCAGCTTGAAACACATGTACATATGAGCAATTCAAAATAGACTCGGTGTAGCAGGCTACCAAGAAGAGACTTGATTCTCTATGAGCATATACAGGGGGAGGAAGTCCCCCTCAGTCACAGTCATAGGGGAGGGGAGTAAGGGAAAAATGGGAGGGAGGGAGGAATGGGAGGATACAAGGTATGGGATAACAATTGAGATGTAATATGAATAAATTAATAAAATATATTTAAAAAAACAAAATAGACTCGGTGGATTTTATATAGGTGTGTGTTATGTGTGTGTGCATGTGTTATTGTTGCATATATATGTGTGCTACTGTTACATATATGTGTGTGTTATTGTTACATATATTGTTTATTCATATGTGTATGTTATTGTTACACATATGTGTGTGCATGTATGTGTATGTATAACAATGAAAATTTAAAAAGAGGTCATGGATTTGATGGTGGGGACATAGGAGAAGTTAGAAGGGGAAATTGTGGGCAGGAAATATGTAAATGCAGTACTCATGTATGAAATTTTCAAAAATATTCAAAATTTAAATTAACATTTTTAAAACCATAAAAGCCCCAATTTTCCAATGGCTTAAGGTAATAAATGACTAAATACTTCTCCATCATAAAGCCAAACAACAAAATCATTTTTCATCACAAAAAGCTTTAGACAAACTGACATGTGTGGAGCCTGCTTTCACTCCATCAGTGGCTCCTATACTGAGGAAGAAAGCAAAGATGCAGGGCCCAGCAGAAAGTAAGGCGTGATTGCTGATGCTCTTTTTAAACTCTATTGTATTTAGGATGCTGAAGCCTTTACCTCCCTTCCACCAACCCCTTAACCCTGGGTATGAGAAAAAATGTTAGTGGGGAGAGAGGGACACAGACCACTTTACTTCTCCCGGCTGTTTAGGGTCAAGGGGTTCTTTTGGAGTAATACAAATCTCCGTCAACAGCAAACACAGCAAATGTTTCTCCATCCATCTCTGGTTTCTTCGAACTGCCTCACACCACACACCACCTCTTCTCTCTCCAGGCACTCGAATTTATCTCCCTCTGAGTCTTAGACTACACCTCTCTCCCTGCTGCATAAGGTAGGCCATTACCAGCTGGCAAAGACCACACCCCGCAGGAGGAATTATCAGCTGTGGACATACTAAAGCCCAAACTAAAATCCCACACTTGGGATTAAAACAATAACATATTTACATAACATGACTGAGCTTATAAAGAATCCAAAACTTCCATTCCAAGTCATTACTGCAGTGCATGCCTTTCTTTAGAGGCTGGCTCTGCTAACACCTACCTGGAAAACCTAGATACAGGTTCCAGCACAAGTGACCACAGTCACGGTGGGAGGGGATGCCCCTTTCAAGGCACATCTCTGCATTAGGAGTGGGGCGCACAAGCTTCAGTTGCCCCAGTTGCCTTAGCTCCAGGTCTTAAAAAGATGAACTGAATGCAAGGAGAAGGTATCAGGGCATCCTAAGATAAACAAGGTGGACTCAGGTTTTGAGCAAGGGAATCATGTTACCAGGTGTATTCACCTTAGAAAGATACGCCAGCAATAGGATGTTTCTGGAGGATGGAAATAACATAGTGTGTGTGGGAGGGGGGGAGTATGTGCAAACAAGGCAAGAGGTGAGGAAGGCTGGAAGCATGGGGAAGAGAAGCTTGCAGGCAGAGATCACAGGCGGAGTTCAAATGTAGAGATGATTGGACCAGGGATATGAGGATAGAATGACATCATGTGAGACATGGTGTCTCACATTGACACCATGTTCCCCATACACACAGGTAATGGGTATACTGACTCCACCCAGGTGAGACTTATATACACCAGAGAGCCTTCCTCCTGCCTCATGATTGCAGAGGCGTGTGCCATAAGAAAAGGACAGAAGACATTCACCTCCATTTGGCTTGGACGGAATCAAAAGAACAACATGGAACCTCCCTCTTTCCAGGGAGATTGTTCCTGGATAGGTCCCAAAGGCAGTGTCTATCCGGGTTCCATTCACATCTGGAGCAGCTGGGCCGCAAGAGTCTGCCAGTGCACTACGCGCCCCAGCAGTTGCCAGCAGTGGCCTGAGTTGCCATCACAGCTGTTTTCACAGGTTTTGTTTGGGAACTCAGTGTGGGACTTGGGAACAGATGGGAGTTTCTGAATAATTGCATACCCTGAGGGTGGAGGGAGGCCAAGGACAACAGCCTGGTCCTAGAGACCCAAAGAGAGGGCAGTGTAGGAAATCAGGTGAGGGGTCTCCTGGGAGCGGAACTCTGGCCACAGAGGGCAGAGCTGGGAGCTCAGCCCAGAGGTAGAGACACAAAAGGAGGCACCCCAGAACCCTACTGTACCCAAGAGGCACCTGCTAATTCAAGGAAATGTAAGCACTTTAAGTGCATATTAGTAGCTCCCTTTGCTATACCAGAACTACACAGCCTCAGAGTTAAATAGAAAAAAATGGATGATCGTTTTTAGCACAATGTGGTTTTGCTTTAAGACTCAGATCAAATATCAGCTTTGAAGCTTTCCTTAGCGTTCTTTGACCTTGTTTCTCTCTGCACGCCAGGAAGATTGATTGTCCCTTCTCTGCATCCACACTCATTCTACCACCAGCATGAAATGTAACTATCTTCACTCACCTGGCCCATGCTCACTCAATACTCGCTAGGTGGGGGAGGGGGCTGTGGATACTAAGCAGAAACTGCTCCAGTGTCCCCTGTGGATGTGAGGGGCCTCTGGAAGAAACTAGACATCTCACTCAGGTTGATGGGATCAAACTGAATCCGCCCAAGTATTTTGCGCTCGCAGCAGAAATTTCCAAGAGATAGATCAAAATAGCAATCGGCTAGCACATTTGAAAACCAACCCTTTTTATTTTCTTTCCCAGGAGAAGGCCTTGGAATACTTCACTCCGTCTGATGCCATTTGAAGTTGTCAGTAAGCCACTTCACTGAGTGACACGAGGCATCCCCTCCCATTATTTAATTACGAGCCTGCTCCCTGCCAAGCAGTGTGAGACCTCAGGACTACAGCATGTTCCCAAGAAGACACCTTTGTTATCAAGGAGGAATTTACTCTCGAATACAATAAAGAAGGCATTGGTGCCAAAAACAAGCTGCGTTCTAGGAGAACCTTGTCTGTGGAAACCTGGTGCTCCAGGCACTGTTAGCATGCTCACGATCTTCATTTTCCCACTTCTGCATCAATAAAATGCAAATTTGCCTTTCATCACAACTCTCAAATGTACCCAGATTCCAAGATCTTATCCAGGCCCTGCCTTTTAAAATCTGGGTTAGCACAAGTTATTCCATGGCCTAGACCCTCTATGATCCTCTCATTTTTAAATCAGGAATTAAAAAAAAAAAAAAAAAAAAGACAGCTCTTTGTGACCAGACAGCTAAGAATCCAGGTGGACTCTCTCCAAACAGAGCACATGGTTCTGTCAAGATTCTGAAAAATGGATCCTCTTCAATTCCTGCATTTTTTTTCCGTTAAGAGAAAATATATAGAAACCACAAACATATTTGTATCGCTCCCATTCCATGCCTTCATCCTTGGAGGAAGTGTTGGATTTTCTTGTTCTTTGGCTCAAAAAAGCAAGGAGTGACATCAGCGAGCTGAAACTACAAGTTCTACCACCCTTTCCGTGTTAAACTACGATGTTTACTTCTTAGAGGATTGGCCAAGAAAGTCCATTTGGGCTGGAACGCCACATATTTAGTCTCAGAATTAAGGTAATTTCTTTGGAAAAGTTTCAACTAAATCAATTTATTTCGGAGATGTTGGTGTTGGGTCCCTTTTAAAAAATTCCACAGCCCCAGGCTTGTTCACAGTACCTGCTCTGCTAACGCAATTCCAAGCTGGCTGTCATGCCTAAAGCTGTACACTGAGTAAGTATATGGGCTTCTGCGATGTGGGTGTTGGGTGCCCAAGAAAAACACTGTGGTTTTATAGGGTGAACATAGCTGCATGAGCTCACTGGAGACTGAAGATCCATGGGACTGAGGGGTTTGGGCAAGAACCACTCCCCCTATCTGTAACATTCTTTCCATATAAAACACATTCACACAGATGCTTTTGTTTGTTCCCTAAGAGAATTTTGTGAAGCGAGTAGATCTCATTATACCTATTTTCATGAAAGAAAGAAAGAAAGAAAGAAAGAAAGAAAGAAAGAAAGAAAGAAAGAAAGAAAGAAAGAAAATACAAGGCCTAGGCAATGGGAACTCCTTGGGAAGGCTGCATAGCTAGGAATGGTAGACCTGCAATGTGGCTGCCTCGTGGTCCAGCTGCTTTCCTAGAAGCTGCCTTTCCTAACCAATCAGGAAGAAGTAGGACTAGCTGCTCTTGAAGATGTCTCAGTGAGAACACAGTAGACAGTAGTCCTTGAAGACTACTCAGAAAGCTTTTATCGAAAACAGTTTCCTTTACTCGCTTACTCCTGCTGCCTGAGACTCCTCCACTGATTATTTGCTTCCTTTGGTAAAAATAAATAAGTAAATAAGTGAGCTGAAATTCTCTTTTATTGTTTGAAATTTTTCACACATCCTACAATGCTTTTGAATCAAGTCTCTCCCCGTTCCTTCCCCTAACACACACACACACACACACACACACACACACACACACACACACACACA
>OU015742.1:114551201-114583793 GCA_907169655.1 Acomys percivali | reverse complement strand
TCTCTCTCTCTCTCTCTCTCTCTCTCTCTCTCTCTCTCTCTCTCCCAGCAGCCATCACTAGCCTAATAGGTGTCCAGGTAGGGATGAGATTTCATGACCTCTCTCCCTCCTCTGTGCTGGGATTTCATCTGGCTTGGTCTTCCATAGGTCTCGGGCATGCTATCATAAGCACTGTTGTACTAACACGTAATAATCAGAACTGTTCTACCCAATGTTGCAAAGTATTCAAAGCCCAAAAGATATTAAAGTCAATGCCATAGTTATGCCAAAGCAATAGTTAATTATGGGGGGGGCATTCTTTTCTTGATCCTGATAGACATATTTTTTTCATGTCTAGAAAATAACTACTAGCCCTATTTTATTAAACCTTGCCAACATAAATCATCCTCATCCAGAGTGGCCTATTTGTTGTCCCTGAGAAATCTTGTCACCACCTTTTATGCTTGCAGGTCTGGGCTTACTCTGACCACCTGCATCAGGACCATGTCATTCCAAGTTCTCAGCTGGGAACGTCTTCATATTTCCTCAGAGATTACCTATTCTCAGTTTTTGTTGTTAAGAAGGAGCAAGAAGATTAGAAGAGTTGCCAAGACCACACAGCACACTTACTCCTGGAAACTGAAACCCAAGACTCAAAGTATCTGTCAAAAGGGTGTTTCCCAATGCCACTGCCACTTATTAATCCCAAATAGCCAATAAAGCAGTGACTCAGCATGTCCTTTCAGTCCCTTAGTCATTTTCCCCATATCAAAAGCCCTACCATCTACACTGCATTTTAAAGGATCTGTAATGGTTGATGCAACTAATACCTACCTGGCTCTGGGTAGACAGCTTTCTCAAAATGAGAAAGAATGACTGGACCAGTTGATTTCTCTTTGAATTCTAACTCTGCCATCAATTGTTTAACCTATTAACCCACCACTTCTGAGTCTCAGGGTTTTTTCACCAAGAAATAAATAATATCAGCATAAATTTTGTTGATCAATCCCCTTATAAAATTGTAATACACAAAAATCACAGGTACAAAGAGCATTAAGTGTAAGCTCAGGGCCTTCAGGAAAATCCTTGCTTGCTGATGATTACACTTTCTCTTCCCATGCACAAAGCATTGCTTTTCTTGAGAAAAACAAGGCTTATCCACTAACTGACATTCACATGGACGTGTCAGTGATTGGCAGATGACCTCTTCTTGAAGGCCAGGCGTAGGTGGAATGCTTGTGACAAGCAATGAACATCAGTACCTGAAGGTAAGAGCTAAGTTCCCAAAGAGGAGGTGGAGGATCCTGAAGGTGGTCCCCGCTGTGGGGTGGCCTTGGTAGGTTAGAGGGCAAAGGCAAGCCTAAGGTTAGCCTCTCAAAGTTGAAAATGAGACACCAGGGAGTCGTCCTGTCTCCCTCCCTGTGCCAAGTGGCCTCCCCTCTGCAAGGCAATGGTGCCTGAGAGCCATCAGCTTCAGAGGTCGTGGGGTTAACATCCCACCCTGACTCAGGTCACCTTTCAACCTCCCTCTCTGAAACTTCAGCTCTACATTTTTAAGATGCATATAATAAAACTCGACCCTGAGGTCCACCCCACTAAAGGATACAAACAGTAACCTGGTAAGTACAACCCTGAGGATCCATGGAGGCCTCTATGCTGAAACGGAATGCCGACAGAATTTACGATAATTCCAATATTGTCTTTCTTCATGTATTAAACCTTCTGTGGAGGGTGTAGACCATGGAAAAGAATCTCAATTGTCCTGGAAATGATATATGGCAGTACCTAGTGAACTCAAGACAAAAAGGCATTAATTTCCACCTAGGACACATATTTGTACATTAAATAAAAGATAAGTTGGAGCCCTGTTCAACTTGGTTATTTGGCCGGCTTTGAATGCCACATTGAGTATAGACTGTAGAGCCCTTGAAGGAAAAGGTAGTCTCTCTCTATTCATCTTTGAAGGCACCAAAATATACAGCAATTTCCAGACAATATAATCTGGCAAATATATATTGTACCTGATGAAAAAATATGAAAAAGGAATGGACCTCAACTAAGCAAGTTCAGAGAGCCAGGTTTCCATCACAAATTCATTCGCCATTTGCTTATCTGCGTGACTGCTTTCTGCCTCAGATTTTTTCTTTTGTTTCATTTTTTGTTTTTTGTTTTTTGAGACAGGGTTTCTCTGTGTAGCCTTGACTGTCCTGGACTTGCTTCGTAGACCAAGCCAGCCTTGAACTCACAGAGATTCACCTGCCTCTGCCTCCCGAGTGCTAGGATTGAAGGCATGCGCCATCACATCAGCCCAGATTTTGTATTATGACTAGGAAGGATGCTGTATGCCTTGTGATGATGACTATCACAGTTTTCTTCTCAAATAACCCCATTTGCAGGATGAATTTGCTAATCTTCCATCAGGGTACAGAAGGAGTCCACGTCCCATTCTTCTACATCTAGGCAGGCTTCACCATTGGCTTTTTCCAATAGAATGAGTCAGAGGTGACTTTGGTGACTTTTCAGACTAGGTCTCAAGAAGCCTTGCTGTTTCCTCTTCTCTGAGTGCTCTGAGTCGGCTACATAAGAAACCTGGTCAGATCTACTAGATGATGAAAAGGCACATAGAAAAGATCAAGGGCCCCCAACCAAGAGCCAATATCAGCTCCTGAAGCTGTGAGCGAGGCCATCCTGGGTCTTTCCAGCCTGTTGCCCCTCCAGCTGAAAGCAGTGACATGATCAAGGCCAAGGAAAGCAAAAGAGAGACTGTTGAGCCAACCCACAGAATTTTGAGAAATAACATTATTTTTAAGCAAAGGCGAACTGAGCCAGGAAGGCAGACAAGATTACTTCTAAGATGCTGTCTACTTACGATTCCAAAACCTCCGTGTAATCCTATTGTAAATTATTTTACTATAGTTCTAGTAAAACAGTACAAGATCCACAGGGATGTTTATATTCTATGCCATTGATTTTGCAACGGAAGAAACTGGCATACAGAGGAGAGGCAAGCCACTCAAGTTTGTCATGAAATGTTACACTGTGGTGCTGAGGATGTAGTTCAGTTGATGGAATGGCCTATCTAGCATTCACAAATCCATGGGTTCAGTCCCCAGCACTGGGTAAAAACATGGTGGTATAGTGCTGGCTGTTTATAATCCCAGCACTCAGAGGTGAAGTCAGGAGGATTGAGAGCTCAAGGTCATCCTCAGCTACATGACTAGTTTAAGTCTAACTTGGGCTGTAAAAGACCTGTGTCCTGCAAGTAAAACTTAAAATGTTAGGCTGTATAGCATAGACTCTGGCAGGGGATGGGGAGAGTATAAAATCTGGCCTACAGACCATATATTCTTAATATGTCCTCCACACACCTAAAAGATGGTGTTTGGACTGTTTCATGATAGAGATTTACTTCTTTGTAAAGCCAGCCAGGTCTCCATAGAGAGAGGCCCCAAGAAACAGCCCATGCCAATGGACTATGGTTCCTATTGATTGACACCGACTCTTTCATGCTTGTTTGGGACTGAGTTCAAATGCGCAGACTTTAGCTGAAATCGAGAGAGACTGAGGCTGTCTACCACACTTCAAATATTTATTTTGTATCCTAACAATCAATTTCTCTTCTCTCCTCCACATCTTTCCCACCTGTTTGCAGAAACAATTGCTAGCACCTAATCACGAGCTCTCTGCCACTTTTCTCTCTGCGTCTCTGAAACCACTCAGGAGAAATTCTTCTCCCAAAGTATAAGCCATTACTAACATATCATAGAGTCTGGCATTGATTTAGAGCCAAACTGGGAACTTCTGGGTTGGTCTTGGACTGAGCTGAGGGGAGTTAAATGTTTGGGGCAGGGCTGGAGTGGGGCTCCAACAAAATGGCAAAAGTAAACTTCGAGATGAGTGTCAGAAGAAAGAATTAGAAGAGACAATTAAATAAACACCTGGATGAAAATTCCGGGTCTGATGCCATTGGTAGAGCACGCAACACCCATTTTAGACACATTCTAAAGACAATTTCAATAAGGCATCTGAGAAGGTGAATCAAATAAATTCCAAACCTTCAGAACAGAGTGGTTGCTATGTGACTCCTTACAAGTGGACCATTAAATCAACTTCAAGGGGGAAAAAAACTAGCAGTTTCTCCTGTCATCACCCAGTGAAAACGGGGAGGAAAAGAATCAGTTAGCCAAAGGAATGACATTCAGATGTTGAAAGGGTGAAACCTGAGCAACACTTTGAAACCTTTGCTAAAAAACAAGAAGCTAGTGTTGAAAGTGAAGACACAAAGGCAAGCGCTCTCCAAGGCTTAGCACATGGGCTGTGCCCACACTCTCTGATTGGCACAGACCATTTGCCTAAGAAAACATAGCGGCTCTATTCCCACTAGCACGTTCTTGCCACCATTTCTAACTATAAGTGACAAGGGTGAAGTTGAAAGGAAGAGGATGGTCGAAACCTTCTCACACAGCTGCTACCTGACATTTCCAGGACAAATGGTTATCTAAACCTCTCATTTTGCTCCAACCTGTCTCAGTATACAAAGCTGGTTACCTCCTCCCTGAAAGAACTGCAGAAGATTTGCTAGCCCAAGGGTCTAGCATACATCAAAGACAATGTAAGTGCTGAGAACAAATGCCAGCATCAACCATGAATCCAAGACATGATGTTGATGGCTAAGAGTGTTTAGTTTGGAGTAGAATGCATGACTATAGATGAGGCCCAGATGAGGGAGAGAACATTGCAACTAAAAATGAAAAGATTTGATGAATCTAATGTTCTAATAACTGCTTGAAAGAAAACCCACAGTTTCCTGATCCTGAGGCAAGATGGTCCAACTTCATGATGACTCTGAAGCCACCAAAGAAAGGAAGAGCATTTCTTCTAAGCCAAATCACCTTCACTTTCCTCTAAGTCAGTCCTGGGACCCTAAGCTACCTGCTCCTGGGCACTATATTCCTCATCCAATGCACACTAGAGCTGTAGACAAAGTGAAGTAAAGTCTGTGTGACTTAGGACATAGGCATGGGTATGTGTTTACTATAAGTTAGCAAAAGTAAATACATTAACACTTCTTGTCCACAAGTCAGAAGACATAAGAGCATTGTGATCCTCTGACATCTCACGTGCACTCAGGGTTAAAATAAGAATCCCTCATAATTTCTCAGCTTCTTCATAGAGAGTTTTTAAAACTCACATATAACCTTTTAATCTTTATGGAAGGGTAATCAAAATAATCAGTGTACATTTTTACGTTTATTTCGTCACAGATGAATTCAATGTTAGTCTTTCAATTGTCAGACATGAATGATGTCCATTAGCATATGACTTGATTTCTACTAACTGGAAAATAAAGTTGCATTCATGAGTGGTATTAAAGCACACATGTCACCAACCTGCCTACCTTTGTCTCCCTGGGAAAAAAGGGGGAGTTGAACTCATTTAGTAAACTCTGGCAGAGGGAAGTAGTGTTGTTTAGAAGCTGTGCCATTTCTTCTATTTCTTTTTATCTTGTTAAACTCAAATAAAATTAAAATTCTTCCATGACAGATGTATTTTACTGCTCTTTATACTACTAAGTTTTCTAACATAAAATGTTACTTCTTTACGATAACAAAAATTAGCACTTAAAACATTTTGTAGTTATTTATTGATACATCTTTGTATTTGCATCACCACACATGTGTGGAGGTCAGAGAACAACTTGCAAGCATTCACTCTTGCTTCCATATGTGGATTCTGCAGGATGAGCTCAGGTATTCAGGGAAGCAAGTGTTTTTACCTGATGAGCCATCTCATAATCCCCCTTAAGTAACATGTTTAACACTGGCGTGGAATTCAGGCAAATCCATATAGCATTTGCTCCATCATTCAAGCTAAAGGTATCTTCTCTGGGAATAGAAAAGCTGTCAAGGGAGTAGTCCTTCCCTGAGAATATTCCTCACAAGTTAGGAAGGAGAAAAGACACAGAGGACTCTGCCTACATTCACTAATTTTACAACATGAACTAAGAGTTATGTACCTGCCAGGTTATCGCATGGTGTATGGAGCTACTGAGTAACTAAGATGCCCACAGTGGCCCCATCAAAGTACACTAGGAGGAGATACAAAGCCATAAGATGGTGGAGGTGCACACCTTTAATCCCAGCACTCAGGAGGCAGAGAGAGGTGGATTTCTGAGTTCCAGGCCAGCCTGGCTGACAGAGAGAGAGAAAGTTCAAAGACAGCCAGGGCTACATAGAGAAATCCTGTCTTGAAAAAAAAAAAAGGCAATTGGATTTTATAGTGTTCTTTCCTATATCTCTCCATGAATTCAAGAAAAATGGTGTGTGTGTGTGTGTGTGTGTGTGTGTGTGTTTGTATGTGTGTGTAAGAGAGAGAGACATAGACAGAGACAGACAGAGGCAGAGGCAAAGGAGGAGAGGAGAGAGAGCTGAACCACATCCCCACACTAGAACCTCTAGTAACGTGACAGGGTGGATTCCACAGGAAACTGAATCTGGAGCTAATCTGCTCAAAGTTGCACAGCTAATAGAGGCTGGAGTCTGGCACCTTTTTCATTTTGGGTTTTCACCTCCAAAATTCTAGGTTTCAGCATGCTAGCCTCATTTTAGCAGATGTGGCTCTTCTCTCAGAAATGAATGAGAACAAAAACCTTGAGCGTGCTTGATGCAGCAAAGGGCTGTATGTAGCTCATTCATTTGCCAGACACTCACCTATCAGACATTGCTGGTGTCATCTGGCTGCCAGGGCCGTGACCTGCCTAGAACACCCTGCAAAGGGTTCCACCTGTCAGAGATGTTTATGTTCTCACATCAACAGCTCCTGCTGCCTCCCTGGGTACAAAGGAAGTTGTCAGCCACCAGAGTGTAGAAAACTAATGTGATTCGTTTATAAGAAGGGATGCTAGATGTTGTAAACCAAGGCCCACAGAATTAATTTCACCACATCCTTCAAGCTTCAACTGCGGTTTTTGGTGATGAAAGGTTGAAACTTTCCCTGCTGTGACAGCAAATGGGGAGCACCACCCACTTCAGTGAAGGCCACCATGTGAGGTGACTTTGGATTCGTCATCTGAGCCTGCTTTAGTTTGGTTATGAAAGAAGGTGAAAATAGGAGGTCCTTTTGGCCATTGCATACCATCTTTTCTTAAGCTGACCCTGGAGTAGAAGATTCTAGAAGATGCTGACCCACATCACTCTGGGGGATAGGACCACTGCAAGGAAGATTGCTCACTTACCCCGTGGGCTTGTTCTGGATAACAAATCTTTTGTTGTTGTTGTTATCTGTTTTTCATACTTCAATTTAGAGCAGAGTGGTTAATAATCTAGTAAGACTCACCAGCTCAATACCAAAGTCAAACTTTATGTCGACTAGTTTAGTTGCACATAGCCAAGTCTATATAGCCTCCTAGCCACTTCTTTATATGTATTCCACCCAGAGATTATAAAAGCTGACTTTTTTGATGGTATTGGTCTCAATCCAGATCTTTATCCTTTGGCTGGTAAAGCTATTTAACCATCATAGCTTTCTCCCATTCTCAAGAAATTGCTGTCAGCAATATGAGAAATACTTTTCTCAGTAGATGATGATAACCTTTCACATACCAGGGATGGCTGCTAACAAATGACTGACACAGAAATACAAAAGAAACTTGTTGCTGTATCATTTCTGTGCTCACAGGCATCCTTGAGAGCAGGCTGAAGTCAGCCTTAAACCTAGACTGCATCCTTGCCTAACTTTCTTCCCCTGGCCTCTCCTGTTTCCCTTCCTCCTCTTGTCAGCACTTCCTCAGTAAAGCACATGAATAAGAATCGCCATCCTATTTTTATCACAAGAATATACATCTTAGGTATAACAGATAGATATGATTCTATAGAAAGATAAGGTAAAATAGTTAGATAAGGTCTTCAAAAACCTCAGAGACATGCAGAATATGGCATTTAAAGATTTTTTTTTATTTAAAGATTCATTGACAATGAGACAGGTTAACTCCTGGCAATACCCAGCCCACCTCAAAGAAGATGATGAGCATCAAAGAACCTCCTTATGGAGATGCCTTCAAATGTGGCAAACAAGCCACTGGGCAAAATGTCCTCATTTCTACCACAGACAGAATTCTGCCTAAAAATGGGCAAGCTTGGATACAGGCAGAGTCGACAGCCAAACTCTGACAAGACAGGGTAAGCAAGTCCTCAATAGTTCCTGTCTCAAAAATATGTCTGTCAGATATATTGTGCCAGAAGACTGAAGATGATGTTCCAATGTTATAGAGCATCTTGGGTGACTGTTCAGGCAGAAAACTGTCTCTGTCATCTTCTCATTTGGGAAGTTGCTAATCTGCATTCCCTGTATACTCAGGTAATTAATTTTATTTCTTCTCAAGTTTCTGATGGGGCTGAAGACGAGATAGTTTAGTTTTATAATTAAGCTTAGTTGTTTAGGGGTTAAGATGTTTTTAGGTCTTGACAGATGTTTTAAGTTACTAGAGATGAGATATGACAGATATTGATTTACATTCAGAATTTTAGACTCACCAAGATAGGAAAGATATTTTCTTCAAGGCTGTCAAATACAGATAGCCAAAACACTATGAATGTAACATTTATATAATTCCTGATTGTTTTGCAGTTTTTCTTGCTCTATATTGTTAATTTTATATATGTATCGTAACATAAATGTATATATAAAAAAATAAATAAATAAAAATTTAAAAACTGACTTTTACAAGCCATAGCAAGTAGGCCCACCCTGTCCACTATCAACTCAATCATCAAGCCCCAGAAGGTGGGTACCATCACTGTCCCCAGTTTAGAGTTGAGAAAACTGAGGGGCACAGAAGTAACAGGTCAAAGGTCAAACATATAGCTAGATAAATAATAGGTTGTTGCCCAGAGCCTTTGGACCCCAGGACCCAAACTTAGCCTTCTATTTTCAGAGTAGATCTACAGTGATGATCCTATGGAAGATTCGTATAGAAGTCTAAAGAATAAAGGAGCTAGCAGTGCTCTAAATGGAGAGGAAATTTCTGTGGGTACCTCCAGATATGGGATTTGATGAGTAGATAAAAGTAAAGGCCAGTCCTGCTGGAGTATCCAGACTGTGGGACAGTCTATAGGTAGATCAGTACACTAAGTTTGTTTGCCCAAACTGGGCCAGCACAGAGGTTTCCCAAGGTTTCTCAAGTCATACTGAGTCTCCTTTCACTATTCCAGATGTTGCTGGCTAATAGCTTTCAAATTTGCACTTTAGGATCACCTGGTAGGGAAAACACACATGTTCAACCAGCCTCATTTACACGGTTACCCATTCCAACAGGTGAAAGAGGAAGACTGGTCTCCCGTGTTAGGAGCTGAGAAGTATGATGCTGTACAACACTCCTGCTGATTGCTTTTATTCTTGTCCCCACTACTCAGTGACATCAGCCAGTATTTAACTCCTTAAGGCTGAGTTTCCTCTTAGTAAGGGTGGGGTTGCTACAGTACCCACACACAAAGATTACTGAGGTAGATTTTGGCTTCTTTGTAATCATAGTCATATATCTCACTGAGAATATCATAATAGCTTTGAATTTTCTGGTCAAAAGACTGTACCTCTCCACATACGATTTTGAATTTCCTTCTAGTGGCCATTAGACTCCGTGCAAATTGTCCATCAGTAAATGTTAGGCATGCCTCCTTCAAAGCATCGATCTGACATGGTCACATCCCTAGATGCATAATGGAGGCCAGGGTTTGAAGCTTACCCAAACTCTCCTCAATCTGTCTGGCTTCCTTCAGATTTCCTTTGGATGTTACTTTACTTGGAGAGGGGGCGCAGAACCAGTTAGGAGCTCAGCATTGCAAACAGACATAATATATACATAAACAGAGCAAGGTGAAAGTGGAGAGCAATGCATCAAGAGAAGAATGGGAGCCAGATGCCTCTTTCAGGGCTGAGCTCTGGGAGACAGCTGCTGAGGGGCTTACTCTGTGGGTTTACCCCTAATCACGGCTCTCAGAAGTGGAGGAAGGCGAGCAAAGGACAGCAGCCTTGGAAAAGACTGCGATTGCTAAGGTAGAGGTGAGGGAGCGCTAAAGTCAGAAAAAGAAGGAAACCAGCCTCCTCAGAAGCCTTACAAGAAGGCCTCAGGGAACAAGACAGAGCATGTCTGTCAATAGGTATTGCTGACCTCCTAGCTGAACATTAGGCACTGAGTATCAACTAAGGAGAGAGGGACCTCCCAGAGGAGTCATTTGATAAACTCCTGCTGTGTGTCCAGAGATGTAGAGCACTCACTCAAAAGTTTTTATTTTATGAACTTGCCAGTAGTGCTAATCAGCAAAGCAATCATTGGTCTTCCTGAGTCATGGGCCTCAGTGGGTCTTATGTTAGGCCCAATGCCTCTGGGTCTTCAGCTACCTTGTGTTCCTGCTGCCCTGTCCATGACTAACTCCCCTCCTCATAGTGTTTGTGGTTGGGCAATCCTTTCTCCTTCTTCAAGACAGACTCTGTGAGCCTCAAAGATGATCCAGCCACATCTCCAGCAGTCTCCTCAGATTCTTCCTATCTACTCCTGGATATGAAATAGTTTTTCCATGCTTTGAACTATTAGGACATCAGTATATTCCATAAACCAGATTCTCTTACTAATATAACCCAAGAGAGGGGAGATGCTATTCATTTCAGCTGAATTGTTAAAAGAACAATTGTATGACGTCTCTTTGACACTGTTAAATCTCTGCGGGAACACACACTGGAGAATGAGACCTGAAGCTGAGTTGCTTACATCAGTGTTTGCAAAAGTGTGAGCTTCAGGCATCTGCATAGGAACAGCCCTGTTCTCTTATCAAAAATGGAAATAAATTCAGTAAGCAAAGACTAGATCCAGGGTTTGTTTTTAAAACATTATCCCTCAGAGTTCACAGACAAGTAGAAAATGCATTTGGATTTAAACTAGGGTGTCAAAAATAGGGAATGAGAAACCATACAAAGCCTACATGATAAGGAGTTCAAATGTCCCAGGTGACTTCAGATAATTGTCAAATGTCCTCCCTAAAGGTAAGTGGCAAAGGTCTGGGGTTACTACAAAGCAACCAGTGATCACTTTGGATCCACAGTCAACATTCAGCTCATGTTATATCAGCACTCCAGCCTTCTCAATATAGAAAAGATATCTAGCTCCAAAGCACAGTTTTTATCATTATCGCTTTGAAATCATGTAAATGAAGTAAAATACTCCAACTACAGCGATGAGCTGCCATGCTTTGCCCAAGACTGAAGGTTGTTCAGGACCCAAGAAACTGATACAGTCCAGTCTATGGAGACTCTTTGTAAGACAACAGTG
This sequence comes from Acomys percivali, assembly GCA_907169655.1. NCBI lineage: Eukaryota > Metazoa > Chordata > Mammalia > Rodentia > Muridae > Acomys > Acomys percivali. The sequence goes on along the minus strand of OU015742.1, from coordinate 114,572,494 downwards.
AGCATAACTGACTGTAGGAATAAGAACCTCAGGGCTGCTTGGAAATCTGCTCCCCACCTTGGACAGAAGCCTTGGCACAGGATATAGGTCCTGGGAGAGGTTCCCAGGACATTACTAGTGTACAGTAGGACTTCTTTATTGACAGAAGTCTCAATTCTGATCTTTTTTTTTCCATTTTTTTTATTAATTTATTCTTGTTACATCTCTATGGTTATCCCATCCCTTGTATCCTCCCATTCTCCCCTCCCTCCCATTTTCCCCTTATTCCCCTCCCCTATGACTGTTCCTCAGAGGGATTACCTCCCACTGTATATGCTCATAGGGTATCAAGTCTCTTCTCAGTGACCTGCTGTCCTTCCTCTGAGTGCCACTAGGTCTCCCCCACCAGGGGACATAGTCAAATGTGAGGTACCAGAGTACATGAGAAGGTCAAATCCCTCTCTCCACTCAAGTGTGGAGACTGTCCTGTCCATGGGCTAGATCAGGGTAGAGGTTTAAATTTTACTGCCTGTATTGTCCTTGGCTAGGGCCTTAGTTGAGCAGGACCCCTTGGCCCAAATCTGCCTATCATAATGTGCTACTTGTAGGTTTCTAGGAGCCACTGGATCCTTCTACATTGCTATTCACCCATTGTTCTCTCATCTAGAGTCCCAATAGGATATCCTCCCCTCTGTCCCAGTTTCCTGGTAAGGGAAGGCTTTCGTGGGACATGCCCATTGGGCTAGTATGCAGATATAAGAGAGTATATACCATTTGAGTCTTTCTGCTTCTGGGTTAACTCACTCATTATGATCATCTCTAGCTCAATCCATTTGTCAACAAATTTCGGGAATTCCTTATTTTTAATAGCTGAGTAGTATTCCATAGTGTATATGTGCCACAGTTTCTTTATCCATTCTTCTACTGAGGGACATTTAGGTTGTTTCCATGATCTGGCTATTATGAATAAGGCTGCTATGAACATGGTTGAGCAAATGTTCTTGTTGTGTGCTGGTGCATCTTCTGGGTATATTCCAAGGAGTGGAATAGCTGGGTCTTGAGGAAGCCCTATTCCCAGTTTTCTGAGATAGCACCAAATAGATTTCCAAAGTGGCTGTACTAGTTTGCATTCCCACCAGCAATGAAGGAGTGTTCCTCTCTCCCCACATCCTCTCCAGCATGTGGTGTCCCTTGAGGTTTTTATCTTAGCCATTCTGATGGGTGTAAGATGGAATCTCAGAGTTGTTTTGATTTGCATTTCCCTTATGACTAAGGAGGTTGAGCATTTCTTTAAGTGTTTCTCAGCCATTTGATATTCTTCTGCTGAGAATTCTCTGTTTAGTTCCAAGCCCCATTTCTCAATTGGGTTATTTGGTTTGGTGGTGTTTAATTTCTTGAGTTCTTTATATATTTTGGATATTAGACCTTTGTCAGATGTAGGGTTGGTGAAGATCTTTTCCCAATCTGTAGGCTGTCGCTTTGTTCTCTTGCCAGTGTCTCTAGCCTTACAGAAGCTTCTCAGCCTCATGAGGTCCCATTTATTAATTGTTGACATTAAGGCCTGGGCTGTTGGTGTTCTGTTCAGGAAGTTGTCTCCTGTGCCAATATGTTCCAGGCTCTTCCCCACTTTTTCTTCTAACTGACTTAGTGTCTCTGGTTTTATGTTGAGGTCTTTAATCCACATGGATTTGAGTTTTGTGCAAGGTGACAAATATGGGTCCAGTTGCATTTTTTTACACATAGACCTCCAGTTAGACCAGCACCATTTGTTGAAGATGCTATCCTTTTTCCATTGAATGGATTTGGCTTCTTTATCAAAAAACAAGTGACCATATGTGTGTGGATTCATATCTGGGTCTTCAATTTGATTCCACTGATCAACCAGCCTGTTGCTGTGCCAGTACCATGCTGTTTTAATTACAATTGCTTTATAGTACAATTTGAGATCAGTTATGGAGATTCCTCCGCAGCACCTTTTATTGTACAAGATCGTTTTTGGTATTCTGGGTTTTTTGTTTTTCCATAGGAAGTTCAGAATTGAACTTTCAATGTCTTTAAAAAATTGTGTAGGTATTTTGATAGGGATTGCATTGATTCTGTAGATTGCTTTTGGTAGGATGGCCATTTTTACTATGTTAATTCTCCCTATCCATGAGCAAGGAAGATCCTTCCATCTTCTCCTCATGTCATCTTCAATCTCCTTCTTCAGAGTTTTGAAATTTTGTTCAAACAAGTCCTTCACTTGCTTAGTTAGAGTAACTCCTAGATATTTTATATTGCTTGTGGCTAATGTGAAGGGTATGGCTTTCCTAATTTCTTCCTCTGCAAGCTTGTCATTTGTGTATAGGAAGGCAACAGACTTTTTTGAGTTAATTTTGTATCCAGCCAAATTGCTGAAAGTATTTATCAGCGGTAGGAGTTCTCTGGTGGAATTTTGAGGGTCACTTATGTACACTATCATATCATCTGCAAATAGAGATAGTTTGACTTCCTCCTTTCTCAATTCTGATCTTATCTAGGTGAATCCAAGGCAGTGCAGAAACCCCTTGGAGAAAATGCCTGGAGCAAGCACCTACTTACTTCATAGGTGAAGAATCATATACAGATAACAATTTGCTATATCCAAATTGGCCTTCTGGAGTATTATTTGCCTTGTATAGGCAGTCAAGACTAGGACACTGCTCATCATCTGCATCCCCTGCAGTATGGAAGGTTAAGATGGATCCAAAAAGCATTTGTGTCTTTGCAAGGTGTGGCAGGCACAGCACACCTCAGGGCCAGGCCTGGAGCAGAGCAAGCACTAAGTGTTGGCTGAGCTAAAAGAAGCTCCCCCATCCTCCTCTCAACCCTTGCATTACAAGACTTTTTCTCAAATACCAACCTCAAAACCTCAGGCTAACCTGGAGCCATCTACAGCCCTACAGAGGTCTTGTAGGACCTCTGCACTTACTCTCAGGATACCCACCCTCCTTCCCCCAGCCACCTAGGCCCATTGCCAGCAGTGGCACTCAACCCATCATATATCCACAGCTCACTTGGTTTTCACTGTAGTCTTTTCTTTCTACTATGCCCCCCTCCCAACTCATACTATAAAACCTGTTTGGTTCTATGTAGTGCCCAGCAAATATTTTGGCTCAGGGGAGGTTCTCAATGTGTTTGGTTTTTAAGAAGATGGACCCTGTCTGTCTCCCCTTGAAGATAGAATCAGTTCATGACTGGAAGAGCCCAGGGTCCTGTGACCTTAGAGGATTTTGCCCTTCTACAGGAGCCCACTGATATTTCTCCTTCTCCATCTTATTTCTTCCTGTACCTTGTCCTGAGAGATCAGGAGTTTTAGCTTCTTGTATGAACTTCTATAGCCTCTGATGTCTCCCAGATGCCCTAAGAAGTGTATAAAACAGCTATCTAGAAAGCAGGAAGGGAGATGAGAGAGGTCACAGAGCTGTGACTTGTGCCTTCTGCCTTCCTGGACATCTAACCCATCAAGAAGAACCCAGCAGCCTAGGAGTAGATTCCTCTACTTCCTGCCTGCTCATCCCCTGATACTTTATCCATTGCTCTACACATATCTTGTACCTGGAGCAAAGAAGGTAACCATTTCTCCTCTCTTAATTGTAAGCTGGGAATGGAAAGACCAGAGTCCTCTCCCCACATGCATGCCACTTCCAAGCTTCACTTTCCCTCTGTTTAGTCTTCTTTCTGAATCAAGTTTTGAAAAAAAGAATCAGTTTTAAAACACCAATTAAAAGTCTCTTCTCAGTGCATATTTGGTTACAGTAGTCTACATCAGATTCCCCTCCTTCCAGATGTGTAATTGTCCTGAAAGCAGGGTTGTCCAGAAATGAATATTAAACAATTCAACATAGAACCAAGAAACGCATGCACACACACACACATACACACACACACACACACACACACACACACACACATACACACGGCCCAGTGCACTTTTGTGACTGCTAAAACCATAACATCTGGAATGCCATTCTGGAAAACTTCCAGATGTTTTCCATGAGGAACACTTTGTAAAAATTGTTAGCCTTCTAGGCATTTGTGAATTCTGTAAGGAGAGTATACTCCCAGGCCCACATAGGAGCAAATAGAGGATTATAAAGTGCTAAATGCTTTTCACAACTGTATAAGCAATAATGCACTTTGGGTAAATATTCAGAGAAAATTATTTTTACAGACTGGGTGGATGGATAGGTTCCAATCTGCAATTAGATTTGAATTTTGGAGAAATCAGGGAAGGCAGGACAGCTCATCTTAAGGCTGCTTGCTAGGAGCCCAGCCCCTAACCTGGGAAATACCACATACCCTGGTCATTAATGTCCCTGTCTGTAATCTTTCCAATGTTGGAAGAGGCTGACATGGTTTCATGACTTGTTATGTTTATCTTCCTTCTTTAGGAGGGTTTTTTTTTTCATTGCAATTTATAAATCCAGCTTCAATTTATATGTAAGTTTTGAAATCATTAACATTATGGACAGGAAAGAGAAGGAAAGCAAGAAAGAAAAAGAGAATGAGAAAATAAAACTCTAATAATGCTGGAGAAATTTTTGGAAGAGCTGCTAGTTTTGAAAATGCATAATATATAAACAACTTAAAGGAATATGCAGGGTTTCTTTTGAAATTAGAAATTATGTGAAGCAAGGAGAGCATCATAAAGCTTATTGATTTCCCAAACCCACTGCATAGAAGTATTTTTAAACCATGATTCACATAAGGGATACATTTGACACATCAAGAGAAACTGGAAACCAGGCCCTACACAGCCACATCAGATACTGCTCTGAGTCTGGTTTGTTTACTATTACAAAGTGAAAAGAAATTTGCTTTCTCCTTCCCTTTGCTGTCTCCCTTGAGCACGGCGATCTTTATTGATTTTGTCCTTTAGAAAACAAATGGCCACCATCAATTCATCTCTGCCTTGCCATTCCGTGCATCATTCCTCAGCCATGCAGGGCCTTGCCCTGAGTGCAGCGAGCATCCTGTGTCGCTTCTGAAGTGATTTTGTTCTGAGGTAAGCTTAGGTTTAGGCTTTGTGTTTCCTTATGGAGAGATTCCTCAACTGCAGGATATTCCCAGATAAGAAGTAAAGTTGCGAAGCAATGGAAACCTCCTTGGTGGGTAGGGATACCCAAGCTCATCCTAAGCTCCAGAGGAAACAGGCATAAGAACGGAGTGAGGAAATTCTCGATCCTGCAATAATGTCTTGGTACCTTTCCCTTCTTTGTCTCTACTATCCTCACTCCTCATCACCAGTACCTGACAGGCCCTCAAAAGAGAAAGGCACATACTATATGTCCCATTCTGCCATGGAAACTGCCATCCCACCAACAACACAGATGGAGTAGCATCAAGCGGGTTGGCTTAGCACAGTCACTTTAACTCCTGGTTGCTAAGACCTGAAACAAAGCACAAAGTTAACGATACCCAGTCCTACACTAAGGCTGCTTCAATGACAAAGGGAAAGAAATGGGAAATAGGAAGATGCCCAAGGAACCAGACACTAAGACAAGGTCAACCCACCTAGTGTAAAGCAGTGTGTGCGGTTCCAGGGGGTCACATGGAAACCTCATGCTCATGTTTAATTTGCCCATCCTGAAGTATTTTTCCTAGGAATGCCAAATGCCATAATGCTCTCTGTCAGTGATTTGAAATTATTCTATGAGCTACATATCGGGTACACTATTGTTAATGAAATGCACACAAGATGATGAACAACTTCCTTTTCCTGCTGGAGCTCCAGCTGCAACCAGTGCCTGGATCCTTCGTGCTGTAAATCAGCCCTTTGTACTCCAGGAGGATTCAATGAGCTGCAGGTGTGGGCTTGGGGAAGGCCGCCTGGGATTAAGTAGCAGCATTTGATATGAGATCCCAAACAGCACTGGCAATCTACACGCCACATGCGGCCACGGGCTTTGGAGAAAGCAAAGAGAAAACGTTGATGAAATGTGGCACGGGACCATGGAATGCAATGTCAAACTTTCACATCTGCAGGAAAAGAAAGAGAGTTCCTAATTTTACAGTGATGATGTCATTGAGAATTCATGACAGTGGAAATGATGGGCCAAGGTTTGCAAACTCAACCACCTCAGAGGGTGCTAACCCAAGGCTGAGCTTTTTAAAAGAGTAGTGTGGGTAGACTTGGAATACCAATTTGCCTTCTTGGCCCGAGGCGTCACTGAGGGGTGTGTTTGTGTGTGTGTGTGTGTGTGTGTGTGTGTGTGTGTGTGTGTGTGTGTATGTATGAGAGAGACAGAGACAGAACAGAGCAGAGACAGAGATGGGGGGCAGGGGTTGGGGACAAGGAGAGGGGGAGAGGGAGAGTGAGAGTCCATGCAGCCATGCATGCATGCATGTGTGCACACAATTTGATAGCAAACTCAGGAGAGAGAGAAAGAAGTTGCATCTGAGAGATCATGCTTTGCACAGGCATGAAAAGCCAGTCTCTTGCATGCCAAATATGTCCTTAGAAACAAAATGTGTGTAATTCAGCATAAAACACTGCTAACTGTCCTTAACAACAATATATTTTTAAAAGATTGATTTCAGATGCTAGAAAAATTCACTAGCCAAGAAAACCATCCCACTTGTCCACTTTCTCCCACATGTGATCCACCAAAAAGGACTTTCTTTGAAGCAATTTTTTTTCTCTTATTTGGAACTGAAGAGACTAAAAACCAATCTAGTTTAGCGATTAGCATATGAATAAAATATATTGGAAAAAAACACATCTTTAATTTCTAAAGGTCTGTTTTTCATTAGCTTATCTTGATAGTTTAAGTTAATCATTATTTTCAACCATATATGATTTAGATATTATGTCATTAATTCATGTACAGTCCATCTGAGTAATGACTGTGGTTTTCTACTTTACAAATTCATCTACTTCACCAAGAAACCAGAAGAGTCAAATTCCAAGCAACATCTGGTTTCCATTGAATGTAATTGCCATTTGCAGAGTTATAATCATGTGTTATTGTAAGGACCACAGTGTCAATCACTCTCCTAATGGGGAAAATTCAATGCCTAAGTACCTGAGAGAACAAGAAGCTGACTTAAACAGGTGCATTCAGACACTGGGTTTTAAGTAGAATTCTAGCTTACCCATTTAAATAAATCATTTTAAGGAGAAACAATATTCCTTCCATCCCCTGTAGCAAGGGAAAGCATAAAACTCAGGGCTTCAGTCTCCCATGCTCACTTCCAGTGCTGTATCATGTTTAATCCTTTAAAAAAAAAAAAAGAATTGTACAAATAAGCCCGTTTCATACCGAGTCCTTATGTTCCATGCACTGGTGGGAACTCCCAAAGGCCAGTGTTATTTTTGAAGACTTCCCAGGGAAGGAGCCATCTTCTGATTCTTCCTGTCTTCCATGAGCTCAGTCATCCTTCCCGTAATGAAAACCTGGCTAGATGTCATGTAAAGAAGATATGAAACTGCTCCATACAGCCTGAGGCCATGAAAGACCCTTCTAGCCCATGGAGCCTTATGGGGATAATCACATAAGAGATTTCAAAGATCGTGGAGCCCGTGTTGGAGTTACAATACATAAGCAACTTATGACAAAAAGTGAACCACATTTCCTGACTTCAACTCCCATTGTGTTTATGAACCAAGCCTTGTTGAACTGGTAGACATTTGTCTGTTCATTCAGAAACATTTCCTAAAGCAAAAAATAACACACCAGGAATTTCAGTGGCCAACGAAAATGCAAAGATGAGTAAGATACAATCTGGAGGGCAAGAGAACACGTGGGCAAGGAATTGTAGGTTAGTGTGCGCGGCAGATACAAGCCTACCTTTCTTTAGCAGAAGAGATGGGCTATTTCACCCAGGCTGGGCAAGGATAAGTAGTGAGTCCAAGGGGGCTTCCTGGAGGAGGGGACAGCTTATCTGACTTCCAGGAGGATGCAAGTCCTGAGCTCTTTCTAAGTTACTTGTGAACACATAAAGGACCTCGCTTTTTATCTCTACTAAGAAAATGTTTATGAAAATAAGGATAACAGTGATAGAAATGCTGCAAACAGTCATTCCTAGCTCCTCTCAGTTTGTTCTTCCAATTATCAAAGGTTTATGTTTATACTCGTTGCACTTTGTCTCACCACATTTGAGAGACTGAGGAAGAAGGAGAGATCAATCAATTCCTCATAAGTGATTTTTATCGTCATTGGCATCCTTGTTGTCATGACAATGTCCATACTTAAGGAATATTCTGAAATTCGTGGGAAGTTTCCAATTTGGCTTTCCTCTCTTGTCACAGCAAAATAAGAAATTTTGAGATATCAGATTAGCTATTTCATAACTCAGATCTTTTTTTTATTAATTTATTCAGATTATATCTCAATTGTTACCCCTTCACTTGTATCCTCCCATTCCTCCCTCCCTCTCTCTTTCACCCTATTCCCCTCCTCTAAGTCTATGACAGAAGGGGACATCCTCCCCCATCATATGGTCTCTTCTTGGTAGCCTGCTTATCCTTTCTCTGAGTGCCACTCTGCCTCCACACCAAGGGAAAGTAGTCAAATATGGGGCACCAGAGTTCATGTCAGAGTCAGTCCCCACTCTCCACACAACTGTGGAGAATGTCCTGTCCATAACTCAGATCTTAAAAGGAGACCATGTGAAAGTCAGACCCCACTCTCCACTCACTCTGGTGTCCCATATTTGACCACATCCCCTGGATGGGGAGGCCTGGTGGCACTCAGAGGAAGGATAGCAGGCTACCAAGAAGAGACTTCATACCCTATGAGTATATACAGGGGAAGGAGGTCCCCCTCAGTCACAGTCATAGGGGAGGAAAGTAAGGGGAAAATGGGAAGGAGGGAGGAATGGGAGGATACAAGGTATGGGATAACCATTGAGATGTAATATGAATAAATTAATAAAATATATTTTTTAAAACAGGAGACCATGAAGGGCAAACTTAGAATTGAGTGTGTGGAATAGAAGGACTCTGGTCCTAAGACTGCAGCCTCTCACCTAAGTGATAAGAGAGGGAGAACATGGTTGAAACATCAGAGCTGAAAGAATGAACACATCTGCAACTCTCACACTGAAATACATATGGAGTGATGGAGTTTTTAGTTCTTTGAAGAACTCCATTAGTGGTTTCCTCAGTGAATTAATTGATGTTGCTACCAACAATGAATAAAGGTTTCTTTTGCCCTGCAGACTTACCATAGTTTGTTTCCACAATGACAGTCGTTCTGACTTGAGTGATTTGGATTTGCAGTTGTGGAATCAACACAGGCATCCATCAACAGGTGACTGTCTAAAGAAAGTATGGTGTGCATGCATCCACAATGGAGTAGATTACACCATAAAGTAGAACAAAAATCATGTCGTTTACTGGAAAATAGATGGATTTGGAGACCATCATGTTAATTGAAGTAAGCCAGACTCAGAAACACAAATACCACATTTCCTCTCACATCCGAGTCTATTTTTAAAAACATTAAATGGAGAAATGGATGAGTTATGGGAAAAGGAAGCGTAATGGAAGGTGAACAGAATCAAAGCACATTGCAGACATGGATGGGAGTGTTATGTTGAAAAGATGTTATTTCATATAATTTATATGCAGAAATGCATAAGAAGACGACTTTGGTCCAGGTTTAAACCAAGAGCTTCTATTCAGCACAGCTCCAACAGTGTACCACTAGTCTATAATCAGGCTGGCAGCAAATTTACTCTCCCAGCTTCCTGTCTTTTCAAACAACTCATGGAGGGTTCCCATATTCCCTAAGCCTTCCAGACTTCCTGCTAGAGAGAGAACCCAGAAACACTTAAATCCAGTCGGCTACAGAGGTATTGATGAGCACAGAGTGGTGAAAAAGCACAGTGAGGATTTGTAGATGGCCCTGCCAAAAAGTCTAAGCTCTCCAATGGGAAGGCGGCATTCTAATGTCTGTAAGTGTAGAGTGTCCATGCTGGGCCCAGGGTCCTACCTCCTAGCCCTAGCTGATGAGTTCTATTTTAGTCTCAGAGAGCCCCTGGCTTTATGACATGGGAATTTCAGACCATCCTCCACCCCAGATACACACTTGCTGGAACTCAAGAGAGCTGTCTGATACAAAGGTGTTCACATTATAAGGCCCTGAACGAATACACAGAGGTTATTATGGACCCTGACAGATTGAGAGGCACTTCCCTCCCAACTGGGGCTTCCAGAGATTGCTTTAGGATAATACCATCCATCAGATTGAGGGCCTGCTGCCGATCATGAGGCCCAGGGAAAAAGGAATCTCATTTCCAGGTTCCCTGAAGTCCTGAGGAAGACTACTCAGTAAACTCCTGATGTTGTTGTTGCTGCTGCTGCTGTCTGGGCTTTTTAAAGAGACACAAGGACTGAAGACTAAAGGGAACTTGAGGCTCTTTCCAAGCAAATTCATAGTTTCCAGAATGGCCATATGTTTACTGGAACCTGTGCAGTCGTGCCCTAGGATATGCACAGAGCATGTGGCAGATATAGGGAATTCTTCTGAAAGATGTTCTAAGGTCTTTCACTGGGCTATGAGATAAGTTTCCCTGCCAGGGAGACTTTAAACCCCTTAGCACTAGGGGATGGCCACCACTTTTTAAAACTAGCTCAAGGAATTAGTCTATAACCACTGGAAGACTCTATGTCCTGCCTCCCAACCACACACATTTATACCACAGCAGGTTTTGACAGTGGATAAGGAGATAACAACGTGGATGACAGAAGGCCCCTTGAATACACTTTGTCCCAGGAAATTCCTCTTTTCACTTGGTTTTTAAGTGGGCCAATGGGATGGTGATACTGGCTACACCTGCAAAGAAGAATTTCCTCCAGGATTAGTTGTCAGGGTACCAAGGATCAGCTCCAGTTATTCAAAGATCAGCATGGGGGAGGGGTGGGTATAAGGAGACTTCATGACTTTCTTGGCCTAAGTCTATACATCTATACATATAGTTGTGATATTTATGGCTGTGTTATTCCCTGTGGTTGTATAATGATGAAATAAATTATTAGGAAAAATAGCACAATGAATCAACTGATATGCACCTACATCTTTATAAGTAACAATCAGCTATCTTGGACCAGATTGTATAAGAGCTGACACTTACTGCACACTTGCCATGCGCCTACACTATTCAGGGCTCCTCATAGGCTTCAGCTCATTTGCTTCTCAGCCAGCCAGTGTCAACACCAGTGTGTTCTTACATTATCCAGGCTCAGAATGATACAGTGAGGATCTGAACCCAGAAAATCCTAAGCCCTTACGATGCCTTGTTCTCCTAGATATAGGACTAGAAACATGAGCATGCATTTTAAACGTTTTATTTTTGAAATAGTTGAGTCACTCAGATTTATTGAAAAGTTGCAAAACTAATATTAAGAATTTCTATGTATTTTTCACCTAGACAAGCCCCCCAAACTTAACACTTTAGTACATCTGGCTCATCATTCTTTGCCAAGTCCTTTCCAAAATCTTTGAGAGTAACTTGCAAACACGAAAAACTGCTGAGTCTAAGCACATTTCACATATCCTAAAACATGGCTATTCTCCTGTATAGTACTGTATAGTCACTGAAATCATGAATTAACCTTGGTGCAACACCCTGGTCCTACCCTCAGCTTCTATTCCCATATCACTATCATCTCATTAGATCCTCTGTAGCAAATGTCTTTTGGTTTTGTTCATTTTCTTCTGGTTGCCATTCAGGATCCAATAGCATGTGAACATGACATTTTTCAGAGACCTGATTAGATTCAGGTTGTACAGTCTGGGCCAGCACTCTACAAAAGTGATGCTGAGCCCTTTTCTGTGCACCCTATCAGAAAGGACATGATGTCTTTTTGCTGTTTTATAAGCCATGTAAAAACACATATTTAACACTATGTGACCATTTATAATACAACATGCATCTCCAGCTTCTCACAAAGCACTCCCCTCCATGAGGGCAGAATGGGACTCAAATGTCCACACCCACAATGCCTGCCATGGTACTCCAACCAGGATCTGCGCTTCATAAACCCTTGTTATGTTTCTCTGCTTTGACCCCATCTCATCTCATCTCTCCTGGTGAATCTTTCATGGACACTCCCACAGTGATGGAGGCAAACTAAAGGCAAAGCCTGCTTATTCCCCCCTTCACTCATTCTTCAATGCAGCAGCACCTTCCACAGAAGGACCAAGAGCAGCCCTGGGGGAGGTAGGAAAGGAAAGCAATGCGCGCATCTTGTCCTCCAGGAAGTGGCAGTGCCTAAGTCATCAATGGGCATGTCATGAGTGGCCATCCTTCCTCCCTTCCTCGGAATCTTTATTTACCCTAGGGACCTTCTACCCACCTATCCATCTCTGCCCTCCAATCTATTTTCTCACAATCTGAATCATGTAATCTGTGTCAAGTACCAGGGGCTTCTGGTAGGTTAATGTGCTTCTTTCCTGATGGAATGTTGGCTTGTTATTAGCAGTTTCCAAAAAGCACAGTCATAACTTAAGAAATGGATCTCATTGTGGGAAGCCCAGGATAGGTACAGGGCTCAGGACAGCAGCGCAATTCAGAAACCTTACACACACACACACACACACACACACACACACACACATACACATGCACACATGCACACACACACACACAGAGGCACACATACACACACACAGGCACACACACAGGCACATACACACAGGCACACAGGCACATACACACAAACACACAAACAAACATGCACAAACACATATGTCCAATCACAGCCAATGATTGAAGGAAACACACAAACAAACATGCACAAACACATATATACATAAGCACATACACACACACATACACAAACCACACACCAAAGTAGATAGCCCATGTTCTCATCTCTGTGATCAAAAATTCTATTTTTTAAAAAAACAAGTGCACAATCTACCCAGTAGTTTACAAATATCCCAGGAAAGACTTCATGCCTGCACACTTCATGGTTCAGCAATTTACTAAAAAGAAAATGCAATTAACACCACTATTTTGTCACACACACAAAAAAAATCATTGGTTTGTCCCTTTGACCTAAATGAAAAAAAATCATAATCAAATCATCTTTTTCTTTATTGGAACTCCAGCTCTAAGAGGTACTAAGCTCTTGGTGACTCAGAGAGAAGCCAAGGAAGTTGCAGCATGGCCCCACCCTCCTTCGTGTTATGATCCTCCCATCCTGTGCTTCCCTCCATCCTCCGCACCATGACCAGCAAGTGTAATGGGCTTTTGGTAACCTTGTCAACATGTCCTCACAGGCTTCTGTGTCCTAAATGCCTTTGACATGTGCACATTACTGTCCAATCACAGCCAATGATTGAAGGAAACACCAACACAAACTACCACCTTCAAAGGGCTTATTCAAAGGCAGCAGGGACCAGGGCAGGTGCTGGGTCCTGGTACCATGGCAGTGAAGGCAGAAGAGGGGAGCAGGGGTTGAGAATCTCCATGGCTGAATGACAGTGGCAGCTTCAATGCTTATAAGCTGGGGGACCGTGGGTAAATTATGTAAGTGGGCTGGAAAATTTTTACCTATAGCATCTGTATGTCAGTAGAACCTATTTCATAATGCTTTTGTGAGGATCAAATGAAATACCTCTATATAATTTGAATAACTACTGCCAGACAATAAATCTTTAAGAATTAATACAATTATTTAAATGAATCTGTGCTCTAAAACCCAAGGGCTAAAAATCACTCTCAGCTCCACTGTCTGTACAAAGGAGTGTCACATGGGATCCTGTATAAAACCTACCCTGACACATGGGTTTTTCTAGACATTATAGAACAGAAGAAAACATGAAACTTCAGTATCAAAGATGGAAGGTGCAGACAACACTCACTGCTCAAAGGACTCTTATTTGAGAATCCCCTTTGTTGGCTCTGGTTTCTAAACAATTAAACTTTAAGGCTGGGCTTGGTGGTGCACGCCTTTAATCCCAGCACTCAGGAAGCAGAGGCAGGCAGGATCAATATGAGTTTGAGGCCAGCCTGGTTTACAAAGTGAGTCTAGGACAGCCAAGGCTACACAGAGAAACTCTGTCTCAAAAAAAGAAAAAAATTAAACTTTATTATGAATGTATTAAACAAAGGTATCTTCCTTAAAACCCGACTATCCTAAACAGGAAGGAAAAGAGATAAAGGAGAATAAAAATGAAACCTTCTGGGTATCAGTTCTGTGGAGCGAATCCCTTGGCGTAATTCTCTGGGAATCTTGCAGATCCTCTACCTGACAGAAGAAAGCAGCACTGCTCTGCTCTGCTCCTGACCTAACTTTCTGGCTCGGCTCCTCTCCAACCACCCCAGCCCCAACCCCTAAACTAGAACCACTGGTCTCTCCTCCAGTTCAGTCCTCCCATCAATGGTCATTTTGCAATTCAAGGGCCCTGCTGGAGACCCAAAGAACTTCTCTCTGTCTATCACAAATGTTTATCTCAGTGGGGTATCAGTGGGGTCAATGGGGTCAAGCCACCCAAGACTGCTTTCACACTGGGCCCAGTCTAAGGCAAGGTCACATTCCCTCCACACCCCTTTGTACCAGGCATGGTGGCACATGCCTACAATCCCAGCACCAGTGAAGTGGAGACAGGAAGAACAGAAGTTCAAGGTAAACTTCAAGGACATGAGACTGTGTCTCAGCTATTTCACATTCACCCCCAAAAATCCTCTTTGCAAGATACCACAGCCACCCACAAAAATACATACCCTGGATTCTGTCAATAAACTTTAATCTTGACTATTGACTTGATGGAAATTAAGAGCCACCTTGGTTAATAACAAAATCTACAGAATACCAGCACTAATTGACATGCCAGTGTGGATGGGGGAAAGCTAACCACACTCTGAGAGCTACAGGTAGTTAATGGCTGCTAAGAGAATGGGAATCCATTTTCTCCAAGACAATCCTCCTGGTAGTTTATTTAATCCCAAATGGTCAGTCCTAAACACAAATACATTTGTGCTACACTAAAGGGACTCAGGAGAAAGCTATGGACTCAGCAAGACATAGATATAAATGCTGATACAGACACACATATAAATATGTAGACACACACATACATACACACACACACACACACACACACACACACACACACACACACACCGTTGGTCTGTCCCTTTGACCTAAATAGAAAATAGAGGGTCAAATTACCTGTTTGTTTATTAAAAAGCCTTGTTCCTGCCAAGCCCAAGTTGAGCCAGAGAAAAGTAAAAAACAACTGAATCTCCATCTTCCTGGATTTCATCATCCTTACCTCACCCTCCCTCTGCCCTGTCACCAGTAGGTGCACTGAGCACTTGACAGATTTGTCCCTTCTTAAACCTTTGCTGACCAAAACATCTTTCACCCAAGAACTCTTATATCGTGCTAGATGCACATCAAGTGTATATTAATAACAACAAATCATGAATTTATTTTACTCAAAGAATTAATGCAAGTATTATGTTAGAAATTGTTTTTAATAATTCTGTAGTACATATAATTTTACCATTTATTAAAGAAAAAAGTGATCTGCATATGAATGACATCCATGAGCTTTTTAGTTTTACTTAAAACGTTGACTCTTGGCTGAATATTTGCTACTACAGGAGAGAACATCATTGATGGTTTTCCAGAGTTTACTGATATTTTGATCTTATAATCGTCAATGCTGACATTGCCACTTTGCATAAAGCATGCAGTGCAAAATTGCATTAGTATGTTTGGTGTATTTCATAAAGGGGTAGATATTTGGTCCTCATCCCAAGGCAAAAAGTTCGTTTAATGATATTTAATGAAACTCAAGTCAATAACTTAAGCCCAAAGGTGTACAAACTTGGCACATGCTGAAGAATGACAATAAAAAAATATTAAGTCTTTGTTTTCTGTTATTAAACCATGATGCTACTGGAAGAGAAGAAAAAAATGAATATATCATTAAAATAAAAACTCTGAATTTCATAGCAAACAATAGTCCTAAACCTAAACTAGGAACTCCTCAGATTCATTACACATTTGATTTTGAGTTACTCTTTGGCTGCTTTAAATCCAGAAAACCTTTATACTGTTAAAGTTTTGGAGCTCCTACACTCAATTCAAATCCCTCCTTAAGCCAGGATTGACTCTCTCTTGTCTAAATCAAATACACTTGGTCTCTTTTCAGAGAAAGTCATGTCCTAGCCTGGGCTCATACATAGCCAACAACAGGAAGTTGGGCAAGACAGGCAATCACTGATCTAGCAATCTAGACATACACTAGTCTAAAAGATGCTCACATTTGCTTTCAGTTTGTAAACTAGAATTTACCCCATCTCCATGTAGAAATCTTTTTTTTTTTTTTTTTTTTGAGCAAAACCATATGATTTATCTTTAGCATTCACCATTGTTAAGCAATCCTGGAATATTGTCTATTTCTCTTCTCTTTTTTTTTTTTCCATTTGTGACCCATTCTTTTTATTATTATTATTAATTTATTCTTGTTACATCTCAATGGTTATCCCATCCCTTGTATCCTCCCATTCTTCCCTCCCTCCCATTTTCCCCTTATCTTGATTCCAATATGGAGTGAAACTGGAAATCATGTCGTGAGTCACCATGTATAGCATCCATTCTAGCTGCCGAATGAAGTAATCGTTTTCATCTGAAGCCTGAGCACTTCACTGTCCTTTTATATCCCCTCTCTCATATAATCTTCATTGGCAATCAATAAAGAATATACTTAGCTGATCAATAATATACCCAGAGGCACACTGTAAATGTAGATGCAGACCTGAAATACATGTGTCCTGCCTCTGCCTAGAACTCCACATCTACTATGTTAGAGAACATCTTGATAATCCCCACAGCAGTATCTGCCACCCATCAGGAGGACTATCTGTCTAAGCATCATAATTTTAAGACCCGCAGCCCATTTACAATTGAGGTTCTGAAATGATTTTCCATCTTTAGAGAGAACTGTGTACATGCTGATTTAAAGGCATCTTTCCACAGAGTAGAATTGACAATGGCAAAGGTAGTTGAGTGAGCACAAGGTGACTGACTGAACATCTGTGTGGTAAGGAGACATGATGGCAAGAAGATGCAAGCCTGGACAATGGATACCCAGCAACGCATTTTGAATGCCACCCAAAATGTTCCGCCTCACTCTAATCTGTCTTCTGGAGGAGATGGTGGTCCATCAAGTAGCCACAGCTTGTATGCTTCAGCGTCACAAAGTTGCTATAGAGGCCCTAATTTTCTAAACTTTGTCTTAAACAATATATCTATGTCTAGTATCTGGGACAAAACTTGGCCTAAGGGCCCAGGCCCAAACATGTATAACATTGATTGAAACATTTTGTGGATCAAACAAATTAACTTCCTGAATGAAAAATACAACTTTACCCATTCCAGGAGAGGAAATCCCAAGTGCAAAATTTATCTCTAATAGTCTACTAGGAAAACCCCTGAACTCAATACCCCTTTGCCTATTGAATAACACTAATCCTGGGCAATCACTCTTCGAGAACTTTGCTTGTGTCTACTTTGACTGGAGCTTGTTAAAACAAACCCATTTTTCTTCTGTGAAAGATGTAATCAGTAGTAAGGAAACTAGAACATTCGTGATCCTGCTAATCAATCTCTGTTGCGAAATGAAAACAGTCCCCAATTGGTAATCAGTTTCCAATGATGAAGTAATTAAATATTTCACCCTGAAGTCCCTCTGCTTTGTGTCTGGGGCTTCGTAAAAGTTCCATTTTCCAAACCCCTGCGTGCAATCTTATTTTATTTATGGCCCAGTCTTTACAAGCATTCTGGAACCCCGTCTAAACAGCACAAAGGCAACACAGGAAATTTGACAATTAAGTGTTGAACTTGATTATTGCCATCAGCCGGGCCAGGTAAAGCAAAGACACCTGATCCATACTCGGCCCTGACTTCTCAAGAAAGCACAATTGAATAGTTCAGCATAGATTTAGGAGTCTGAGACATAAAAGGAGAGGCCATTTTTTTTCTTCTTTAACCTTGATGAGGTGCTTTGGGGAAATGAAGGATGAGTTTGTGTCTTCCAAACAGATGTCTGCCTCAGTGTGACCCCATAACAACAGACCCTCTCCTAGAGATCTTCCTATTACCGACGTAGATTGTTCATATCCAAAAGAGGAATGAAAAATGCCAATGCTATAATTGTTTTTTTAAAAATGCATGCTTAGTTGCCTAAGCAAGATGGAGTAAGACATGTTACCAAAACCTATTTCTTAACATTTATTCACATAACTGGCTGTTGTAAATATACATGCCAGAAGTTCAGGCCAAAAGTTTTTGTTAAGAAATCTTTAATCTTTCCTTTCATATGCATGGTCAATCATCAACTGGTTATTAAAAGAGGCATAAAAGGATCCAGAGTGAGCAATTTCCCAGCCTTGATGGCCAGAGAGACACTGATTATATGACATTCCTGGTATTATCTCAAAGTCACCCCACACCCACCCACTTCCCTCTGGAAGACTGCCATTGGCAGCAAGCAACCACGCTCATGTTTGAAGTCCCCGTCATGCTTCAAGCTCTTCAGGTTTATGAATTGTAAAAGGCAGCCACAGTTTCCTGCCCCCAAATACATCCCAGCCCAGCAGGGAATCAGGACAGGAGGGAGGGTCACTCCCCATCTTTGTGCTTTCTCAGGAGGTTCAGGGTGCGCATGTATATGCTTTATCTCAGGGGAAATCCTGGCTAACCAGGTTAGGAGAAAAGGTGAACAGAGAGGAAACAAGCAAGCACATCCTGTGAAGAATTGGATGGTCCTTCGGGTGGCAGGATGTCCGGGAAGGACCACAAGCTAGGGATTGCAAGGTCTGGAAGTTCATCTTGATCCAGCACTATGACAACTCTGAGAGCTTCTTGAGGGACTGGTACATCCTTCCCACAGAGTCATTGATGTGCTGTTCCTTCAGGTCCTTCCCACATGGCTGTCCTGTATACTCAGGAAGATTTAACAACTCCTGGCTCTTGACAGGAGTTTTTGACGGTGTTCCCCACTTAAGTTCCAAGTAAGCCCATCTCAGATTTAGTTTAGAATGTGGTTCTCAGCCTTCCTAATGCTGTGACCCCTGAATACAGTCCCTCGTGTTATAGTGACCCCCAACCATACAATGATTTCATTGCTACTTCATAACTGGAATTTTCTACTGTTATGAATTGTAATATAAATATCTGTGTTTTGCCACGGTCTTAGGCTACTCCTGTGAAAGGGCCATTCGATGCCCCCAAAGGGGTAATGACCCTCAGATTGAGACACCCTGGTTTAAAGGAATATCTTAGTAACAGGGTGTCCTAACGTAGTCAGCGTTAGGCTTCTCTGCAGAGTCAGAGCAAATCAGACAAGAAGTGGATTTACTATAAGGAGAGGACCCATGAAGTCATCAAAGCTGAAACTCTTCAGGGTCCTAGAGCCCCGGGATAGCCAATGTTATGATTCTCTGTGAAGCTGAAAACCTGTACACTGGAGAAGCCAATGGTACAAACCCTGACCCAGTCACAGGAAGAAGTGACCTGAGAGGGCTCAGCTCAAATAAGGAGGGGGAGAGGGGGACAGTTCCTTTTTGTTCTGTTCAGGCCCTGAACACATTGAATAATGTCAACGTACATTAGCGAGTAGTGATCTGCTTTGCTGAGCCCTCCCATTCATCATTCATCTCATCTGTTCAACCAGACACATGGGTATTTCCTGATCCAGCCAATTTAGTACACGAAATCAGCTACCACAGGTTCCTTGATACCTCAGACTCACCTCTCTTTTCTTTTTTTTTTTTTTCAGGATTTTAAAACTTAACCTTATACATGAGTTTGATGTATTTTCGTCATTTCTCTCTGCCCCCCATGTTACTCCTCCCACATGTCCTTGAGCTAGCCTTAGTATGAATGAGAGAAGTGGCAAACCAGTCCTTCATGAGCAGTGAAACCTAATACAAATATGGGACATGGTTGTTTTTCCATGCTATCAGGTATAATTGGCAAGATACATATTGTAGAGTCTACTAACTGCCTGTCCACGGAGAAGAGCCTACCACTGGTAAGAGGAGAATGACTATATCTGAAGCCTGAGTTAGGGTGATCTTATGTGTTGTTTTCAGTCATGCAGGGTTCCCAGATGATGGTGAAAAAACAAGATCCTGATATTTTCATTTACGATGCTATGAATTTAACTTTTAGTGATGAGCACAGTCCCTCTACATTAAAGGAGAAAGCAAAAAGAAAAAAATGACTCTCACTGTATGAGCCCCTTTGATAGGAAGGCTCAGAAAACAAGCTTTAACCTAAACTTTCTACCAATAAAGGAAAGTGAAGATGTCCAGGATCTAAATGTTTTTTTTTTCTGAGTTTGGGCATGCCAGTGGATGCCTGTAATCCCACTACTTGGAAGATGGAGGTGGGGAGAATAGGGAATTCAAGGTCATCCTCAGCTACATAATGAATTTGATACTAGCCTGGGCTACAACATGAAAGCCTATGTCAAAAAGCCAAAAAGAAAAAGACAAAGGGTTTTCCAAACTATTCATAATAAGAACATGATTTTTAAATCGATGACATAATTTTCAAATCCTCCGAGTACTTTAAGGTTTTAGATTACACGACATTTCTTTTTAAGTTTTGCTTTGCTTTACAGAAAAAAAAAAAAGCAACAGGCACATCTCCTAGAAGATTTGTGAGACTTTTCTCAAGGAAAGTGGCACACACCCACAACGTAGGAAGAAGAGGCATTGCCCACTAAGTAGGAAAGCTCTGAACCTCACAGGAGAAAAGCTCACCCACAGCAGAAGCATCATTTGTCTTGGTGGCAGAAATAGCAGCTGCCATTCATGAAACGACTCCTCACTTGTCGCCAGCACCATTCATAAATATTCCCATTCAACCCTCATGACTCTGTTAGGCAGCTTTGTAAACAAGGCATCATGATCCTTAGAGTAAAGCAAGCTAACCAAAGCTACTAAGTCCCAGCATCTGGATTTGAACTCACACCAGTCACACTCCACTTATCTGTACTCACACACAAAAACCCACTAACGCCTGACTCCAAACCATGTAGCTGAGTTATCAGCAGGCTTTCCAACTACGCCTCTGTATTTTGTAAGAGTAATCATTACATATATGTAGGGCACTTGGGTTGTTTTAACAATAATTTTTATTCATTTTTGAGATTGTATTTTAATTATACTTCTCTTTTCACTTTTCTCCCTCCAAACCCTGTCAAACACACCTCCCCACTCCCCTTTAAATTTATTGCCTCTATTTTTTCACCAATTGTCAGTGCAGGCATCTATGTCTTTGTGTGTGTGTGTGTGTGTGTGTGTGTGTGTGTGTG
>OU015742.1:114508103-114551101 GCA_907169655.1 Acomys percivali | reverse complement strand
TGTGTGTGCCTGTATGAAAGCCAGAAGTTGAGGTAAGGCCCTCCTTGATCACTCTCCCCCTTATTTGTTGAGGCAGGGACGTTATTAAACCCAGAGCCCCCAATTCATCTGGTTTAGCTAGTCAACTTGCTCAGGGAACTTCCTTTCTCCTCTAGCTCAGTTCTGGAATTAGAGATAAAAAGTTACATTTACGGAAGTGCTGGGGATACAGACTAGGGTCCTCCCACTGGCACAGCAAGCACTTTACCCACTGAGCCATATCTCCAGTCCCAACCTTCTGTATCATTCAAAGTATTCGTTTTCTTACCACCAGTGGTTACTCCATTATATCAGCAATATAATGAAGAACATCTCACATTAGATCTGTCTATCTGCCAAATGCTTCTCTTCCTTAGATTACATGTCTTCTTTTTCTGGAAAATATTCTAAACATGGCAATGATGCTAGCAAAACATCGTGCCAGGAATCACTCCAGAAGAATCTCTCTAATAAAGAAAAATGTTTAAACATGTATATGTGCCTATACACTTGAAATAAGATCAAAGTTATTTTAATTTTAATTCATAGGTAAAATCAAATCAAAGTTCTTTCATTAATTTGATCACAGCAATATCTTAATTCAGTTTAAGAATTTAGCCAAAAGGTCAGTTAACATCCAGGAACGAGATATGTGGCACAAAAGCAGAATGGGACATTTTACTAGCCAAAAAAATTATATCAGTGCTATGTTTGTAGGCAAAAGAAATAGGAAGGATTCTGAATTTGAATGATTCTATTGGTAAGCAGCAAGCCAAATGTCACAGACAGTAATCCAAGAGATTAGTAATTTTTAAAATGTCTTAACTTGAATCTATAGCCAGTAAATGGCACTCAATAAACAACACAAGTTAGTATCGCTAAGGAAGGAATGTTTATTTGTCCTGCAAGAAGTACCAAAACAGACTATTTGAAGGGAAATAAAACATTTAAGTTATTTTAATGCTTTGTACATGTCCAAGGATGATATTAATCAAGCATGATGTTGATCTGGGAGGTGGAATTATAAAACAATGGAACAAAGCTCACAATAGCAGGATTCGGATACCATCTCTTTTTCATGAAGGGCTCCTTCACAAATGTCAGAATTCTACATTGAATCATGTCATCAGGCCTAATAAAGCCCATGTACCCCAGCTGATATGAAGAGGGATCATAAATGGGTACACACATGTCCAAAGGATATATTCAGTTGATGTCTCTCTCAGTGTTTATTACACTGAGCAGGATCTAAAGCCTGCAGGAGTGGCACTGTGGTCTGAGTTTAAAATGCTTATGAGGCCAAAACTTGAATGTGCAGCTAAACAGCACTGTCTTCAGAAAGCAAAGCTTGTGGGAGCGAATCGACCACAGGTTAGCTGTGTGATCTTGAATGAATCTTTCAACTCTGTTTTATTTTCCTCATCTGTAAAAGGCGAGATAGACTTATCCCACCTCACATCATTTTGGGCATTTGTTTAATGAGCTGTTTGCTTTATGTAAGTTTTTGTACGTTTTCAAAACTGCTGCTGCTGCCTCTTTCTCCTGGGCCAACTCTCTAACTTTCACTTATTGGATCAGGAACTAACAAAAGGCAAAGATCCCAAAGGCCTCCTTGCAAGAACTAGTTTTCTAATAGCCATTTCCTGAGGCCACAGAGCTTGATTCTTTGTGACAAAGCAGTCCTGGGAGGACTCAGGACTCCAGCCAGCCAGGCCTTAAGGCTAGAAACACCGAGGAACATAACAGCCTCCTGGCTCTTTATGACTACTGGTTCCATGAGATTTAGGAGTTTAGGAAAGGGGTAAAGTTGGATTCAGGAGTGTACCCCCAAAATACTACACAGGATTATGACAGCAGAGAAGAAAACAATGCCACACAGCATTGGGCCTAGACAGAAGGGTTCCCTTTATTCTCCACACAATGAATTTCTAAAATGATAGACAGATTAATATTATTAACTTTGGCAAATCTACAGCCCTCTGAGCCCTTGAGGGTAGAGAAGGGACTTGTTGATTTGGAGAATCTCCAAAAATAATTTCATGCAAGAAATAATTCTCTTGGATGGTCCCTACAGAGGAAGTAAGCTAAATTAGACACTATAACCTGGAGGGACAATGGAGTGCTATGGATGCTCTCATTGGTCAAAAGGTCACCACACCATGTCCCCAGATGTGTTCTTGCTCCAGAAGCCAGAGAGAGGGATAGTGAAATTTCTAAATTTTGACTGGGGAGAGACTATGGCTTGAGTAAGTGGATCAAACGGTAGCTGCAATAGACAAGAGCAATCTGAGTGTGAGGCAGAGATTCAGCTTCCTCCAGGAACTGCAAGGAATTTCATCTCCTGCATGTCTTTAAAGGGAGAAGTTGCTAAGGAAGTGAGAGTCTTGGGATCCATGGCATGAAATCTCACCAATATTCTGCAAACCACACATGGAGAGCAGAGGTCAAAAGCAGGCCCACTGGCTGAGGAAACACAGGTCCTCAGCACAGCTAACCAAAGTTGGAATAGCTCTCTCCATCCTACCCAGAAGCAGCTGTTCATCTTGGACAACCTCAGAAGAAATCTCCTGGTCAGGAAATTTTATAAGTATGAGGTGGAAAACATCCAGGCGATGACCTTATTTATCCTCTCAACAATTGGACTGTCTACTCAGCCCTCCTTCCAGCGTTTGATCTACCTTCTGGCTCAGGGTCTCCAAGGAAGGGTTGAATCCTCCTGGAGGCTTACGCTGTCAGGAAGTACTTCGTGATTTCCAGCCTATTCTCTTCTCTGACTTTGAAAACTGCAGATCCGATTTGGTGGAGCCAGCTATCTGGAGGGAAAGACAGTCAAGGACAAACAAACAGCTGTGCAACAGCTACCAACAATACTGAGTACGCTTGGGCAGTCGTAAGATTGCATGCCAAAGAGATGGAGGGTCATCCTGGAGATTGAAAGTCTTTTGTTTTAACTGAGACAACAAAAGCTTTAAAAGTATCAAGAATAATGTCACCCAGGGAGAAATTGCCTTTGTCCTTCCCTTTCCAAAATCTAGTCCTTGATAGAGGTGTTCCCTGCGAATGCACATGAAAGGATCACAGTTTATAATGGCATAGCTTAAGCACCAAGTGCACAGTAGGTCTTCAGTAAGTGTTTGTCTGGTTAAGTAGAAGTGAATCTTGAGCACACCAGCTTCTTTTATAGTAACTCATGTTGTAGATGGCAAGCAGTCAAAATGAATTGCTGAGGCTTTTAAAAGAAACCTTTGTGAACTTTTCATTTTAACACACACACACCCACTGCCCACTGAAAGGTATCATTGTTTATAATTTGAAATGAGACATCTACATGCCACTGCCTAGTGGGGATTTGGATGGTACACAGACCAAAATAAACCCACTCATCATCTCTAAGGCAGGATGGTACATAACCTAGTGTAAGTTACTAGCCTGGGGCTTAGGTTCCTTACATATAAAACAGAAACTGTTGTTCTTCATTTACAGTTGTGATCTTACACACTTAGCATTTGCTGTTTAACTCTAGGATTTCCATGTTTACCTACCTCAAACCCTACCTGTCTTTTTGGGTTCTCTACTCTGGGAAGCAACATAGTTCAACAGGTATCACCTAAAATACCCAACACCTGCCTCATCTCTTCTTGCTTATGCTGTTACTAGCCCCCAATCTATGATCAAGCCGACTCTGATTTTCAAGTGAACCTTAGTAACATCTCTGGCAATGGTTCTTTGCTGCCTCTGTCAGTCTTACTCTCAAGTGTCTCTTACTGAACTACATAACAATGCTCTCTAAGCTCTCGGTCCATCTTAATTACAATGCATCTTCCATAATACTTCTAGAATAATATAGTTGAACAAAATATTTGACCAAATCATTTTAGTTGAACAAAATATTTGACCAAATCATTTTCATTTGATTCTCTAAACAGTTTCCACCCACCATAGCTTTTATTTTTTCCTAAAAAAAAAAAACTCAGTTAAAATTAATCAAACTTCTATAGATAGATGAATGAAAAAACAAAGTATAATATATACAAATATATGTTAGTCTTAAAATACTAGGAAGTCTTACCTTTTATGAATATACTGATAAAGTCATAAATATTTTATTGGGCAAATAAGTAAGAGATAGAAAGATAAATACCTTACAATCTCACCTATATAGTAAACCTAAATGGTTGAATTCATAAACAGATGATACAGAATTGTGGTTACTAAGGGGTTTAAAGATGATGGCAAAGAATATGAAGGTGATATGAATAGGTACAGGGTTATAAGATGAATACATTATGGAGGCCTAATGTTACTCTACTCAACAATTATAACTATGGTGGCTAATCATTGTCAACTTGGCAACATTAGGAATTACCTAGGAGACACACCTATGGTTAGCATCAGGTGGACTTGAGTCCTGGCCTGGATTAAAAGGAAAACAGAAGAAAATGAGCTGAACACCTGTGTTCATCACCCTCTGCTTCCTGGTTACAGAAGTGATGTGGACAGCCATTTCATGCTTCTACTGCCAAAGCCTTCCCCATCACAATGGACTGTATCTTGTCAAACTGTGAGCCAAAATAACATCTTCCTTAAGTTGCTTTTTGTTGAGTATTTTGTCACAGAAATGAAAATAGATATTAGCACAGAAAACTGTACTAGAAATAGAATTGTTGTTGTGACAAAAATGACTAAATAGTTCAGAAGCCTTTGAAACTGGTTTGAGTGAAGAAGGTGGGAAAACACGGAAACTAGGAAGGCAAAGCATAATGACATGTCTTTATGCATCTTTCCTTGCTCATACCCAACAAGCAACTGGGCCATCTAGGACACTAGTCTCTGTCTTCCCTAGGAGGATACAGCTCCTGAAACCAGCCCTGTGTCTTCCATATTGTCTCTTTTACTAGAAGATGAATAAGATGTATATTACATAGGCAGAATAATGGATACAGATCAAAGCAGAAGAAACCCTCATCAGGCCAATAAAGATATAATCAAAACCAAATTTCTGGGCAGCCAAAAGAAGAAAGACTATGTGCTCCATAGGAGGAAAAAAAGCATTCTGTTAGACTCATCTATTTAGAAGAAAGACTCTCAGTGTTAACTTCAGATAGAAGACCTTGATAACATTAATCCCAACAAATGACACAAATGGAAGGAAAACTGTGGGAAGAGACCCTAAATATCACTATTAATTCCTCTGTCACTTTAATTCATTGTGCTAAAGCCCAGCCAAACTAATTAGGTCTTATTTTGCAAACAAGATTTTCATGGCCTGCTACACAAAATTCTTTTCTAATAGGTAGCATCTGCTGCATTTACTTTATCCATTAATTTTGTAACCTGTTCCAAAACAAACATTAGGTCCATGTGATGTGATTCAGACAGCAGAGATGAGCTATGCAGCCTCAGGGGTGCACCAGCAGTGTGGATTCCTGTGTAAGCTGACCTGTCTGGATGCACCTTCGCAAAGAGCCATGTGTGTCATAGCCAGTTAGCCCAAAATCCCAGAAGGCTGGGCTCACATAGAAAAGGCGCCAGTTGTCCCTGATGCAGGCTCCCTTCACAAGTCCTCTGGTGTGCAGTCTGGGATTAATTCTGATGTGAGGTGTGAGTCACAGCACTGTAGATAAAGGAGAAGACACAGTGGGCTGGTCTAATCAGAGACAGTTTGCTGAGTCAGAGCACCTAAAGTCGGGCCTTGAAAGAGGACAATATAAGAGCAAGGAGCTGCTTTGAGTCAGGGCCTTTAACAAAAGGAGGAGTAGAACACCAAATCTCTGCACATGTTCAGTGCAGTGCTGTTTCTCACAAGAAGCTGTTTCTCACATGCTTAGCCCCTGTGACATGGATGAATAGTAAGAACAATAGTAGTTATAAGTCCAGGAAACCCCTAATGGCACCAAATATCTGCCCAGAATAGACAACCACATATATAGACTGGCAAGGTCTCTCTGAGCACAGTGGACATATCCAGCCCAATGCTGTTCAAGAGACAGATACCGTGGGCCTTGGTTTTTGCAGAGACATGATATCACACACACACACACACACACACACACACACACACACACACACACACACACATATATATATTTCAGAAAAAGAAAGGACCTTGTGTCCTAAAATGTCTTCTTCAGCTTTCTTGCCTCCAGGGCTTCCAGAACAGTGCTACCCCAAGCTCTGGTAGGCACTGGATGCCCATGCCATCCAATATTCACTGGGAGGCCTATTGTGATGATAAAGAGTAGGTCTCCATGATGAGACTAATATTCTCAACCAGGAAGGAGAGGGAATGTTTCTTCCCCCTCCCTGTAAAGGACATCCCTCTGAAAAACAAAAGAGAGGACCTCACCAGAAACCACTCAGGCTTGTGTCCTGTTCCCAGACTTTCTAGCCTTCCAAACTGGGGACTATCTTCTGTTCTTTAAGATGCACAGTCTATGGGAATTTTGTTACAGTGACCCACACTGACAAGAACAAGCTCCTACTTGATTCATTTCCTTCTGGCTCAGCATGCCCCTGCCTCTCACTCCCCCAGAAAAACAATATGCCAGGGTGGCCAGAACTGCAGTGAGCTCCTCCCACAGCCTCATCTAAGGAGCGAGAGGTGTATACAGTTCTACATGTTCCATCCAGTTTAAAGTCCATCACAGAGCTCCCAATGGCCCCAGCAGTGACCTTGCAATGTGCTTCCTGGGGGCTTGGCCTTCTTCCCGCACTGTCTGGGCTTACTCTTCTTTCCTTGCACTAGTTGTTAAATACACTGTCCTGCACATCCATGTCTTGGGTTTTACCTTCAAGGCAGAACAAACCTGAGTTAAGACACTGCTTTCACTGCTGTTCCAAAGAATTTCATAGTTGAAGCTTGCCCCATGGGCTGTGAGTCACCTCTCCATGGATAGATCCTTTCTTGATTGGCAGGCCGAACTACTAGCCAAATCCTACCTGAGATAAAGTGCCAAGGCTCTTTACCAGACAGACAGCACTTGATGCTTGCCAGTTCTTTTGTTCTTCCCTAAAAATAGTTTAGTTCTAAAAACCAAAAGAAAGAAAATGTTCCTCTTGTTTCTGCTTTGCTTTTGTCAAAAGCAGTAAGAGTGGCATTGAAGAAATTTTTTTTTAATTTGAGAATGCATGGTAACCAAATTCAAAATATTACTGGACAAACTGTTGATGTAATGGTAGTTTTTATGTATGATAAAAAGCAAAAACTGTAATGTTGAACTTATTTTAGAGTGGTCAGGAGAAAACCATCAGTTGGTTAAGAGGCCTAGATTTTTCCATCCAACTGGAGTTCTACTCTCTGTGACCCTAGGCTTATTTGTTTCCATTAAGGTATCTGGCCCCTTGGTTTTCTATAGGTGACTTGAGAATTCAGAGCCAGAGATGGCATACATGGGCACACACAAGTGACTCTGAAGAAATGTACTTCATCATCATTGTTACAATCGCCTCCTCTGCGATTACTGGATGGCAGCAGGTGTATTGGCAATGGGATTCAAGCAGGAACTCCTGCTCTGGGCAGCTGTGTATGACAAGCTGTATGCCAAGCCTCTCCACATGCTGAGGCTGAGACCTGAATGAAGTAGCCATGCGCCTGCCTTCCCAAAATCATATCCCCATTTGAGTGGCACAGAAGATGCCCATCAAACCTTTTCAGTTGGGTCTAGCCTCAGACTCCTTGTTCATTGTGGCAATGACTTCATCACACACACACACACACACACACACACACACACACACACGGATGGAACAGGGGAGGTAATCCACCTGGGACTGAGCTTTCTCATTTGCTGTTTGTCACAAACATGAAGTGGTTAATGAACAAGAGGAGCATCTGTGTTGCTTGTCATGATCCCAAAAGGGCCTGCAATAATATCAAACACACAGCACCAAGCATCTGTGAGAGATGATGAAATTTACACACGAATGAAAAAGAGCATCCCTCTGGCTCAAAGGTAGAAATGAACATTAAATCTAAAGTGACTGTAAAACTTTATGAATGGAATAGAGGAAAAATTCTCGTGGAAGACTGAGAAACTTTCTCACCAGGAGCACCGGACTGTGCTCTTGGCTTAAATACATTCAATTCTTCCTTTTCATTATTCCAAGTTTTACTGAGATAGTATGGACAAAAGCTTTACATAGTTAAGGTATACAGTACAGTGATTTAATATATATATACATTGTGAAATGATTACAGTGGGGCAGCTAACATATCCATCATGTCACATAGTTACCATTTCTGTGTCTATTGAGCATGTATGAGTTTCCTTCTCTTGGGAAATTTTCAGTAAACAATTCCATGTTGTTAATTATAGCCATCACACTGTCCATTGGATACTTGGAATTCATCATTGAAAGTGTGTACCCTTTGAGCAGTGTCTGTGTTTCCTGCCTTCTCTCCAAGAACCTGACAACAATGCCTCAAAGGCCTGCTTCTGTGAGTAGCCTCCTTTAGAGACCTCCATATAGTGATGCCCTGCCTCATGTGTCTGTCTTACTTCCTGGAGCTTAGTAGCTTCCAAGTTCATTCACGTTCTTACAAACTGCAAGATTTCCTTCTCTCCATGGCTGAACAATGCTGCATTGTACGTAGACAACATTTCCTTTATCTTCCATTTCTTAACATGCACCTACAGTGTTTTCATAGCTCGCCTATTATGATTAGTGCTTTGGTCAACATGGGAGGGTCTTGCACTATTTCATCCTCACTTCATTTTTTTTTTAATATTGATTTTGTTTCATTTGGCTGTGTACTCACATGTAGCTGTACTTTGATTTTTATATTTTGTTTTCCATAATAGCTGTTATCTCTCCATTTTAAAACTAAGAAATATTGTAAGTGTTGAGGAGGAAACAGGGTGTGTTTGGCTTTGTCTTAGAACTTTGCCCATATGTATCACCTGTCAAAGTCTTATTTAGTTGAAAAGAAAAACACCATTTGTATCAAAACATTGAGTATAAACTCAGTGTATGTTCATGGGTTGTGGGCCAATGAAGTGGCCCGTAGGTGAGGAGATGTAAGACCTAGAATAAAGGTAAAAGGCTGACCTGGGCCAGTTGCGTGAAAGTGTGTTAATAGAGGGACTGAAAACACTAAAGTGAACAAACACCTGCTTGTGGGTTTCTAGTAGGTGGCCCTGAGGAATGGAAAGCAGATTTCTTAGATGCCGCTCATAATCTAAAAAAACCCAACAATCAATAGATGAGAGGCAGAGAACCAGCACTGGGAGGGAAATGTAAAGAGCTTCTGAAAGCAACAAGAATGATCCAGTTAGTGCTGTTGCCCAAAGGTAGGCTGGCAAGTCTCAAAGTGTGATGCCTGGTTGGTTATTGAACTGTTGCCACTCATTGGTGAAAAGGTATACAAAACGTCTGAGAGCAAGCACCAAGAAACACTTCTAACAATGCCCATTGCTGTGACAACCAAGCATGGACATATCTGGTGAACGGGCTAGAGACCACTCATTAACTCTATGACGAGCCAAGAAAGGCATTCACAGAAGCTGTGCATTATAAAATGAACATCCAATGACAGCTTGCCAATGATAGTGTGTAAGGTCCATAATCCAATGCTTTCATCAGCCAAAGATGTTTCATTTAAAATAAAATTGCTGTGTTAGGCTAGTGATAAATACAAATTAGGGGCTAGCAAGATGGCATAGTGGTTAAAGGTGGCTGCAATCAAGCCTAATAACCTGAGTTGGATCCCCAGGCCTCACCTGGTAGAAAGCAGGAATTATATCATACAGGGTTTTCACATCCCTCTGCCTCCATGCATATAGACATTAAATAAATAAACTAACTTTAAATTTTAAAAAAGAAATTAAAAATTTTAAACACATATTACTTGCTATACTTAGAATTAAAAAACATTGGAACTAAATATTCTTAACCTGTTGAACTTCCTTGGAAGTTCACATCTTCTGTTCCCAATGCCTCAGCTCTGGTTGCCTACAATGACAGATATGTAAGCAAAACAAGGAATCATTGAGATGGATCCTATTCCCATTAGTATTGTCACCGTCAGATCACTAACAAGCAAAGAACTAACTTGCTTTGCTCACAAAAATCTTTTCATCCTGGTATATATACAGTAAGATACCTCCTGATGTAGCCATAAAATATCATATTATTGAAAGTTGCAAAAATTTGCTAGTATGAAATCAACTCTTTATATTAATAACCTTGATTCAAGCCCTAGAATTTAGCTTGTCCGTTTGTTGTAAGTCATCATTTTTCTCCATTTGTTTTGATGAGTTTTTTTAAATGCCTTTATGCCTACAAGTTTAATAATAAAGACTGTGATCTATAAGTAATATAATTTGAATTTGAATTTTTCAGCAATTCATCATGTTTTTTAAAGTACTGATTTATGTTGAACTAGAAGTTTCAAAACTAATTCTTGTCAGGTCTATTGGGCCTGACAATCGCCAGCCAGAGAAAGAAGAGTTCCACAGTAGAACAGATAGGAGATGAAGGTCCTGGGAATGTTCTAGAGCAAGCCACTGGGGAGATAGCTGGTGCTAACTTGTATGGTCCTTCTGTGCAGGATTTGCCCATAGCAGGGTGATATTTGTATGCAATTAACCTACTAACCCTGTGCAAAACACCCGGCTTACAAATGCCAGACTTGTGTCATACACCACAAACTGATTTTTCAAAATGCCTCCATATTCCAGAGGAAGCAACAGAGAGGTCTCAAAGCTCAGCCTGAGTCAGATGATTAAGATTTGATGAAATACAGCTTTCCAAGTCTCAAAAAGTGAAAACATCAAATATTGCAAAGCTGTTGTGGTGCAGGTAGAAGACCCAGAGGGTAGGTAGAACCCTAATGAGGGTAAAGTGCAAAAAGATAGGTAGGGGTTTTATTTTTAATTTATTTAAAACAACTTATTAACATCACATCTCTTCAAAGAAGAGTTGCCAGCCATGGGGGTGAGGGATGAGGACTGGTGAGTTGCAACATTTGCTCTACTTCCCTGAGAGATTGAGGGAAATTAGGAACTGCAGAAAGACTACCACACAAGCCAAAGAGCTTGCATTTCACAGGGTTCTTAGCATATGGGCCAGGCCTTTGGCTACATAGAATTATTAGCTTCACTTCAGTGGGCAGGCATCATTAGCTCTACTTCATAAGTGGGAACTCCCCAGTTCAGAGGGTTACACACAAAGTCACACATTTTCAGAGATCTATTCTGGGGCTTGGTGACTCGTGCTCGGCCAGGGTACAATACTGACCTTAATTCTGAAAGATCACATTTCTATGCACCGCAAACTCTGAAATGTGGCCAGAAACTTTAAAAAGTGAGGAAATATCTCCACACTCATAGCAAGCAGTGGTGTGTGTGTGCGCGCGCGCGCGCGCGCGCGCGCGTGTGTGTGTGTGTGTGTGTGTGTTGCATATTACTAAAGTATCTTTTGGGGATGTCATTTTTATCTCTCTTCCTTCCTAGGTGCCTTTTCTTCCACCAACACCTTGATAGCCTCCAGGCATCCAGAACTGTCAGGAAACTTGGACTAATTAAGTTCTCATAGATGGTCTAGAGATATTCTGGCCTTTCCTCCTTCCCAAGACCCAGGACTTTAAGGGAAGTGGCTAGAGAGACATATATTGAAATGAGCGGACCACAGAAGTGGAAATTCTGGCATAATGAGACCATCTTTTGCATAGGCAACCTTTCTGGCATTCCCAGCCAAATTGTAAAAGGCTCCAGTAAGCCTGCTGGAAAAACAGTCCTGTTCTAAGTAACGTCAACTGTCTCCTTTCTTGGGAAATTCATTGATTCATTGGCTTGTGCTGTAGAAGATGATTTGCTTGTCCATTTCTGTACAAAGATAACTACTAAATGGCTTAAGTTGAACCCAGCAGGCTTCCTTTGATCACTGCAGAAAAAGGAAAGGATTTCCACTGTTCTGACTCACCATTGTTCTGAGGAACAACCCAGCCCACTCTTAATTGTAGATGATGTTGGCTCTCCATTGGCTCCTTTCTCTCTCTCCCTCCTTCCCTCCTTCCCTCCTTCCCTCCCTCCCTCTTGTTCTCAGTAGTTCTCCATTGCTTTGGAATTTGCGCACTCTGAGTCATCTCTGCAGATTCCATGCAACCAGCTGGGTGTGGCCAGCCTCCAGCTCCATGTCATTCACTTTGATGAATGTGTGTCCTTGTAAGTGTCTGCCTCGGCGCCTGCCTTTCTACCCTGAAGACAGCCAGCAGTGACTCCTGGTCTTCCTTCACCTGTCTTCAGTTCCTGGCCCTTCGCGATGTTACCAGCAACCCTGTCCTTTGCTTGTAATGGATCTGTCTGGTTGTGTAACTGTATCCCGCTTACTTCTGACAGCACTTCCAGCTTTTGTGTAACCTCCAAACAGATGAATAATTTGCACTTGTGCATTTCAATGAGCTTGGGGAGCATTCAAGGTTCAGAGGTACAGCTAGAAATATTTCCAGAAGGATGAGTCAAATCATGGTGGCAGTGACTGGGACGGAGAAGAAAGAGCCCTGCCATGCCTCTGTTGTGAGCCAACAGTGCTGATATGCACTTTGGGGTCACTGTTTCCAGTTCACAAATCTTTGGCTGTTGAAATGAAGTGTCCACCTCTTTGTTCTGTCTCCCACTTTCTCCTCCTCCTCTGTCTCCTCCTCCTCTGTCCTCTGACTCCCTACTTCCATGAAAACATTGCCAAGTGTTCTCAGATACTCCGCTAGGCCTTGCTTAGATTCCTCTTCTGGAAGCCTCCTAAATACTCACATTGGCCAACAACTTCCTGATGGCTTTCTAAGGCAACATCATTTCTGCTTCAACAAAGATGTGACTAAGATAGTGTCCACAGAAGACCCTTCTCTGTTCTTTTTCAGATCCCACCATTGTATATATCTCAAACAAACATAAAAGATCTCTTAACAGAATTTCGTTTCTCAAGGTACCTTTAAAAAAAAGTACAAGCTCTCCCAAGAGTCAACAAAACTGTTCTCAATGCATTCATAACAATACCATCTCAGAATGTACTCTAAAGTGAACTGAGGATTTGCCTGCACGACAACTTCAAGATGTTCAGAATATGTCAAAAATGGCAGGCAGGGAATCTGACACTAAATCTACAACCTCCATGCTTTTAAAACATACAGACAGAGTCAAAGTAATCAGGCCTCAGAGGGGTCTGTGGAGTCCTAAACACCAACAAGGACCATGCATGGACTGGACCTAGGTTCTCTATATAAATGTAACCGATGGGCAGCTCAGGCTTACTGGGGTCCACCAGTAAGGGGAGTGGAGGGCTCTCTCTGACATGGACTTTGTTACCTGCTTTTCAATCACTTCCCCATGATGGGACTGCCTTGCTAGGCCCCAGTAAGAGGACAAACTCAATCCTGCTGCAACATGATGAGCTGGGATGGGTGAGTAGGGGGTGCTCCCCTTTTCTGAGGAATAGGGGAGGGGGAGGAGGAAGAAGGTGGGACTGGGAGGAGAGGAAGGAGGCTATGACTGGGATGTAAATTGAATAAACAAACAAATTAATTAGTTAATTAATTTTTAAAAAAAGAGAGAACATGCAAACAGACCTGGGCACACCGTCACACGCCTGTAATCCGAGCCCTCAGGAAGGCAGAAGCAGGAGGAGGCCTGTGATTTCAATGCCAGCCTGATCTACAAAGCTAGTCCAGGACAGCCAAGGCAGGACAGAGACAGAGAGCAAGTCCAGGACAGAGGGAAACCCTGTATTGAAAAGCCAAAACAAACAAACAAAAAAGGAACATACAAACAGCAAGAATCAAGGGGTATAGTTTGACTGACTCGATGACAGGCAGGAGTGCTTTTCCCAGAAACAATTATGAATGCTGCTCTGAGGACAGTGGCCAGCCTGCATGCTCTACTTCACACTCAGTGTTCATTTATACCATCCAAGCACTTTGCGAAGCTTTAGCAAAAGTATTTTGAGTGTGAACAAATAATAGAGACTGTACTTGGGAAAGCTGGGTAGTGCTCACCTTCAAGTGGGAGCAAGAAATTTTGGCTTTAGACTCTAATCGGCTCTCCACTCCTGGCGTAGTGGCAGGATTCTTACTTACCCCAAGCCCTTGCTCCTTATGGTTGGAAACTGCTCCCTCCTTGACTGCCAGTTTGGTCACCTGAGCTGAAGGCTGGAGCTTTTCAATGCCAATGTGCCCCCAAGCTCTTCCCATTTTTTTTTATGGTACCTCACACATTCCATCATTCACTTTGCCCTTTCTCCTCCCTCCTTTTTAACTTAATCTCTCCCACTTCCTTCCCTGGGCGCTCCCTCTTGGCTCCAGCCTTTACCTGTCCCTGCCTCTCAGCCTTCCCTTTGGGTGTTTGGTTTTCCTACTCTTTAAGAAAAGCTTGCTGGACAAGTTTTGCCAGGCCATTGACACACTGAAGACTCTCAAGTCCACAGTCTCAGGCAGGATGGACATTTATGCCCTTTTCTCTCTTCTTCAGTGTTCTAGGACTCAGTCTACCCCGTGGGCCCCAGTAAGACATCCTGGTGCTGTCGTGGTTCTATTGGAATTTTGCAACATTCTCTGACTGCAATCTGACCAGCTGAGAAGTCAGAAGAATGAGAGGAAAAATGCATAGTCTAAGCTCCTCTTCTGCTACTGAAGAACCATGTGGGTCAGCTGGGTGGCAGAGTGGATCATCCATCTCCGCTGCCCACTTTCTTCATCTGGACAACGTGCCCAGAGCCCCACGGCCACCCTGAGGGCCTAGCTAAGTAATAGTAGTACTAGTAACTAAGTATGCTGGCAGTGGTCAGAAGAGCAACAGTGACCAAAACAAGCAACAATGGAGATCACCTTGTGACAGTGGCCTTCTGTTCTAAGGTCTGAGTTGTATCTCCATTATTAATTTCCCCCATAGATTCTATTTCCTCCTTTTAGTTCCATCGTGGTCTCTCCACCTCATCTATGCTCTAAGCCAAGGAAATCATTTCATCTGCCCCCAATGAAGCCTAATCTGGGAGAGATAGTTTTGGTTGTTTTTTTTTTTTTTTTTTTTTTTTTTTTTAAGCAAAGCTACTAGATAGCCATCAGGCAACAACTCTATTTCTCAAATGCCTTTCCATAAAGCTACCTTCTGAAAATACCTCTTGTCTCATCTGCTTGGGAAGATGAGGCCAGCTCACATTGACTTGGGATAACCGGGGATTGGCTAGTGAGGAAAGGAACACCCATGGAGTTTGAAAGGGCAAAGAGAATCCAACAGAACTGAAGACAAGCCCTGCAGCTGGATGTTCTATTGTCGCCTGTCTTGAACTCTTAACTGCATTCGGTCAGCCCACATAATGTCAATCTTAATGGTCTCTTACTCTTTCTTTTATAAATGCTTAAGCAATGTCCATAGTGACTTACAGAAGCATTTTGGAATTCTCTCTTCTCAGCTTGAAAGTCTTTTCATTTCTTAATTTTTAACCTAACTGAGGGAAATTTCTAGCTGTATTAACTTTCTACCAATCAATCTTTCTGAGCTACCAGTAATGCCTTTGCCCCCAGATATCCACGCATCGTGAACAAAGCCACAATACTTCTACCCAGGCCCCTCACGCCTTTAAAGGCCAGTCAGTCACACATGCTTTTTGTCTCTTCATTCAGGCCGTCCCAGACTTCAAGAGAGGCCAATAGTCCTAATTTAGGAAGATTTTAAAGATTTTAAAGATGGCATCACGAAATGAGCTAGTTTGCCTCACAATATGGCATCACGCCTTAAAGGCATCCCCACAGACAAAGTCCTTTCTTTTCCTCTTCCAGGTACACTGCCTTGTGCATGGCTCCCTGGGGTGAAGCCAAGAAGCTGCTCACAGCTGGAGGTAAGTAGGCTAAAACTCCAGAGAGCCTGGGACCTGCCTGACTGCCTCAAGAACTAAAGGGCGCCCCACCTCACACACACCTGCAGCCCATTTGTAGCAGCTCAGCATGCCCTGGCACCCCATTGAGAAACTATACCTGAAAGATTGTCTTATAGCCTAAGAGACCAATAGAATGCTCATTCCATTAAATAAGATCTTCTCTTGAGAAAGGCCCGAGTCTATTTTGCACCACAGTGTTTGGTTCTCTGAAATATGGTCCCCATTCAGTAGTCGGAGCTTTGTCATGCTCAGCACGGAGGATGACCCGGTGGCCACAGTAAAGGATCAAGAACCATATGCATTTGGAATTTATGATTCAGCAGCCACAGCTCCTGACTGGCTCATGTGAGATGACCTGTGAAGGGGGGCAGGGAGGGGGGGAAAACTCTGGTCTCTGACAGACCCGAACCAGACGAGCCGGAAAATGATATCAGAATCAGTTTCTTCTGGAAACCAAACCCAGTGTGAAAATTGAGACTTCCTTAGGAGATAGATTAAAAGCAAGCACTCCAGGAGAGGCATGACAAAGGCCATATGTTGAACTTTGACAGATGCGAGAGAGAAAATAACCGTAGCCTATAATATCACACAGTGCCACAGCCTTGCATGCCTCTGAAGTGCTGAGCTGAGCCATGAACATCACCTGGCTGCTACCCCTTCAGTGCCATAGTGCTGTGTTGTACAGCCCAAAGCTAGGAAGGCAGACACCTTAGCTGTGTGAAGACGGGCATGCTACTCTACCTGTCTCACATGGCTCCTGATTTTTAAATGTGGCTAGGAGATGCTTTCTAAACAGAAAGGAAAGGGGTATTTTTCAGGGCTGTTAGAACACAAAGGAAGAAGAAAAGATAACAAAAAGCAGAAAACATCAGTAAATATAAGAATTCCTTTTCTAAGCATAGTTTTTGACATATTCAAAGGAGATACATAAGCTAATTTAAGTGGAGGTGAACAAAGATACTTTGTTCACAAATTTAAGGGATGAGCAGTATATGGTGTGTGTGGTGATAGGGGTGTTTATCAAACCTTAAAATATTATCCAAAAGATACATTTAAACACACTGTCAATAACTCAAAAGGGAATTTAATAACAAGTTTAACTAATCCATAGTAAGATATAGAAAATAAGACAGAAATGAACCATAGAATAAATAGAAAGAAAAGCTTTTAAGTTTTTTATTATTTTTAATTCTATGGATATGAATCCTTTGCCTGCAGAGGCCAGAAGAGGGTGTCAGAGCCCCTGGAGTTACAGGCAGCCATGAGCTGAATATGATTTGGTGCTGGGAACCAAACTCCGGTTCTCTGGAAGAATAGAAAATGTACTTAACCACTAGGCCATCTCTCCAGCTCCAAAAATACTTTTAAATGTCAGAGTTAAGTGGAAATATAATTTACATTAAACATAAATGATATAAAATATCAATGAACAAAATTAGCGGAGATCCAAGATGGCGGCGAGCAGTGTGGACCATGTTTGGAGGCTCCAGTGAACAATTCGGGGAATTGCGCAGATTTCTGAGCCAGGAACACCGGGGTCCCGACACCAGGATGGCAGGAGTGCTCCACGGTTCGGGGGGACCAGGGTGCGGAGGACCTGCGTGCCCCTGCGCACGGGAGGAGTGCGGATTTTCTCGGATCAGAGCAGCAGCGGTGACACCAGCGTCACCAGTGGCAGCGACTGAGGTTTGTAGCTCAGAGCCTTCCGGTGGAGGCGGTTAGTGTGGTGGCTGGTAGGAGTTGCTGCGGGAGAGGGGACTCCGGATGGGATTTGGGTAGCGTGGTGCAGTGTGACACAAATTGGACTCGGTGGACAGTTCGGCCCCACAGTCCCGGGTACAGCTCAGTGCGCAGTGCTGTGGAGACGCTGGCTCAGCACAGCAAGGAATTCTGCCCAAGGCAACAGCTTAGCGCAACCGCAGTTCACCTGCTGTGACGCAGGCTGGGTGGAGCGCTCAGGTCCACCAAAGGCACCAGATCAGCGCAGCCACAGTTCACCTGCGGTGACACAGACTAGGTGGTGTGCTCAGGTCCACCGGGGGTGCCGACTCAGTGCAGCCGCAGTTCACCTGCTGTGACGCAGGCTGGGCGGAGCGCTCGGGTCCACCAGGGGCGGCAGATCACCACAGCCGCAGTTCACCTGCGGTGACACAGACTGGGTGGTGCGCTCAGGTCCACCAAAGGCACAGGCACAGCGGAGCCACAGTTCGCCTGCTGTGGCGCAGGCTGGGCAGAGCGCTCGGGTCCACCGAAGGCGCCAACTCAGTGCAGCCGCAGTTCGCCTGCTGTGGCGCAGGCTGGGCGGAGAGCTCAGGTCCACTGAGGGCGTGAGCTCGGCGCAGCCAGAGTTCACCTGCTGTGACGCGGGCTGGATGGAGCGCTCAGTTCCACCGGAGGCGCTAACTCACATCAACAAGCAGTTCTGCCCAAGACACTAACTCAGCTTAGCGGGTAGTTTTGGGGCACTGACGCAGGCTGAGGCCAGCATGCAGATTCAACCCAGAGGCCCTAGCTGGACTTGACGGGCAGATTAGGCCCAGAAATTCTAGCTGAGCAGTGCACATAGGCTCGGCGGCCCCAAGACTCTGGCTGGACTATCCACGCAGTATAGGCCCAGAGTCCCGGGCTGAATTCAGCATGCAGTGTGGGTCCATAGTCCCTGGCTGAGCTCGTTGCACAATTCTGCCCCAGAGACTTGGGTGGAGCTCGGCGTGCAGTTTAGGGCCAGAGTCCCTAACCATGCTTGGCAGACAGATTGGGCCCAGATACTCTAGTAGAGCTTTTGGCACAGTCCCGGCTCTAAGACTCTGGTTGGACACAGTGTGCAGTTTGAATCCAGAATTCCTGGCTAAGCTGGGCAGACTGTTCAGGCCTGAGTCAATAACTGACCACAGCACGCACTTTGGCCAAAGCCCCTAGCTGAGCTTGGTGTGCAGTCCCAGCCCAAAAATTCTGGCTGGACCCTGGTTGCATTTTGAGCCCAGAATTCCTAGCTGAGCTCGGCAGACGGTTCAGGCCCTGAGATTCTAGCTGAGCTCGGCGGATGGTTCAGGCCCAGTGTCCCTGGCTGGACTTGGCAGGGAACCCAGAAGGCTGTGGATGCCTTGGCCTGACCCAACGCTTATCCAGAGACCCAGAACGATAGCAGGACCCATGGCACAGGGGAGCTGAAGATCACTGGCTGTGAGAGCCCAAAACGACAGGGCTAACTTCCTGTCATCCACACCAGTGAAGCATCAGAGCTTCCAGCCTACGGAAATCATGAGAAAACAAGTGAATCTATCATCAGACGCCCTACATCCAACTCGGGAAGCTACCCAACAAAATCAAAGACGGCAACATGTCTAAAGGACAGCATAAAAGCATATGCAAAAAACCCCAAAACAACATGGCATCTCCAGTTCCAGCTATCCCAAAGAAAACAACCCAGAGAGCTCAAATACAACGGAAATACAAGAAAATGACCTCAAATCCTTAATAAGGAGCATATTAATGGAGGAAACAAATAAAATTCGTAATCAAATACAGGAAGACGCAGCCAAAAAGATGAGAGACATAAAAGAAGCACATAGAGTGGAACTGGAAAATTTTCAGGAAAATGCAAATAATCATATGGAAGAAATAAATAAAACGGTTCAAGCTCTAAAGACCTATAAAGAGGCAATGGAAGAAACTCAGGAATATACAAAAAATCAGGTGAAAGAAATAAAAAAATCAGTTCAAGATCTGAAGACGAAAATGGATTCAATGATAAACACACAGACAGAAGAAAAACGAGAACCTCAGAGAAGAAGGCAAGCAACACAGAGGTGAGCTTTTCTAACAGAATCCAAGAGACAGAAGAACGAATCTCAGGTCTAGAAGATACAATCACAGATCTTGAAGCAACCATTAAAGAAAATGCCAAATCTGGAAAACTCCTGACACAAAACATCAAGAAATTAAGGACACCATGAAAAGAAGAAATCTGAGGATAATAGGCATTGAAGAAAGAGAAGATATCAGACTCCAAGGCGCAGAAACCATTCTCAACAAAATCATAGAAGAAAATTTCCCCAATCTAAAGAAAGAGATGCCTATAAACATACAAGAGGCCTACAGAACACAAAATAGAATTGACCAGAAAAGGAAAACTGCCCATCACATAATAATCAAAACACAAAACATACAGAACAAAGAAAAAATATTAAAAGCTGCAAGGGAAAAAGGCCAAATAACATTTAATGGCAAACATAGCAGAATTACACCCGACTTCTCAGCAGAGACCATAAAAACCAGAAGAGCCTGGACAGAGATCCTGCAAACCCTAAGAGACCACAGATGCCAGGCCAGACTACTTTACCCAGCAAAACTATCGATAACCATTGATGGATAAAAAAAAAATATTCCATTACAAAAACAAATTCAAACAGTACCTATCCACAAATCCAGCTTTACAGAAGGTACTAGAAGGAAAACTCCATCCCAAAGGGTCAAGCTACAACCAAAACTACTCAGGAAATAGGTAACTATACCATGGCAAAAACACAGCTACACAAACACTCGATTGGAAACAACATCAAAATTAAGACTCTTAACAGTCACTGGTCGTTAATATCTCTCAACATCAATGGTCTCAATTCTCCAATAAAAAGACACAGACTAACTGAATGGGTGCATAAACGAGATCCAACATTCTTCTGCATTCAAGAAACACATCTCACCTATAACGATAGGCATTACCTCAGGGTAAAAGGTTGGAAAAAAATATTCCAAGCAAATGGTCACAAGAAGCAAGCAGGCATAGCCATTTAATATCAAACAAAATAGACTTTCAACCAAAATTAATCAAAAGGGATGCAGAAGGACACTTCATACTCATCAAAGGTAAAGTTAACCAAGATGACATCACAATTCTGAACATCTATGCTCCCAATACAAGGGCACCCACATTTGTAAAAGATCTGCTAAAAAAACCTTAAACCTTACATCGATCCCCACACAATAATAATGGGAGACTTCAACACCCCACTCTAACTGTGCGATAAATCATTGAAACAGAAACTAAGCCGAGAAATAACATCATTAACCAATGCCATGGGTCAAATGGATCTAACAGATAGCTATAGAACCGTTCACCCAAACAAGAAAGAATATACCTTCTTCTCTGCACCCCATGGAACCTTCTCCAAAATTGATCACATCGTAGGTCACAAAGCAGGCCTCAACAGATACAAGAGGATTGAAATAATACCTTGTATCCTATCAGATCACCATGCTCTTAGGCTGCAATTCAACAACAACAGAAACAACAAAAAGCCTACACGCATGTGGAAACTAAACAATTCTCTGCTCAATGACACATGGGTCAGGGAAGAAATAAGAAATCAAGGAGTTTCTGAAATTCAATGAAAATGAGGGAACAACATACCCAAATTTGTGGGATACATTGAAAGCAGTGTTAAGAGGAAAATTCTTAGCACTAAGTGCCTTTAAAAAGAAATTGGAAACATCACACATAAGCAACTTAACAAAGCAGCTGGAAGCCCTAGAAAAAAAAGAAGCAGAAACACCCAAAAGGAGTAGATGTCTGGAAATAATCAAACTCAGGGCTGAAATTAACAAATTAGAAACTAAGAAAACAGTCCAAAGAATCAACAAAACCAAGAGCTGGTTCTTTGAGAAAATCAATAAGATAGAAAGACCGTTAGCCAAACTAACTAAAAGGCAGAGAGACAGTATTGAAATCAACAAAATCAGAAATGAAAAGGGAGACATAACAACAGACACTGAAGAAATACAAAGAATCATAAGA
Source organism: Acomys percivali (assembly GCA_907169655.1). Classification (NCBI taxonomy): domain Eukaryota; kingdom Metazoa; phylum Chordata; class Mammalia; order Rodentia; family Muridae; genus Acomys; species Acomys percivali. The sequence continues at coordinate 114,529,425 of OU015742.1, read as the reverse complement.
TCCTATTTTGAAGGCATATATGCCACAAAATTTGAAAATCTAAGGGAAATGGATGATTTTCTTGATCAATTTCACTTGCCAAAGTTGAGTGAAGAACACATAAACAAGGTAAATAGTCCCATTTCCCCTACAGAAATAAAAGCAATCATTGATAGTCTCCCAACCAAAAAAAGCCCAGGGCCAGATGGTTTCAGTACAGAATTCTACCAGACCTTCAAAGGCAAGCTAATACCGATACTCTTCAAGCTACTCCAAAACATAGAATTGGATGGAACATTACCAAATTCATTCTATGAGGCCATAGTCACGTTGATACCTAAACCTCACAAAGACTCGACAAAGAAAGAGAATTTCAGACCAATTTCTCTTATGAACATCGATGCAAAAATACTAAATAAAATTCTTGCAAAACGAATACAAGAACACATAAAGGATATCATTCATCATGACCAAGTAGGCTTCATTCCAGGCATGCAGGGATGGTTTAATATACGGAAATCCATCAATGTAATCCACCATATAAACAAACTGAAAATAAAAAACCACATGATCATCTCTGTAGATGCAGAGAAAGCATTTGATAAAATCCAACACCCATTCATGTTTAAAGTTTTAGAGAGATTGGGGATACAAGGCCCTTTCCTCAACATAATAAAGGCTATATACAGCAAGCCAATAGCCAAAATCAAAGTAAATGGTGAGATACTCAAGGAAATTCCTCTAAAATCGGGAACAAGGCAAGGCTGCTCACTCTCTCCGTATCTCTTCAATATAGTACTCGAAGTTCTAGCCAGAGCAATAAGACAACAAAAGGAGATCAAGGGTATCCAAATGGGAAAGGAGGAAGTCAAACTATCCCTATTTTCAGATGATATGATAGTGTACATAAGTGACCCTCAAAATTCCACCAGAGAACTCCTACAGCTTATAAACACTTTCAGCAATTTGGCTGGATACAAAATTAACTCAAAAAAGTCTGTAGCCTTCCTATACACAAATGACAAGCTTGCAGAGGAAGAAATTAGGAAAGCCATACCCTTCACATTAGCCACAAGCAATATAAAATACCTAAGGTTACTCTAACTAAGCAAGTGAAGGACTTGTTTGAAAAAAATTTCAAAAATCTGAAGAAGGAGATTGAAGATGACATGAGAAGATGGAAGGATCTTCCTTGCTCATGGATAGGGAGAATTAACATAGTAAAAATGGCCATCCTACCAAAAGCAATCTACAGGTTCAATGCAATCCCTATCAAAATACCCGCACAATTTTTTAAAGACATTGAAAGTTCAATTCTGAACTTCATATGGAAAAACAAAAAACCCAGAATACCAAAAACGATCTTGTACAATAAAAGTGCTCCGGAGGAATCTCCATACCTGATCTCAAATTGTACTATAAAGCAATTGTAATTAAAACAGCATAGTACTGGCACAGCAACAGGCTGGTTGATCAGTGGAATCGAATTGAAGACCCAGATATGAATCCACACACATATGGTCACTTGTTTTTTGACAAAGAAGCCAAATCCATTCAATGGAGAAAGGATAGCATCTTCAACAAATGGTGCTGGTCTAACTGGAGGTCTAAGTGTAAAAAAATGCAACTGAACCCATATTTGTCACCTTACACAAAACTCAAATCCACGTGGATTAAAGACCTCAACATAAAACCAGAGACACTAAGTCAGTTAGAAGAAAAATGGGGAAGAGCCTGGAACATATTGGCACAGGAGACAACTTCCTGAACAGAACACCAACAGCCAGGCCTTAATGTCAACAATTAATAAATGGGACCTCATGAGGCTGAGAAGCTTCTGTAAGGCTAGAGACACTGTCAAGAGAACAAAGAGACAGCCTACAGACTGGGAAAAGATCTTCACCAACCCTACATCTGACAAAGGTCTAATATCCAATATATATAAAGAACTCAAGAAATTAAACACCACCAAAACAAATAACCCAATTGAGAAATAGGGCTTGGAACTAAACAGAGAATTCTCAACAGAAGAATATCAAATGGCTGAGAAATACTTAAAGAAATGCTCAACCTCCTTAGTCATAAGGGAAATGCAAATCAAAACAACTCTGAGATTCCATCTTACACCCATCAGAATGGCTAAGATCAAAAACTCAAGCGACACCACATGCTGGAAAGGATGTGGGGAGAGAGGAACACTCCTTCATTGCTGGTGGGAATGCAAACTAGTACAGCCACTTTGGAAATCTATCTGGTGCTATCTCAGAAAACTGGGAATAGGGCTTCCTCAAGACCCAGCTATTCCACTCTTTGGAATATACACAGAAGATGCACCAGCACACAGCAAGAAAATTTGCTCAACCATGTTCATAACAGCCTTATTCATAATAGCCAGATCATAGAAACAGCCTAAATGTCCCTCAGTAGAAGAATGGATAAAGAAACTGTGGTACATATACACTATGGAATACTACTCAGCTATTAAAAACAAGGAATTCCCAAAATTTGTGGATAAATGGGTTGAGCTAGAAATGATCATAATGAGTGAGTTAACCCAGAAGCAGAAAGACTCAAATGGTATATACTTACTTATATCTGCATACTAGCCCAGTGGGCATGTCCCATGAAAGCCTTCCCTTATCAGGAAACTGGGACAGAGGGGAGGACATCCTATTGGGACTCTAGATGAGAGAACAATGGGAGAATAGCAAAGTAGAAGGACTGAGTGGGTCCTAGAAACCTACAAGTAGAACATTATGATACGCAGATTTGGGCCAAGGGGTCCCGCTCAAGCTAAGGCAACAGCCAAGGACAATACAGGCAGTAAACTTTAAACCCCTACCCAGATCTAACCAATGGTCAGAACTGTCTCCACACTTGAGTGGAGAGTGGGATATGACTTTCTCACGTACTCTGGTGCCTCACATTTGACTATGTCCCCTGGAGGGGGAGACCTGGTGGCACTCAGAGGAATGACAGCAGGTCACAGAGAAGAGACTTGATACCCTATGAGCATATACAGGGGAAGGTAATCCCTCTCAGGAGCAGTCATAGGGGAGGGGAATAAGGGGAAACTGGGAGGGATGGAAGAATGGGAGGATACAAGGGATGGGATAACCATTGAGATGTAACAAGAATAAATTAATAAAATTTAAAAAACAAAAAAAACCAAAATTAGCAAAGTAGTTACACACTCACTCACACACACACACACACACACACACACACACACACACACACAGTCTTTTACAGATGAATAACTTATTCATTGTCATATTATTAGCAAGGGCCCAAGGAATAGTGCTCACTCCTAGGAAACATAGGCAGGTTGATCCTGATAAGAATTGCCTCCTGCCCCAAACCATTTCTACCTGATGGTCTACCATCCCACATATGTATTTATTAAACAGATTAGAAAACCATTCTTCCAAAAGTCTCAGGTCACCTCTTACATGAAAATGCTAGTACTCTTGCCTAGTCATGCAAACATTGTGAATTAATTCAATCGAATTTGTTGTTTACCTTGAAACACAGAGACTTGGGGAGACGCTAGAGGCAGAGACAAGGAGTTGAAACCTCTGGTGATAAGAGTGATATTAATTCTAGCACAGGTTTCAAATGAATACTGCTTAGTAAGTGTATTGTAGTGGGCAGTTAACTAGGGCAGAGTGGAGAGTGGGCGGGGCGCATTCCTGTCCTTGGCGACTCAGAGCTCTGGAAGCTTCCATGCCTAGCAGAGCTCCAGTAACAGAGTACTCTTACATTAAGGCCATTTCTACTATAAAAAATTTCTTTCGTACACATACTAGAAATCCATCGCTTTCCAGGCTAGCAGAGGCTTCACCCTGCCACAGCCATACCATATACAACATGCAAGTTTTCCAGCCGCCATGCACAGTGAGCCCAGGGAGATGCTAAAATAGCATATATGGGCTTCTTGGGACTTCTGACTGGAGGTGATCCATGTTCACGTCATACTGACCGGAAATAGTCCTGCAGACTCAACTAACTACACAGGACATGGAGGGCTAGGAGGCAAATTCACTGAATCCCACTATGTTCTTCAGAACCCAACAACTATATCAGAGAAGGCTTAAGTGTTCCTTCAGGACCACACCAGTGAATGTCTTTCTTGGCAGTTGCATGGAAAGGAACATCAATGGTATGCTGCAGGTTCTGTATGAAGAAGCCACTGCTAAACATGATGACATTAGTGCTCATGTGTGGCCAGCAGTGCAGGAAATCCAGAAGAACGCCTAGAGCCCAGTTTCTGGCCTTAATATATCTCTTTTCCTACTGTGAGTATTGTTCAATGTTGTTTTGAACAGCTGGCAGGTGCTACCTGTGACGGGAAATATTTGACTATTATGTGGTACTTTGTCCCTCAGATTTTTCTTACATAAATATTTTAAAAGTCTTGTATCTGCTGCTGTCTAGAAATTAAATAATGAAACACATGAAAAGTAAAAATTTCAATTCATTTGCTATACACTTCTTTTTTCATTGTTATTAATTTTAAAAATAAAACTTCATCACCGGTGGACTAATATTTAAGTATCTATTTTTCTCAGAAGGCAAATCAGTAAATGTGAACACAGGCTCATGCTAAGACATGCTAAGTTGCAGGAAGATGCTGTGCCTCTGCTGTTGTTTTACCTACCCACCCACAAATGAGGGAGAAGAGACAATGGCATGCTGAATACGAACTGAATGAAAAGTCTAAAAAACTTATTCCAAAGGGATTCCTTGGATGGGCAAACAGCTAACACAGGCTTAGTTTTTCTTTTCCTCTTGAGCCAACCTCGTCACTGAGTTAGAGACAGAAGGGACACTTTTCACGGGAGCGGCATATGAAAGCTGCCTCTAAGTCACTGGTTTCTATAGGAGACATCAGGTTATGCTGTAACAGATGTGAAAGTTGGGTGGGCACCTTCCTCAAACTTGGCCAAATGGGCCACACAAGCTCTGAACCGGAAAGGCAGAAGTGTTTCATGGGTAATGATAGGATTTTAGTCCCTGTCCGTGGCTGGAGTGTGATTGTTGAGAGAAGGAAATGAAATGATGAAAAGTGGAATAGTTTTTTAACAAAAGGATAATGATAAGAGGAATGCAAGGAAATTTTATTTTCTGTCTTTGTAGTGGCAGATTGTTTTGTTGTCATTGCTCTTGAATCACTCATTTCAGGAGTGCATCAGACATTTTTGTTGAAAACTGAGGAATTAAACTTTATATTACTGCCGATATTTTACATCACATGAGACATAATAATATTGATATGTGTTTTTAAAATTAAAAAAAGATATAATTTCACCCAAATGTTGTACGACCAGCTTTGTTTAACATCTTGGCCTTGTAAGAGCACAAATACCATTGTTTAGCTGCACTAGATGCAGAAGTGATCTCTCAAATGCCCTCTTCTTACTTAACCACATCGAGGGTACATGCCATAGCTTTACCGTAACTCACGTTTATTATTATGTCAGGCCCATCTGGTACAGGGTCAATCAGCACACAGTCCATGTCTTCCTTCCGTCCAGCAAAGGCTTGGCTTCCGAGGGTGCTGGGGCGGCAGAATTGAGCCTGGCTTCCCCTTTCAGCCTGCCCCATCTGGAATAAAAAGGAGTTGTGGTTTATTTAGAAATAATCCGTTCTTGGATTTCCACAGCCTAAGTTGGGGGAGGGAGTGGGGAAAATTAACTATCATTGTTCATTATTAGCTTTAAATGTCAACTAGACACAATCAGGAGTCATCTGAGAAGGGATTGCCCAAATCAGATTGGCTAATAGCTATATTTGTGGAAATTTGTCTTGATTGTTGATTAATACAGGAAGGTCTAGCCCACTGTGGGTGGCACTATTCCCTATGCAGGCAGTTCTGGGCTGTATAAATAAGCTAGTTAAACACAAGCCTGTGACTGAGACAGCAAGCACCGTTCCTCTGTGATTTCTACCTCAGGGTCTTGGCTTGGGTTCCTGCCTTAATTTTCCTTAATAGTTGACTGTAACCTGGAAGAGTAAACCAGAAAAATCCTAACATCCTCTAAGTTGCTTTTAATCAGAATGTTTTATCACAGCAGAAGAAAGAAAACTATAACATCATTCTACATGGCTCTGGCTTATTCTGTCAATGATGACTTGGTATTGCCTGGAGAGAGTACAGATAGGTACTACTGTAATTCTCACAAGGACAGTGACACAGGCCCACTGGCCCCAGTCCTATTATATGGAGATAGGAAATGAGCAGGGGTGTGGGTGTTAGAATAGGCAATGGAAATAAAGAATAGTTTTGCCAAGTCTTGGTAGCTCTATTATGGCAACTGACTTTAGAAGATTAGCCTGTTGCATCTACTGACTTCTTCTGTGAGTCCTGGTGCCAGCTTCAAGGTCACATATAAATTCTACCTAGGAGCTCATTCTACAGAGACAGATGCTCTTTTCTGCCCAACGGGAAAAGTTAGTGATCAGATCCTATAATCTGACTAGTCAGATAGAACCTTGTACTGGCTCTGCAAATGCCATCTTGAAATAATTGACAATTTTAACCTTGAGTTTACATTTCATACTTGCTATGGAGCAAATTGTGCATGACTTTTCTCCCCCACCTTATCCCAACTGATATAGAGAAACTCCATCTACCAGTGCCAAGAATTTAAGATTGCTTGGAAATTTGATTATTAAAAATATAATTAGATGAGCTAGGCACGGTGGTGTATGCCTTTATTTTTTTATTTTAATTTTATTAATTTATTCAGATTACAACTCAATTGTTATCTCATCACTTGTATCCTCCCATTCCTCCCTCCCTCCCGCTTTCACCTTATTCCCCCCCCCCCAGGTCTATGACCGAGGGAGATCTCCTCCCCCACTATATGGTCATAGACTATCAAGTATCATCTTGGTAGCCTGCTTATTCTTTCTCTGAGTGCCACCAGGCCTCCCCACCAAGGGGATGTGGTCAAATATGGAGCACCAGAGTTCATGTCAGAGTCAGTCCTCACTCTCCACATAACTGTGGAGAATTCTATGTCCATTGGGTAGATCAGAGTAGGGGTTCAATGTTTATTATTGTATTGTCCTTGTGCATGCCTTTAATCCCAGCACTCAGGAGGCAGAGGCAGTAGGATCACTGTGAGTTCAAGGCCAGCTTGGTCTACAAAGTGAGTCCATGACACCCAAGGCTACATAGAGAAACCCTGTCTCAAAAAAGAAGCTAAGTTAAAATGAGACATTAAGGAATGAGAAGGGACCCTTACCCATTATGATTAGTATCCTTATGAAAGGGGAAATTTAGGGCACACCTAAAAGATAATGTAGAGAAATGGAAAATTCTACCTAAAAGGCTAAGATGTCTTAGACTACCTTCAACTCAAGAAACACCTGGACAGTTCTCCCAGGTAGGAACCCAGCCCTACTAACACCTTAATCTCACACTCCCAAACTCTAGAAGTATGAGACAGTGAGTTTTTGTTGTCCAAGCTACCTGGGCAACCACAGAAAGCCCACAGGTCATGAAATCTGGTGGAATAATAATTCATGCCCCAGGGGCTCAGAACCCTAACATGTGTGCCCTCAGGACATCTGCTCCCTAGAATGAACTCTTGGCTGTCTCTCCTCAGTGACGTCCACCACCCTTCTCCCCGTAGTGGGCTTCATGAATGTTCTGTAGTCATATATCTCAGGCACTGAGTCACAGTGCCCACCCTGGATACCTGGAAGCAGGGAAGGAGGGAGGGAGGGGGGAAAGGAGGGAGGAGGGAAGGAGGGAAGGACAGAGGGAGGGAGGACAACACATAAATGACCATTTAGAAACACAAAAACTACGAAAATAACAAGAATGTTCTCCTGAGCCTCTCATGTTCACTTTGCACAGAGTCCTACAAATCACAAGCTGGCTCCATGAAAGAGAATGCTGACCTCCAATGCCCTCCAAGAGGCAGGAGCGAGTACATGGAAGGAAGAAGCCTGGTTACCAATGAAGGCCTTGGTTCCAGCTCTTCTCAAAGATGGGGTAGCATTCTGAGTCATGCCATAGTCCTTTGAATGTGTCCTTCATTTTATTTAAAAAGCATCAAGTTAGCTGTTCCATAACCTACAACCAAAACAATTCTGGCTAATAATAGCATAGCTGCCTTCGTGTGAGTTTGGATTTTCCAAATTCAAAATAGCACATTTTTTTTTTGTTGTTGTTCTCAAGACTAAAATTTAACTTCGTATGCAAATTTTGAAATTATGTGAATTCTCTAGCTGTTTGGAAATTCCTCTAGCTCGTATGGTCTCCAAGCTATCTGGCTTAATGACTATAAAGTATATGCCACACTGTACTTTATTTAGGCATTGTTGTGAATGCCTAAAACCTCAGTTCTCAATGCAGCTAACAAAGACTGTTAGTTTCAAATTTGCATGGACTCTATTTCAGAAATGAACAAAAAGTGAAAATATAATATGTTATGGCCATTTTTCTATTAATAAACAATCCATCCTCTAAGAGTGTCTGCCAAACCATGCTATGACAGGATTGTACTAGGAACTTCTGTCAGTTACTAAACATTTTCTACAGTAACATAAAACCTTTTTCTGTTCCAGCGTTATCACCCAAGCATTGATTAAGCAATACTTCAGCACAGAACTGAAATGCAGTAATATCCAATAAAGAAAGTCCAACCACCACCCCCCTACCCTGAAATTTTAATTAAGCAGGCAGCAAGGTTAGAGTACATACAGAGCTGGAAGAGTGGCAAAGTCATCTCTACTGTCATGGTGTTCTGACATTCACATGAAATAATTATTAACATTCAAAGATAACAGAGAATTTGGAGCTGACATAGCTGTCTAGAAATTTGATGTAATGTGCTCATAACTCCAAAAGTCAAAAACTACAATGTTCAAGAATATATTCTATGTATATACTTGAATAATTTTATTTATCAAAGGGTAATTTATAGGAAAATTAGTCTTGAACTATGTAAGACTTGAATTAGGCAAGGAATGTATGCTCATATTCAATGTAGCTACTCAAACCATCGCCCCTTTGGCTTCAGAGCCACACACAGGGCATGCCAGGAGTATGTGTCTGGGGCAGGCTCTCCTTGCTTCTTGGATTATCATCAAAGTCTGTCAAAAGCCAGTTCCTCATCACCAATCTCTCAATATAAAAGCTGAGAAAGCATCTTCATAGTGATAGAGTGGTAGCCAATGCCATATCTCCACCTCACACCAGAGCAGTCTCATGACAGGCCAACACTGGACAGGAGTCCTAGCTCTTAGCATCCTCATTCCTTGCCTAGGATACCCAAAACCAAGTCCAGAGAAAGATGTCTGGCAAAAAGCCTCCTGTTTGCCTGCCTTGTTGCGTGAAAGCAGCAGCAATTTCATCACATGAACAGCCTCTTGAGAGAAACACATTTTCCCCCTACAATGAGCAGATGCCACACAGATTTGGTACATCATTTGTAAATGATTTCAAAGTTTGTTTGTCTACTCCAAGGAGATTACTGGCCTTTCCAACTGCACTGTAATCTAATTGCTTCCATGCTGCATAGGAAGTTGTGGCAGGAACAGCAATCATCGGCCATGTCTAATTAGATGGTGGGAGATAGCATCCCGCTGGACACTGTGTTGGGGTTGCTATCCTCCTGCCTTTGTTCTTTCCCATGATTCCATTCAACAAGTCTCCTGAGCCTGCATGGGCCGAGAGGGCACAGCCTGTGGAGGGAACTGAAAACACAGTAGACACAGGTCTTGCCCTCAACAAGCTGATCTTCTACAGCTTGACTTTCAGCAATTTTTTGGCTGTATAATTCTACCTTGAAATGAGTTCTTATTCTGTGTACAATATAATCATACACAGATTAATATACCAAATAGCAAGCTGCACTGTTGGCATCATGGGCCAGCGTTCTGGCAATTTTCTCCATAGTCCTTTAAGCCCTATGCCTGAAGACAGGACATCAAAGAGGATGCTTCCATGAGAGCAAGGCATATTTAGAGACCATAAATTCTAAAGACCACTGAGAAGATGTAGAGCCATGGCAAAGTTAACAAAAAAAATAATGACTCAATAGTTCCCCCTCAAAAAAAGATGGAGCAGGGAACAAATAACCAAGTAAAATGAGTTGGAAATGAAAAGTACGAGCAAGGACATGTACTACTGAGTCATTCCAAGTAAGAACATTCTAGTAGCCTGGTGATGGCGAAGCAACGGAAGATCAAGGGTACAAGAAAACATGCAAAGCTGGTTCTTGCTTGAGGGGCATGTTCTAGTTACTACATCAACCTGGAGCACATCCCCCACATAGCTCTGACTACTCCTGGCTGGTAGGTCCCAGAGTGGTATTTCCCTGCCTTTCATTAATAGATGTTACCACATCTCCTAGAGCTGCTTTCGCCAGCCTGACCCTCAGGGCTCTCCAGGGTGTCAGCTGTGTTTCTGTCTTTATAGCCTTTACCATGACCAGTATTTTCTTTTATCCGAGCACTTCTTGCTAGGGGTATCCAAGTGTGACTGAAGCACTTATTCACCACAGTGCCTGCAGTGATGCTTGGCACATAAAGGACTACAGACAAACATTCATGGAGTACATATACCAGTGAGTAATAAAATGCCTGCTACTCCACTGCAGAAGTTTCCGACCCCTAGTCCTAGGAGCTGGGAGAGAATTGCAGCAGCCGCCATCCTGGCTATAGTGATATGTCCCAGGTCTAGCTGGGCACAGGAATCAAACAGAGCCAATAAGAGTCCCCTAGAGCTACCTACATAGATACCAACAAAAAGAAGTTCTAGGAATCTTCAAGGCACTATCTAGACAAGAGGAGGGAGAGCTTCCGGTAGGTACCTCTTTGCCCACCCAACCCTATCACCTGGTGTGAAACCAGACTGGGAAGTGGGTGGACTATCACACTGTTCTTGGCCTCCCTTAGACATAGTCCCCCTACTGTCTTTCAGAGCATAATAAGGCCTGCATATGCAGAAAGGTACATAGAATTGGTTGCATTTAAGCTGCCTTTATATCAGTGGTTTCTCAACCAGTGAGTGGGTCAAGAAACCCCTGAGAGTCAAACGACCCTTACACAGGAGCCACCTAAGATCATCAGAAAACACAGATCTTTACATTATGATTCATAACAGTAGCAAAATTACACTTATGAAGTAGCAACAAAAGTAATTTTATGTCTGGGGAATCACCACATGAGGAACTGTATTAAAAGGTCGCAGCATAATGGAGGTTAAGAACTACTGTAGTACAAGCTGCTATACAGAACAGGGGTTGCACTAAAACATGCCAAACAGCTGGAAAGGAATGGCCAGGGATACAGCAACAGACTGCTGGGATAGCAGCCTGTCAAGACTGCCCTTAAGCATACATGAGATTTGTTCCCACACAAATGGCCGTTTCGCATCAGTCCTCTCACACAAACCATTAGAACTGCAAGTGAACAAGAACACAGCAAGTTCTCAAGACCGAAAGGAACATGCCATCCATTAGAATGTTCCAGGCACATGTGAAGTCAGCATCCTGTGAAGAAGCAGTTACTCCAAAATCTATACACCCTCTGCTCAAAGCACAGAGCAAAGGCAGGGAAATTATGCAAAGATAAACAGGAACTCAGGTCTCTTTGAAAACTAAGTTGTGCTCTGGGGTACCAGAAGCAGAACAGCAACACCCTGTGACAGGATGCTGAGTGGCAGGTGGCTGTGAGTGTGGAAGCAGACAGATGCCTCGAGGCTGGGCTGTGTGTGATGTGGGATCCGTGCTTTAAGCCAAGGCCAGAACAGGATTCCAGAGCCTCTTCTCACTGAAGACACCCAGTTGCACATGATCTCACAGGGGTGTGCTCCGACAACGCTTTTGAAGCAAGAGACTTGTGACTCGAAATAGACTCAAGGGCCAGCTCTCCTGGTGATGAGCTACGGCATGTCCTGCACACATCCCTAGAGCAGAACCCTTGGAATTCTAACCTGGGGGAAGTCCCTAGACAAGGAAAGATGAGTCCAGAGAAGAAAGAACAATATAATCTATAAGAACGGCATGTGTAATATGAGACTGCAAACAGATGAAGAAACCCGAATCTCAGAAGCAGTAAGAAACCCGAATCTCAGAACAGTATGAAAGCGTGAGTTCACAACAGGTGAAATTAGTTTTATGGAAGTCTAAAAGACTTCATATTCAGAGACAAATGAAGGAATAGCTCTTTTTTTAATATTCAGGTAATGAAACAAGGAAAAGCTAAAACAAAAATAAGGGAAAGGAAAGCAAACAGAATTATTAATGGAGATGAACTTCAGTTTGTCAAAGTAAGGTAAGTATGCTGCATCAAAGAGCTGAGCCACCTGTGACCACATCCTTTGTGTCCCCAATTTGCTGAATGTTGAGTATAGAAGGAAGAAACCATGTACATCCCTATGTGGTGACACTTCACTGGCAACCCAGTATCTACTCAGTAATATCTGAGCATGCTGTACTTCTTCCAAATGTAGGTTTCTATATCCTGTGAGCCACTTTAGTTGTCTTATTTTTCAGAGTATTCTATTACTATGTCTACAAGAGACAAGATGAATAGAAGCTCAGACTTGATGGGCAGTATTCCCAGGGTGTGTCAATGTTCAGAGCTTGAACATCTGTCTCCAAAAAGCTTGTGAATTATAGATGTGCCACACACACATACTCACGGTGCTATATGTAGGTGATGGGACATTAAGTAGATGAGCACTAGTCGAGGGATTTTTGTGAAGGTTATGTTGGGATCCCAGCCCCTTCTGTCTCTCCTTGCTTCCTGGCCATGGAATGAAAGGTCTCCTCCATCATATGCACTTGTCAGAACACAGAGAGCCAAGTGGCAACAAATGGAAACCTCCAAAACTATGAGCCAAAGTAACCTTTTTCCTTTGTTAAGTTGACATTTCAGGTATTTTTTCATTAACAAACTGGCATTGTACCCAGCTGTGACCCCCTCTAGACAGCTCTTCCCTTCTTGCCATGGAGCTACAGGCTCAGATATCAAGTCAGACCTGACATTTCTTCCCAAGCTTTAGGTATCCCGTCCAGAAGGAGAGTTCTTGTTTTTATGTGCTGTGTCTAATGCCAAGACTTTGATTTTTTTCCCTTCATGCTATATGTTTATTATTTACAGTCATAGAGAGGGATGGAAATTAATTTTGTGAATCTCTAGCAATAAATAAATGTGTGTAAAACTGATTATTTCTAAGAAGCAGGTATTGAGAGCACTATCAGAACATTAATCTTAACATTCAAAGGATTGCTCCTATCCTGCTTATATCTTTATAAAAACATGAAAATGGGACAAATTTTTCAGTATCTAGTGTGAGACTAGACACACTAAAAGACATTCAAAGTATAGCTTAGTGGCAGAGTGTACGCTTAATGACTAAGTGTCTCTCGCTTTCATCTCTAGCACCTAAACCCCGAAGACACTTAAACATAATTTGCTGAGTTGGACTGCAGCCATTTTGGAATCCTCAGCAACCGGGGTTGCTAAGCTGTCTTAACACCTGCCTCACATGATTAGAGGTATTTGGGGGTGTTCTGATGCCTGAAGGTGAAGTTTAGTTCAAGATGCTGTTGCTACCTAATGATAATTCCCATAAGTCTGGTCCAGTTGGGCCATCAGCACTGCTCACCTGGTCATTCCCAGAGTGCTCTGGGGTCAGCCTTCTCTGAAGTTGTATCTTTTCTATGGGAATGCAAACACCTTAAATAAAGCCTATCATTTAAAAGCAGGTTCCTTTGTGTAGTTTTTTTGTTTTTTTTTGTTTTGTTTTGTTTTTGTTTTTGTTTTTGTATATTGACAAAAGCATGACTCCTTACAGGAAACCATCACCTATCATTCAAATTTTCTAACCAGTTAATAGCAACGACCTAAATATGTGAACTTTTGGTTGACTCTCTTTCCATAATCTTTGCAAACAACAGTTGTGATCACATCATATATAACCTTGCACACCTTCCTTCATACTTAAAGCCCCACTGCGGATATATCCACTAGAAATGGCCACTCTACATCAGCTTGGATATATTATTATCATTATCATCTTCATCCTCATCATCTCACTGGAAATCAAGGTTCTGGAAGGTTCTGCTTTCTGCCTAAGTTATTTCTACTGAACAGCAGGGCAGATCTGATTCCAGATATCAAAGTGTCAAGCCAGGCACTCCTCTACAAAGGCACTGGCTTAGTTCCTAGCCAGAAGCTAGGCATCTGGAGAATGAATGGCCCAGTGGCTCTGGGTCTTCAGGAGTCCCATGATTCTGTGAGGGCACAGGTTAGAGGCCACCTGACTGCTGGGCTGGTTAGGACACTAAAGCTCTGTAGCAAGCTGCAGAAAGATGTTGAGAGCCGTGGCCTGGGAGAGGGAGTGGAGACATTACCAAGCCAAGCCTGCATTTGATGAGTGAAGTCCCTTTGGTCATCTTGAGGGGATGGAAGTGGCTTCCCGGGCATGGTGTGGGAGCATAGCCCACATCTCATCAGTTTTTCCAGGAGTCAGAGCAAGCTTTCTAAGATACACTCTTGTCTCAGCAACAGAAGTTAGTGAAATGAGTTCTCTGTGGTTCTGAAGCAGGGAAGAAAAGCTTTAGGGTTTAGGAGAGGTGGATGTGTGAATGAGAGCTAAAGCTTAGCTTACCAAACAGGGGAAGTAGCTATATTGCTGTCATCAGGATACCAGAAAAAACACCTGCATCCCCAATTCATCATCACCTGTAAGAATGCCTCCTTTCATCTTTCATCCTGATACTCAATGGGAATAATTACAATAAATACCATAATCACTGTTGATAACATTTGCTGAGTGTGTTTCATGTGCTAAGACCTTCACCCGACCAAAGTGCTTCAAAACAACCAAAAAGGAAAGAAAAATGTCCTGCTTTCTTGACATAGGAAGAACTCTAAGCTCAGAAAGAGATTGTCAGGGTTCCAGTCCCAGGCTCTACAGTTAACAGTGCTGTGGCCTGCTTTTAAATCACCACCTAAATAAGGAAAACTCACGGCCACCTACCCAGCCATGAGCTGTTCTGTTTCCTCCTAAGGAAGGACATGCAGAAATGTTGCCCTGTGAGTGACTCGGTTGTGAGTTCACAGATACTCATGTCATTTCACAGACTGGCTTTAGTACCAGGAAACTGATGGACCACCGAAGACGTGAGAACTTAGGTCTGCTTTCTTAAGAGTTAGCATTCAAGAACCCTAAACATTGTTAATTGATGGTTTTCATGGCATCATTCAAAGTAGCTATTAAAATTAGACTTCCTGGGTTACAAGTATTCTGTATCCAGTACCAAGAAGTCAGCCCTGAAATCATATACATACAAGCAACACTAAACACACAGAGTAACTTATATTTATATGTTTAGGTACACCCACCCACAAACACACATACATATAAAATTTTATATATATATATATATATATTCAAGAAAGAAAGAAAAAAAAGGCCATGGTTCTGAGTTTTGAGAGGGAGCAGGAAAGGAAATACATGGAAGAGATTGGCAAGAGAGGAGGGAAGTGGAAAATGATGTAATTATATTTTAATTTTAGAAATCTAACCATCTAGCACAAGTCTCATTTATCAAATGAAGAGCAAGAGCCAGCTCTCTCTTCGAGACTACCAGTGGCTGTTTCTAATACACCACAGGCCCATAAGGATGAGATCAAGAGACACAGCCCCGCCACCCCACCAACCCCCATCCCCGACTCACTCAGCTCCACCAGACTTTATCATTCGTCATCAGGGAAGTGGATATTACAGTTGGCAAAATGCTCCCTGATGCTCTGTTTTCTCAAAATAATATCAAACAACAACAATAAAATCCTAATTAATCCCACACTCTGTGTTCTCAAGGAGGAGGGATAAAAGATCTGAGAACAGGAGGCTGAGAGCGGTGGTGTTTAGTAACTAGTTGTGGCCCAGGATTTAGGAGGTAACAAAATTTCCTTCCTTCCAAGACTTGACGCAGAGAACCAGAAATGCTTTAATCTCCAGAGATCACGAAGTTTAAGTTTTTGAGACAAGATCATCCCCGCCACATAATTGGTAACCTTGCTGCAGTTGCCTTTAGTGCTGACAGTTGTGAGTGACCTCCTCAAGGCTGAGAGCAAAGAGAAATAACTCAGTAAGTGACGGTTGACTGTTGAAGAGGAAAAAACATGATTTATTCTCTAACAACATTTGGAAAAAAGATGGGGCTAGATGTATTTTGGTTGTAGATAAATACATAAAACAGAATTCTATTTTTTTTTAATTTATTGTTTGAAAATTTAAGACATGAATAAAATGTGTTTTGATGAAATGCCTCCACTCCAACTCCTCCCATGATCACCATCACTTCTGCCCTCCAGCTTCACATACTGTTATTTTAAACCCACTGAGTTCACGTAGGGTTGCCTGGGGTCAGGGGTGGGGGTGGGGTGGGGAGTAGGGTGTCTAGAGCCACCCACTGAAGCATGGGCAGCCTACCAGAGTCTGAATCCAACATACATTGACTCTCTCTACCACCAGCTACCAACTACCAACAGCTTCTCAGCCAGGGGGTGGGATTCACTGTGAGCCCCTCCCCCCACCGATGTTGACCTGTTGGTTGCCTTGAGCCTGGCCATGGCTAAGCATCAGTCACAGCCTTTATGAGTTCATGTGTGCAACTTCCTTGTCATTATCAGGAGACGCTTTCTCATTACAGTCCTGTACTTCCTCTGGCTCATACATTTTCTGTCCCTTCTTTCCCACCCTCTTCTGCGATGACCTCTGAGACTTGGAAGAAGGGTGTGATGGAAAGGTCCCATTTGGGGTTAAGCACTCTGAAGTCTTTTATTCTTTACACACTGACTAGTTGTGATTCTCTAGATGAACGTCATGTAATGTAAAAAGAAGTACTTCTGATGCCGGCTCAGAGCCGAACTAATCCATGGATAGGAAGATAAGTACTCTTCAGCCATGCTCTACTGAAGATAGCATGTCACTTATACAAAGCACACAGAGGGCTTAAATTGTATCAGAGAGTGATGCTTTTTTTTTTTTTTTTTTTTTTTTTTTTTTTTTTCATGGCATGGGGCAAACCCACTAGCTTCAAGTGAGACTCATTGGGAGAATTTTTGTAAAAAGAAAAAACATAAAAGTGAAAATGTGTGGCCATCAATCTAAGCATAGTTCAGAAGCTAAACAGATGGCTCAGTGGTTAAAACCACTGACTGTTCTTGCAGAAAACCCAGATTTGGCTCTCTGCACCCACATGGATGCTCACAACCATCTCTACATCAAGTTCTAATAATCTCCCATAGGCACTGTATGCATGTGGTACACATACATGCATGAAGATAAAATACTAACACATGAAACATACATAGTAAATCTTTAAAGATAATTTAATCATTACTATTACGTGGTTTTTGTTTTTATTTGTTTGTTTTTCAGCTCTGTCCAGAAGCTTAGGCAAAAATCAGTATAAATGAATAGCTAGGTTTAACCATGTTAGGAGTTTTCTGGCCAAATATAACATACACAAAAAAAGGGTTTGGAGGGGAGAGATGAAATGGGTGCTGTGAGTGAGAAATATGGTGCTGTCTAAGGAACCAGAGCTTAGCCAGGAAAGAATGGAGATGGTGGGAAAAGAAAGCATAGTGCAAAAGCATCTGGGCAGAGAGCCTGAGGCTCTGAGCCAGCAAGTTTCAAGAAGGTGGACTCACCAAGGGTGACGCCTTACCATGGAGGAACTCATACCTTTATACAGCTGAGTGGCGTAGGGAGCCCGACAGACTGTGCTCCACAGGAGTCAAAGAAGTGTCAGCACTAAAAGAAACAATCCATGGCAGTGAAGCCCTTTTAGGGGACCTAAGATACTTGGCTCTCTACATTCTGCCTTGCAGGTCTGTGCTGGAAGCCTGGGGCATCCTCAAACCATCCCTACAAGTGCCTCGATAACCACATGAAGCCATGCAGCTGCTTCCTTCTCTGTCATCAGTAGCATTCCCATAAACAAGTTTTAATCAGCATCTCCTAACCCTCCATCCCACCCCCACTACACCTCCACTTCCCCCCATCCCCACGCACACAGTGTTCTGGTCAGGCCTTCTCCAATTTCAAGCCTGGCTGACATTCTGCAAGTGAATGTTAGACTTGTCCCATGTGTTACGCCCTGCCAGTGACACAGCTTGTGTTGGTTTCAGGCTATGAAACACATAAACCAAACATGAATGCCCTTGTGGAGGTGAATAGGACAAAGTAGCCAAGTATACTTATGGTGTCTGAGGGGTGGCCTCCTCCACTCAAGACACTTCCTTTTACCACCAGCTTTTACTACCCCTTAGTCTGACCTGCTGGATCCAGCAACATACCTCCAGGGACACATAGACCCTGAGGCCCTTCAGTTATAATTAATGAGGGGAAAGGCAATGGAAGGAGAAATGGCTGGGGTTTTCTCTATGTAAGTTCCAGAAGATTCTTTCATTTCTTTATAGCCCCACTATGTATACAACAAAAAAGCACAGTTGTATAACGTTGAGATCAAAGAATTTTCCTTAAATATCTTCTGTATCCCAGAAGTTTCCCAAGGAGCTTTCCCAGTGGTAACCATTGGCAATATATGAAAGACAAAAGGACTCTGCCTTAACTTACAAAAGATGAAAATGAAATGTAAAGGCCAGGTGACTTGTCCAGGGTATCATAGCTAGTAAGCAAAGTTTCAGAGATGTGAATCTCAGCCATTGATCCCCAAAACGCATTCTTTTCCCAATCATCACATGTCACATTCCACACAGTGGGGACCAGGAGAAGGGAACATGCCACATTCCACACAGTGGGGACCAGGAGAAGGGAACAGAAACTGCGGTTACTTTGAAACACAGAACACATAATTTGAGGATGTTCTCCAGTAGACTCGGCCCAAATCCACATCAAGGGTCTTTGAATGCTTCCAGTCAATGAATTGTTCTCGGGCCCTTTCTGATTTGTCCTGCTGTAGCAGAGACACAGCACCAGCAATATTTGGTTTAAATGAATGCCAGACCAGGCTGGAACTCAAAGAAATGCCTAAAGAATATCAGTTTCACTTTCTGTCTTATGTTTAAAACAAGGTTCCCCCCCACACACAACAAATATTTGCTGCTGAAGACGCCCTTCCTAAGCCCCCAGTCATGATTTTGCAACTCAAGAAACCATGTGGTTTGATTAATTTTAACCTCCACAAACCTACCAATTGCAGAGCACCCCGGCTAAATCATTGGGAAATTAAATGTTCGGTTTGAAATCTGCTGTCTATGTGGACTTTGTGCCTTCTTTAAACTATTTTCAATATAAAACATGATTCTGATTATTAATAACCATGAGTGGTTATATTTTTAGTTAGTTCTAAGGGCTAGGCTTAAATTATTCCAATAAAACTGTTACTTTCCTCAAATGCTTTGTACTAGGCAAAATCATTTTATTCTCATCCCTCAGAAGCCCTCAGAAGAGATCTGTTTCAAAGATTTCATCTTACCACCCAGAAATATTACCGGAGGGGGGGTGCTCAGAGCATTCCAGAACTGAGGGACACATGGAAGTCCCTATAGGGCTTTAGGGGACTATTTGGTGTCCCATAATATTAGATCACTGGGGTCTCTACTGCAAAGGCTGTCTGCTTTGCTGTGTTGAAGGTAATGGGTGAGAAGATGAATTGCTTTTTGTTTTCAGGCCTGTTCTCTCCACTTATCCTCAAAAGCCTGGCAGAAGCAGTGTAAACTGGTGGGAGACAAACAGCATCTCTGTAGGACATGGATACTCAAACCTGGAGAACGGGATCAGATGTGAGCCCTCCAAAGAGAGACAAGATGAAGTTCAGGAGCCTCTGTGTACTGGGATTCCCAGGCTGCAGGAAGTCATAGGCTCTGTCCTGGACCCAGGGAGATTTACAACAGGACGGTCCGTGTATGTGGAGTCCCACAGCTTCTGGTGTGGTATCCGTAGGAGTAGGCCTTACACACCATCACAACCCTCTCTGATTGTCCTCTACAGCCCTTCACTCCAGAGGAAAGGTCTTCACTGATAGGCTGAGGAAACACCATTCATGAGTTTGTGTGGCATTTCCCTGAGAACTCCCAGAAACACTTGGGAAACTGAGAGAGGGTCTGGATTATAAAGTAAAGTCAAGAGCCTGTTAAATTTGGGTGGCAATGGGGTCGCATCTTGTTCAGTCATTAGGACCTAAAGTTAGACCCTAAGGTAACAATCGAGAATTGTTAAAATTACCCTTGAGTGTTCCTTAAATTCCCCATAAAGTACTCTATAATACATAAGGTCATTTATTTTTTAAAAAATTAAACAGCAAATATAAAGTTTTATGGTGATATTCATTATGTAATAAGAAATACATGTATGAAATATAACATTGCTAAATTTGTAATTATACAAAAGGAATACATTGTTGAATGGAGCCCATTTTAAATGCAGTGTGAAGTAGCAACTGTGGTTTTGAAACAGTGACCTTCATTAAACTGTAGTTTAGTGAGCATTGGGAATTAAATTTCAGTATGGAAGTGAAACCCAAAGTCTTCTTGCTGACTGAGATTTTTTCTGAAAATTCTTATACTTCAATGACCTGTGCAAAGCTCAGTTTCCTTTTTCTTCTTTTCATTCATGACTTTAAAGCCTCTGAGATAAGACCTGCAGTCATATGCAATTGCTGGTCACTGTAACTGGCCCTGTTGCTAAGCTTATTCCAGAACTCATCATCGTGTGGAGCTCCCCTTGTAGCTGTGAATCTGTGCCCACACTTACCTTGATTCCTAAGATCAATACAGTGTCCTAGAAAAAAAATCTTTAATGCTAAGAGAGGCTCTTTTGCTGGTACTTGGGGGCATAGCATCTCATTCCATAGATGACCACAGTCTGGGAAGCAAGTTCTTGCTCATATTTGCCAACTGGATTGATTCTAATCATTCTACCAGGAATTCATTTCTGCCAGGAAGGACTCACATCACATGCAGAAAGCATTCAGCATATCTGATAAACATCCATAGTCAGTGCTGAGGGATTCAAACGAAAGTGAAGAGTGGGTCAAGGTTCTCTGCGATTGTCAACTCCCCTCTTTCAGAATACAAAAACCATCTGAACCGATCACATGCAAAGGCCTTTTCATAGCTCTGCTACTCCAATTATACTTCTCTATTTGTAAATACATCCTTGCAACCTATGAGGGCTTAAAAGAGTAACTGCAAATCATTGCATTATTAAGTACTTAGTACTTGAGAGGTTCTGAAATGGAGAGAAAATAGGTAAGACGCAGTTCCCAACACATAAATAGTGTTCCCAGGTGTGTGTGTGTGTGTGTGTGTGTGTGTGTGTGTGTGTGTGTGTGTG
>OU015742.1:114483346-114504062 GCA_907169655.1 Acomys percivali | reverse complement strand
AGAGAGAGAGAGAGAGAGAGAGAGAGAGAGAGAGAGAGAGAGAGAGAGAGAGAGAGAGAGAGAGAGACCAACCAATTACACCAGAGGCTGGGAGGTAGGGCTTTTGTTTTTGTTTTAATATTCTTCAGCAAAGGGTAAGAATCACCTTCAATATTGTGCCACTAAGCGGTAACATTAGGGGACCTCACTTCCATACCCTAAAATCTTACCTCACCACTGGGTATTTTGCTGAACAAAAGACAATTATCTCCCTCAGCGAACCACTACCAGTTGTTTTAACTGAACAGCATTTTCCTACCACATTATCATCTTAAGAAACTTGCCAAGGATCTGCCCTTCACCATCAGAAGTCAGGATCTTTCCCCTGGGTATAGCATTTCCTAGATCAGAGGACACAGGGGATTGGGGGAGTGAGACCAGGAGTCCACATTGCTGATGCCAGATTCCTGCTGAGAGATTTCATAGCTGGTAAAATGGGAGAGGGCTACTTTGGGTTGTTCTAGAAACAATCTCAGCTAATAATAGAAACAAATCCAGAATAGCCCCAGGATGGGATTTTGTTTGGTTTTGGTTTAAGAGTAGATGACAGAGATGATTCTATTTTAATGACTTTGACCTCCCAAATAAATTTTTGTTTGCTCCACATTACATTGTATTTACCACTCATTGAATCAGCCTGATATACATCATCAGTAAAACTTTTAACTTCTGATTTCCTTTATATAAAATGAAAAGATTGAGCTAAGAGACCTCTACAGGCCTCACTCATTTTCTAGGCATTGACAATAATCCCCTCAACCCATAAATACACAAATATACATACATAGAGTTTAGTGTATTTATTTAGAATAAGTGAAACATTCTAGCACCACATGTCTTTCCTTTGGTTGTCCCAAAAACTTTGTGAAGAAGGTCAGGGGTTATCACTCATTTCATCCAGAAGAATAAATTTACATTCTGGGAAGGGAGTGCTGTAGGAGCCACACTCCCAAACATGGCAGGACTATTGCTTTAAACACAATTCTCATCCTCTGCCGTAGGTACCTTTCTGACCTCATAACACTTTTCCCTTCCTATCACTGTGTATCTTTTCACATATATGAGTATGTACACACATTAGTACAAACATTGCTGACTGGAAGGCCACATTCACCCTAAAGCAGTGGTTTTCAATCTCCCCAATGCTGAGACTCTTAAATACAGTTATTCATGCTATGGTAATCCCCACCCATAAAACTATGTTGTTGCTACTTCAGAACTGTAATTTTGCTTTCATTATGAATCAAGTGTAAATATCTGATATGCAGGATATCTGATATGTGATGCCAAAGGGGTCCTAACTACAGGTTGAGAACCAATGCTCTAAAGAATGGTACCAGCAAGGATAAATCAGAGAATATTAGATGCCCAGGAACACCTCTCCTTTCCTCTTCCAAGCCCCATCAAATCTCTGCACACTTCCCTTACATACGCTGTGTGTCTACATTCAGGTAAGGGGTTGACACAAGATCCTGTCACAGTGTGCAGTGGTGTGTGTTGTCTCTCTCTGAGGTCAATGTAACCAATCAGAACTGGGCTATGCAGAGCCCTTGGGGTGTCTGCTGCCTGAGAGATTCAGGATCTCAGGGCTGGAGAGGCACAGGGTGGGTGTGGCCCTTCTCTGCCTCTAGAGTGATCAGACCAGGAGAGGCTGTGTGCCTGCACATCTGCCCCTCTGACTCTGTAAGGCATGGCATGGGTTCTCCCACAGCATGGAAGTGAGGCAGCCGGGTCCCTCCTCACAAAGCATGGAGTTGTCAACACAAAGATCACAGCTATGGGTTGCCTAGCCGATGAGGCAACTGTGGGGTGTCATTCCCCTCACATGGGATTTGCTTGAAGTTTTGAGTTATCTTTACTAATCCCTTCATGCTCAAGGCTTCAAAGGCAACCGTAGATGAGAGTGGCAAAGGGAAGATGAAGATAGTGAGGAAAGGTGTCTTAAAAGGCCTCTAACATTCTGCTCATAGTCTATTTCATCACCTATAGCCCAGAATCATAATAAAATCTCCCATTCCCTGTCCCTCCCACCCTGTGTTGCCCAGAGACCCAGACTTGGGGACTGAACACATATGGGTCTAGTTGGTCGATCCTCTTGTCCTCCGAGGCTGTAAATTCAGACAGCCACAAATCAGCTCAACTTCACCTCAGACACGCACACATTCACATTAAAGTCCTGGTGTCTAGACTGAAATATGGCTGCATGTGTTCCCTTCCTCACCACCAGCCTGCCGGAGATGCCACCCTGTCAGAGATGGTTTATAGAGTGGGTGGGGAGGCCAGAACACAGTGGCTGGCTACCACCCCAGCCAAGGCGCCCAGCGGCTTTGATCTCTGCCTGGTTAGCCTTATGTCACCTTGAACAAGCCTGTTCAACACAGGCCTGAAATAGAAGTTGCCAAGCACCGTGGGGTTCTTGCGGTCCCCCACATACTGGCACAGCACTGGCCCTAATGACAACTTTTCTCCCCGAGAAGCTCCCTTACACTTTATTGTCACCAATTATAACAGAGCTTTTAGGTCGACTGCTCTTCCTGGGGTTGACAGTTGACACGAAGCCCATGCATCTTTTACAGGAAAATGTTCCTTAGGTATAGGTGGGGTGCTTCAAGAAACCAAGCTTGGAGTATAAATTCGTGCAAGATAGAGAAACCAAGACTCGAATAGAGTCCTGGGATGTATGTACATGGCCTGACTACCAAAAGCCAACATGGGCATTCCCTAATGATGGTTTTCTTTTCATGATGCCTTCTGGGCTCCAAGAGAAGCCTGGACACTCCAAAATTCCTGAGATTCACTGAGGTAAAGCACATAGCATGAATGTGAGGCCCTCCTGCCTAAGACCTCACAGAAACACTGTAAGACATCACCCTAGCTTCTTGGATGATTCTATAGGAACAGAGTGGCACACTCATAACCATTCAGTCACCACCACACTTGCTGAGCACATACATAGTACTGAGCACTATTTTAGACACTGTGTAAAAAAAATGTAAAGATATTATCTTTTCCCTGAATGAGATTCCAGTCTATTAGAAGAGAAAATGAACATAAATAAAGAAGGCTCCAAGGCCAAGGAGCAACTGCACAGACAAGTCAGTAAATGGTCAAAAAGGAAACAGATCTGTAATGATGCAACCATAAAGGCCTCTGAGGTAGACAGAGCTAGGACTGGATTGGGAGGCTACTACAAAGACCATTCCATCCAAAAGAGACATTGAAGATATATATGTATATGGTGTGTGTGTGTGTGTGTGTGTGTGTGTGTGTGTGTGTGTTATGTTGGTTTATTGGCGTGTGTTATTTCAGGGAGCTCTTCTCTACCTGCCCCATACCACATTCAATCATATTTATCTCAAGTGCCCCCCCCAACCCAAACTCTCTGGGTCAGGCAAGGCCCTAATATGTGACAAGAAGAAAATAAAACAGCAAGCATCTAAAGATATGAAAATATCACAAGCTTGAGACTAACCACTTCCAGCAGAGATTACTATTATTTATCTAATGGTATTACAATGGCTGCTGTGGGAAGCCAGAAGCTCATCCATGGGTGCAATGCTCCTCTCTGCCTGGGATGCTCAGCCAGGCACTCTGGCATGACTATGTCTCCCTCTGTCAGTTTCTGGGGGACACTATAAACCAATGGTTTTGGTGATGTTATGCTGTCTAGCTACTGCATTTATCTATCTACTATGTGTTACTTTTTCTTTTGCCTTTGTCTGCCACACACTTACAAACTTACTAACTTGAAACTGAAAGAACAACTATTGTAGATCATTCTCTGGACTGTATAGAACTGACACCCTTGGCCCTGATGCTTCAGAAAGTGGCCCTCTTTGGAAATGTGTGTGTAAATTCGTGCTTAGTCAAGATGAGTCATGCTGAAGGAAGGCTTTTCACCGAATATGGCTAGTGTTCATACACAAAGAAGAGAGAGACAGAGCGATGAAAGCCATGTGAAGAGAAAGAAGCAGAAAAATACCAGGTAAAAATGAAGGCAGAGGTTGGAGCAAGAGCATCTACAAGCCAGGAAACATCAAAGATTGCCCCCGGCATATGCTAGCAGAGAAGCATGGAGTATTTTCTACTTTGGAAACCCCAGAAGGAGTCAAGCCTGGTGATGCTTAATGTGAAACTTTTAGCCTCCACAGCTGAGAGAAAAGCCTCTGGTATTCTAAGGACCCACGTTGTAGTTCTTTGCTACATTTGTCCTTAAAAATAAATAAGGAAGCTGAATTCAGATGCACACTAGAATGAGAAGGGGACCTAGGAAGCCTAACGGTGAAACTGGGGGTACAGGAAAAGGGCAAGGAACCAACAAATGCAGTGGCAATGAAGAATTTGATGGGGGAAATATAGAAAACAGACCCCAAGCATTCTCTGGGGCCCATCTCCCCAAGGGTCCCATTGATACCCCTAGTATTTAGGGAGCTTTCCCATCCTTATGCATGCAGTACCAAAGGGAGCTGCCTCCCCTCCTTAGCACAGTGTTGAGTGAATTGTGACCATGTGGCCTAAGGGGAACATTCAACCTGCATCTCTTCAGACGCGGTTATTGGTCCAGTGGATGAGCACTAGGCAAAGAAAGCCAATGGAAGACTTTCCTGAGGCTCTTTTCCTCTCTTATTACTAAAATTTGTAGAAGATGCACTTTTTCTCTTTGGCCACAGGACCATGAATCAAGTACATGAACCCAGCTATAGCCATGTTCCTACAATACTGATAAATTAAAGAGCAATCTTCCCATTCTTCAGGCCCTACTGAAGAGTCTGGTATTCCTCCTTTACCTTAACTCTTTTAATTTCTTCCTTCAGTCCTATAAGCTATTCCAATAACCTGCCCCTGTCCAACAAAATAGAAATAAGTATAATTTAGTTTAAATTAATTCAAAGTATTTCAGCCCTTGGCCTTGAAAGCATATGGCTACATCCTAAGGGGTATTTCATGTAGGTTGCTGGGTTTCTTTTCAACCTTATCACACAATTTTTTTTGCCTTATATCAATAGAATCAGGTTTCATTGTACTCCACATGCACATAGAACGTGAGTACAAAAAAAAAATCATACCTACCCCTTTATTGAAGACCAGGAATGCTGTCACATTTTTTCAGTGGAATCTGTGACCCCACCAAAAGTGAAAAGCAAACACCATAAGCAAGAAGGAACCATTGCAAAATTGAACCCCCAGAATCTCTTTTAGTCACAGTTACTAAGTACCCTCAGAAACAAGCAATTGTGCTACAATCAGCAAGGGCCTGTACAGATTTCTCCTTTACAATTTGACTTGGGATAAGTCATAATTTTGTCATAATCCTAATGCTCATTTTTAAAACAGAAGAATCTGGAAGGCCACCATGTAGTGCTGTTGTGAGATTCTAATAAGAAAATGTGTGTTATTGCTGAGTGCCTAAAAATGCTTAGGCAATATATACCACGTGTTCTTTTCATAAGGAATCCTCCCCTGGACCTAGCTGACTAAAACTCAAAGTATGGCTGAGGCTTACACAGGCTCACCAACCTCGTGAACTCAATCAGCAGCAGGCTCCTGTGTGGGGGTGCTGATGTAAGCATGCCAACACTCATCTGAGTCACTCTTTACATAATGGAACTAGAACAAGATTGGGTAAGAAATCTTTGTCAGGGCATAAGTGACAATCAAGACATAAAAGTAAGGACTAGAGGTACCCACATGCATTGTGGCCTACTACCCCTCAAATGATGCTGAGTCTCCTCAAAACAGGGCTGTGTTCAGGAACACTCATCGCCTGCAGCTCAGGCTTCAGGCGCCTAGTCTGGAAGTCAGCCCTAAGACTGGCCCTTCGTATATGAAAGCTTTAGTTTCCAGATGCTGCTGCAGCACTGTAAACATCTGGTCTTCTGGCTTCACAGGGCAGAGTGAAGCGGCCACGCACACACGCATCAGTAACCTCCAAGGGCATTAGCAGACATCTGGGGAGCACAGGCTGCTTTGTTTGGCTTATCTGAGTTGCAAGGAGCACAAGAAGATTCTCAAAATGCCTAAGGATAATCCCAACCCAGTAGAGTACCAATCTGGTTGGGGTTTCCAAGCTACCAGAAGCCTCCTTACTGGAATCTAAGTCATACAGCTAACACACAGACCACTAAGCCATCAGTGCGAGATAACAAGGCCTGCCAAGTCCATCATAGAATCCCAGATCAGAGGAACAGCAGTGGCACTTAGGACAAAAAGGACTTCCCTGCTTCAGTTCATTTTAGAACCATCAAATTAAATAATGTTATGTTTCTTTACAGGAGTCAATGGGAGTGCACATTGTAAATCTTCAAAGGGAGCTGTTAAATTTAATTAAGTTTGGCCTAAAGCAGCCTCTGTACATAGTTCAAAATTTGGCCTAATGGTGCATAGTGAACTATAACTTAGTGTACAAACAGACAGTAATATGAAGTAGCTAAATCCCAGCCAATCACAGTAAAGGAGCTTCAGTCAGCATCTCAGGGAACTGCTCAAGCAGGTTCAAATCAGGTAATCTAAGATTTCACCATCCATCTGTCTTTCTATGCCATGTACTTTATCTAGATTCTTCTATTATCTATAAATATTAGCCATCAGGATGCAACCCCGGAGTCACTCTGAACCTATTCCAGTTCTAAGAGTCATCGGATATGGAAATCATTCCTTGCTTGATTAAATTCTGTTGAATATAATCTATTCTGTTTTTACAGAAAATGTGCTAGCTGTCACTTCCTGAACACTCAAACTCTCTGCTTAATCTACTTCAGTGCATCATTTGCTCCTATAGAGCTGTGGTGAAACAACTGACAGAGACAGCTTACAAGGAGGAAAGACTATTTGACTCTCCATTTCAAAAGTGTCTGTCCATGATGACAGGGAAGACCTGGCAGAGCAGCTCAGGTCACACCATACCAGGCAAGGAAGTAGAGAGCCAGACAGGAAGTAGGCAGAGATGATATTCCCCTGCTGTCCTGTTGCCATAGAAGGCAACCTCCTAGCTTGTTAGTTTGTTTGTTTTTTCATATGTCTCAAAATAACATCATCAAGTGGAGTCCAACAACTCACAACCTGAGCCTGTGGGGAACATTCATACTCAATCTACAATAGTTACGTAGAAAAACTTTAGACTTTGGGATAATCTACAAGGAGAGAGGAAAAGGAAGACAGTCCATGACTGTATGCAGTGGGGATTTTAAGGATGTTCTAGTTTAAGGTAATTGGGCAATCAAGGTGTGTGGACACTCATCAAATATGGCAGATACATCAGGAGTTTGACTATTTGTTGGGTGTGTTCATTCTGAGTTTCAACATCATGAATCAGGCTTTGTACTCACTATGTCGTTTCATCCTCTAAACTCACATTCAAGGAAGCTACTGTCTGTCCCATCCTCATGATGAAAGTAAGGCTTTCAACTGTCAGATGAGTTGTCAACAGTCTAATGTAACCCAGTTCTCTCTGGATTCAGGTGCAAATTGAAATACTGTAAAAGCACCCTGGCCCTCAGCACTCAGGAAACCTCATTCCCCATGACCCAACAATCGCTTGCTAGGATGGCCTTGCAAGGTAGGACCACGTCTTACAAAGAGTCATTCTCAGTGGCTCGAGTCAGGATGTGTATAGATCAAGCTCTGGCCAGTATAAGTCTAGCCTGACTGTGATTTTGTCGTAAGGTTATCATTTGCATCTTATCATCAAGATAAGATCCCAGGTTCTTTGAACTCCACACATGGTGCATTGAAAGGCTGGGAACAGCAGGCATGGAACATATATTCATATCTGACATTCCATCATTGTAACTAGCTATTGGTTGGGTTGAATGAGCAAATGACCTGACTCACACATCTAACTACCCAGGCTATATTTTCATATTTGCAGATTCCAACGATGAAAGCTGCATGTCACCCTCAGTCAATTACCCTGGAGTTTTGCAAGGAAACAAATATATTTTCCTAAGTACAAAACTCTTTCTTAAGACTTGCCTCAAACCAAACAGCTCAAAACACTTGTTGTGAATGAACTCATGACCTTTGAGTGATGTTTTCCCTCCGAGTATAAGAATCACATTTCTGTGTAACACTTGGTTTCTGACAGAAGATGAAGAGATGGAAAAGATAAAACACCCAGAGCCTGGGATGCTTTTTTTTAAAGAGGTGAGGCAGAAGGTCATAAAAGATCTGGTCAGTAAACTTCAGGTTTTCCTGTCCTGCTTTTGCTTGGGCACAGGCTGGGTGACTTCTTTTTAATGTCCTCTTCATTCCTCATCTGTAAAATGAGGCGCTGCACACTCTAGCTTGTGTATTCCACAGAAGAGAATTCTGATGATGGCATTTGTACACCAGCTACAGTTGAGATTCCTAGGAAATGTAGAGCCTGCCTGATTTGTCCCAGAGGAACCATCACAGTTTTGATCAGAAGAACCAAAATCCAAAATTATTTTAACCTAAACAACTTGTAGCCGACAGAAGCTCAGCCTCTATGGAGGGCATCCCGAGCTCCCACAGTAGGTGTTTCAACGCTGTAGTGTTTGCGACTTATAAGGATTTCTTTGCGCCTTTCTTTTTTTATTTATTCTGAAGTAAAAAGTTAATATCATATCAAATGGCTGAGAAACACTTAAAGAAATGCTCAACCCCTTAGTCATCAGGGAAATGCAAATCAAAACAACTCTGAGATTCCATCTTACACCCATCAGAATGGCTAAGATCAAAAATTCAAGCGACACCACATGCTGGCGAAGATGTGGGGAGAAAGGAACACTCCTTCATTGCTAGTGGGAATGCAAACTAGTACAGCCACTTTGGAAATCTATCTGGTGCTATCTCAGAAAACTGGGAATAGGGCTTCCTCAAGACCCAGCTATTCCACTCTTTGGAATATACCCAGAAGATGCACCAGCACATAACAAGAACATTTGCTCAACCATGTTCATAGCAGCCTTATTCATAATAGCCAGATCATGGAAACAGCCTAAGTGTCCATCAGTAGAAGAATGGATAAAGAAACTGTGGTACATATACACTATGGAATACTACTCAGCTATTAAAAACAAGGAATTCCCAAAATTTGTGGATAAATGGATTGAGCTAGAAATGATCATAATGAGTGAGTTACCCCAGAAGCAGAAAGACTCAAATGGTATATACTCACTTATATCTGCATACTAGCCCAATGGGCATGTCCCACGAAAGCCTTCACTTACCAGGAAACTGGGACAGAGGGGAGGACATCCTATTGGGACTCTAGATGAGAGAAGCATGGGAGAATAGCAAGGTAGAAGGATCCAGAGGGTCCTAGAAACCTACAAGTAGAACATTATGATAGGCAGATTTGGGCCCAGGGGTCCCGCTCAAACTAAGGCACCAGCCAAGGACAATACAGGCGGTAAACTTTAAACCTCTACCCAGATCTAGCCAATGGATAGAACATTTTCCACACTTGAGTGGAGAGTGGGATATGACTTTCTCACGTACTCTGGTGCCTCACATTTGACCATGTCCCCTGGAGGGGGAGACCTAGTGGCACTCAGAGTAAGGACAGCAGGTTACCAAGAAGAGACTTGATACCCTATGAGCATATACAGGGGGAGGTAATCCCCCTCAGGAACTGTCAGAGGGGCGGGGAGTAAGAGGAAACTGGGAGAGAGGGAAGAATGGGAGGATACAAGGGATGGGATAACCATTGAGATGTAACAAGAATAAATTAATTTTTAAAAAAAGTTAATATCAGCTTCCCAGTAAACTCTGGATAATAG
The DNA here is from genome assembly GCA_907169655.1 of Acomys percivali. Taxonomy (NCBI): domain Eukaryota; kingdom Metazoa; phylum Chordata; class Mammalia; order Rodentia; family Muridae; genus Acomys; species Acomys percivali. The sequence goes on along the minus strand of OU015742.1, from coordinate 114,494,280 downwards.
CCTGTGAGATTGCTCAGCAGGTAAAGGCGCACGCTGCCAAGCTTCAAGACTCTAGCACCCACATGACGGAAGCAGAGAATCAGTTCTAATAAGTTATCTTTGTACATTTGTACACATATGTCCAGAGAGCGGGGAGTGATTTTGTTAAAAGAACCCTGGGTCGTGTAATTATATGGCAATAGTAAATAAATTCCTTCTCAATTTGTTCTGTTTTATTTTTATTGTCAAGTTTCAGATTATGTATTAAAATGCCTTAGTTCAGTCAGGCTACCACAACATATCAAAGGAGTGACTATAAACCCCTGACTACTCTGTCATATGTCTAATTGTTTCTTAGTCCTTGGAGACTGGGATGCCTAAGACCAAGATATCAGCAGACCCATAACGCTTTCTAGCCTCCTCAGATGGTTAAAGAGACAAAGCAACTCTGGGTCCTCATTACAAGACCTTTAATGGCTAGAACTCTCTGCTTATGACCCAACCACTATCCAAAGGAAACAATATAAGTGGGATTTGAACATGTACCTCCGAGACTTACCACAGGTTGCCATTTTTAGAAAAGGAAAGAGATCACTTGTGTCTAGAGGGCATAAAGCATTAGCACTATGGTTAGCCACCTCTCAGTTCTCAATCTATGGTCTTTACTCCTCTTCAAAGACAAACACATCCAGAAGCTGATGGGTATGCTTGAGCATATTTTTATTCTTTCACCACAAATGATAAATAGTGATATAAAGCATTGCTTATGGATTTGTCTGTATAAAAATATGTTCAATCCTTTATTTTAAAAATTCCTTTTTGTCTTAATAAAACTCTTTGAGACTTGCCCATTTAGCTTGGCACTGTGGTGCATACCTGTAATCCCAGCACTCTGTCTCTTCACCTCTCCTCAGGTCTCTTTTGCCAGGCAGAAGTTTACACGGTTAACACAGGCAAATGTACTACATAGTACATTGCTTTATGGATTGCCTTTTGGGGGACCTTAAGTACTTCCTCCCATTCAATCTTACATGGGCTGCATGGGCTTGGTACCTGCAATCACTCTTCCTTGATACTTAAAAACCATCATAAAGATTATCTGTGACTCTCCTAAAGGTAATATATGATTACTGTAGAAGATTGAGGAAAAGCTGAAAGAACACAAATCTGTACATTCTGAGACAATTCTTAAAATTATTAGCATCCTTTCAGGGAAATCACTCACCAGGGAAACACTATGTAAATCTCCTCTTACTTAATGTGCTCCATGGTGAGCCATGAGAGCTCAGGAGAAAGGCTGGTCCAGACTTAAAGCATATCTCTACTCCTGCCTCAGTGAGCTATCATGTATATGATGTTCTGTGGCCATTGTTTCATCATCTGTAAGATAAGGACAACCCAATTTATATCAAATCCATATTCCAGGTCCATAGATGACAAAATCTTTTTGTAAAGCATTTGGTCAGAAGGCGAGAGAGAGAGAGAGAGAGAGAGAGAGAGAGAGAGAGAGAGAGAGAGAGAGGGAGAGCTCAGCAAGCAGTTAAGAACACTTGCTACTCTTGCAGAGCTCCTGGGTTCATTTCCCAGCATCCACCTTCAGCAACTTACAACCATCTGTGATTGAAATTTTTATGCCCACTTTTGGTCTCCAAGGGCACCTGAATGCATATGAGCATAATACGCACATGAAATAAAAACTAAAAGAAATCTTTCTTAAAAATAATGGAAATAAATGAACATAGTTGAGTAAATGTCCTTGTTGTATGGTGGAGCATCTTTTGTGTATATTCCCAGGCGTGTTATGGCTAGGTCTTGAGGTAGCACTATTTCCAGTTTTCTATTTCCAAAGTGGTTGCACAAGTTTGCACTCCCACCAGCAATGGAGGAGTGTTCCCTTTCTCCACATCCTCACCAGCATGTGCTGTCACTTGAGTTTTTTATCTTAGCTGTTGGGATAGGTGTAAAATGGAAACTCAGAGTTGTTTTGATTTGCATTTCCCTGATGACTAGGGACATTAAGCACTTCTTTAAGTGTTTCTCAGTCATTTGATATTGCACTGTTGAGAATTCTGTTAGTTCTGTACCCCATTTTTAAAAATTGGATAAGTTAGTTTGGTAGTGTTTAATTTCTTAATTTCTTCATACATTTTGGATAGTAGCCCTTGGTCATATGTAGGGTTGGTAAAGATCTTTTCCTAGTCTGTAGGATGTCATTTTGTTCTGTTGACAGTGTCCTTTGCCTTATAGAAGCCTTTCAATTTCATGAAGTCCCATTTATTAATTGTTTATCTTAGAGCCTAAGCTACTGGCATTCTATTCAGGAAGTTGTCTCTTGTGCCAATGAGCTCAAGGCTCTTATTCACCTTTTTTCTACCAGATTTAATGTGTCTAATTTTATGTTGAGATCTTTAATCCACTTGGACTTGAGTTTTGTGCATGGTGATAACTAAGGGTCTATTTGTATTTTCTACAAGTAGACACCCAATTAGACCAGCACCATTTGTTGAAGATACTGTCTTTTTTTCCATTGTATTAGTTTTAGCTTCTTTGTCAAAACTCAAGTGTCCATAGGTGTGTGGGTTTATTTTGGGTCTTCAGTTCAATCCCATTGATCCACTTGTCTGTTTCTATGCCAATACCGTGCCAGTTTTATTACTGTTGCTCTACAGTACAGCTTGAGGTCAGAGATGGAGATACCTTCAGATGATTTTTTGTTGTACAGGAGTGCCTTAGCTATTTGGAGTTTTTTGTTTTTCCAAATGAAGTTGATACTTATTCTTTCAAGATCTATAAAGAATTGTGTTGGTAGTCATAGGGGAGAGGAGTAAGGGGAAATGGGAGGGAGGGAGAAATGGGAGGATACAAGGGATGGGATAACAATTGAGATGTAATATGAATAAATTAATAAAATATATTTTTAAAAGAATTGTGTTGGAATTTTGATGAAAAATTGCATTGAATCTGTAGATTGTTTTTAGTATTGATGGCCATTTTTACTATGTTAATCCTACCAATCCATGAGCATGGGAGATCTTTCCATCTTCTGATATCTTCTTCAATCTCTTTCTTCTGAGAGACCTGTATGATTTTTTCATACAGGTCTTTCACTTGTTTGGTTAGAGTTATACCAAGATACTTTATTGGTTTTCTTAGGTTATTGTGAAGGGTCTTGTTTCCCTAATTTCTTTCTCAGCCTGTTTGCCTTTTGTATAAAGGAGGGCTACTGATTATTTTGAGTTAATTTTGTATCCAGCCACTTTGCTAAAGGTATTTAATAGCTGTAGGAGATCCTTGGTAGAATTCTTGGGGTCACTAATGTATACTATCATATAATCTGCAAATAATGATACTTTGATGTCTTCCTTTCCAATTTGTATCCCTTTGTTCTCCTTTAGTTGTCTTATTGCTCTAGCTAGGACTACAAGTACTATATTGAAGAGATACAGAGAGAGTGGACAGCCTGTTGTATCCCTGATATCAGCAGAATTGATTTAAGTTTATCTCCATTTAGTTTGATGTTGCCATTATTATGTTAGGTATGTGCCTTGTATCTCTGCTCTCTCCAGGACTTTTAACATGAATGGGTGTTGGATTTTTCAGCATCTAAGGAGATGATCAAGTGTGTTTCTTTCTTATCAGTTTGGTTATAGGATGGATTACATTAATGGATTTTCATATATTGAACCACCTCTGCAAGTCTGGGATGAAGCCTAGTTGGTCATGGTGAATGATATTTTTGATGTGTTCTTGGAATCAGTTTGAAACTATTTTATTGAGTATTTTTGCATCAATGTTCATAAGATAAATTGTTCTGAAATTCTCTTTTTTGTAGGGTCTTTGTGTGGTTTAGGTGTCAAGGTAACTGTGGCAATACAGAATGAGTTTAGAAAGAGTCCTTCTATTTCTATTTTGTGGAATAGTTTGAAGAGAATTAATATTAGCTCTTCTTTTGAAGGTCTGGTAGAATTCTGCACTCAATCCATCCGGCTCTGGGCTTTTTTGGTTGGAAGACTTTTCATGACTACTTCTTTTTCCACAAGAGATATAGGACTATTTATTTTGTTTACCTGATCTTGATTCAATTTTGGTAATTAGTATGTATCAAGAAAATTTTCCATTTCACTTAGGTTTTCAAAGTTTGTGCCATATAGGCTTTTGAAGTAAGACCTAATGAGTGTTTGGATTTGCTTGGTGTCTGTTATTATGTCTCCCTTTTCATTTCTGAATTTGTTGATTTGAGTATTCTCTCTCTGCCTTTTAGTTAGTTTGGCTAAGGATCTGTCTATCTTGTTGATTTTCTCAAAGAACAGGCTCTTGGTTTCATTGATTCTTTGAATTGTTCTCTTTGTTTCTAATTTGTTGGGTTCAGCCCTGAGTTTGATGATTTCCAGCCATATACTCCTTTTGGGTATGTCTGCTTCTTTTTGTTGTAGCACTTTCAGGTATTCTCTTAAGTTGCTGGTATTGGATCTCTCCAATTTCTTTAGAAAGGTGCTTAGTGCTATAAACTTTCCTCTTAGCACTGCTTTCTTTGTGTTCCATAAGTTTTGGTAAGTTTTATCTTTATTTTCATTGAATTCTATGAAGTCTTTAATCTCTTTTTTTATTTCATTCCTGACCCAGAGGTAATAAAGTAAGGAGTTGTTCAGTTTCCATGAGTTTGCTAGCCAGAATCTGGAAGCAACCTAGATGTCCCTTAACCAAAGAATGGATAAAGAAACTCCCATGTACACAATGGGATACTACTCAGCTATTAAAAACAAGGACATCTTGACATTTGCAGGCAAATGGATAGAACTAGAAATGATCATCCTGAGTGAGTTAACCCAGATCCCGAAAGACACACATGGTATATATTCACTTATAAGTGGATATTAGCCAAATAATTTAGGATAACTACACTACAATACATATACCTAAAGAAACTAAATAACAAGGAGAACTCTAGGTAGAATGCTTAATTCTCATTCAGAAGGACAAACAGAATAGACACCAGAAGCAGTTGAAAAGAAAGAACAGGAAGGGAGGCTACCATAGAGGTCCTCTGAAAGACTCCACTCAGCAAGAGAGCCAAGCAAATGCTGAGACACACAGCCAAACTCTGAGGTATAGCACAGGGAGTCTTATGGAAAAGTTTGGGAATAGAGGGACCTGGAGGAGTTAGGAGCTCCATAAGGAGACCAATGAAGGCAACAAATCTGGGTGGAGGAGGCAGGTGCTGCAGAGACTGATGCACCAACCAAGGACCATGCCTGGTCCCACACATACTCAGAAGTAGTAGGTAGGCAGCACAGTCTCCTTGTGGGTCCCATAATATGGGGAGTAGGGACCTCTTCTCTCATGGACTCTGGCCCCCACATGTTGATCACTTCCCCCTGGTGAGATGGTCTTTCCAGGCCATACAGGAAGAGTATATAGGCAGTCCAGATGAGACTTGATAGGCTGGGGTCAGATGTTAGGGGAGGAGAGCTCCCCTTTCTGAGGACTAGCAGAGGAGGAGGGAGTATGAAGGAGAGAGGGTGAGGTCAGGAGGCAAGGAAGGAGGGGGCTATAATTGGGATGTAAAGTAAACAAATTGAAAATAAAAATAATGGAAATCAAAGAGTCATACATGCCCTTTTCACTGTTATAGATAGCAGTATACAAAGACTCCTGAGGTAGGAGTGGGGAAAAAAGCAAGGATGGAGTGTAGTTATGCTTACTGGCCCAAGCCCAAGGGAAAGGCTGACTCTTAGCACAGACACATCTATGGAGTCTATAGAGCTACCACCAACCCACCCATAATTGTAACCATCCTGTGGACTGTTCTGGTAGTCATTAGGCTTACAGATACAAGAATGTATTACCTATTATCTAAAAGGACATGGAAACTGGTCAGAACACAAGGCCATGGTTGACCTCATCCTCAGTACTTCCCACTCAGAGGGCCTAATTAGCAAAGAGGAAAACAATTGACTTTTTTGGTATAATATAATTTTATTGTCTTTTTGCCAGGTATCATTTTTCACCATCCACTGCTACAGTGTCACCTCATAAAGAAGTTATTGTTTTACACACACACACACACACACACACACACACACACACACACACACACACGACAAGCTCAGAACCCTGCAAGAAGCATAACTCCACATTCTTTGTCTCCTCACAACTGAAATCCTCAGATCAACAGGCAATTACATTCACAAACTGTGCCATGCTTCAAACGAATGTGGCTCATGTTAAGATGGCCCCTGCCTAAAGAAAGACTATTTTTAGGAAGCTTGGCAAAGAACCCTAAGTTTCCAGTCCCAAGCATGCACTGCCAAATAACTCCACCAATTTTTTTTCTTACCAAAAGGGATAAAAAAAGAAAAGAAAAGAATGGAAATGGTCTTCCTGAGCCTAGCTCCCTTAAGCTTTCAAGCTTGGCATCCCCAAATGAGCAGAACAACTTCCCACTGAATGCTTTCACTTGAGAGTCAAGCTGCAGGTCACGTGACTAGAATGGCCTGCCTCTCTATGCCTTGGAAGAAGCATAGGTCCCTTCTTGCTTAAAGTGCAAATCCAATTAGAGAAGGGCCAAGGTTATGTTCAAGATCTCCAAGGCTGTAGGCTCAAAATAAAGAATTTCCTACTTGTTCCCTGCAGCAGTGAAAACACTTTTAAATAGAAAAAGTTAATCCTTATTTGTACACTTCATGGCTCTGCAAGTCCAAATATCATTTTATTGTAAAGACTAAGATTTTAATAAAAAAGCAGATGCTGTTGATGCAGGATGCTCCTTTGAGGAGACATTAAGATCAGAGCCTGAGCTGTCGCCCTGAGACGTTAGATGAGAAATGGATCCCTATGAACAACAGTGTCCCCATACAGTTAGACCAGCATTGCTTTCTACATAGACTGCTGCTTCCAGATTTGCCTCCAGCCTCCAGCAGTTATTGGAGTATGACTCAAGACTTGACTCAAGACTCAGCCTTGGCATCTCCTTATACCTTGCTAGGCATGCCCTAGATTCACACCCTTGTCCAGAAGTCTACATGGTGAGTACTGCTGATGGCCTGAAATAACTGAGAACTCTTCATCTACATGATGGTGGTGGAAGGCCTCCTGCATCATCCTCTAATGTTCGCCCCCCCCTCTCTGTACAATGGCCCATCATACTACTGAGCAACACAAATTCACACAAAGTTTTCCCTTCCTCTGTCCCCATAAGTGAATCACATTATCCCCAGGGTTTCCTCTGGCTTTTGTGCATGGCTCTAGTTTTGCATTTTCATGGTGCCTTGTAAACTGTCCAGATACACTGCTCTGTTCCACTAACCAATGGGGTCTTTGGAAACATATAATCATCCATACCTCCTGTTATCAGCTATTTATTCAACACCAAGAATAGGGATGGGTGTTCAGAACATAATAGGCCAGATAGGACCCCTGTTTTATCATTTTGAAACCTTATCAAAGAGAGAAGAGAAAATAGAAGAGGAAAAGCAGAGGAGAGGGCATGGGGGAGAGGGAGAGAAAAGATGGAGGAAGAAGGAGTAATAGAAGTGCTGGCAGCAGCGGTGGTGGCGGCAGTGGTGGCGGTGGTACAGCCTGCTGGAATATTGACTGACCTTGTTAGTTTGATCTTGTGCAGGTCTCATGCCAGTAACCATAGGTGCTGTGAATTCATGGGTATGAGGGCCATACAATGTCTAGGAGACAGGGTTTCACAATACCCCTCCCCATCCTCTGGCTCTTACAGTATTTCTAGCCCCTCCTCCATTATGTTCCCTGAGCCTCAGAGAAAGTTAATACAGGTGCTTTATTTAAGCACTCAATTGCTCACTTACCCTTGACCAGCTCTGGGTCTCTGCATTGACTGTTGCCCACTCAGAAATGTTTCTGGTTGAGGCTGAAAGCAGCACTAACCTGTAGGCATAAACTTGGATATCTAGAAGGCTGTTTGGCAAAATGTCCATTTAGGAAAAAAAAAAAAACTTACTGAGTATCCATTTAGCACGTCCCCTGCCCCCACTCCCAGAGTCACCATGATCAGACTATAATATAATATAACATATATAATATAATATATTTAAGAAGCCTTACTTGCAAAAGTATTCCATGTGCAAACAATTCTTTAGAGAGACAGATATAAATAAGTTATTTTGTATAAGTGGCAACAAGGACCCAAGCTTCACAATCTGTCCTGTCAAAGGGCCTTGAAGAAAAGCAGAAATGAACTTTTCAATATTGTTCCCAGTTTCTAAGGAAAGCAGTCATTTGAAAATAATGACTTAGCTTTTCAAAGCATCTGGGCTTCGTTTCTTTATTTAGCGTTCAGATGCTAAGCTGAATATCTCACCATTAATATTTTAAGAGTCGCTGACACCCAATGGAAGATTTTTGAAAGAACAAGTGATATCTAGGAAAGTGGGGTGCCAGTGGACAGTCTCTTCCTGGAAAGACATTGTACTTCTCACAAGGAAGACTCACCCTGAAAACTGCTGCCACCTAAGGATCCAGCAGAGGTTCCAGAAGTCATGTGACCTCTGGACTCAAAAGCATGGGGGAAAATGACAAAATTGACCTGCATGACACCATTTGGGTGTCATTTTTTCCACCTCACGTTGTTTTCCTAGTTGCTCAGAGGTGTCCCTCTCATGGCTGTTTGGCATGCTACCCTTGAAAAGCCCGATTAGTAACGGCTGGCTTCAGAGGCCGTCCTTAGGCAGCCGGCTCCATGGCAGCACTAGGAACCAGTGTGGCGCCTACCATGGCCAAGTGGCCCTCCAAGACCCCACTGGGAAATCCTAGAGTTTTATGGGGTTCACTGCAGTTTTTGTATAAACAACGTAACGTTTTATGATGGGAAACCCAGTCCTTTGCTTTTTATGGAAAAGCATCGATTAAGGCTTTCTTAATGTTTGAAACGTAAAGAAGTGTGAAAAACTAACGTTTCAGAAATGGTCCAAGGAAAAAGATCATGTAGTGGCTACAAGTTTAATGACCTTTCTCATAAAATTATGTGGGGGATTTGCGATAAGCAAGCAATAAAAATGTTCCATTGCCTCTGGTCCTCGCAGCTGTGGATTAACGGTTTTATAAAAGATAGCCCCGTTGCTGTCCCTGTTCAGCTAGTCCAAGATGATTTAATATAACTCTAAGAGGAATGTCAATAAGTTTATATCTTACATTTTTAATTAAAAAATTGAAATAGCAAATATTTTTTTAATTTTCCTAAGCTATATTTTTTAATTGAGAAGGTTAATAGTGCCCAAATTGCCTACATGAAAAAACAATTCCAAAGGTGACTATAGGTTGTCATACGTTTGCAAAGACAATAGAATAAACTCCACCAAGAGGAAACTCTAATGTAAACTGTAGACTTTGGACAATATGGATATTAGTGTAAGTTCAACAGTTGCAGCCGATGTGCCACTGTGTGCTGATGCTGATGGAAGGAGAGAACGTGTGTGTAGCGACAAGAGTACATGGGAAATTTCTGTAACTCCTGCTCAATGTTACTACAAAAATAAACCTCTTAAAATGCAGAATCTAGATTTAAAACTGTGTATGCACATATATGTGTATATATATATGTTTCTGTGTGTATTTTGCACATATATGTATACTGTAAAAGTGTGTATGTGTGGGGCATGTTGTGTTGTGTATATCTGTATATATTCACATATGTTCATGTCTGTATATATATATATATATATATCTGTGTGTTATATATGTTTATGTTTGTATATGTATATTGCATTAACATGTGTATGTACATGTATTTATGTGTGTATTATGTATATGTGTTTATATGCATGTGGGTGCATGTGTGTATTGTCTGTTTATGAGTCTGCCCTGTCATTTGTGTATATGTATATATTGCATGTATGTGTTTGTATGTAGTTGAGTGTATACATGTTTGTATGTATTATGTACATGTGTGTATGTGTATATTGTATATATATGTGTGTGTATCTGCATGTGTGTATGTGTATATCATGCATATGTGTATATATGTTTGTATGTATGCATAGTGTGTATGTGCATGTATGTATGTGTGTGCATATATATATTATGTATTATCTATGGACACATGTTTATATGTGTGTATGGGTGTGTATTTTGTGTATGTGTGTTGTATATATGGGTTGGTTATATATTAGATGATTTAAGCTTAAATATGTTTCTATCCCATACTTTTATAATATGTTGCTAACCTTTCCAACATGATTAATCTTGGTGCTAGCCATGGTGACTCTCATCCTCACTCAGATGCAGGGAACACACTTTTCTAAAAGTCCTACAAGTAGGACTAGAAGCCAAGAAGACTAGCCTGTCTGAGCTGCCTGCAAGGCATAACCTAGAATAGAGGCTGGCATCAGACTGATATCAGGGTACTGTGCCGTGTTGAACTTCTCCTTATGCAATTGAGATTGACAACAAGGTGCTATCCCAATCCTGATCTTTGATTCTTGGACCTCAAATAAGGAAGACCCAACTCTACCAAGTGAGTGGCTTCACATACCAACATGTGACCGTTATCCACCTAACAAGCTTTTTTTATCTTCAGCTTTCCACAAGAAACACAGAAGTCAGAGAGTCAAAGGAATTGCTGGGATTTCTAAAGCAGCCCTTGGCCAAGGCACAGAAACAGGTTAGGACAAAATGTTCTTGCCTGTTTTGACAGCCAAGGAGGAGGTAGCTGCCAGGGAAGGTTTGTCCACAAAGTAGACGCCTGTCTTCCAGAGTGGGCAGCATGCATAGGAAAGCTTCAGGAGCTTTCAGACATTTCAGAATGGATTTTGAAAGGACCATGCTGTGACCACTTAGTCCCCAGCACTCACTATCCGCAGTCTCTTTACCCAAGAGCACCCAGAATTGGTCCCATGGCTAGCAGAACCTTTCCAACCCATGCCTGTCAATAAGGAAACCCATGCCCACACTGTGTAAAGACAGCATGATGGCACATTATCAACACAGTC
>OU015742.1:114438111-114478346 GCA_907169655.1 Acomys percivali | reverse complement strand
CTAAGCAAGTCCTTAGCTTGCTTTAGGTCAAACACAGCACTGGAACAGGAATCTAGCTTTCTGGCACCAGCCAGTACTACTTTGTAACTACAGTTGTTAGAAGGGCAGGGCCTTTCTATCTGCCCCGGAAGGTAGCATGGACTCAGGGGCAGAGCTGGAGGAGCCCATTCCTGCACATCTGAAGTGACTTAGGAAAAAGGGTGATTATCGCTGTCCCAGATGCACAGTGTGGGTTCTTTCCTCCCTCCCCCTTTCTTTGCTTTGTAGAATAATACTTGTCTTTCCTATGACAATTCTTGTTCCCTGACAGTTGCCACACAAATACACACACCCTTCACATTGCTTCTTACAACTGTGCTGTATTATTGTTTAAGATCTTCCACAATCAACTGTAATGCTTTATTACATTCCCAACTGCAATGTATTATTGTTGTTGAATATTTTGGGCCCAGAAATGGCAGAATCATAGCTGCCTTGGTGAACAACATGGTAGTTTTGCACACATAACGTTGAATTGGTAAACCATGGGATCTAGGTTGTCAGTGCTAACAGAGCCTTGAGGGGTTGCCATGGGTCAAGGAAAGGGCCCAGGTGCATTCTTGGAGAAGGTTTGAAGTTTGGCCTTTAAAACCAGCCACACTTACAGTCTGGACATCAGAGCTTGTGTGCTAGAACAATTGCTTAGCACACAGGAAGCCCTGAGTTCATCCCCAGCACCTAAACCAAAACAAACAGAACATAACAAATTTCAGTACGAGAGACAGAAGAGGACCCCAGTACCCCATGACTCTCTCCATAATGTTTCTGATGAGGATGCCAGAAGTGGTTGCTTTCCAGAGGGAACAGTCAGCAGAAAGGTGCCACCTACAGGTGAGTTCGGGGAATGCATGCATCAAAGCTAGTTTCCTGAACCAGCCTGAAAGGTTACTTAGTCTGTCTTCTGTTTGAGTGCATGGGTACTCAATAAAGGATCTGCTGGGGAAGGGGGTCCTGGTATCCCATTTCTACTAACGTCTTCTATGCCCAGACCCTTTCTCTCCTGACCACTCCAGTTCACTCCTTCCTCAGAAGCTCCTAACTCCCCAAAAACTCTAAATAGAGCTCACAGTTCTTGCCAAATATTTTCTCCATCAAGCAGCATTTAGCAACACAAGAACCACAAAAGGATCATGAACAGATCAAATATCATACATTTGTTTTCAAATCCTGGAGATATTTTCCAAATCATTTCTGTTTCTCTCACCCTCGCACCGTCCTTCCCCTCTTCCCCCACCCCACTTTAAATTCCTTTTAGACACATCATCACCCTCCCTCTAATTTTGGCAGGGCCAGCCCTGGGCACACTGACTCCAGAAGAGGGCTGGTCAAATATGGCTGCAAAGCTTAAGGACATTGTGTGTTGTGGTCTCATGTCCCTGTGGCAAGGGTCTATGCAACCACATGAAGAATGGGAGAAGATAACATAGCATGGGCAGGCATGTCACAGATGGGGTGTCATGCCATGTGTAAGGATACACCCTGTGGAGTGATATGTGTAAAAGTAAATATTTTTAAAATGTCATCTTGGCTACTAAAAAGAGGTCCTTGGGTTAGACAGAGATCATCTCCAGGGGCAGAGGTCCTTTCAGGGAAGGTCAAGGACCCTGTCATTCCAAGAGCAAATCACAGGCCTAGCCTTGAGTCTACAGAACATGACTTTGTAATTGGGCGAGCTCCATGTCTGTCAGCAGATGCATGTTCTCAGAGAGAATTAACAAAGAAAAAAATAGTTATTTACAGGTCATGGTTATTCTGGACCAATCAAAAGCCTGGGGAAGATACTGGAGCCCTTGACCCAAGAGGGGATTGTGGCTAGCCTATGTGTAGCTGCCGTCTCTGAGGCCACATTGCCACTCATGATTTCAGCCCAGGGAGACACGGTCCATTTGCATAATCCATAGCCAACCTTCCCTTGTCCCAGAGAAGAAGATACTACACAAAGGTCAATGCTTCTCATGGGGATTGTCCCAGAGGAGGCATCATTTGGGTACATAGGGCCAGATCAAATCATGACAATTCCTTACATGTATGGGACCCTTTTAGCCACTGTCCTCATCTCTAAGATTCCAACTCCATGGCTAGTTTCCAAAGTCATTCAGTGTCTTATGTCACTTCCCCAACTAAACTATGTTCTTTCTGTGATTCCCCCAAACCTTTCAAATCACCTGGACACAAGGGGACTATTTTCTATCCTCGGGGATGAAGACAACTCAGGATCCCCTTTGTCATGTGGAGGGAGACAGAAGCCCCTAAAACTGATCCCAAGGAATGAGGCTGGATTTGACCTTGAGTAGGAAGATAGAATTTCTGAAGTAACACTTCCTTTTGATTCCAGATCTTATAACTTTTAATGTCCTAGAAAGGTATTTGTGATTTCACTTTGCTTTTTTTTTAAAACCAACATAACAGAGAACTTCTAATAGTTTACCTAATAAGATGGCTCCAGGATTAGAGTCAGGTAGAAGAAAGAGCCTCTGAAAAATTACTATCGAGGCTCAACACCCAAGACATTTACCACAGGCAAAGACTAGCAAGAAGTGACAGTCTATGAGGACAAATGACAGGCCACAGCTCTACAAGGAACAATCCTGATGAAGTACATGAGGAAGCCCACGATGGCCAAACTAGGTCCTGCACACATGTGTTCCCAGAGGTGGCCATTCTACTTACAACTCTTCTCTTCACTCCCTGGCCTGCAATCCATTTTTTCTTTTATGCATTTTTTTTAATATTCTTTTATTATCATGTCCTTCTGTTGATACAAATCCCATTGAAGAGAACAAATGAGAAGGAAGAGCCCCTACTTTCCTCTCCTCCTTTCTTTGCTCTACAATGGCCCTCTCCTGGGTATGAGTTAGTTAGCCTACTTCTCAAAGCGATTGGTATTAATCCTTCCTTTAAGAACTTGCAAAAGTACCGAGCCTTAAAGCTTACCCAAATTCCAAACTCTGCACAAGGCTTTAAAAATATTCCCCTGGGAGACAAAGTTCTTCCAACTATTCTCACAGTCGGCTAACCAGCCTCTGTGCCTCCAGTGTGGACTCTGGTCCCTTAACATTCAACACTAAAGCCAGGTGACATTTCTAAAACACCATGAGTTTTGCCTGTGTAAACCCTTTGATGGCTCCCCAAGTCTTAGCTCCTTGACATGGCACCCCAGGATCTCCATGTCTCAGCCCCAATACTTCCTCCCTCTAGGTCCATATCAACTCCATCTGCAAAGACTCTTAGGTATTAATTATGTCATTCTTTTTCTTACTTCTGAGAAATTTTAATAAGGTGCCTTCTGTGGGGAGGGGGGATGGGGGAAGCTCTTTTCTGTCTGAGTAACCATCTTGTTACTTCCCTCCAGTCTGTTCAACCATCACACTATTGGGTGACATTTGGCTCCACATTATGTTTTCAGACTGACCCTAAATATATTACTTGCCATAGGATCTTCTCAACTACAAGCTATGTTTTCTTCCAATAGAACTAAAGAGTCTGCAGGAGAGACATGTATTTCCATGGCGTCGCCAAGCTACTTCTTCTTCCATCTTCAAAGTCCTTGGTTCTTTGAAGTGCAAGTCATCAGACTTTACCACCCACTATTTGCCTTGCCATCATTTACAGTCCTCCCTGCCACCCCCCTTTATTTACTGATGACTTTAGCAGTTGGCTCACTGTCTTCCTCTCCACAGCATCTCCTGTCATTCCTGGCAACCTCTAACATCCTTACAGATGGCCTGTCTCCAATATACTATTATATCTATTCCTTGAGCTGCTAGAGCCCATGGTGCTGTCCCTCATCTCACTTTACCCACCAACTCCTATGGTCATGCTTTATAGCTTTCCATCCAGTTTTAAGCAATTGCTGCATGTACTATGATATGTCACGTGTTCTTTGACCACCACATCCCTTAATCTGGAGTACCCACTTGAGTGACACTGACCTGACTGGGATGTTCAGTGACTTTTTCCTTCCTCATTCTCATCAGAACCCACCTCTGCAATGTCAAACACATGTGCACATATGCACACACACACACACATACACACACACACACACACACACACACACACATACACACCACAAATCTTTTCATTCCCTTCCTGACTCCTTCAAGGTTCCTTAATCAGTGCCTTAGCCACACCTTTAATGTGCTTCACTACCTCTTTTTCTGTTACCCCACTAGCCAAAAATAGACTTGATCTTGCAAATTTCTGTCATTTACGGTCTTCCCTGATACTTCCCTATGTTTGCCAATGACTTTAATACTTGGCTGGACTTGATTTCAATGGGTAGGCACCAGTATCCACACTTTCATTAATATATGCCTAACAAATTTGCACCCCAAAATCTAAGAGACAACTATTTGAGATCTTTGTTTGACCCCTTAAATGTTGGAGACATCCTCTTTCAGAGTAAATGCCATCCCTGATTCTCTTGCCATGGGAATATGGTGGGAAAACTTTGCTGCTGCCCACAGTAACACATAACATGCTCTTACCCCAGAATCCATCTCCTCTGAGCTGCCTGGACATTGTCCAGGAACATGCCTTCATCATCCATCATCTCCTCAAGCCATCATGACTCATATCTTAGCTAACTTCACCCTCTGCCAAGGGTACCAGTGATTTATCTTTGACAGAACCACAGGGCTTTGTTGTTGTTTTGCTCTTGTCACACCAAACCTCCCTGTAGCAGACATGTTGAAATATATGCATTTGTGGGTACTCAAGATGCCATTTTCTGCTTCCCTACCTGAAACACAGAGGTGCTCTGCCAAAGCCTCAGTTTGCCCTTCATTGCCTCCAGCCTCAACAGGTGATTTCTGTATCATGAGTATAGACAAGAGCCTTATTTTGATGATACTAAACCTATATCACTAATATTAATCCATACGTCTATCCATTAATTCTGTCTCTGTCTGTCTCTGTCTCTCTGTCTCTGTCTCTCTGTCTGTCTCTGTCTGTGTGTGTGTGTGTGCATGCACACATGTGTCTCTATGTGTCTGTGCCTGTGTCTCTCTCTATGTATGTATGTATGTATGTATATGTTTCTGTTTCTGTCTCTCTCTGTATATATGTGTTTGTCTCTGTCTCTCTATCTCTTTCTCTCTCCTTCCCTCCCTACCTCCCTCCTTTCATCTCATTTTCTTACTCAAAGTTCACTCTATTCATCTTGGTAAACTACACCATTTTTTAAACATGATTGTTAAAAATAGTAATTATACACTCTCTTTGAGGATGGTGGAGATGGATCACCAGGTAGAGCATTTTTTGGCACTGAATAATATTCCATTATCTGGAGATACCAATTTACTTATCTACTCATTGCCTGAAGAGCATGTTGGTTCCTTCCAAATTTGGAGAATCTTGAATGAAGCTGCTATCAATATCTTCATGTAGGATCAGCGTCAGGTGGGCTAGCCCACTGTAACCCTGGTATTGAGAGGCAGAGACACGTGATCCTTCCTTACTCCATGAACAAGCTGTCTAGTTAGGCCAGATGAACTGGGGATCTCTAGGTTCACTGAGGGACTCTGTCTCAATATATGAGGTGGGGAGTGAAAGATGCTGGACACCAGCATCCACAGACATGTGTTCTTAATATGTATGTGAGAATATGCATACACATACATATATACATATACAATGGCATACAAATGTTCAAGGAGTAAATAAAGTTCCTTGTGTGCTTGCCCCTTTTCCTTCACCCCCATACTTAGTTTGTCAACAAGCTTTGGAACTCTTCCTTCCAAAAAGTTCTCAAATTTGACTACATTGTACCCTACAGAGCACCAAAGCCTTAATCTGAGTCTCTGAATTCTCTGAAGTGACAACTGTAAGATATTTTCACAGGCCTCTGTCCCCTTTCTGGATCCCACTCAATCTATTATTTACACACACACACACACACCAGATTTATTGATCTTTATAGTTCTTTAATAGACATCATTTTCTTTTTTTTAATTTATTTTATGTGCATTGGCATGAGGGTGTCAGAGCCATTGGACCTAGCGTTACAGACAGTTATGAGCTGCTATGTGGGTGCTGGGAATTGAACCCAAGTCCTCTGCAGGAGAACAGCCAGTGCTCTTAACCACTGAGCCATCTCTCCAGCCCTGACATCATTTTCTACAACAATTTTAGATTCACAGAAAAATGGGGGAGGGGTACAGAGAATACCTATAATCCTTGTCCTCACCCATAAATTCTCTCTCACTAACTACACCCACACCAGAGTGGCCCATCTGTTCTAGTTGATGGACTACATTGGCTCATCCAAAGTCTACCACTGACATTAGGACTCACTCTTGTACATCCCATAAATTTGTATAAATATATGACAAGTATCCACTGGTAGCAAACACAGAGGTTTCACTACCCTAAAAACCTTCTGCATTCTGTGTAGTCCATCCCTTCCTCCAATCCCCACTTCAGGGGTTGCTCTTCCCAGAGTATCATATAGTGGGAATTGCATAGTATGCAGCCATTTCATAACGATGGCTTTTGATTGATACCATGCACATTCATGTCCTCTGTGTGCTTTAGTATGTTGGTAACTCTTTTTCTGGCACTGAATAATCCATTGTCTGGAAATACCAATTTACTTATCTATTCATTGCCTGAAGAGCATGTTGGTTCCTACCAAATTTGTGCAATCTTGCATGAAGCCTCTATCAATATCTTCATGCAGGCCTTTGTGTGAAGTGAATCTTAAACTCATTTTAGCAAATACCAGAGTAGAATAGCTGGATCAGATATGCTCAGCCACAAGAAAAAAATGCAACTGTGCCATCTTTTGCTTCCATCAGCAGTAAATGAGGGTTCCCATTGCTCCACAGCCATGTCAATATTTGATGCTGTTACTGTTTTGAGTATCAGCCTTTCTAACAGGTGTTATGCACATAGCTCATTGTGATTAGAATAGCCTTTCTCAAGCTTAAATTTCGTTGTGTTCCTTCCTTTTCAAAGTCCTCAAAATATTTTTCCCTTTAAACAAAAATAAATCTCTAAGATCTCACTGACCAGAACCTACAGGATTTGTCTTTACCTGCTTATATTTGTTTCACTCCTCCAACAAAGCCATGCTGATTATTCCAAATTTTGGTTATAATCTGCTTCTCCAAATGTATTATGTGGTACCAGTCTGACCATGACTTCCATGCTGCAGCCAATTTATCTCTTTTATTCTTCAAATATACCAGGCTTGTTTCCATTGCAGGGCCTTGATATTGCCATTCCTTTTTTCAATAGCTCTGTCAGGTCTCTACTTGCCTGATTCCATCTTGTCTTTATTATCAACCTAAAAATAATGACTTAGAATAACCGTTATTACAAACCTCTAAAAGAGATATGTAATTAGGAGCCAGTGGGATGGCTTAAAGGCGTCTGTGACCAAGCTTGATGACCTGAGTTCAAACCCTAGAACCCATGTGTTAGAAAGACAGAACCTACTCTTTCAAGTTGCTCTCTGACTTCCTCACATGTCCTATGATGTGCTTGTTTTCATGTGTACAAACACATACAAATAAATAAAGCATTTAAAAACATGTAATTAGGGGGCTGATGGTATAATTCAGTGGGTAAAAGCACTAACTGTGCAACTATGAGGATATGAGTTCAAATCCCCCGCAGTTGTCTGAAAAGATGAGCACGGTCGCATGTGTGGACAGCACTCCCCACTGTGGGGGACAGAGAAAGAAGGATCACTGGGGCTCACCAGTTTTCAGTCTAACTTCATAAGGTAGAAGAGTAGTGTGCCAATGGCGGGGGGGTGGGAGGGGTGGAGGCGGTGTAGTTAAAGAAAAGCAAGAGCCCAGAGTCTGTGACAGAGAGTAATGAAGAAGAGGGGCCATTGAAGGCACAGTAAGAACCTAAGAAATCTAGAGGCGTCAAGTGAAACAAACACCGTTAAGTCTTGGAGGCCTACTGCAGATCAGATGCCTAAGAACATGCTCCCAGGAAATACATACATCATCTGACCTTAGTTACACATCAATATGTAGAAAGAGGGCCCAGATTATGCACACCAGTCATTTCCTAGAGCCTGTTGAGGCAGGCTGTGTGACCTATGGAGCACTAGGCTCCTAGAATGCATCCACTGCCTCTACTCTGCATCTGTACCTGTATCTAGTTAGCTGAGAACTGCAGGCAGAAGACAAAACTCAGCTCCACAAACTACCAGGAGCATCACAAATCTGCTGTGGTCTGGGGCAAATCCAAGCTTGTCCTATTTTATTTTTTTCTACATGTATGCAGTTCCCTTTTTGATGTTAGGAAAAACACAATTTTTGTGTTACTATTTTAACATTTATAACCAAAGATAATTGGCAGCTCTGCCTCTCCTCTATAATGACTTTCTTCTCAAACCATGTCTGATTAAGACATTGTTTAGGTCATGGTGTCTCAAACTGTGGGTCACGAACCATTAATTCATTGTGAAATCAATTTAGATGGTTCACAACCAGCATAGTTTTAACAAAAAAAATAAAAAAATAAAACAGAATAGACAATAATAGAAAGTATTGAAATGAATCATACTGAGTAAGGGTAAGTAAGATTTCAGAAAGCATATGTTTCAGTTATGTATATTGTACATGTAAACATACATCTGTGTATAATGAGATACAATGTAAAATATAAGGTCAAAACCAAAAAAAGTAAAAGCTGTTGTTCTAGATGTCTCTTGCCCTAAAACAAGCAATATAAAGTATGTTATGAATAATTTATAAAAATGTATATTCTAAATTCATTTCAAATTTCATGTAGAATTTGCTCAGTCAATGTAATGCTGTCAAAGATAGTTACCATCAAGACAAGCACAGGACAGGTGCATTTCAAGGCTTAACAATCCTGTGGTCTACAGCCGGGAGAACTAGAATAGGTATTTATTCCTTTTTTTAACTGTCTGGTTATGAAATTCTCCCTCTCTTTTTTGAAGCCACCAATTCCATATTTAGAAAAGATCTGCATTTATTTGCTTCTGAGAACCTACAGAAGGTTACAGGAAGTGATGAGGAACTTCACAGTTAGACTTATGTGACTTGGATTCCCAACTCTGTCACTTACCATGGAGCAGTGTCATGGTTTCCATGATCAGAGGTTGAGAATTATAATGTGACCACACAAGGTCAGGCTAAAGTTGTCAAGCTGCTGGTATAGGGCAGCACTCCAGAAAAGATGGCCTCAATTGTGTCTTGCTATGTCTCTCTGTTACCCTCAAGGCCTGTGTCACCTGCCTTCACTGTTCAGCATTGCTGCCTTCCACATCCCTTGGTTCTCAGTGGCATCTCTCACCAACACTCATGAGAAGACTTTGGTTGCCATCACTGTGGCTTCTTCCCATATCAGAGCCTTTGAGATTTTCCTTTCATGCTGATTCTGTTTCCCACATTCTCTAGCCTTAAGGGTACCAAGGATAAGCTCTGAACTCTAGGGCAGACCTGTGTCCATGAGACAAAGGTGCCCCTACCCTTCATCAGCTTCAACAATCTAGAGATTTCCTCTGCCTATAAGATCTACATCAGAATGTAGGATAGTCTGACCTGGTAGGTAAATCTTAGGAAAAGAAGTACATCTGCATAAGTTGTGAATTATAACACAACACCTTATTTTTTTTAATCTGTGACAATATAAAACCTAGTGTTCATCAAAATAGAAACAAAAATGATGTGCAGTTAATGTGAGGTCATCTAATGGTAATAAAACCCAGTCACATGCCTGTGTGATGGAACCCACAAATGTTTTAATGCTCCTCTGTACTTCTGTTCTTGATATATCCATGATCCCACGTGGCTCAGATTTTCATAGGAAAGTAAGAACTCTCTGAGGTATGAAGGGACCGAATAAACCGGGTCGTGCCACCCATAAGCCAACCTCGGCCCATGTACCACTCAAATCTCCTCCAAATTATCTAATTCCTTCCATCTCTAACCCAGATCTTCCCACCACAGTGGCTAAGAAGATAGAAGTTCCCATGGAAGCAAGGATGCAAGTTATTCATGGCTGGCATTCCTCCCTGGTCACCAAGTCTGCTTAGTGACATGACACCTCATAGACAGCTGATCTGACTATACCCAGAGCCAAGCCTGCTGGCGCCTTGATGGCTCATTGCATTCTTCTTGACATTCAGTACATGATATCGGCACAACCAAAGCCTAGAGGAAGGACAGAGCCTCTTGACTCAAGTTCTTTCCCACCACAGGATCTGGGGTTTTTCTTCTGGTGTTCCATGCCCCCGTCACTGCTCTCTTTCTATAATATGTATTTCTAGGCTCCAACCTAATTGCTATATGCGTAAGAGCCCATCACTGGGCAAGGCCTGGGCCACTGTTTAGCAGATACACTTTGCCTAGAGAGGAGAATCAGGGGAAGGAGAGAGAGAGAGAAGCAGGCACAGTATAGAGAAAAAAAAGAAATGAGACGACCAAACATGGAGGAGTGGCCAGACAAGAATGCTTGGCTCCCCAGCTGGTAATTACTCATTTGTAGGAAAGTACCTAAAATAGCAAGATAACTCCAAGTTGCAATGTGAGTAGAAGAGTGGGAATTCTTGTTCCCTCAGCCCTTGGAACTGCATGGAGAC
The DNA here is from genome assembly GCA_907169655.1 of Acomys percivali. Lineage (NCBI taxonomy): Eukaryota > Metazoa > Chordata > Mammalia > Rodentia > Muridae > Acomys > Acomys percivali. Next base: position 114,467,734 of record OU015742.1, on the reverse strand, counting down.
GATAAAGGGCCCTGATTTCCAGAGCAAGCTACTTCCACCCGGAGCTGCATCCGGCAGCCTTGTAGGTGCCATCTGTATAAAGCACTTACTCTCGCCAACCTTGCTGGCTTGCCAATCGCTAAGTGAAAACTCCACTCAACTGAAGGCACAGGAAACGTGAGGCAAATAGCTTTGTTGTATCAGCTGCACCCTTTATTGAAGACTCAAGAAAGTCATAACCCAGGGAACTGGAGCTGAGCGAACAAACCCACATGCTGTTGTTTTGGCAATAGCCAGATAAGGGTTGGGCCATGGCCAGATAGGAGACCACTGGGAACAGCAAAAGATTCTGGACACAGATTACCATTACTCAAACGTGTCCCTGAAACTGTTTCAGGGACCCCTGCCCCAAATGAGGATAACTGAAAAGGAAAGGAGATCTAGGATATAGCAAAGAAATAAAGTAAGTGTCCAGGCTGAACATGGAGCTCAAGAGGAATTACAGAGGCATAGAGGTGTTCCCAGGATTCAAGTCACCTGCCCACACCAACCTAGTGCTCATCCAGACTCTGGTGAGCCAGCTGAGTTGGAAAGCCCTCCAGGATGAAGTTGACTTTCACAGTGAGTTGAAAAGTCTGCCAACTAAAGTCACGTAGAGCAGGGTCCAATGCTGAAGGCCCTTCAGTGGATCTTGTGTATCATAGTTTCAGGATAATTCACTGTCCTACTGAGCATGTTGAAGAGATCTAGGTGGTCCTACTCCTGGCCACCAATTCTTGGGCTTTTCTGAACCCATGGCATGCTATCAACCTCTGTTTCCCACATAAAAATAAACAACATTGAGGACTAGACAAAACAATGGCTTGGTGATTAAAATCACTTGCTGCTCTTGCAAAGGACCCTTTCTTAGTCCTCAGCACACACGTGATAGCATCACTGCTTGTTCCAGGGCATACCTGATGCCCTGTGACCTCAACAGTCACCTGCATATAAGTGGTATACATAAACTCATCTAAACACACACACACACATATAAAAAATAAATTCTTGCCAGGTGGTGGTGGCACACACCTTTAACCCCAGCACTCTGGAAGCAGAGGCAGGTTGGATCTCTATGAGTTCAAGTCTAGCCTGTTCTACAGAATGACTTCTAGGACAGAGAAGACTACACAAAGAAACTCAGTCTTGACAAACAAAAAAACAAACAGAAAATTCTTCTTTGAAAACAAAAAGACAGTTTATTGAATTTGGTCAAGACTGGAAGGTGATATATTAGTGATATTTTCATAAAATTTAATCCTTGGGAATTCATCAAAGACACACTTTCCCCTCATGCATACTATTAAAGGGCTAGAAGAGATTAAAAAACAACAGCAAGATAGTATCACTGCCTGTCCTGGAGAAAGCACAGCAGGAGAGAAAAGAAAAGAATGTTTCAAGAGATGTGTGTAGAAGCTAAACAAATGCTTGGGCAGTCTCATTCTCACGCACACCCAAGCACTCTTGTAAATGAATTAGGATCACAGGGATTTCCTTGGCCTGGGTCAGTCTTCACTCAAACACCAGTTGCGGCCAAAGCTATCTCCTTAGATTGAGAAAGATAAATGATGCTTTGTCCCCACCCATCAACTAAGTACCACGTAGAGCAGGTAGCATTTACTGGATGCTTTTGTTTCATTTTTGTTGCTGTGATAAAATACCCCAACAACAACAACAATAACAACTAAAGGGAGAAGAGGATTTACTTTACTCACAATTCCAGGTTACAATCTCTGTGGAGAGAAAAGTCAAAGCAGGAACCTCAAACAGCTAGTCACATCATATTCACAGTCGTGAATAGGGAGAAATGATACATGCTCAACTGCCTGTGCTCAGCTGGACCTCTATACTCTTAAACAGTTCAGAATCTCTGCTAGAGGATGGCACCACCCACAGTGGACTGGGTTATCCCATGGCTATTAACTTAATTAAGACAATTCCCCAAAGACACATCTACAGGCCAAACCAATGCAATGTACACAATCCCTCACTGATACTCTCTTCCCAGGCAATTCTATCAAGCTGATAATTGCAGCTAACCATCACACTGGAATTGCATTCAGAAAATACACTTGACAGCCAAGACTCTTTTATAGATTCTCATCCCCTGTATTACGTGGGTGAGAAAAAGAGCCATCCTGTCACTAGCATGATCCTGCTCCCTGTGAAGCTGATCATTGCTCTTATTTTGATGACAATCCTGGCAAAGTTGGTAGTTACCAGCCTGCTCACCTGCAGGGCCCATATTGATGCACAGGTGTCTGAGAAGTGCTAATGCCATCAAAGCAGGACAAGCCCCTCATACCACCTTCACCACCACCATCTCCCAGGGCAACTGTATCAACGGCTCTGCTTTCCTGCTCAACCAAAAGGCACCACAAGTATCAGAGCATAAGAGTGACTGCTACAAGCCACGCCTTCTCTGCCAAAGCGGGGGACAAAAAGCTACATCTAGGGGCCGACCTGAGAACGGCCAGCTTCCCAGGCCCATGTCTGGGAATTTTCCTTTTCCAAATATGAAAGCAGTAAAAATAGGTAGGCAGGAAGGCCAAACTATGTTTGCAAAAGCCCCAAGTCTGGGTTTGAAACACCCGCTCCCACCATTTCAAGGCTAAGAATAATGGAAGGACTCAGGAATTCTGGCTTGCTCCCAGGGTGTGAGCACACTTGGATCCGAGAGCACATGGCTGGCCATGCCCACACGAAACCCACTGGAGCTGGTCAGAAGTGTCAGGAGCCTTTAGAGAAATGAATGAGCCACCGATTAAGAAACGCAGCTGCTGACAAGCAGGAATTGCCCTATAAAACGTTTCAAGGTGTCAGTGATGGAAGTGCACTTTGCAGCCACTCAGCAGGCAAGACAGGGCTGCCCACACACTGCCAAACACTCCAACAGCTGCCCAAGCCTGGGGTGGGAAACGTCCATCCAGCTGGGCCTTGGGACAAGACCACCAGGCAACTCAACAAGAGCAGTCAGAAGAAAAAAAAAAAAAAAAGAATTTCGTCCAGCTTATCACTACAACCAAACGGCTTTCCACATGTGTGATTCCTGCTAACACTTTGCTATGGGGCAAACCATGTCGTCCAAAACTCATATGCTGACGTCCTAACTCCAAGAATCTCAAAATATTGTGCATCAACAACAATGTTATTATGGTGAAATGAGGTCAGATGGGCAGGCCCTAATCCAATGTGACTGAGTGGTGTGTAAGAAGAAAAGATTGGGACGCAGATAGGCATGGAGCAAAGAGCCTGTGAGGACACAAGAAGGTAGCCATCTGTGAGCCAAGAAGAAAGGCCCCGGGAGAAACGAGCTCTGCCAACACCTCGCTCTCAGAATTCTGGACTCTGGAAACGTGAGACAATAAATTTCTGTTGTCGAAGCCACCCAGCCTCTGGCACTTTGTAACGGCAGTTCCAAAAGACTAATACACTTGTTTTGCCATCCTGTGTGTTTAATAAGAATGGATGGCTATGTCCTTGTGTGAGAGGGAAGTACAGAAAGTCAGGGCCACCATCGCATCGGAAGCGTGGCATCTCAGAAGAGGAGGCTTCCTGAGTCTCTGGAGGCGTAGATGGTTGAAGTGCCAGTCCTTTACACTCCTCATTTCCCAGAATTCCCACAAAAACCCAGAGATGATGGCATAATTAGCCCTATTCTTTAGAAGAGAAAAATAAGATTTAAAGGTGAGAGATATCTTGGACAAGGAGTCTTTCTAGAAAAAGTGCAATTAAATTCCAGATTTGCTCAACATTATGCTTGTTTTTCCCTTCAACTAAAAGCCCCATGGTTTAAGTTCAAGAGAGTAAAACTCTCCTGAGTGGTCAAAATGTCTAATGATGAAAACACATGTGCCTATGTGGCAAAAGGTTCCTAGACACAGATATCCAGGGAGGAGACATGTTTAGGTAGGCTACGCCTTACACTCATATATCTTCTCAAGCACAAGGTCCATCTATACTTGTCCCACCATACCATCACACATAAATACCTGAAGAAAGACTTACACTCTTTAAAGTGCCTTCCTGACCCCTAACCAATTCTAAGCCTAATTCCAGTGGGTATCTCTATAGAGATTCCTCATAGAAGGCGACTGGTTGGCATCTTCCCAAGGACCCATTTTAGCTTTGACTATCTACAGTTCTTGAATGTCTATGGAGGCTTGAAAATATACACAACACTCTGGCACAATGCTTCTAGAACATTCTACAGAGTCAAGGTCAGAGTATTCACACCGGATATTCAATGAGCTCACCCTCTTTTCATACAAACACAGCAATCTGGCTAGCAAAAGTGGAGGAGACTGCCCAGGAATGGCCTTGGCCAGTCAAGACCAAAGCCCCTCAGGGCTGGACTAAAAGTTCACTGTTTGTTCTCACTTGCTCAGACCCATGGAAGGAAGTGCAGAGAGGCTCGGCTGGCAGTTCAGCACCGTGTCCATTCACCCCAGCTGAGGTGGGACAAGCAGTTCTGCCATATGACCCTGCCAAAAAGCTTATGACAAAGGCCAGGCTGATGGCTCAGGGCCCTGAAGCTATCTGGCCCCAGATGGAGCCATTCGTGTTAGGTCAGCCTTATCCCGAGACAACAGAAGAAAGAAGAGAACGGAGGAGGGCAGGCTCTTGGGTCAGTCCTCTTTCAGATGTGCCTCTTGTCCCATTCTACCCTAGGCCCTGGTACTGATAATCATACTTAACCTTGGATCTAAACACCTCTGTTACTTCTGTTCCCCTCTCCCTCAATCCCAGGGCTCTAGTGCTCTGTAATTCTTTCTCTTGAAAAGAAAAAAAAATATATCCCCAAGTCTGGGCAGCATCACTTAGCCAAAGAGCTTCACTCAAGTTCTTACTGTAACTTCTACAGGAAGCATTTTCTACCTCTGCCAAGGATGGTCAGGTGCGCTTCTGATATGCTTCTACAGCATCTAAGATACTTCCTTTTTTATATATGTAGTTCTTGCTAAGCTACTCAAGCTGATCTTGAACTCACTTTGTGTACAGGCATGTCTTGAACTCATGATCCCTTTTTCCTCAGCCTCTCAGGTTGCACTACTAGACCACTAGACCCAGGAGACATGCATGTGTGTGCTTATGCCAGAGGAAGCCAGAGGAGGACATCTGGTGTCCCACACTATCACTCCCTTATTCCCTTGAGGCAGAGACTCTCACTGAACCTGGAACTAGGCTAGTAGCCAGCAATCTTTCTGTCTCCACCTTACCCCGTAACACTAGGAGTTACAGGTATGTACACAACTATGCCCACCATTTTATGTGGGCTCGAGGGATTTGAACTCAGGTCCTCATGCTTGGGCTGCAAGCTCTCTTACCCATTTGAGACATCCCCACAGCTATAATTCTTGTGGCATTGTGTACTTGTTGCTATGGTTTGTCCCACCGAGATTTAGCTGCTGGAGGCTCGCCTCCAAGGTGGTGGTATTTAAAAAAATGGGAGGGAGGACTTATTTCAAAGTGAGCTCTAGTGGGAGCAAATTAGGCCAAGTGGATACCACATTTGGAAGTCTAGATTGGGTTGTCCTGGCTTGGCGGGAAGTATATCCTCTATACCACTCTCATAGCACTTGCCAAGAGGGAAGAAGGGTCTAGAACATGGGGCAAGCTGGAGCAGGCCAGGCCAATCATCTCAGCAAGTTTCCATCAGCACCAATCAGCCTCTCCAGGGGGACACATTTTAAACCATTCAGACAGGACCTTGCTCTCAACAGTGTCCAAACAATGCAAGCTCCTTGCCCAAAACAGCAGAAGAAAACCTTGTTAAACATGAAATTACAGAGGCTGTTCAAGGAGGTGAGCAACCCATGAATATTATCTAAATATATTGTTTGGGGGTATGAAATTGCCAAAGAATAAAGTAAATAAACAATAAATAAATAAACAGTAAATACAGCTGCCGAAACAGTTCTGTCAGTAGACTGCCTACCTTACAGGAGCAAGGGCCTGAGCTCCGGTCTCAGCACTCATGTAGAATCCTGGTATGGTGCTGCATGTCTGTAACCCAATAGGTGGTACAAGCACAGGAAGATACATAGAACTTGCCCAGCCAACCTGGCCAACCTATAAGACATACTTTCTGGGGGGGAAAATCGGGTGATCAGAATTGTAGAGACAGCCCTGTGGTCACGGAGACTTAGTATTTTCCTAGAGGATGTAAGCTCTGCTTTTAGCATTTTCATCAGTTCCAAGGAACCTGCTTCCCTCTTCTGGCCTCTGCAGACACCTGCGCAAATGTGGGAAGCACTCATAGACATAGATACATACACATAAATAAAAATAAATTTTAAAAATTATAAGGTGGTGGGTGGTAGAGAAAGATTGCTAACACCTACCTCTGACACACACATGTGCACACACACACACACACACACACACATACACACACACATACACACACACACCACCACCACCACCACCACAACCACCACCACTGCCACCGGCGCCACCACCATTACCACACACAACTACAGGAACAGACAAATAAAAAGTGGGAATCAATAAAGCTTTTCACTTTCTTCCTAAGTCTACTTGCTATAATGTTTAACTTCAAATTGACATTGAGCTTGATCAGTTTTAGATTTATCCAAACATCATAAAGACAGCACAGCATTCCCACCTATTATCAAAGTTTTCTATTGTGGGCATCCAACATTATTATAGTATATTCTGCACAATCAATGAGCCCATGTTTTCTATTACTCCTATTTATGATAATAATAGAATTGTTACTTATTTTTCCCTACTGACCCTTTTGGCCCAGGAGCCTCTCTAGGATATGTTGAATGTACCTATCATTTCTCCATAGGTGACTTTTTCTGTGACAGAAATGTCCTTGTTTCTGATGGCCATGACAGTTCTGACGAGTAAGGGTCAGATATTTGGTAAAATACTTCCCTATTTGTTTTGAATTTTGGAAAGAAAGGCTGCAGTCTTAACACACTACTCTCATCATTAATATTGAAGGTCCAACACAGCTGTGATGGGCCTTGATCAGCTGGCTACAGTCAGGCCCATCAGATTTCTCCACTATGAAGTTACTTCAGGATGGTGGATTATATTCCATTCCGTGTAGAGTAGTTGCATAAATTATTTGGAATTCTTCCATATAGGACATGTATCTGTTCTCCCCAGTCTATCTCTCTATCAGTCATTAATTTCCATTAGTTGATTATTGTGATCTCCTGTATATTTGTTTTATACTTTGGCTTATAACCCATTACCACCTTCTTTTTCAACTATTCCAGCTTTAGTCATTAGGAACACCTTCAGTTAAGTGCACCATCCTCTGAAATACTTGCCCTGGCTAGCTATAGGTTTTCTTAAACACTCCCTGATTTGTTGACTCAAGAAGATGGTACAGGCTCACCTGTACAGGCTCCAGTCCCAGAAGCAGCTCATAGCTCCTTTCACTAGAGAACTGAATTAGAAACCAATATCTAGGTGCCTGTGTGCTTTTTGTTACTGAAGTTGCTTCTAGGCTCTATTGGGTGGCCCTGTGTCTCAACATGCCTTTCTATACACATCCATACATTTCTATTCAGATCTGTCTGAATACATATGAACCAGCTATGAGTACATACCGAAGTTTCCAACACTAACATCTTACACCGTGAACTATCTGAACCTTACCTCCTCGCTTAGCATAACCTGATTCTCTAGCAGCAGGAGATCTCCTCCTATTGTCTGAACTCATTGACTTCTTGTCAATTTATAGTATACATAGGAAAGTATCAAAGTGTGTATCTGTACCCCAAGAATGGTACTTTCTTGCTTGTTATTTTCATGTCCCTTCAAGCACAGACGTAAGTATAAACCAAGTGCAGAACTTTACAGATATGCAGCTGGCAGCTCAGTGTGCACACAGCTCACTGGCTGCTGGGATCCCATTCCAACGGTCACTGGTCCCTCCTCCCACATCCCAGCAAAAGACAAGGAAGTCAAATGAGTCATCTTTGCGCCCCACGAGTCAACTGCACCAAGCCACACTAGACTGTCAACTTCCTATGGGTATTGCAACTTCTGCATTAGAGCATTTCAAGTCCGGGGCATGAAAGAGAAATCCTACAAGAAGCCCTTTGTTTTGGGGGCTGAAAGTCTTCTCCCAACTCCAGCTTCCTTCACTCTCTGCACAGATGGAGAATCAGTATAATTTGAGATGCTGTTTGTTGAGATCTAGACACAGGTTCTGACCACCCGCTGTTCTCTTAGCTCTTTGGCCTCCATGCATTACTCTTTCTTTAAGCTCCAGCTGGCTCCTCGTCATTAAGGTGGGTGGATATTCCTCCTAGAGCTGCTCGTAGCATGCAACAGTATCCACCACGCTCAGTGTTCCATGCAGGAAGGGTCTGAGAGTTGGTGACTATGTTGTCACCAGGGGACTGGTTCTCTGAGACTCGGCACTGAGATACAAGGAAACTAGAGAGAACAGCGGTTTTCTCTCAGCCATAAGGTCAGCTTGGGAAAGCTCTGGTCCATCGTGCCAGGAAAGATTCTTAAGCAAAAATGGTTTTTGCAGCATCTATACTCAACAAAGGTTATTTCCAAGTGCACACCTCATAAACGAACTGTCCAAGGACATCTAATTGAAGCCACTTAGGTCTGTGGCTTTTTCTGCCCAAGGCTGGGTACATGCATGTTGACCTCCCAGTGGCTCGTGGATCATCAGCAGGGCAGATGTCTTGCCTCTGTAATCCTAAGGCACAAGAATGGATGCAGCAAATACTACCTCTCAGCTCATGAACACAAGAAGGTATCTCTTGGTTTCACATCATCACACTATCTCCTTTTAGTCCCCTAAAAATCTGAGTTGAGAGACTCATTACTGCCTAGGCAGAGAAGGATTCTGAGTGGAGACCCAGTGCCATTTTGAATCCTATGTAACCTCTATACCCTTTAAAATTAGGCATCTGACCTGGCCCAGTATTCCAAAGTGGCGTCATAAAGCTGGCCTCTTCCAGGATGAAGATGTGAGGCCTCTTCCAACAGAGAGGGAGTAGGATTCTCCCACTCTCTTCTCCCTACCATACAATGGAACAGCATCAAGAGGTAGAAACCCAATTGCTGACTGGAGTGACTAGCAAAGGATCTCTTCTGCTGCCCTCTTGGGTATATACTTTCTTTCTGGACCAGCTTAAGGGAGTCTTTATCTAAGTGAGTGTTGACTCCAGAAGCAGGTTTGTCCATAGAAAATGGCTCAAATGCAGTTGCCTTTGTTAATCCCATTGAGAAGCCTCATCTGGCATCATAGACTTTCATTTCTCGTTGGCCTTTAACTGAGCATGTGCTGTGTTCCAGATCTCCATCTGGATTCTGGGTGCTCAGAGATGACATGCTCTAGGAAATGTCTATTTGGGTTAGCAGTACCAGGCACCATAGATGGATGATGTTGAAAATTATGAGTATTTATTATGCACCAAGAACTGTAGAAAACACTTAACATATATTCTTTTATTGAATTCTCATTTTGAGAGTATCAGATCACTATATTGCTATAACTACCTTATAGATGAGGACTATGAGGCAGGATCTGAGTAGGAAGCTTATCTAAGGTCAAGGAGCATATCCATCAGAGTTCTGGACAGTGATGTCAATACAAATTAAAGGTAAGGGAGAATTATCGGGATAATAGTTGTGAAAGGTAAAGGGGGCAGTAGAAATAAGGACTTTCAGTCTGCAATGAGGGTCTATAATCTGTGAGAAAAGAGGCTGGATGAACTAAGATGGCTCATGCCTGGGTGCATATCTGAGACAATCTCAGGAGTCCAACAGGGAGCTTCAATGCAAAGGATGCCTGCAAGGATCTCATGCACAGCAGAAGTGGCCAGCCTCCAATTGTTCCCCACTCCTATAATGTTCCCTAGTGTGCTGAGACATCGCCTGGGAGAAGCCTATGCTGAGAGAAGGCTTAGTTTATTGCTACAAAAGACCTCAAGGCTGCTGCCACTCAGTCTCCCTTCACCAGAGATCAGAGCTGCCCACAGATATGGAGACGGCTCCAAGGACACGTGGCTCGCACCAGGTCTTTCTCTACCTCCAGATCCTACCCTCTGGTCTCTTAGGCTAAAAAGACACATTCACAGATGATCAGGTCTCCACATGCTTTCTTTGCAAGCAGGAAATGTGTATGGTATGCAGCCTCATGAGGGAAGAAGAAATTCTTTCCTGCCTATGCAAAGTTCCAACTGAATGACAGACTTGAGACTGACAAAAATAGGGATTAGATTAACCCAAGACAGTCCTTTCCTTCAGAGAGACCACATTCTAAAAGGAACCAGCAACCAGACAATTATCAGAGTAAGCACAGAGAGAGAGTTTTCTTTTTCTGGAAAACTGTCTGTCTTGCAGATGGATCAAAAGTATTTTTAAATCAGATGCAGGGAGTGTGGTAGCTAGGTGCTCCCAAAACTTCTGTTACTTCTAAACTCGTTTTTAGTATTTTTATTTTATTTTGGAGATTACAACACAATTATAACATTTCTCTCTCCCTTTTTCTCTCTTCAAACCCTTCCATATAACCCTCCCTGATCATCTTCAAATTCAGGACCTCTTTTGTTTTTTAATCAATTACTATTGCATGTGTATGTATGTATGTATGTATGTATGTATGTATGTATGTATACATTCCTTACTTATTCAGTCCATATAATGTCAGTTTTATGTGTGTCACCAGGGCTGGCCATTTGGCTAGGGAACTAGTCACTGTGTTTTTCTTATGACAATGAGGGATCTCTCTTACCAAAAGAGCTGGTATGAGTGGGATGAAAAACTACACCAACCTTTTGTGATCTATCCTCAGAGCTCTACATATTATTTCACCATGTTCTCTATTTGAAGAGGGTACAAAGTCTCTCCCAAATTAAAGGTGAGGGGATACAGATTCCTCTTTAAAATGGGATGAGAGGGTCACTTTTCTTGCTGTGACAGATACCTGACAGAGAGTCCCCTGGAGATCATAGCCACATAGAACCCAACTATGTTCTAAAACTCACCATTATATCTTCAGGTAAAGCACAGCTCTCACCCTGCATCAAAGCAGCTTCTCTCTTTTTTTTTTCTCTCTCTCTTTTTTTTTAACTACAGCAAGCCACATATGGCCATGAGACAGAGGTCAATGGGGAGCTCAGACCTAGCAAATACATCTTCAATGCAACTCCTGCACTCAAGGCTCAGGGAACATGATGGAAGAAGAGGAGAAAAGAGTGTAAGAGCCAAAGGACCAGGACATCTGGCATGAGATTGTGTCTCCTAGAAATGGCAAGGAAGCTACACACATTATACCTCAATAATATGGCTGCTTAAACAAAACCTAAACAGGGAAAATGCCAATAGACATGCTAACCCAGAATGGGGAAATCTCTTGGGGCCCAAATCCCAGACAAAGAACTATAGACAACTAATTATTGCTGAGAAAGGGAGAATTAGTCTTCCCAGGGATGAGCTCTCCTAACTGGTCATCCAATACAAAGTGGTCAGCTCTAAATCCATGAATATACAAGATTCACCCTCCAAAAGCAAATTACAGGTTATATCCATTGCTGGTACGGAAGTCATGGCAGGAATTCAGGCAGCTAGTCCTATCATATCCACAGTTAAGAGCAAGAGAAAATGAATGTATTGTTTGTTTACTATCAGCCATCCTTCTTCTTTCTTATACTATTCAGGACATCCTGCCTAGGGAATGACACCACTCACAACGTGCTAGGTCTTTCTATATCAATTAACAATCAAGACAATCCCTTACAGACATGTCCACTGACCACTATGATCTAGATAATTCCTCACTGAACTTTTCTTCCTAAGTGATTCTAAGTTGTGGAGGTGACATTAAAGCCTAGGCAACACAGTCACATTACAAAACAAACAAACATATGAACTGAAGAAATTGCTATGACACCTATTCAAATCAGAACCTGTTCTGTAGCCTGCATTGGCATCTTGTCAACCTGCAAAATGTCCATGTTCTCCTCCACATCCCAAGGTCTTACCCCATTTTGTCACCAGTTTGCCATAAAATCTCTTCTTCTAATCTGGTCTAGATGCCAAGGAGACCTGACGTATGTGGTTCTACGAAGCTCTGATATAAAGGCCTGAGAGTAAGAGTAACACATTGTAGACCACTGAGCACTCAGTTTCCCATCAAGGAATGGGTACCAGGTGATGGTTATACACAGACCTGTCTAGAAAGAAAAGGGATAAGACATGCATTGCACCAACAGAAATAGAGCAAACTTTTAGCTGCTTCCTTTCAACAAGTGCAATAGTTCCGGGAATATAAAACAAAAAAAGTTGCATTTCTTCTTATAAATTTTCACATTTTCATTCTAACCCAAAGCTTGTGACTCTCAGCCTTGGAAAGAGGGAAATATAATGAAAGATGAATCCACAGTGAAGGAGGAGGAGGAAGTGGAGTGTTCTGGTTTTAGTTGCATGTGCTCTGGGTCACATGATCACAGAGCTCTGTCTGTAGAAGTGTCACCAACATGCTCTCCCTGGACCACCTACTATGGAGATGAGACTGGTGTTGGCAATTGACCAGCATAGTTACAGGCTTATGTCCTGTCTACATACGCTGGGACACAGAAGTCTCTTTGTACTCAGAGTTTGTGTCAAGTGAGGTGCACATGGGCCCAAGGCTGTCAGCAAGTATTTCCTCAGGCCTAGGACAGAGCAGTCCACAGAACAAAGCCAGAAACAAGTGGGAAACAAAGCCAAAGACTCGAGTGAACACTGGCCTGATGATGTCATTTTAGCAAGGCCTCTTCCCTAGTTCTTGATAATAATAAGCCTCCTTCTTTTCTTAAGATATTGCGTATTTATCATTTGTATCTAAAAGTATACTCCTACAGTTCCACTATCTCCCCTGGGTGCTTGGCTTTCAACTGAGCTCTGGCTTCCCATGGGCCCTCATGACACTTCAAAAAGAAGGAAGGCCACCATTACGTACATAGACCCATTTTGTCCAAGGGCATTCTCATGTGAAAGGGATGCCTTGCCTTTTCCTCCTGGGTCTGTTAGTTCTTCCAAATTCTAGCAACAACTGGAAAGTAACCACAGTTCACCCAGTAAGTACCTCTATGCAGAATCAACCCCACACCGACCATCTCTGCCTCAGATTCCCAACAACAATGAACATCCCCCCTACAGTGTGCCCACATTTCAAAGAGAATCTTGGGATATTCTCAGAAGAGATCTGCACACTAAGTGCAGACCACCCCAGAGGCTGCCCTGGCCATACCCTCCATTCTCCCTGCCTGTCTGTCAAGTCCCCCCTTATGTAGAAGCTGCTGGAATCCATATGTCAACAGGAAACCATCATTTAGTCACTGCAAAGTTCTTCTTGATTATAAAAATGAGATCAACTTTGGCCTCTAGAGCCTTCTGCAAGATAAGCGGGAGTGTTGGGAAGTGCTTAACAATGCTGAGCCCATGTTCACAACTTGGAAAGACAACATTCTAGACCAGTAGAGAACCCAAGGCTTCAGATATCAGGGTCTGAGAAGGGAAGAGCTAAGCCTCAGCAGGGTAATGAGATCAAAGGTCAAAGATGCTACAGGAAAAAAATGCTGAGGAAGTCTATGAGTAGCCATCACTAGAAGGACCAAAATGAAAGGTATGTTCTAATACCCAGAATACTGTAAAATTCTTGCCTTCTGCATTTTGAACCCAAAGCACCTCATCTGTGAGGCACGACCCAGAAGAAGGATGATATTTTCCATGTTTCAGTCCTAGAACATGTCATACATTTGCATGAGCTGTAGGCTACAGCACAACTTGGATTAACAATGGTATGCCAACTTTCAACATGTCACTGTGACACCAAAACCACTGCACATTTTCATTTTATTGGCCACCAATATTAACAAAATATTAGAGGTTCAGTTCACAACAGTAGCAAATGATAAGCATGGTGAGTGTCCTTTTGGGCTACCAAACCAACCAACCAATGGAACAGGTCTATGTTCCATGTGTATTGCAGAAAGAGCTCCCTTCTGTCCAATTGTTGTCCAAGCACTTATAATGTACAAGTCACTCTTCTAAAAGTGAATGCAACAAAGATCCTTATGCTGGGAGAGTATGTGTCTTAGTGGAAGGAGATTGACATTAGAAAATGATCATATTAGATGTATAATATTTGCCTGATACCAGAAGAAACCAATAGCTTTCGTAGTATGGTACAGGGTAATAAGCACTATGGAGGTGGGGGTGTGGATTAGTATGCTGTAAGAAAGATAATTAAAGAATTAAACAGGGCTACAGCAGATCTAATCGAGAAAGCAAGGGATGGAATGAGATCGTGTATGTTTGGGGTGGTATCCTGAATTAGGTAACCCAGACCCAGAAAGACAAACATGGCATGTATTCACTTATCAGTGGGTATTAACTGTGAAGGATAATCGTGCTACAATCCACAGACCCAGAAAGGCTAAGTAACAAGGAGGGCTCAAGGGGAGGCAGGGAATAGATCTCCCTGAGAAGGGAAAATAGATTTCACAGGTGGACTGGGGGCAGGTAGGAATGGAAACAGGGGGATCAGGTAGGTGTAAAATACTGGGTGAAGATGACTGGAATTGGGAAGCATTTGGGCGTTGAGGTAGAAACTAGTACAATGGAAACTCCTTGAAATCTATGATGTTGAGCCTACAAAGACTCCTAAGGACAGAGATATAAAGCCTGAACTTACCATATTCCATAACTAGGCAAGGCCTCCAGTGATGGGACTGGAACATCAACCCAGGCACAAAACCTTAGACCTACAATTTGTCCTGCCTGCAAGATGTGCTGGGGTAAAGGTGGCACAGAACTTGTGGGAGTGGCCAGCCAATTACTTGTCCAACTTGAGAACCATACCACAAGAGGGGACCTATGCCTAATGCTGCCTGGATGGCCAGGAACCCAAGGGTGGATAGCCCAGAGACCTAGGATAGAACCAAACACGGTTGGCAAAATTAATTAATTAATTAATTAATTAACTCCAAGTGATATTTTGGTATACTAGTAGACCAGAGCCCAGCATCATCATCATAAGAGAGGCCTTATCCAGCAACTGATAGAAACAGATGCAAAGACCCACAGCCAAACATTAGGTGAAGCTCAGGGAATCCCATGGGAGAGGGTGAAGAAGAATATAGGAGTCAGAGAGGTCAAGAGCACCACAAGAACACAGCTTACAGAATGAACCTACCCAGGGCCCATAGGGGATCACAGAGGCTGATACAGCAACCACAGAGCCTGTCTGCATATGACCTAGGTCCTTTGAATATACATTACGGTTCTGTAGCTTGCTGTTCTTGTATAACCCATACAAGTGTTAGCCAGAGCTGTCTCTGACTTCCTTGCCTGATTTGGGACCCTTTTCTCCTACTGGGTTATCTTGTTCAGTCTTCATATGAAGTATGTTCCAAGTCTTATTATATAACTTGGTATTCCATGTTTGGTTAATGTCCCTGGGAGGCCTGCTCTTTTCTGAAGGGCAGGTGGATCTGGGGGAGAAGAGATATGGGGTAACAGGGGCTGGGAGTAGAAACTATGGTACAGATGTAATATACAAGAAAAGAAAAATTAATTCATTTGAAGAAAAAAAAAGGAATGAGCCAAGCAGACACACAGAGAGGATACTGGGCTGAAGGCAAAGGAAAGGCCTAAGCAGAGGCTCTGAGGTAGAGTGTGCCTGCAAGGAACAGCCAAGGGAAGTGAGGGTCTGTGACAAGGACAGGATAAGTAAGGGGAAGTTGATGAGCCAGGGCTGGAGAGAAACAAACTGTCCCCATGAGCATAGGCCTTTGGTTCCCAATGGCCTCCCTCTACTCTTGGGTCTTGCCTATTCTATCAGCCCATAACAGCCAGAGCCCAGCCACTACTCTGAAGAACAGCAGCATGCAACAGCTACTTCCTCCCTCTGTGCCCCAGCAGGAGCCACCTTGCCTCATCATGGTATCTGCCTATATCCCCTTCACAGGACTAAGAAGCATGAAGAATTGAATCCAACCCAGCAACATCAGCGTATAGATCCAAGCTCCTGGGACTTCCCAATCAAAAGCTGGCACTGAGGAGCCAGGGCCAAGCCAGGCTCAGGATGAGGAGTTCTCACCTCCTGCATAGTGGGGCCCACAGGCCATTCAGCCAGGGTTTCCCAGGGCCAATCAGACAAAAAGCAGCCAAGGCCTGACAGCCAGAGCATTAGAGCTGTGGGAGGCATCTGAGGCAAAGCTCCCCAGCTGCTCAGCACAACTGAACCAGCCCTTCTCCAAAGGAAGGAGCATGTTAGCATGCCCCAGGCATGCCAGCAGCTCCTTGGATCCACAATTCCTCCCATGGCTCCCTACTCCTGAGACTCTAGGTTACAGTTAAATTGCTCTATTTATTGCCATCCAAGATTTTTTGCTTGGCAGACCCGAGAGACAGTTGACCCAAACCAATAGTGACAAGTGGCCACACTCAGTCAGTAGACACCATGCTGGCTGCCATCTTTCAACACTCCTGCTTTCTGCTTTCTCCTTTCTCAGTCACTCACAGTCAGAGGTCTTCTCAATGCTACAAAGAAAACAGAACCCTGAAACACCCCCCAGAGGAATAAGCTATTGGGAGATGATTTTGATGACTCACTAGATGGTGATGAAGTTACTGGCTATCTGTGGACCTAAGTCACATTCTAAGATTATAGAGGTGACAAGCAATCATAAGAGAAGACACAATTATGGGGCTATGGAGACAACTGAGAACTCTGCCTTAAGAGCAAAAGAAGGACTCTGAAGCACAAAGAAGGACTGCAGTGCCTTAGTGGTCAAGATCCAAGTTGCTCCTCAGAGTTGGTCACAAGAAACAAGAGGAGACAAGAAAGCAAAAGACTTTAGTATCACACTTTGCCTTCCAATGGTCAAAGAGCATAGGACTAAAATTTTGAAGGACTGAAATTTGGGTGGTGGAAATAGCAACATAGAGTCTCCCACACCAAAGTACAAGATACTCTCACAGGGTAGATGGCTAAGACCTTAAAGCTCTAAAGAAGCATCCTTTTGCTCTGGAGATGGGGTGTCCATGTTTACTAAACTCAACATCAGTGAAGAGGGAAACAGAATTCCAACTGTCAGGACCACCCAGAGTATATCCACCAGCAGAGAGGAGAAAACCAAAGAACACTGAAGACAGAAGAGAGCTAAACATCCAGCCCCTGTGTGGAGCTGGCTTTACACACATCTCAAGGGTCAACCATGTGCAGCATCTTCTATTTTGTACTGCTTCACACACAGGCTGGGTAATTTGTAGAGGTTTATTTCTTACAGTTCTGGAAGCTGGGAAGTCCAAGATCACAAGACTTTCATCTACCAAGAGCCTTCTTGATGCACCATCTTGGGGCAAACAGCAGAAGGCTCCATGGTTCTGAAAGCTGGAGGTCCAAGGTCAGGGAGCCATGCCTGGTGAGGTCCTTCTTGATGTATCAAAGCATGGTGGAAGTCTTCCATGGTAAGAGAATGTGTAAGAGAGGGAACAGATCTGAGCTCACACTTGCAATAGGAATCCTTTCCAGGGCTAAGCAATCTACCCCTGTGGTACCCATAAAGTTGAGCTAAACCTTATATCACAGTCATGTGTAAGCACAGAAGACTGTGCATGCAGAGCAGCATGATGCAAATGTGTGATAATGATAATGGCTGTATCAAAGCCTGCTTGAGATGTATTTACCCCTCATAATCCATAGTCTCTGACTATTCCCAGTTAGGCAAGACTCCTGAATCAGCCACCATGGTTCCCATGAGACAATCTAAGGTCCATGCCAGCCATGTGCAGAGTGCTTGCCCTGCACTATAGACAGGTTTTGATGACTTAAGTCCCAACAGCAACTTCACTGGGTGATTCCAGGTTAATCATCTCTTTTATAGACTACAATTTCTAATACTTCTAATAGAGGAAATTAGACTAAATAATCTCTAAGAGACCTCTCAGCTTTGACATTTTAATATGTAGAGATTTAATTGGTTCTCTATCAAATGTATACTTCCCATGTAAATAAAACATAAAAATATTTATAATTGATTAAACTTGAAACAGTGACTGTAGTATAAAAGAAATGAACAGACACCAAGAAATAACAAAAGAACTAATAACTGTCAAATGATATTTTGAATCTTTAGTCCCTTGGACTCAGTTCTAAGCCCTGCTACACACATATTTGGCCACATTAAACCACTCTTCCTGGCAACATGGGCTTCATACTAGGAGCTGTGTGCGCTGTCTCTGGCCAGCTGGAGGCACCTTACCCTGCGGCTGGCTCTATCTTCCTCCATGATGAAGATCTTCAGCTGCCAGATGCCTTCTAAGGGCTGGGCACACATCTCTAGTGTGCCTGTGTATTGTAGCCCACATCATGACAGAGTCTGTGTCCCAAAGTAAACCATATAAAATTAGCACATCACTCTGTGTGCACTTGGACATCATCTCTGTCCCCAAAGACTCAAGTAAAGGTCCAGGGGGAGAAGGAGAAGGTAGTAGAGGGATGGGACGGGGGTAATCTTGGTCTGATATTTTGCTGTTCTCAGACCACCAGAGCCAACCTGAACTGGTTGTGGAAATGTGAGGCCCAGACGCCACTGGCTGAGAACAAATGCATTCTTCTCTGGACTGCAGAGCTGAGCTGCATCCTGAGAGGCGGCAGAGCCTTGGTTCAGTTCCCACCAGAAACTGGCTCCACTCTAGTGGGAATGAGCTGATTTATGAGTGAGTCTTTAAGCTTGCGTGAGCCCCATTAGGGCCCTTGAGAGAGAAGCCATAGTCACACCCAGCCACCAAAGGAATCAGATCAAAGCAGTGTATGTGCATGCATGCAGACATGTACATGTTAAGCATGAGAGATGCAGAAAGAGATTCACATAAAAAGATTTTCTGAACATCAGATCCCCCCAGACATCTCAGGTTTGATTTTCTTTTCCTTTTTATTTTATTTTTCATTAACTAGCTTATTTAGTCATTTTACATCCCAATCAAACCCCCAATCCCTCCTCTCCTCCCAGTCCCACCCTCCCTCCTATTTCTCCCATATCCCCCTTCCCCCCCATACCAACTTACCCTGGCACATAAGGACTAAGTGCCACCTCTTTCTCTGAGGCAAGACAAGGCAGCCCTGCTAGGGAAACAGGATCCAGAGGGAGGCAACAGAGTCCAAGTCAGACACAGCTCCTGCTCCAATTTTTAAGGGTCCCACTCAAGGACCAAGCAGCCCATCAGTTTCATATGCATAGGGGGCCTAGGACCAGTCCATGTATGTTCTTTGGTTGGTAGTTCAGTCTCTATGAGCCCCTAAGGGGCCGAGGTGAGTTGGCTGTGTGGGTCTTCTTATGTAGTGTCCAGCTCCCCTAACTCTTTCTGAAGACTCCTTGATTTCCACCTAATATTTGTCTGTGAGTCTCTGCATCTGCTTTTCATATGATAGTTATGCTGGGCTCCTGTCTATGAAGATAGTGGAATATCATTAATAGTGTCAGGGGTGGGCTCTCTCCCATGGGGTGGGTCTCAGGTTGGGCCAGTCGTTGGTTGGTTGGCTGTTCCCTCATTCTCTGCTCCATCTTTTATCCCTGCACATCTTGGTAGGTGGAATAAATTTGGGGTTGTGGGCTTTGTGAGTGTGTTGGTGTGCCCCTACCTCCAGTGGAAGATGCTTGAATCCCACTAAAAGAGGGGAAATAAAATAGACATCAAAAGTGGAGGGAGAGAGGGGAATGGAAATGGAATCAGGTGTGGGGAGAATGAGGATGGGAGGGAGAGGGCTGGAAAAGAGGAGGCAATCTGGGGTTGGGCATCTCTGGACAAGCTGGACACCTGGGATGGGGAGGCTCCTAGGAAGATATAGGGTGAGCCTAGCTGAGACTTCTAGCAGTGCGGGATAGTGAGACTGAAGTAGCCACACCCTGTAGCAAGTCAAGTTTGATTTTCTAATAAAGGGAGTGATGATGAGAGATCACAGGTCTCAGCTTAGAATTTTTTCTACTTGCTAGTAAAATTGTGAAAATAAGTAAATGTGTGTATGTGTGTGTGTATGTTTCTTCACAGCATGTTTTTTCACTACTAAATGCTAGCTTATTTATCTTTTCCTAAAACTGTAAGTGGAATGAATCTTTTGCAAACATGCATACACTGGAATCCTACATCACAGTGAGTGAGAATTGACAGGATAAGATCTTTTAAAAGGTAACTTGGTGCGCCTTGAATGAGATGACAGCCATCCCCAAGTGAAGGAGAAAAGCCTTGGAGTGAAACCCTGATCTCAGACGTAAAGCCTGTTCAAACCACAAGATATACATCTACCCTAACCATCAGTCTGTGCTTTTTGCAATGGCAGTCCTAGGACACCAAATGCCCACTATTGCTCCTTCCACTGGCCACTCCAAATGTGAGTCACAGAACAGCAGAAAAAAAAACAGTCTTGGGTTGATAAGCCTAATACCTAATGAGTACTTAGATGTGCATGGCAAAACATTGTAAAAAGGAAGAGATGAGCCAACATCATCTAGTGGTAGTGGCTGAGCTTCCTCTCATGCTATTTTGATCATACAACATGAGGGATTCAGGTTTGGCATCCCTAAACAACCAGTGCAAAACAAATTATTTTTGACATTTGCCAAATTGGATGGAAGTGGTGGAGATGTGGTACCAGAGTGTGTGATTTTCTAGAGAGCACTACCTCAGGCAACCTTGCATGTATCCAGAGGTAAGAGTCCAGAAGGAAGATTTCTAGGGTAATATCAGAAGTCTTATATAGAGAGCAATGGTACTCAGCCTGTGGATCATAACCTCACTGGGAGTTGAATGACCCTTTCACAGGGGCCATATATCAAATATCCATCATATCAGATATTGACGTTATGACTTATAACAGTAGCAAAATTACAATTATGAAATAGCAAAAAAATAATGTTATGGTTGGGGTCACCACAACATGAGGAACTATATTAAAGGGTCGCAGCATTAGGACGGTTGGGAAACACTGTCCTAGAGCCATGTAATAGACTATAAAGAGAAACTACAAGGAGGAGAATTTCCAAGGTCCAAACCCACTCTGAACCTCCAAGTCTCTTGTTGAGAGCCAAGCTGCTCTCAAAAACTGTAAATTTTGGTTCAATGTTCTATCATCACCATGACATTTATTAGTATATTTCTTGACTAAGATCCAAGGTTTCTGCATGAAGTAATGGTTTAAGGACAAAGGAGACGCAGCTAGTCAGGGGCAGCCCTGGAGAGGCTTAAACCTGAGCTAGCCACTGAAGGAAAGCCGTGCTTGGAGAGACTCCAGCAAGAGACAGCTCCATGGTCAGATTTTACTTCAGGGTTCCACTGTGCAGTTGTGTCTGGTCCCCACAGTGAGGGGAGGGACCTGCTCAGGGATTTTAATCCCCAGTAGTGAATCTTGACAATGCCAGTCTAGGAGAAAGGAAGTAAAAGCAAAAGTCAGTCCTTCCAGCTACAGAGTGGATGCGCCAAATGAGATCAAGTTCCTTTGGAAGACAAGTTCACTGGCCATGGCTAGGTCTTTTGAGAAAAACATTAAAAGCTGCAACACGACTGGACTATTTTAAATTCTTCACCATCTTCCAGCACCCCTTCATGTTAAGGGCAGCATTTATGAACAAGTAAGGGAAGCTTTCCGAACTCACTTCCTGGTAGTGAGATGAAGCAGCAAGAGTGGACCCCTCCTGGTTCTTTAGCTGCGGCACCCCAGTAACACTAGTCACCTGCCCAGGCTAGACCTACCTGTAGTAGATCATCTGGGCTAATAGATCATCTCACTATGCCAATTTCTGAGCATCTAAACCTTTCCCGCATCCAGACTTCATCTTCCATCTCTTTGTGTTGAGGTCTATTAGTTTTCCCACGACTGTGATAACTTAAAGGGGGATAGACATTGTTTGGTTCGCAGCTTCAGAGCATCAGTCATCGTGCTTGTCTATGTGTACCTGGACCAAGCATGGTGGGAGTATGTGTAGAGGAGGCTCTTCACTGGATGGTAGCCATGAAGCAGAGTGAGAAAAGACTAGGAACCAGGTATAACTCAAGACCATGTGCCCTGGGACCTACTTTTCTTAGCTAACTGCCACCTCCTAACAGTCTCACAATATCCCAGCAAAGTGCCACCAGTTAGGGATCAGACATTCCTCAGACACATGTGTAAGGGTCCATTTCCAACTCAAGGCAAAACAAGATATGTGAAGTGGTACCCAAATGAAGAATGAGAGTTAACCATACATTAGAATTGTTTTTCTTTCAAGCTCTATTTGAAAGAAAGCTCATCTTTAAGATGAAGCATATTGAGAAAGTTGTAGAGTTGTCAAACAAAATTTGTTGTCTTGGAAGTGAACAAGAATCGGTTGTATAAAGATATTCATTTCGTTTGTTCGGACATAGTAACAGTGTTCCTGATGTTGTGTTGTGTGGTTTAATGAACACCAGTAGGGTTAGTATTTTAGAGAAACAGAGTCTCCCCAAAGTCTAAGGGCTATACTCACCAAAGGGAGAAGGTCACCATCACTTGGAACACCAAGAAATAAGTAAGAGGGTGAGAAATAGGTCAGAATACATGTGGCCTTGGCCACAAGAATGTCGAGATGTCTAAGAGTGATTTCCCATATGAAAATAGAGACTTCTACTTGAAGTCTGCCTAGAACTAGGATGTTAAAACCTGGGCCAAATAGTTTAAAGAACTGCCAGCCCTTTAGGGCTAGAAGTTAGATGTTCATGATCAGAGGTTAGGAACTTAGAGAATGTGCCGTGGAAGGCACGGCTTTCTTGCTTTCTCTGTGCAGTCTTTTCTTTGTTTTGATCCCTTGAAGAGCTCTTACTATTGTTTGAAATGCCTAATCTGCCTCAGCTACTCTATGGAAAAATCTTAGTAAAATGAGATGCTGTATTTTGGATACAGAACGAGCTATGCATTGAGATTGCATGCATTGGGCCCTATGCCCTGCACCACCCACACAGTAGTACTATTTGAGAAGAGTCTGGAAACTTTAGGAGTTAAGATCTGCCACACTTAAGTGGATTATTGCTGGGAGGTAGGTCTTTAAGAGGATCTCCTCCCTTGTCCCTGGTCCCTTCTTCCTTCTCTTGGGTCACTTCCAGTCCACAATGAGGTAAAGAAATTCCTCTTCCATACCCTCTTGTTACCGTCCAAGCACAGGGCCATGCGTGAAGACTCTACAGCAACAGTTCTCAACCTTCCTAATGCTGTGACCACTTTGTACACTTCCTTGTGTTGTGCTGACCCTGAACCATAAACTTATTTTTGTCGCTACTTCAAAACTGTAATTTTGCTTCTGTTATGAATTGTATGCAAATATCTGTGTTGATCAAATCATGGTGATATCAATTACTAGTCTATTTTTTTTTATCACAAGAATATACATCTTCAGTGCAACAGATAGATATGATTCTATAGAAAGATGAGGTAAAATAGATTAGGTCTTCAAAACCCTCAGAGGTATACAGAATATGACATTTTAAAATGTTTTTATTATTTTAAAGATTCACTGATAATGAGACAGGTTAATTCTCAGTAACACCCAGCCTACCTTAAAGAGGATGATGAGCACCAAAGAACCTCCTTATGTAGATGGCTTCAAATGTGGCAAACAAGCCACTGGAAAAAATTTCCTTATTTCTACCACAGATAGAATTCTGCCTAAAAAGGGGCAAGCTTGAATGCAGGCAGAGTTAACAGCCAAACTCTACCAAGATAGGGTAAGCAAGTCCTCAATAGTTTCTGCCTCACAAATATGTCTGTCAGATATATTGGGCCATAAGGCTGAAGATGATGCTCCATTGTTATAGATTTTTGGGTACTATTCAGGTATCAAACTTTCTCTGTCATCTTCTTTTGAAAGATACTAACCTGCTCTCCTGGTGTACTCAGGTAATCAAGTTTATTCCTTCTCGAGTCTCTGATGGGGTTGAAGACCAGATAGTTTTACAATTAAGCTTAGTTGTTTAGGGGCTAAGATGTTTTTAGGTCCAGATAGATGTTTTAAGTTGATAATTATGAAATATGATAGATATTGATTTACATTCAAATTTTAGGCATACCAAGATAGGAAAGATGTTTTCTTCAAGGCTGCCAAATACAAATAGCCAAAACACTAAGAATGTAACATTTATATAATTCTTGATTGTGTCATGGTTCTTTTTGCTGTAGGTAGCTTATTGTATAAATGTGTAATAATATAAATCTATATGCAAAAATTTTTTTTTTAAATTTAATTAAAAAAAGGTCAACTTTGTGGAGTCAATTCTTCCCTTCCACTTAAAAAAGTATTTATTTTATGCGTATGAAGGCTTTGCTTGCATGTACGTATGCCTGGTTAGGCCAGAAGAAGGCCCTTGGAGTTCCCTTGGAACTGGAGTTACATGTGGTTGTGAGCTGCCCTGTGGGTGCTGAGACCTGAACCCAGGTCCTCTGCAAGAACATATGTTCTCAACTACTGAGCTTCCCATTTTCACTTACATATGGGTTCCAGGTATAAAGCCCAGGTTGTCCAGTTTGTATGGCAAATGCCTTTACCCACTGGGCCAGTGCCCAGGCCCAATATTTTATTTATTTATTTATTTATTTATTTATTTATTTATTTATTTATTATTTAGATTTTTTGGGACAGTGTTTCTCTGTATATCCCTGAATGTCAGCTTCCAAAATATGATATTTTAAAAGCCAAAGATAAAATGTCATTATTATAAATAATACAAACAGAATCTAAGAGAAAAAAAATATCAGAACTAAGAATAAAAGTTTAGTGTCAACTGTTCAGAAAATATAATGGAAAACATTCCATTTAAGTTGATAGAGAAATAATGAGAATAATTTTTAAGAGCTTAGAAAATATCTCAAGAAAACATTGAAAAGTGTGCTAACATCCTTTGAAACTTTCTGTGAGGCATAAAGCCAAAGCTACACAAATATATTCCCCTCATGGGAAGATTGATTTTTTTTTTCAAAATTTTCCCAATTTTTAAAAAACAGTTATCCATTACAGGAAAGGAGGAGCAGACACGTCAGAAAGTGTTCTAACAGGTCCTGTATGTCCTCTAGATAGAGATGTTTGAGACTGCAGAGGAGAGTGTCTCCATCCAGCCATGACCTTATGTGAGAGAGTGGGCACAGGCTTTAGGAAACCATAGAATGTGAGAATACTTGAAATCAGCTTTGGAAACTAAATGAATCATTCATTAGGTAGAAATTAAACAAATATGATATGAATTCCAACCACAAGAAAAGAATTTCAAGGGGTTTCCAAGTTACCATTGTCATACCTTCCCCAACCCTGTAACACCCATGGCAAGCCATGCTAAGAATTGTTAGGCAAGTCAAGTGAACAGCACATCCAGACACAAGCATGACTCATTTTTTTGAGAAGGGCAGCCTCACAGTGAGGAAAGGACAGACTTCATTATCAATAGTAAGGGCAAGTGCATCACTCTGAAAGCCTATACATCTTCTCAACTCACCATTGTGGGAAATAATTTGAAGTGAATAAAGAATGTGCTGAGAACCAAATGTTAAAAAATGAATTAGGAGCTGAACAGTGTAGTTCAGTGGTAGAGTGCTTGCCTCCCATGTGCAAGGATCTAGGTTCAATTCCCCAGCAAAATTAAAGATGAACAACAACAAAAAAACTTTTTAAAAAGACAATGCTGATAAAAAGAGGAGGAGGAGGAGGAGGAGGAGGAGGAAGAGGAAACTAAAAGCATTGGAACCCCATGAGAGCAAGAATTTTTCCTGTTGCTTATCGCTGGATTACTTACATAAAGAATAGTGCCTGCCACATAGCAGTACATTCATTGAAAGGATGAATGGATGAATGACTGAATTTATGAATGGATTTTTTTCCATTGTAAATTTAATGATGATGTCCTTTGTTACAGTTTCTACCAATGTTTTCTTTTTTTTTAGTGAAAAAGTTTTAATTTTAAACTTCATTTTTATTAGGAATAATAATATTTAGTATAGATGATTTAGCAAATTTATCTCTTGTCTTGGATTATTTGCATATTTAAGGAATGCTACGACATGAGGCCAGCCAATTCATTCAGCTCTCTCTTATAACATCTTCCAGCCACTGTTATCTACAGAAAGTTCTTTTTGATTCCAGAGAACAGAAGGAAGATGTCACAACTGCAGAGCTGGCCCGTCTTTTCCCAAGTGGCCCTCTTTACAGGCATCTGGCAGAAAGCTCCCATCCCAAGGAGACTATTCAGTCCCCCAAAGTTCCTTTTGGACCTCAGTCTTTTGCATAATTACGAAGTGAGATCATGTGTTTAGGATACCATGGACCATCACCATGGAGATAATGAGACGTCAAAGCACTGGCAAGAAGACTTCCATGCAGGAAAAAGTTGAGGAAGAGAGCGAAGGGATGAGAGGACCCAAAATACGTCCTCAGGGATCCATGAAGTCATCTTTATACATACAGTGTTCCAATCTGTTTGAAAAACATATAACTTCTCATCCAGCCAGGAATGTGGCCACATGAATCACGGGAGTGAAATTTCTGGACCCCCTGCACTCCACAGCTCTCCAGCCTGATCTTGACCTTGCTGATGTCCTTGGTGGATTCTCAATTCTGCTTTCCTGTTTCCTTTCACAGTGTAAGTCCCTGCTTCTACTCACATCACATCATCCTTGTCATCTCTGACCCATACAGATTCTAACCTGCTTTGCCTTTCACTTCTTGGGCAACCTCTCCAAGACTAGACTTAGATGGCCTTACACATCCTGTAAAGTTAATTCAGTGATTAGCCACTGCTATGGAGGGGCTATGTTTTTGTTTGTTTGTTTGTTTGTTTGTTTTTTATAATCTGGCCTTTCTTTTTTCATCTGGCATCTTCCCATGCTTTTCTTTATCATACTCAGTTCTAACTATATTCTACGAAGCACTTGAAAATTCTCCTTTTCCTTCTAAAAGATAGCATAGATTCCGAATAATGAAGCTAGGATTCAAATCCATGTCTTTCCAACTATCAGAGTTGTGGTCCTTCCAGTAGCTAGGGTGAGTGACATATTAGTTCCACTTTTCCCTAACTTGTCTTAGGGTCAGCACCAAGAAGAGTTCCACATCCCAGTCAACCTCTCTGTTAAAGCAAAACTCCATAGTTCAACAACTCTACCCCTTTCTGTTAATGACAACTGCTCCTTCACACACTTCCTTCTTTGCCTACCCCCAGGATGCTTTCCAAGACTACTCTGTATTCAAGAAGTATATTTCCTCTGTCCTGCTGCCTGCCTGGGCCTACCTACATCATAACAAATAGTCTACCTTATGAAAGACCCATTCCATTGTCAGTCTCTCTCACTAGAAAATGAATCTCTTCATATTGGAACCAAGGCCTATCATTCTCTGTGCCCTTGATGCTACATAAGAATTAAGGCTGCATTAGCATTCTCACTAAGTGGGCTGGTCTGATAAGGACTGCTCTTTTGGTCACCTGGAGACCACTCTCTCTTCACCTTACTTGTGCTATCCAGAAATAATTTTTCAGTCAGTAAACTTAAGAGCATTTTCTGAGTCTCCCAAGTAGAAAATATAGGCCAAAAGCAGCTCCATTTGGCAGTCATAGGCCTCACTGATCCTATATGGCAAACCTGACCCAAACTCCTCTGCTCTGGGGGTTTTAAGCCCATGGTCTTCTCTCAAACCCTCCTTAAAAATCTCCAAGAATGTTAGGTGGTGAGATCCACTTACAAAGCCGTCCCTTGGGAAAAGGAGCTATACAAATCCATCCCCTCACAATGGGTTCCCTTCTGAAGCTGAGGGATCAAGGTGCCCGCTCCTGACAACACCCAGAGGGAACTAGACCTCTAGTCACACCTACACAAAACATGTGCTAGCCTACTGGGTTCTAAAAGAGGAGCCAGCAACTCTCTAGGGAGAAAGAGGCTGACAGTGGCCTCGCTTATATTGGATGCACTGCTTCTGTGGACAGGAAACTGAGGAAGAGACCAAATGGGAGCATGCTCCATTGTTAAGTGAAAGAAAAGAGCTCAGACTCAGGCTGGTTCTGATTTATCCAAATGAGTCTCGCTGCTCTGACAAGTAATTGTTGGAATTAAAGCCAGCTGATAGGTGTCAAAACACCAGCGTCAGTGTCCACTGGCCGCCCATGAGGGACAGATATTTGATCCAGCCACCACCTTCTCCTTCTTGACTCTGCTTCATGATGAAAGCAGTGTGTTCTGCCCTTCCACCCAAACCTCTGCTTTGCCCTGAACATGACACTCTGCAAGCATTAGCAAAGAATTAATTTTAGCTGTTGGATGAAATGTAGAAGTAAAGGAGTCAAGGATGAGCGGGGGGTGGGGGGGTGGGGGGGGCAAAACACTACGCTCATAAAGCCAAAGAGTAAGACCTGAAATTCAACGTATCATTTGTCAGTTTTAATTAGTGAGACAAAATAGCCAATATAACTTACAAGAAGTGAAGGTTTATTTGGACTCACTGTTTCCCAGGTTTCTGCCCATGTTCATTTTGTTTTGCTGTTTCTGAGTCTTGGAAAGGCAGACCATCTGGTGGGAAGGTGGGGGTGGGGGCCTGTTGTGAGGGACAAAGCTGTTCACCTCATGGCACCATAGGAAGAGCCAGAAATGAAGAGACAGGGACAGACTATAACCTCCAGGACACTCCCTCTAACTAGGACACCTCCCAATAATGGTATCAAATGACTAACCCATCAGTGACCAACCCACTGAGGAAGCCATCATCATTATGATCTGATTACTTCCCAAAGCCCATCAGCTGGCAATCAGGCTATATTAAATAAGTGAACCTTTGGATGACATTTCAGATTCATACAGCCAGCAGACAACCAGGGAGTTATACCCATAACCATCATTAGGAGAGCATTTCTACATGCACAATCCTCAGTGCACAATGCACTTTCCCAACTGTTCATTTGCTCATATTGACCTCTTCACCCAACATGGAGGGCAAGAAGTTTCCCTGTGAAACAGTGAAGATGGAGAGGCAGGAGAGCTGAGCAGCCTGCCAGTGCATAGCTGACAAGTAATTAGGACACACTTGTACCTAGTCCAATACTACAACCAATCCAGATTTTACTTCCTCAACAGACTCTTTGCTGGCATTTACAAGCACCAGGCATAGTTCTGATATTCTCTCATTTCACTATCTTAGTGATCTCTTGGCTCTTCTTTGCTGTACACCACCGCCTTCATCACCTGTATGGCCAAACACCCTGAATGGTGTTTTTTGTGACCAGTGAGCATTAACTAATTTGCCTCAAAGGCCCCTTATGATGTTGAATAGCCCATAGGGAAACTACAACCTTTCTCACTGGGTGTCTATGGCTCTCCACACGAAGCTGAGGAAGCATTGAGTATGCCTACAACATACCAGGCATGGATCAAGGAACACAGGGAGAAGAGACACACCCATCCCCTAGACAGAGGCCACCTCATGCCCATGTGCCTCCTGAAACCCAGCGAACAGTTGACTGAGCTGGAACTTCCCAAGAGGAGTGCATGTGAAGAGGTTGAGAGGGAAGATAGCACTGGGGTCAAGAATTCTATTTAGTGTCCTGGTTGGCAGAAAAATATAAATGCCCAGTA
>OU015742.1:114404257-114427318 GCA_907169655.1 Acomys percivali | reverse complement strand
GAGCCCAATAAAGTCCTGAGTGTCACATGCATTCGTAATTAGGGTCTTGGAAGAGGCTCTTCACCAAGCCTTCCCCCTAATCTCTGAGACATTCCTAGTACTCACTGGAAATGTTGAATCCTGATGGGCCTTGATTAGGGTTTTCAAAATAAAGTAATGATGACAACATACAATCTTCATAGCCCTCCCCACACCAGGCCCTCAAATGAGCAGCAGAAGAGTTGCAACGCCCCCTGATCCCGCAGACCCCAGAAGAGTATGTCTCCCACAATGAGCAATCTACGTGAAAACCAGAAATCACTGCTTTCCTGGAGCTAAGGAGATTTTTTTGTTTTGTTTTGTGAACAGGACACACACAGACACAAGGCTTACCAAAGAGCCAAGACCTGAGAGAGAATCCAGAGACAAAGACTTTGTAATAAATGCTTGACCAAGCCAGTCAATCAGCATCAGTCAAGGCTGACAACCTTTACTGTGCCCTACTGTAGCCATGACAATGTGTCAATAAGCAAGTGACAGAGAGGAGTCAGGTGGACTCAGAAATGCAGACTGAGCCTCCAGACCAGATTATGAAAGAATGCATATTTCCAATGGTCCTAGGAACTGAGACACCACTCAGTAGCAACATCACAGTTATGAAATAGCAATGAATACAATTCTATGGTTGGGGGTCACCATAGCATAAAGAACCGTATTAAAGGGTCACAGCATTAGGAAGGTTAAGAACTACTGCTCCACCCCAAGGACCTTCCTAAGATCTCCCTTCCCAAGGAGTAGTCACTGTTTTGTTACATGAGCCATCCTGAGCATGGTGAACTGGCCTGAGTGCTGGGCACTATCTCTGGGCCTCTCTATACTATCCTCTCATTGGAGGAAAAAGTATCAGGAACACCTCTATTGGGAAAATTAGCCAAATTTGATCTACCATATTTTTCAGACCATAAGAAACACTTTTCCCCAAAAAAGTAGTGCAGGGTTGGGGGGGGGAGGCGAACTAGGGTGTACCCTATGGTCAGATTGCTGATTTTACTGTTTTTCTTGTTTTACTGCTCGAAAACCTGAGTGTGTTGTATGGTCAGGTGCATCTCATAGTGCAAAAAATACAGTAACTTTGACTCTCTGTTATGATCCATAGCCACCTTAGAACTGTGAACGCTCAACACTGGCCTGGGCCACTGTGGTTCACACCTAGAACACATCAACACAAACCACAACAGAAGTTAGCAACTCTACGCACCTTGAATCTGCCAGATGTCTTGCCTGCACTAATAAAGTTAATTTTCATGGCAGCCCCTAGATAGATGTTATCCCCATTTTACACATGTGGAGACAGGAACTTGAAAGCTAGTTAATAGTTCCAGGCCTCATATCAGTGGGTGGAACTGCAGTTTGAATCAAGACAATCCAAAACTGGAGCCTAAGGTATAACACCATTCCATCCTGCTTTTCATGGCAGGGGAGGTGAGTGGGCTGCAGTGCTGTTGGCTGATGACACTGCACATATATGTTAAGTCATTTAGAGATGAAAGTACATGGGCTTTTTGATATTCAAACACCCCCAGGGCCTGCGCCTGACTCTTAGCAACATTCATTCAACTGCATGGCTCGTGCCTTCTGACAAATTACTTACTCTGTCTCAAATCCAGTGACCTACCCTCAGAGATGCCCACCCGGGCCATGTTCTAGAGCTTTCTGTTTTTATCCTCCTACTCAGTGCCGTCTCTGTTTATTATCTCCGGGTCTTCCACGCAATTGTAACTAAAGTAAAATGACTTCTGTCTGTTTTCTCACCTCTTGCCTGTCTTCCTTCAGTGTTGCACCCAGAATATTTGGCTCAATTAAGCCCTATGATTTAAGGTGTGACTTTCTGATTGAGCCAAAGAGAATGGGAGTCCCAAACATAAGGCTATGACCTCCTAGACTCATTTGGACTTGTGCTCAACAACAGATGGACTCCAAATTACTGCTGCAGGAACTGTGGCTCAAGTCAGTGCCTTTGCTTTTCTGTACTGCCAGCCCTGAGTTACCCGTTGCCTTCTGGGGCCTGGAGAGTGACATTCTTGATCTTCACTGCCCATTGCAGTGGCCACTAGCTACATGTGGCCAGGGACTACTGCATTCCTGACTACAGAAGCCGAAGAGGTGAGCTTTTTTCCCTTCTATTACATTTCAATGGGTTTTAAATTAAAAACTCCTACTCCTACTCAAACGAAGTTACTGGAAAACATCTAAGTATGATTGGAACAATTTAGATGTGTGAATCTGTTTTCTCAACATTCAATTTTATGAACTCTAAATATAGATCAAGTCTGCCAATGAAAATTCAGCATCTGTATGGAAACACTGAAATCTGTTTTAAATGTAAAATATGCACAGGCTTTTGCGGGCTGGGTAAAGTGCTTCATTAATTTTCTATATGGATTACATATAATTGTGATAATATTTTGTATATACCCAAATTAAATAAAATGTATCATATAATTAATTAAATGTGGTTTTTTTTCCTTTTTCTTTCCAGGGCTGAAGCTCAAACCTCAGGCCTTGAGCATCCTAGGAAAGCACTCTACCACTGGACTACAAGCCTGGCCACCTTTATTTCTTTTAAATGTGGCTGCTAAAAAATTCTAAGTGATATATGTGGGTTATATTATATTACTATTAGATGAGACTTCTGTTTAATAGAACTGAAGCCCCAGCTTAAAAATAGGTCAATTTTGCATTTGACAGAAACAAAAGTGTTAGAATCTATGGGGGAATTTCTTCGTCTCGTCTCTGCCCATGGGATCCTACGAAGGCAGCTAAGAGTTTTATACTATTGGCCTAGGAACTATACCAGGAGTACCACCCAGGCCAGGAAAATGACAGGAAGAACAAAGCTCAATGTCAAGTTCTATAACGACATCTCCCAATCTGGCAGCTTCATTTCTTCTTGCAAGAATATTTTGTCTCCTATGAGGTTGTTTCTTTGTTTGTTTTTGAGGCAGCATCTCATATATTTCAGGTCGGCCTTAAACTTGCTATACAGCCAATGAGAAACTTGAATTTCTGATCATCTTGCCTCCACCTTCCAAGTGCTGATATATCAGGTGTATAACACTACAGCTGATTTTATATGATGCCCTTGATTAAACCATGGGTTTCCTATTTCCTAAGAAGTACTCTGAAAACTGAGCTACATCACTAGCCCCATTTTTTAAAGTACTGAAGAACAACAACGACCAACATGGAGAGATAGCCACAAGGGTGCAATAGTGGCACTTATGTCTTGGGAGTAACCAAGCACTGTCTAATTAGACTTAAAGTCCACTCAATAGGAGGCTTATCATGCCTGGTACTGTAATCCTAGTACTCACAGCTAGTGAGATCATAGACCCTAGAAGAGAACCTACAGCTATCACTTCCTTAAAACAGTATAATTTATTAACTGCATTCTAAGTATTTCTCCTTATACATATTGACAAGTGTAGGTCTCCCCCTCAGTTAAAGAAGCTTCTTGCATCAGGTGGAGACAACTATAGAAATCCTCCATTGATCAAAATGCTGAGAACTGAATCTGTGGAACCCAGCCCCAGATGATGTGTATACAACACAACACTTAGATCAAAGCTCACAGAACATCATGGAAGAGAGGGTATAAAGAAAGTACAAACTAGAGGGCCAGGGGCATCTGCTATGAGATAATGTCTTCTATATATGACAGGTAAGATGCACCCATGAAATCTCATCAATATAGGTTACCAAACAAGACCTGAACAATGACAACACCAATTGATGTACAAGCACAGATGGGGAAAATCTCCAAAGGCATCACCACTAGATGAAAAGCTATAGACAGTTAATGGCTCCAGAGAGAGGAAAGATGAGTCTTCTCCAGGAATAAGACCCCATAGTTCATCCAATCCCAAGTGGCTGTTCCCAAGTATAACTACATGAGAGCAACATTAAGTGGGCTCAACAGGAAGTGGTAGATAGATAGGAGATGGCAGAGTGATACATAAATAGATATGTAGATAGATAGATGGCGATGATGATGATAATGATAGATAGATAGATAGATAGATAGATAGATAGATACATAGATAGATAGATAGATAGATAGATAGATAGATAGATACATAGATACATAGATAGATAGATAGATAGATAGATAGATAGATAGATAGATAGATAGATAGATAGACAGACAGATACATAGATGATAGGTAGATCGTGTGTATATTATTCAACTAGTATAATTTCTAATTGCATTCAAAACTTTTATATCCTTATACCTTACATTATATATCTAATCTCTCATCAAATAAGTTTGGTTTTGAGGTAGATTAGTTCCTGAGAAGCCAGAATAACTAAGTTACCTGGTTTTGAACTGAGGGTATTCTTTCCCTCAATCAGTCTGTGGGCCCTTGTCAGAATGTCCCTTCCCAAGAGCACTGCTGTCTCTACACTGTGAAATGTCTCTTGTGTTTTGTGTCCACTCAAGGCTATTGACTACTGGAAATAAAATAATTAAAGAAGAGGTCATGAATTTGAGAAGGAAAAGTGATGGACACACTGAAGGAGTTGGTCAGGAGATGGAAATGATATAAATATAGTATTTGGGCATAGAATTCTTCAAAAAAGAATTAGTACTCACATATGAAATTCTAAAAAAATAATTAAAACTAGAGTTTCAAGCAAAATATGTTTAACAAAAGTTAATTAAGCAGTATAAAGTGGGATTCCTCTCACATGCGTGATATCCTTGGAACAATAGGACAGTTTCCCCCAAAAGCACATGAAAAGGCAACAGGAAAGTGCTCTAACATTTTCACGGTGCAGAGACTTCACAGTCACTGTTCCTGCAGCTCTACCTGGAACTTGGCACTTATCCCTATTTGTTTGCTTGGTTGGTTTGGGTTTTGGAGGTTTGGTTTGGTTTGGTTTGGTTTTTTGTGTTTTGGATGTCCTAGAACTCACTGTGTAGACTAGGCTAGCCTCAAACTCAGAGATCTGCCTGCCTCTGACTCTTAAGTACTAGAACTAGTGCCATGAACCACTACTGTCCTGATAGCATTCATCCCTTAATGGGGGAGTAGAGTAGCAAGCTGCTCCCAAGTAGAGACTCCGGAGCAGCACTCACTCTGGTTCCCCAGCTTAAGAGCTCTTTGTGGATAGAGAAAATGCAGCCACCAAAATGGGAATGCCTAATACTTTTCTTAGGTGAAAAAATCAAAAATGACAAATGACTAGACAGCTTGCTGAAGCTCTTACATTGCAATGGTAGTCCTGACAACTGAGCCGTACAAAAGAAAATATAAACAAACACTAAAAACAGTTTTCTTACTGAACAAACAGACTAGAGAAAGATTCAATATGGAAAGAAGTCCAGAATTTCGGAAGACTTTTCTTGGCATCTCTTAGACAACAGCGAACTGAGATGAAATCTCTGGTGAGTGCGTCACAGCTCTCAGTTAGGAACTTGCTGATCTCAGTGACCTGCTGTCCTTCCTCTGAGTGCCACTTGATACCCTATGAGCATATACAGAGGGAGGTAATCCCTCTGAGGAATAGTCATAGGGGAGAGGAATAAGGGGAAAATGAGAGGGAGGGGAGAATGGGAGGATACAAGGGATGGGATAACCATAGAGATGTAACAAGAATAAATTAATTAAAAATAAAAAAATTATAAAAAATAAATAAATAAATAAAAAATAAAAAATAAAAATAATCTCTACCACCAAAAAAAAAAAAAGAAAGAAAGAAAGAAATTACTTCCCTGCCCGGTGTGGTGGCGCACGCCTTTAATCCCAGCACTTGGGAGGCAGAGGCAGGTGGATCGCTGTGAGTTCAAGGCCAGCCTGCTCTACAAAGGAAGTCCAGGGCAGCCAAGGATACACAGAGAAACCCTGTCTCGAAAAACAAAACAACAGCAACAACAACAACAACAACAAAAGTGGACGCAGTCATAACTAAGCTGATGTTTTTCTTTGAGACAGGGTCCCATTATGTAACCCTGACTGGCCTGAAACTCACTATGTAACAGGCTAGTTTTCACCTGCTTCTGTCTCTGGAATGCTGGAATTAAAGTCAGGTACCACCATGCCTTAAAAAAAAAAAAAAAAAAAAAAAAAAGGAACTTGCTGATGTCTTGAGGGTACTTGAGCTTCTATGCGGTAGAGGAAGAGGTAACAGATTTTGAGGAGTCTATTGTGACAGTCTTTCTTTGTGGAATGAATAAACTTACTTCACTTGCACTTTGGGCCTCTCCACCACCACAACACAGTACACACACACACACACACACACACACACACACACACACAATGTGCACACATATACCATGCAAAGGAAATGCAATGGCCAAATTAAATAGTTCATTCCACCCAGGGGAACTGAACTGCAGGAATCAACAGCCTTGGGTGGTCACGGGGCAACTGAGAGACAGCTGTGCAGAGACAGCCCTGATCTAGAGACATCTTGGCAAGAGAACCTGGACTGATGGAGAGAGAGAAGAGGACCTCAGGTATCCTGGCTCCCCAGGAGCCAATGTTCAGGAATAAAGCCACATCTGGTAGCAATCTGGGCCCTTTGCAAGTTAACATCTGTGGAAGGAAGGACAAAGGTCTCCCAAACATATTCACATCTGGATTCCTGGAACCTGTGCCTACATAACATGAGATGCTAAGGAAAATTATGGTGACACAAGAAACTGAAATTTCTAACTAGCTTCCCTTTTAAAAGAATGAGAGTATCCTTCTGAATGGCCCCACCATCATCACCAGAGTCATTAAATCTGGTTAATGAGCCAAGAGAGTCAATCAATATAAGGGAAGTACAATATGAGAAGGGTGTGTCTCTCCATTGTGATGTAAAGATGAAGGAAGAGATCACAGCATAATGAGTTTAAGTGGCCTCTGAGGGCCAGCAAAGCTAAGAAGTCTCAAAAAGGAATGTATCCTGCTAATGGTTTCATGTCAACCTAATGAGATTGTTTTAGACTTCTGACTTCTAAATCTGTGATAGAACAAATTTGCATGATTTCCAGTTATTGTGTGTGGCAATCTGTCATAACGGCAATAATAAGAAACTCAGCCATCTCCTTCTAGGAAGGTACCCACCTCCCTTCTAGATTCAATTATGGAAGACAAGGAAGAGCGTTTGGGAAGGA
The DNA here is from genome assembly GCA_907169655.1 of Acomys percivali. Lineage (NCBI taxonomy): Eukaryota > Metazoa > Chordata > Mammalia > Rodentia > Muridae > Acomys > Acomys percivali. The sequence goes on along the minus strand of OU015742.1, from coordinate 114,420,171 downwards.
ACCCCATCCAAAAGGCTTACATCAGCTCTGATCGCATATGTTTCAAGGGCCTCTTCTCTCTGGAGGTTTTCCCGGAAAGCCAGTGACCTCACAGACACAAACTGTAGGGTCATAGCTATAGTCTGTTGTGGTGTCTTCATTCTAAATATCCTGTCCCCCTGTGGAGTCAAGAGAGGGGAAGTCATTGAGAACAGGAGAAAATGTGTAGCAATTCTACTTCTATACTAAGGGAGTTATTCTGATTATTCATCCATGCCTCTTTATGATACTGCGGATGGGACAAACAGCCCAGCAAGGCAGGATGGCATCCACAGTTATTGTCAAAGATAAGGCTGGGTTAAAAAACTAGGCCTCCTGACTCCAGCCAGGGCTTCATGTTCAAACAACCACTCTGAGACCACCCTGGTATTATCACAAAAAGAAGCTTACAAGGTTAACTCTTCCTTTGCCCTATACCTTCTGTTTACCTGGCCCATGGCCCCCAGCACCTGCCAATCTTTCTCCACTATCCCTCCCACTGAGGTTAGACAAATACTGTACTCTCACCCAAGTTCAGGAGTTTAACACCACTTTGGCCACAGCCATCACAACAGCCATTGGACCCATTAACTCCTCATACAGAAATACAGAAGCAGCCTCAGCCATGAGGATGAGCTCAGTTGAGCATCCATCCTCTAGTTCCCACCTCACCCAGAAGATACCCAGATACGAGCCATTAAATACACAATCATAATCATGTCCAGACCACTTTCCAGATTCCTTTCCAAGGATGAGCTACTCAAGGTTCATGGTGCTCCATGCGCACTCTGGTATCAGGAAGCTTTCTTTAACTCTCATCACATCCTTGAGAGGCTCCAAACATCCATCTGCAGATACAGATTCCTCACCTGAAGCCTGGTCATTCAGGCAAAGGTCATTCATTGTTTCCAAACTAAAATCATCTTAGAGCAACTGGGCTAGTAATCTTCTAGAATCATCTAAGCTCAACTCAGTCTAGAGCTCTGAATCCTTCTCCTTCTTGCCCATTTGCCCCCTTCCAGTGGCCTCTGAGCCTGCCCACTGTTTCCAAGAGCTGAACATTTGACCTGGGCTCCTTCAACAAAAATATTCAAACTATTTGCATTTGGCCTTCCCTTCCCCTTGCTCCCTACCAAGACCTCCCCCCTTTCCTCTTAATTATGCAGTAACGAACAACTGTGCTAACTGAAATTGGGGCGGCTACTTGCCTCTAAAAGTCAATAACTAGCCCCGTGGGAACAACAAATCGTTGAGGAGCTCCCCCACCGCCCTTTGGCAGCCTGTGGAAGCAGGCCGCCTCTCCAAACCCAGCGCCAATCTGGAATGCATATGTTTCCCTTCAATCATTCACTCCATCAAACCTAGAGCAGGCAAGAGGGGCAGACCCCAGCCAGTGTCTGGAAGTCTCCATTAGCATGGGCATCCTTGTTATAAAGGGATGTTATATTCACAGGTAACCAAGAGCTCTCCCCGCATCTGGGAACAGTTTGAGTGATTGCCGGGAAGAGAAGAAATTTGGGTCATAACTAATGATCAACATCCCCTTTTAATCAAACGAAGCCGTTATAATGTGTCTATCCTCTAGAGAAACAAGGCCCTTTCACCTCCAGGAGGTCTGCAGTAGCATTAACCTCTTCGGGGAAGCCACTGGGCCTTGCCTTACCAGGTAGGAGGGAAGCAGGGATCCCAAGTTCACAGCACCTACTGTGTTCCAGGCTCTGAAACATATCAGATCCATTAGTGAACCTCAGCTGAGCGTATGCATCTAAAGAGCTGAGGAGGCTAGGGAGAGCAGGCTGCTGGCTTGCCTCAGATTTTACATTCAGTAAAATCAAAATCAGTAGCTTCCCTAGATGGAGCCCAAATATTTTCATGTTTAATAAGTTCCTACGTGATGTTGAGCTTGAGGACCACACCTAGGGAACCCGCATCAGAGAAGAATGTGCCTCTATGTATGAGACACTGTGCATTACACCCTTTACAAATTGTGCATGATTTAATCTTCAGAAAACCCCTGCAAAGTGTCTGCTCCTCTGCCCACATTATTGATGTGGAAGCTGAGAGTAAAGTAAATACTTCCTGTCACATGGTGGAGTGGGAGAGCTAGGCTGTAGAATGCACTCTGCCTAAAGTCAGAGCCCTTCCCAACATTTTACAAGTTAGGAAACTGAGGCATAGAAAGAGTAAGTGACCATCCCAGTGTTGCACACTGTAGACACCAACTGAGTCAAGACGTAAAGAAGCAACTGTGCTTCTGGGCCTGTGTTCTCAACCATGCTACCCTGGCGGGAAGAATGAGTGATAGGCCCTTGGCTACAAAATGCAGGGACAAACCAGAGGGATGTTATGTGGTTGGAGTCTCTGTTATGTGACAGCAGGTGTAATTGTAATTGGTGTCATAGAAACAACTGTAGTAATAGCCAGAAGAGCAACTGTAGTAGCTGCTATTATCTTCATACTTGCAGCACTTGTAGAAAGGGTGGCTGTTGGAAGGATGGGTAGGAATTATAATAGCTGCTGTAGTATGAGTTAAAGTGGATATGGTTACAATCATTTTTATAGCAATGGTTCATTCTTCCATGAATTGCATGGGAGGCAAATCTTTCAGCTTCAGCCTCCTTAGATTCAAAGCGCTACCTGTGTCCAACATTTATTCTAAAGAGCAAATGAAGGAGTCAAGTAAATCAACAAGGGACCATGAGCAAGACACAATCTGTTCTCCACAAATGTCATTCTATGAGGAAGTGACAGCTAGGAGAGTTAACACAAGCTACCTGCCTCTGAGAGCCAGTTGTCTGCAGACAGCTTCAGACAAGGGCAGGTGTATTAATCATATGAGAAAAGCCTGAGAGCATGGTGTGGCAGTGAGATATCTGTGTGAAGGATCAATGGGGAGCTGGTCCTTCTAGCAGAGTATGACGCCTTGGTGAAGGACCATCCAGGTTGCCAGGCATGGAAAACAAGATGCTTATCACCAGCGTGGACTAGCAACTTCCACTTCCACCCACCAACAGTTGTCTCCAGTGTCTACTCTGGTCTCTCAACCCAGGCACCTCCCAGGGAGCTAAGGTGGCCTTAGTGTCATCCTCTTTTACTTTAGCAAATGTTCCTCCCATCTGCTGTCTCTGCAAAGTAGTCTAAGCCCTCTCCCACCCCTTGAAGTTTCTCTGAGTTCTTTATAAGCTTTGTTTGGGGGGGTGTGTGGCAGAAAGGCTCTTAGATGAGTCAGAAGGATTCCAGTTAAACTCACCAGTGTCTAGAGTCCTACCTGAGCCTCCATGGTGATACAAGCCTTAGAGTCAGCTTTGTCCTGACTCATACTCCTATTGGTACTCTGAGGTCTCTTTCTGTCACTCAGGAAAGAAGAGGAAAGTTAATCGGGTTTCTGACACAGTGGCAACATCTTAGCTAGCATGATCATGGCTGTGCTATGAAAGAGTCCCAGGTTTCCATGTTCCTAATCCTTCATCTGCACAGAACATCAAGGTGTCTCCCTATCCCATCCTGTGTAAAGTACCATGTTTTATGAGCTCCACCCTTTTATAATTTGGAACCTATATATAGCTGCCCTCATATACCAGTGTTTCTTAACCTGTGGGTCATGACCCCTTTGAAGGTCAAATCACCATTTCACAATGGTCACCTAAGACCATTGGAAAACACAGATATTTTTATTACAACTTATAACTGTAGCAAAATTATAGTTATAAAGTAGCATCGCTGATAACTTTATGTTTGGGGGGTCACCACAACATGAAGAACTGTATTAAAGGGTCGCAGCATTAGGAAGGTTGAGAACCACTGTCCTACACGAACAGCTTTTGAGTGTAGAAAATAGGACAAGGTGAGATAGAAAGTAACATTTGTGATGCACTTTGCAAGTGTCAGATGTTGGATGGATAGTTTCGGAGTGTTTTGAACCTGACTTATATCTTAAATTCACACAGCCTACTTGTGAGATGTGATGCATATCCCTGTTGCATGAATGAAAAAACAGTAAATCAAGAGAGTTTAGGCAACGTTCCAAAAGTCACACAGCTAGCTTTCATCAGAGCCAAAGCTACAATCCAGGTCCAGGTGACTCTCCTGGGAAACTGGTTGTCACTCTATAATGTCAACATGAAACTGAGAATAAAGGAGAGGAAGCACTTGGGACTGAGATGAGCAGAGACACATTGTTAGACCATGGGGTACCCAAGCCCAGATGACATCTCTATAGTATAACCTCTACACTAAAGGCTCAGGGAACATCACAGAAGATAAAGTGGAAAAACTGTGAGAGCCAAAGGACCAGGGCACCTGCTATGGCATAGTGTCTTCTGTATATGATGGAGAAGGTGCATTCATAAAATCCCGATCATGTCTGCCTAAACAAGACCTGAAAAATGACAACACCAATTGACATCTCACATGGCCAGGGAAATCTCACAAGGCCCCACACTAAATGAAGAGCTGTGGGCAATTAACAACTGTTGAAAGAGGGAGAATGAGTCTGCTCCTGGGACCAGTCCTCTGATAGGTAATATAATCTTAAGTGGTCAGGCTTCATCTCATATCACATGTATAGCATTAAATAAATTTAGCATGTTGCACTTATAAACTTATAGTGTGTGTGGCAATAAAAATTAAAGAATAAGAAGCCATTTTTTAACTCTGTAATTTGACATTTTATTTTTAAAAATATTTTATTAATTTATTCATGTTACATCTCAATTGTTATCCCATCCCTTGTATCCTCCCTTTCCTCCTTCCCTCCCGCTTTCCCCCTACTTCTCTCCCCTATGACTGTGACTGAGGGGGACCTCCTCCCCCTGTATATGATCATAGGGTATCAAGTCTCTTCTTGGTAGCCTGCTATCCTTCCTCTGATTGCCATAAGGCCTCCCCATCCAGGGGACATGGTCAAATATGGGGCACCAGAGTTTATGTGAAAGTCAGTCCCTATTCTCCACTCAACTGTGGAGAATGTTCTGTCCATTGGCTAGATCTAGGTTGGGGTTCGAAGTTTACTGGAGGTATTGTCCTTGCCTGGTGCCATAGTTTGTGCAGGACTCCTAGGCCTAGATCTGCCTGTCATAATGTTCAAGAAGCCATTTTTTTTAAAGATGAGACTCATTCTGGGTTGAAGACATGAGCTAAATGATAGCCAAGGACAGCAAAGGAGTGGTGCCAGAAGACAAGGCAAGCTGAGTATAGACATGGGGCTAAAAAAGACCAGGTATACTGGGAGCCCATAACAAGGCCACTAGATGAAAGGGCTTGACAGTACATATGAGAAACTCTCTTTTGGAGGCAGTGTAAGGAGCCATCAAGATCTTTGAGCAAAGGAACAACATTCTTGAACCACCCCCTTAGGAAAATAACCTAGGCTGTGCTTTTCTGGCCACATTCATAAACAGAGACTAGAAGAAATGCCATGTACTGTGACTGCCATCAGCATCCCAAAGATGCTTTTAAATGGATTTCAAGGTTATGAACAGACAGTAGTTTAATTTTTTTTTCAAATCTAAGCCATGTTTCTTTAAGATATGATTTTCCAAATGTCTAGAAAGCAATTCAATATTAACCTTCAACTGTGCAATTATATAGGCAGAAAAGCAGCTTACTCCTGCCTGGATGGCTATAAAACATAGTTCTGGGTTCAAGAAGTCAGGGCAAGGAGTGCTGACTGAATCCGATTTCCCCTTACTAAGGCAGATCTCTGCTTACAAGACTCAGTCTTCTGCCACTGGATCTATTTTAATAGTATAATGAGGGCCGTGCAACACAGCCATCCAACCGTCCCTGAGAGTGCACCCCTAAGTGTCTCAAGATGTCCAAAGAACATCAAAGGGAAGGAGAATTATTCTCTGGCTATACCATAGGAGACAGACCCTGATATCCCACTGTTGGAAATAAAAGCCCAGGACAGCTCCTACAGTGCCAGTAAAATATATGGACTCAGAAGATTAACTGGTTCCAATGCGCCAGCCATTAGCCAACCAGAGCCTGGTATTTTACATTGACTAGGATGCCTTTATTAATGCCGCTTGCCAAATTTCCCATGAGGCCCAAAGAAGGAATCCCCTTGGCCTTCCTCTGCTCAGATCCTTGCACTAAAAGTGAAGCCAACCTAAAGAATCAGAGGAAGGTTCTCCCAAACATAAAAAGCCTACTTTCTGCCAAGATGTTTAACCCTTTGTGACTCCCAGGCTGCCTACCCTCACTCCCTAGGATAAGCACAGTGGGGATGGCTCTTACAGTTTTTCAAAGCACTTCCCTGACCAGAAGTGCCTTGTGCCCCTGCTTTGTCCCCACAAAGCAAGAGAATTGAATGACAAGGAGGCCAGGTGGTTGTAGCTTCAGCTGGAAATGGCTCCAGCTGTGCCCGTTTTAGCTATAGAGACAAAAGAGTCAGAGAGGAGGTGAGCTATCTGCCACACCTCCAGCAACCGACCACGTTCATATAAGTACAGTTCCAGTTCTTACCTTTCTCCACCAGTGATGAGATTCCCAAAGACTCAGTGAGGTTCCCCAGTTTTGGCCTCTCTTAGTCAGCAAGTCTTTCAAACAGCCACCTGTGCACCAGTATCTATATTTGGAAAAACATTCACAAGTCATGGGAATGCTTGGAGGAATATATGTATCTAATGCAGTCTTCCTTAATGAGATTTCCCACCTCTTCTCCCAAAATTCACATTTTTAAGTACTTCTTAAGGTTCTTTCATATGATATGCACAGGCATACACACATCTCAATCTCCCTCTCCAACTGGACACAAGATCCAGCTTTACCTTGTCAATACAACTGGGAGTGAGGCAGCAAACACCTAAGGGAGCCATGCTTGGGTTGTGTTATTGAACAGTGGATCCTTACATTGACCCCTCCCATGGGTTTCATCTTTCATGTGTCTGTTTGCAGCCTCACTTCCCCCAACGCTGTGCATGCCTTGTTGTGGCATTCCATTCCCATCCTGGTTTTGCCTACATCACAAACACTTCTGCTCTTCAGTAAGTCTTCTGTGAATTCAAGAAGAGGACTGGATTGTCCTTTTTTTTATATATCTATAAAGTTAAGAAGGGAAGAGAAGATGCCCCCACTGTGCCACAAATAATGGACGGACAGATGGATGGATGGATGGATGGATGGATGGATGGATGGATGGATGAGTGGGTGGCCTATATACGTAGCATATGAATGCAGCACTTCCCTTGAGAGTTATCACATGAGCCCAGTGATGGATGTGAACAGAGAAAATTCCTCACAGTTTTCCTATGGAAGATCCCAAACCCACCCCTCCTGCCAGCCAAACCTGCCAGGTACCAAAGCAGAGGAGAGGTGGGCATCTTCAGCAATGATGGCATCTCGCTGACTTTCCCCCGAATCCCTGAAGGGGGACACACCATTCCAAAGACAGAGTTGCCCATTCAGGCCCGTCCATAGCCAAGAATGCAGACCATCCTGCCTTCGCTGCCATCACCTAAGTCAGGAAGCCGAGGTTTGGAAACTGTTAAGTCTCCTGCCTCTTAACCACGGCTCCCTTGTCATGTCAGGCTGCTGAGCCTAGAAGGAGTTTCTAGTGTGAAAATCACCAATGGCTGGGGTCTGAGACCAGCAGGCTTGGGAATGAAGGCCACCATTACCAAGCATAAGATTCCTGCTGAGGCCACTGAGTGGAGGAAATAATAATGGAGATTGAAAGGCACACTGTACTTGACCCTCTGCAACCCCGTCATTTTTCAGTAGAACCCGATAGGGATCAGTCACATCTGCTCTCAATAGCAAATGTAAAAAATGACCTGCAGTTTTAAGGTCTGAAAAACATAAACTTGTGTTAAAAGACTGACAAAAAAAAAATTCCTGCTCTCAATAGGATGATGTCATTCAACTACACACACATTGCAATAACAATCGTCTGTCAGATTCCATGCCCTGGACCTGAGCTTTCCCCTCCCGGGAATCCCAGCAGCCCTGGTCCCACTGTGTGTCAACTCTGCAGTGGTCACATGGAAGTGCAGGGAGCCCCCAGCCTGTGTAATTAAGGTTGGGTTGCTAAACTTGACTGGGCTCTGAGCTACAGCGGATATCAACTTACTTCACTCTTCATTTCAAACATTTGGAGAGCTGGTGGGGGGCATAATCTAAGGAAGCTCAGAACAAACTTGGGGATCTGGGGAATAGACCACAGCTGGCCAGGGGTCAAGAGGACTTTAAAAGTTAGGAAGCTCCTTGTAAGCCATGTGGGTAGGGCCCTCCAGGCCACTTATTCTGCTTGTGCAGAAGCCAGAAGGTCTCCAGGCTGACCCGAGGATCCATCAGCCTACAGGAAGTAAAGGGCTACCTCCCTCATCTACTTAGAGGCCAGTCTCCCCATCTCCATTCACCCCTGTCTCAACTGGGCTGGGCTAGAGATTCCCAACTCAGATGGAATTCTGAAAGGGAAGTTTATATTGTCCCAGGCAGCACTAATCATCCTGCAAAGTCCCACACCAGTTATACACAAGCATGACAGTTCCCATCAAAGACACTGCCCTGACCCAAGTGCTGTGTGTACAATGACCCAGCTAAGGACTCAGATCCTGGGAGTATATGACCTGAACAGGGAATGTGTCCATGAATTTCCATTACTCTAACAAAATGCCGAATATAGTCAACTTTAAAAGATGGAAACACTCACTGTCCTGCAGGCTTCAATCTGCGATCAGTTGACACTGTTTTTTGGGGACCTGTGGCAAGACATTGTGTGATGGTGAGAGTAGGCGGCAAAGTCATTCTCTTCTAAGCAGAGGTGAATGAGAGAGAAACTAGGCAGTGTTCCAATAAGCTCTTCAAGGGGCCATACCTCTAACGATATAAAATCTCCCACTGAAGCCTACCTTTTGGATTTTCTACCTCCTCTTAACAGAACTATTCTGGGGACTGACCCTTTACTGAATGGGCGACATTGTTAGCTCGACTCAGAATGGTGTGTTGTTAGCCTAAGAAAACCCTACTGAAGTAGCATGTCACTAGTTCATTTACCTGCAGAGCACAGTTCAAGCTATCAGTTCTTTGAATATAGATGCTGTGATGATAGGGATATGATAACCCTTATCACCAGCTGCCTTGTAAATTGCTAAAAGGAGAAAATTTTATTGTGGGTATGTGTTGAGAGAGGCATCTACCCAGAGAATGCTGGGGACACCAAGTTCTGAGCAGTTCTGCTTAAAGGCACAAGAAACTCTTATAGAGAGAGTGGCCCTTGCACCCATTCTCTATGCTCCCATTGGGTGGGTGCTAAGTGCCAAGGCATCCAGACAGGATAGACATGGCACTTGATCCACAAGGTCCATCCACCCCAGAGAGATAATGCAAACCTATCACAGAAAAGAAGAGGCCAGTTGTAGAAACAAAACAAATGGGAGACATTACTATAGATGGGAGTAGGAGAGAACCAAACACTGGTGTGTAATGAAGGCACAATATGATCGTTAAATTAGGCATAGATAGTAGATGACAACTTTCTAGAAGAATCAACATGGCTACAACTCCAGGACTAAGGCTTGAAGTATTAAAAGGCCCTGGGAAGCAGAGACATAGGAACAGGAATGATCCAGACTGGCTTCAATGGAGCGGGTCATGGCTGCGGTGGAGACCAGTGTTCCAATCTCAGGTCCCAGGTCCAGATTAACTGGACAGCAAGCTAAGAACGCACTGTCTGCTGTCCTGAGTCCTTCCCAGGGCTGAGCAGCTTCCAGCAACAGATAGGAGCTGAGCTCAGGAGCCATAGAGACTTGTCCAAATTTGGATTAAAAAAACAGCTACTCATGGCCTCCTCCACAGGACACATAGCTTCCCTGTAAGTCAGCAGACACCCATAACCAAAGTTCTAAGAAGATAAACAGAGAGGCCATGATTCCGAGGGACACTCGGACTCCCAGGAGACCAGTGTATTCATGTGGGTCTTCCCTTCCAGGGCACACTGGGTTATAGAGATGTTTACAGTTACACTTCCAGCCGAATCAGCAGCAAACTACTGCCAGTGATGGAGCAAAGGAGTCATGCTCAGGGCTCTCATGGGAATTAAAGGGTATGTGAATGGAAACCCAAGAGACAAGCCAGAGGACTCCACCCCCGATGTGCCTCCAAAGGCTCGAACCAACAAACTATGTCCTCTGTAATTCTCAGACCAACCCCGCAATCAGACTCATGAGAATAACAAGGCAATTGGCCCATCTACTCCACTACTGCAGTACCCATGCCAAGTCTGGACACGGCAGCTGCCTTCACTAGCTTTTAGCTTTTGGCAGGATCCATATTGTAGGCAAAAACTCCAGTATTCTGTGGATACAGAGCTAAATTGGGCCACAAAGGACTATCATGGATGTCTGTGGAGCCACCAGAGCACAGATTGAGGGTTTGGGGGAAGGTGGATGGGTTCTTAAATAGAAAATCAAGAAGGCTGGAGAGGTAGCTTAGTGGTTAGAGCAATTGCTGTGTAGGCGTGAGAACCTAAGTTCAAATACTCAGAGCCCACATTAAGTCTCCGGATGTGGACAGAATGCTAGCAGCAGGTGTGGCCACTGCATATTAAGTATGGTTTAAGGAGGCAGGTGATGATGACGGGGTGTCAGTCAATAAAACATGACCCCAATCTTCAAACAGTTCTAAGTTATTAGAAGAAGAGAGACAGGCTCTGTTGACTCAGTAATTCTAAATCTATACAGGGAGATAGGCAAGGGCGGATATTCTGTTGACTTCTAATCCAGAGGACCTACAAATGGCAGAGCATTGAGGAACATTGCAAAGCTTCAGAGATGCAGAGGTATAGACAGCTCCCTAGCTTTAAGAGAGTGAGAGGCATTCTCAACACAGGAATATCGAATGGCTGAGAAACACTTAAAGAAATGCTCAACATCTTTAGTCATCAGAGAAATGAAAATCAAAGCAACTCTGAGATTCCATCTTAACTCATTAGAATGGCTAAGATCAAAAATTCAAGTGACTTCTCCACAGTTGAGTGGAGAGTGGGGTCTGATTTTCACACATACTCTGGTGCCTCATATTTGACCACGTCGCCTGAATGGAGAGACCTGGTGGCACTCAGAGGAAGGATAGCAGGCTACCAAGAAGAGACTTGATACCTTATGAGCATATACAGGGGGAGGAAGTCCCCCTCAGTCACAGTCATAGGGGAGGGGAGTAAGGGGAAAATGGGAGGGAGGGAGGAATAGGAAGATACAAGAGAGGGGATAATCATTGAGATGTAATATGAATAAATTAATAAAATAAAATTTAAAAGATTCAAGTGACACCACATGCTATCATGGATGTGGAGAAAAAGGAACACTCTTTCATTGCTAGTGGGAATGCAAACTTGTATAACCACTTTGGAAATCTATCTGGCGCTGTCTCATAAAACTGGGAATAGGGCTTCCTCAAGACACAGCTATTTCACTCCTTGGAATATACACAGAAGATGCTCCAGCACACAACAAGGACATGTGCTCAATCATGTTCATAGCAGCCTTATTCATAATAGCCAAAACCTGGGAACAGCCTAAATGTCCCTCAGTTGAAGAATGGATAAAGAAGCTGTGGTACATTTACACTATGGAATACTACTCAGCTATTAAAAACAAGGAATTCCAGAAATCTGTGGACAAATCGATGGAATTAGAAATGATCATACTGAGTGAGTTAACCCAGAAGCAGAAAGACTCACATGGTATATACTCACTTATAACTGGGCACTAGCCTAAAAGGCCTGTCCCACGAAAGTCTTCACTTACCAGGCGATTGGGATAGATGTGAGGACATCCTACTAAGACTCTAGGTAAGAGAAATATAGGATACAGGGAACTAGAAGGACCCAGAGGGTCCTAGAAACCTACAAGAAGAACATCATGATGGGTAGATTGAGGCTCAAACTGTTGCACTAACCAAGGACAGTACAATAGTAAACATCGAACCCCTACTCTGATCTAGCCAATGGACAGGACATTCTCCACAGTTACGTGGAGAGTGGGGACTGACTCTGACATGTGCTCCATATTTGACTACCTCCCCTTGGTGGGGAGGCCTGGTGGCACTCAAAGAAAGAATAAGCAGGCTATCAAGATAGCTTATGATCACATAGTGAGAGAGGAAGTCCCCCTCGGTCATAGGCCTAGGGGAGAGGAATAGGATGAAAGTGGAAGGGAGGGAGGAATGGGAGGATACAAGCGATGGGATAACAATTGAGTTGTAATCTGAATAAATTAATAAAATTAAAATTAAAAATTAAAAAAATAAAAAGAGAATGAGAGGCAGACACAGAGAGAGCTAGGGTCCGGGAACCAGACAATGTGCCCCATGGCCTCTGCCAGTGACCCTCTGCATGCCAACTCCAGGCTGAATGGTAAATAACATGGCCTAGGTGATTTCTAATGTCCTGTCCCATGCTGAGCAGTGAGGCTCCAAGCTTAAATGAGAAAACTGTTAACAAACCTGCCAGGAGTTTGGAAGAACTGATCTCTGTCAAGTTCTATTTAAGTACACGTATTACACCATTACATTCCAATAAGTCTGTTAATTACCCCTAAACCTAGAGGCTTGCTGGGCCATGGACACCAACACAGACATGACTTCTCACACAGATATGGACAAAGACATGAATATTGACATGAATGCAGACACAGATAACAGCATGAACAGAAACACTGACATGGGGATAAACATGGATACAAACACAGATACTGACACAGATAAAGACATTGAGACAGACAGTGACATGAGCATGAAGTTTGCATAGATATAGGCAAAGTATGGTTTTCCAGTTTTCCATTAGAGGTCTACATAGATCCGTGCACACACATGCATGCGCATGTGTGTGTGTGTATTTGTGTGTGTATGTGTGTATATGTGTGTCTATGTGTGTGTATGTGTATATGTGTGTCTATGTGTGTATATGTGTGTATGTGTATATGTGTGTGTGTTTGTATATGTGTGTATGTGTGTATATGTGTGTATACATGTGTATATATGTGTGTATGTATACATGTGTATGTGTGTATATTGTATGTGTGTGTATATAAGTGTGTGTATGTGTGTATATGTGTGTGTGTGTGTGTGTAGCTTTTGAGTTCATGTCCTACATCTCACATACCAAATTCCTTTCACCCTTCTAACCCCATCTCAAGAACCTCCCCCTCCCAAGAGCTTTCTCTGACCTCAGAGGAAAGGAACTCCCCTAAATTCCAGCTAATTGTCCCCTGAGCTACCCATGACCCCACTGTGACAACTCCTTACTTATCGCCTTTCAAACTTTCCCATGGGGCAGAGAATTTATCTTCCATGGGCAGAGGCTGCCCAAGACACCTGTATCTCACACTGATGTTAGAAGGTACCAGTCACCAGCATGCTCTCTGCACAAGGCACAGAATAAATGCTCGGTTTGGCTACAGAGCCCTCCATAAAAAGCAGGCACCTTGATCTGAATCTCTAATCTTATGAAAAAAAAAAGTCAAGATTCATTTTGAAAAACTTAAATGAAAATGCTGAAGCCAATGCAGAGAAAGGGAGAAGGAGGGTGGGGTGTAGAGAAGTGAGGAGAGAAAATAGATAAATATTAATTAATTAATTAATTAAGAATCAGAGAATAGGCACAGATTTCTTAGACCAAGTGTACAAAAGATAAAAAATAAATATACTGAATTTTTTTTCCACATTAGAAGATATACAAAAATGAAGATAGGCCAGAGAAAACATGCATACATAAAGCATACATTTAACAAATTACTCAGAAGTTGGTTTTTGGGTCCAAGGAAATGGCTCACTGGGCAAAAGTAGTTGCTGCCAAGATTGGTGACCTGAATTCAATCCCCAGGACCCACACTTGTAAGTTGCCCTCTGACTTCCACAAGCATGCTATGGCACAAACTCACACATCCACAGGAAGGTAGAGGGGAGGAATACATTCACACAAGCAAATAAATTAAAGTGCAGTTAGAAACTTTTAAGGTCATTTTTAAAAATACAAAACAAGACAGGAAAAGGTTTTAATCAATGTCTCATGAAGAAGAAATGTAAGTGGCTGGTAAGCAAGCACGTCAATATAAATAGGTAATTCCAACTGAAACAGCAATGGCTTGTAGTTACACACCTACTAGAATGGTTCAAATTGCTTTTAAAAATGCCAATATCAGATGCTGGAAAAGGAAGAACAGCAACCACATTCTTCATACGTTGGTGATATATGCAGAAGATAATACAATTACTTTGAAAAATGGCTTATGAACGTCTTACAAAACACATACACTCTTAACCATATGACTACCTTATGACCCATCAATTTTACCCCTGGGTAATTTACCTAAAAAAAAAAAAAAAGAAAGAAAACTGTGTCCACAGAAAGTGAAAACTTGTGCCCACTCAGATGTGAATACTAACGGCAACACTGTGAAAGTTCCCAGCTGCTAATAACCCACAAAGTCTATCAAATAGAAAATAGATAAACAACCCATTCTGGTTTGAAATACCTGAAAAGAGGGAATCTCAATTGAGAAATTGCCTCTATCAGATTAGACTGTGGATGTGTCTGTGGAGGCATTTTCTTGATTGACAACTGATATCAGAGAGCCTAGACCACTGTGGGAGGTGCCATCCCTAGGCAGGTGGCCCTGGGACATACAAGAAGATAGCAGAGCACCAACCAAGGACAATACAAGCAGTAAACATCGAACCCCTACTCTGATCTAGCCAATGGACAGGACATTCTCCACAGTTGTGTGGAAAGCAGGGACTGACTCTGACATGAACTCTGGTGCCCCATTAGTGGCCACTTCCCTTTGGTGGGGAGACCTGATGGCACTCAGAGAAAGAATAAGCAGGCTACCAAGATGAGACTTGATAGCCTATGACCATATGGTGGGGGAGGAGGTCCTCCTCAGTATTAGACCTAGGGGAGGGGAATAGGGTAAAAGCAGAAGGGAGGGAGGAATGGGAGGATACAATTGATGGGATAACAACTGAGATGTAATCTGAATAAATTAATTTTTTAAAAATTTAAAAATACTTAAAAAATAAACACATTTAAAAGGAAAAAAAAAAGAAGAAGAGAGTAGAGCAAATAGAGAGAGCAAGCTGTAACTAGCATTGTTCGTGGCCTATTCTTCAGTTCCTGACACTAGGTTCCTGCTTTGAGACCCTGCCGTGGCTTCCCTTGATGAGAGGCTATGATCTGTGAGCTAATTAAAATCCCTTTCTCCCACAGTTGCTTTTGGTCACAGTTTTATCACGGCAAACAGAAATATAAACCAGAGCACAAACTGGGGCTGACCCAACAGTGGAATAACATAAGAAATGAGGAGTGAATTGCTTGATATGTACAACAAATAAGTCTCAAAAAAATCGCACTAAGCTAAGGGAACAGAGGAAAACAAAGTCCATACTGTTTGATCTATTTTGTATGAGCTTCAAAGGCAGGCAAAATGACTCTGAGGATTGTATTCAAGACCACGGGCTTTGGGTTTCAGTTTTCCTGCAGGGGATGAGGAAACGGAGGAAAGGGGCCCTGGGAAACTCTTGCAGATGAGGACCATGCTTCATGTTCTGATGAGATTCTACTTACATGGCTGTATCTACACTTGGCAATTCACTGAGCTGCACACTTCAGTTACATGCATTTGTAGTATGTAATTATATCTCAATTAATTTGAAAGGAATGATTAAAATTAAGTCAATAATTATTACAAGATGTCTTTTATGTGCCAGGCTTTTGACTAGGGACTGGGGGATATAGCCAGGATAAGGCATGCCCCATCTCAAGGAAAGTGACTGAGAATTCATCTTTTTTCTATTTTCCATATGATGAGAATCTTTGTGATTGAAACCCATATAAGCTCTACAGTCACACACACACACACACACACACACACACACACACACACACACACACA